>JAMJFZ010000558.1:0-600000 GCA_026225945.1 Cricetomys ansorgei
GATAAGCTTCCTGGTGGCATGACAGCACGCAAATATTTTTATTAAACAGAAAAACCATGCGTTATTGTATGTGGAAAAATTTGAATGTTGCCTCTTACACCGAAGTCTACAGTAGAAGTATTGGGGTTTCAGACCTGATTTAATATTATTTTTATTTATATGGGCATTTACTTAAAGTCTTTTCCGTTTAAAGGTCTCAATGATTGGACTCTAAATGAATCAGCAGCAGTTGGGCATCTCCCATAAATCCAGAATTCAATATGTAGATAAGTAGTCTGTTCAGAAAATACAAATTCTAGGATGATTTAAACACATACTAAGGAAGGATTAATCCAACCATCAATGCTGATTCAAATGAAGCTGTGAGAGTTTAATATTCCATTTAATTCATTATTAAGAAAAAGAAAGGGCTAGTAAAATGTATGAATTCAGCATCTTGTTTTTAAGATCATTTCCAACTGACTATAGCACTATGGATCTAGTTTGATTTAATCTATTAAATGTCATTAAAATTTGAATTACATAATTTTAATACTTTATGAAGTATTTTTTCACCCTGATTCCATCTTATGGTTCCCATTTGTTTTTTTTTTGTTTTGTTTTGTTTTGTTTTTGTTTGTTTTTGAGACAGGCTTCTCTGTTGTAACTTTGGCTGTCCTGTTTCTGTAATTCACTCTGTAGACCAGCAGGCCTTAAACTCACAGAGATCTGCCTGCCTCTGCCTCCCAAGCGCTGGGATTAAAGGCATATGCCACAACCACTCACCTGTCTTTATGTTCTTGAAGCATATCTAGGTCTCAATAGTAGGGAAAATCCTGGTAATTCTTGAATTGAATGGAATGGAATGGTTAATAGTGTACTTGCATAATTATTAGTTCTGTCCTTTTAAGAATGAATACTGAACCTATTTTCTATTCTCTTAGGAAATACAAGTTTATTGTCCAGATCTCCTCATTTTTTGCAAGAAGTTGTCTCTCCATGTTATTGCCCTTTGCAAAGCACAATTTGAATTATGGCAACCCGTTATACTCAAAAGAGCTCACTATAGAGTGCAAACATTTTTAAAGTAATTGTTCTAATGTAAATAAGTACATGTATACATTCATTCTTGAAGCATATTGTAAAAAGTTTATGTATGTATTATGGATAGACTCCCAAAATATAAGATGACAATCTGAAAATAAACTATAATTTCAGAGAAGGCAAATTGTTAAGCAGCAAACAAGAACAATAGTTACAAAATACATATGTTTCCAACAAGGAAGTGAAGCAAAGAGACCCTCTGTAGGAGAGTTTAGAGGTATTTAAATGGGCATTGTATTTTAAAATATAACCTCTAATATTATTGGTTAAAATTGCTTAAGTACCATCAATTTGTGCCTTTGTTTTTTACGTATGATTGGTTATGATTACTTACATGTGGGTCATAAAAACCCAGTGTGTTTTCCAAGCAGTCAAATTGCCTGTCAGCTGCTAAAAGGGCAGAATTAATGAGAAACTTACTTTATAGTTGAAAGATTAGCAGCCGGGGCCTGTTTTTAACAAGTCCCTGGAAACATACGTAGAGAGGAATTCTTTGTGGCCAGCCAACATGCAGCTTTCTCTCATAATAAAAGTTCTCTCTCGTTGAGTTAAACAGTCAAACACACACAAAGCAAGGGCACAATAATGTTTTCACACATCTTTGATTGCTACAAAAGAGTGAAGGTGAATTGTTTGAATCCTCCTGTCCATTTAGTCCTTGACTAAAGCTGGATTCCGTTTCTCAGTTCCCTTTGCATGTAGATGTGACCAAGTAAATTCATAGTGCTAAGGAGACTTGGAAAGAAGCTACAAACTATTGCCAGACCATGACCATTTAAGATGTAATTTATCTCCCTAAAATTCACCTTTCAAAGCATGGCACTCAGAAGACCTGGAGGAAGCTGACATAAAACCTAATGAACTTGAGTCCACATTGTAATGAAACTTACAAAATTACACAATGCTGAGCTGCACAGATCAGATGATAGATATCCTTCTCTGAAAGACGATGAGGTGGAAACATGATGAGACTAAAGGAACCAGTGCAATGGAGACATGGTAAAAGGAAAAGTAGAACTAGATGTGAGTCAGAACAGCAGCACAAAGAAAGCTGTTGTCCCCCTCAGCCCAGCTTGGAATCCCCTGCAGTGCACCACTTTATGGAATGCTTGGAGGACCCCTGAAGCCCCACCAGGAACCAACTCACAAGTGTGAGCTAAATAATGAGCAGACAGACATCTTGTGGATCCTTATAGCTCTATAGTATTGGCTGGGGCCCGACCAGACACCACAATGTTTACCTCTTCAAAGGTGGAATTCAACTTGTGTAAGAAGACAATGTCCATTAAAATAGTGTCTGATGAACCCTTGGTTGAGCATGACAACTTGAGATCTGCCCTTGAAACTCACATAGTAGAAGAAGAAGACACCCATGAGTTGGCTTCTTGTCTCTTATGATCATGGGGCCATGGCACATACGCCATTATAATTTCCAACACACAAATACAGAATAATGGAAAAAGAAAAACCATATGTAAAGCAGTTGGCAGGTTGTACCAATGCATTATTGTCCGTTTTCCTTAGCCAGAGTGGCCTTGACATTTGCTTTGATATACATAATGTAAACTCATGTTGTTTTTAGGTTCTGATCCTGGATGTGAGATTCCATGAGCATAATCATATTCTATCCCCACCACTCATCCATGCTTCCTCCCCTCCTTCCCACTCATCTCCTTCCTCTTTCAGAATCCTATCTCTTGGACTTCCATGACTCAAATACTTTAACTTAGATTCTACAGATAAGGGAAAGCATGGATATTTCTCTTTTGAGTCTCTCATTTAAGTTAAAATAATAATCTAATCTCTCATGTTTACGCACCACATATATGCTAGTCATCTGTTGAGGACTATCTCGACTGTTTGCAATTTTGGACTATTACAAATAAAGCTGCTATAGCCACTGTTTATGAGTTTGTGTGTAAATATGAGCTTCATTTCATTTCTCTCTGACAAATGCACAAGAGTAGAATTGCTAGGATATGTTTTAATTGAATTTTAGCTTCCTAAGAAGTAACTGTCAAACTGTTTACCAAAATGTCTGCAATTTTGCATAACAATCACTAGTATATAAATGATAACATTTTGCTCAGTCTTAATGAGTATTTGCTATTGGCAGTATGGGGTGTTCTGGCACATATCTATAAATATCTTCCTGTAAGCTTCATTTGCATTGCCCAAAGTCTAAAGTTACTGAACACAATTGCTTATTTGCATCTGCCTGTCCTCACAACTCAGGTATCTCCTCATCTCTTCTTTCTGTTTTGTTTTTGGGTTGTTTAGTTTGTGCCGAGTTTCAAAGATCTTATATATTCTAGATACTATTCCTTACTCAGAAATGCATTTACAAATGTTCTCTGTCTAATTTACTGTCTTAATTCTATCTACTTCTCTAAAACTGTTAAGAAAAAAAGTTAAATTTTGTCATTTTAATTTGCAATTAAATTAATTGGTAACAAAGAATAGAGATAGGGAAGATTAATTATTTTTCTTGTTGCTGAGACAATATGTATGACAAAAACATTTTAAGAAAGGAAGGGTTTATTTTGGTTCATGATTTCAGGGTAAATTCCATCCTAGCAGAGAAGGCAGAGTGGGGCACGAGGCAGCTGTTACATTATCTTCCTTCCGGAGCAGACATTCATGCATGCTGGTGCTCACTTTCTTTTTTCATTTAGTTCAGAGACCTATGGAGAGACTGCCACTCACATTTAGATTGGGAGTTCCCACACCCAATATGCTCAGAAAGCTTTTCTATAAGTCTCTCCCTTAGAGGGGTACTTTCAAGTTGACTCTAACTTCAGTCAGTGAAGAACAACAATCACCATTTGCTTTTGCCATCCATCATGTGACCATCAAGCTGCAAAACTGTAATTCAATTTGGGACATGAAAGTTTCCTGGACAGGGAGGAATGAAAGACAGTTTTGAAGGCATGCAAATATTATGCCTACTGTGTGAAGAAGAACCTCACACCACTAGCTCAATTATTAGGAAAATGGAAAATAGAGAAGGTGTTAAATGAGTAATTTGATACTAGAGGCAAGCCATGACTTTGGGTCCTGATAGGAGCCATGTATCTGTGAAAATTATCCTTGCATATAGCTATTGCTTTGAGTATCTGAATTCCCAAATAATAGTTCAGGCTACACATACAAGCCCTTGTAAATGAACTCTGCCCCTGCATCCCACGTCAGACTCTATAAACCACTAAGTTAGCAAAACCAGTGTTTTTCCAATCATTTGATATCATGCACTCCTGAGCAAAGGCTGCGTGGCCCACACACTCTGAAAAGGGGTGGGGGGGGAGCTAAAAAAGCTAAGTTGCCTTTTTTTGGCTCTAATTAAAAACAAACAAACAACTTTAAGGTCTTAAGGTTTGTCTTTTTGTTTTAAATTATCCACCCATGCAACTAACATTTTCTCTGCCAAATAATTTGCAAAGCATTGTACAAAACTGTTAAAACTTTGAAATGAAGTAAAGGACTCTTCCATTAAAGAACTTACATCCCAGTGTGGGGCTAGCGTGTGAGCAAGGGGCATGCTTAGTAAAGCAGTAGAACAAGCCACCATATCTCTTCACAGACCAGAAATGTTAGCAAATGTCTGGAGGAGAAGTAACCAAATCTTCATCATCAGGTATTATATACCTTCCCAGAAATTTGCGACTTAGTTCTATCTAAATTCAACTGCTCTCTTACAGGAAAAGCTCTGCAAAGGAAGTTAAGTCTGACCAAGTCATTGAATTTTAGGAATGACATAGAATACATGGGTGTTCATGTAGTAGGAGATATGTGTGCATGCCCAGGTAAGTCCCCTAGGAAATGCTAGAGCCCTTAAAGTTGGCAGTCACGATTAACAATTGTGTAAAGAAAGAGGGAGAAATATAATGATCATCTGAACTAAAGGGAAAAAGATAAAATTACTTTACAATGTAATGGAACACAGATTTGAGCCAATAATTTACCACCTTTATAAGCATAAAAAGATGTAAAATATCAATGTTGGCTAAATGAAATGAAAAGAGAGTCAGCAAGGAAGGTGCATGCCTTCACTTGGAGTTCCACAATGCTTCGTAACATTTAATGAGAGGAAGATGCATTCAACACATTAAATGTCAACTCCTACACACACATTCATTCATTCCGTCAGTCAGTCAGCCAGTCGGTCAATGGACTCTCTGAACCAACTAAGCAGTCATATGTGAGCTCACAAGACTGAAGCAGCAAGCACAGGGCCTGCATGGGTCTGTACCAGCACCTCTGAGTAAATATGATAGTTATTAGCCTAGTGTTTTTTATGTGACTCCTTACTGTGAGAACAAGTACGTTTCTCGTGCCTGCTCTTGGGACTCTTTGCCTTCTGTTCTATTGTCTTGTCCAACTTCGCTATGAAGTTTTTGCTTCGTCTTGTATTTTATTTTGTTATGTTTTGGTTTTACCTCTAGGAGTCTGTTCTTTTTTATATAATATTGTAATCTCAAAAACAAGAGAAATTTTATACTATACAGACAATTATGTCTACAATTTCATAAATATAATAAGAAACCTCAAAGACTAAAAACAACAACCGCAAAAGAAAACCCAGCAAACAATGCTGTGGAATCGGAGGTTCGAAAGCAGAAGCACGTGGTGTTTTCTGTTTAAGTTTACCTTCCAGTGAAGGTAACATTTCTGTCAAGAATATTGATGATCTTAAAATTCAACAGAGCTCTGAATCCATGAACTCACAAAGTTAACTGTTTGATTAAACTTACCTTTTTATTCCAGTATTTAGCAGTTTTGTTGACAGGACCCAGGACTTTCAAGAGCTAAGGTACATAAGGTGAGATATATTTCCAGAAAATACACTTTTCTTGAAGAAGAAAAAAATGCTTCAATTCAGAGCAGACATCGTAAAAAAACACTGTTTTAAGAAACTCAACAGATAATGTAAAGGAAAATCTCCACAAATATGTCTACTGCAAATGACCTGCTCAGCTGTGGTCCATCTCAGGCAGATCAAAGACCTTGAAGTCAGTGAGCCAGGAAGCAGTTCAGGTGGATTTGTGATTAGTGGGGATTCCTAATAAACTTCCCTTGTAACTCAGGAGAGAAAACAGAATGTGCCAAATGGTGCACCTTTTAAATTTTTACAAGTTATCTTATTTAAAACAGAAAAGTTTCTTATTTTAGGCTGCCTGTAAACACGGGAAGCTACTAAAGTTTAAAAGCAGAGTGACAGGCTTTTATAGAGTCTTTCTTTGAGATTTGTTTTTCTGCTATTCTTTGAGCAATGGTTGGTTGTTTCTTATCACAAAACTGATCACATCCAGGTTGATGCACTTGGTAGCTTTTTCAGGTATCACATGAGGAACCTGAAATATCTAATGACATGAAGTCAAGTAAAACACCAACTAAGGACAAGAACAGTCCACCAGGAAGAACACTGAAAATCTTAGGGTGTCTTACTTTAACATGAGACAAACAGACATTTGGGTTTTTTTGGATTTTTGTTTTTTTTGTTTTTTTTTTTTTGGTTTTGTGTGTGTGTGTGTGTGTGTGTGTGTGTGTGTGTGTGTGTGTGTGTGAGTAAACAGTTTGGAAGCCTTTGTTATGTGGCAAAGCTTTAAGAAAATGATCCTTGCTTTGGGGGGAAGTACCCTGGTGAAGTAAGAGTTCCTAATTTGCAATCCTTGGTTGACCTCAGTTCTTTGCATGACCTTAAATGCGAATCTTGCATACACAGTTTTCTGTTGTATTAATTAGTTTTACATACTTAAGCAGTAGATGCAAATTTATGTTAATTAATGTTCCCTTTTCATGTAAAGTCACATAAGTATGCATGCCCTAGATTCCTTGAAATGAATAGGGTTTCAAGTGTATGTGTGTTTAATTTAGGAAGAACTTTCACTTTGTTGTTTCAATAGTAGCGAGACAAAAAAAAATCACCTTAATACATTTTAGAAAGCCTACAATGATTAATTAATTCTAAGCCCTTCAAGTGACTTTCTTTAGGAGCATCTTTCCACCTGCATTTCTTCTGTTTTAACTTAGAATTTAATGCTAGATTTATTAATGGATTTTTAATATGATATTAATTGAAATAGAATTAATGATGTTTCACCCTCCACCCTGACTTTCCTTCTTCCAACCCCTCCTGACTAGCCTCCTTCACTTCCACACCCTAACTCTGAGGCTGATAGCCTCTCTTTATTTCATCGTTATTATTACGTACGTATACGTATGAGTGTGTGTGGGTGTGTGTGTGCGCACAAATGTGTATAAATACAGCCTGATGACTCTGTTTTTGTTGTTTGTGTGTACGCCTTCATGGTTGATGTCTCCGTTTTGAACAGCCAATAATGTGGCTCATCCTTTAGAGGAGTAATTCTCCCTGCAGCATTAACTAGTTGCCTGTGGTCCTTTGTCTAGGGGTGGGGTTCTGAGAATTTTTTTTCCCCTTCCAAGTTAATGTGTTCATAAGTCTTTATTATTAAAGAATTTTGATACTCTTCCCCAACAGATTTCTGACAAGTAGAAAGAAGATTCTAGAAACCTCAACTGCAACCAAAAGTGCAAAGATTTTCGTATTGTCAAGAAACTCTGGAGTTCATTCGTCATTGGTATATTAAGCAAAGTGTCTTTTTGTCTATTAAGCAGAATCTTTTCTAGTAATTAGACAACATAATTAAGAATGACATGGATCTTAATCTGAACTCTAAATTTCCCCCTGTCTCTGCCCTAGCTGTTCCTTAGGCTGCTAAACCAGTTTTCTCAAATGCAATCATTGCTATTGTTCAGCCCTTTACACATCTTCATACATTTACATATGCAGTTAGAGTGTGCTTCCATATTGGCTGTCTGCTTACTGTGACAAAATGCCCTGGCACAAACAACGCAAGGAAGGCTTATTTTAGCTCAAAGTCAGCAGGACCTGGCAGCAGGAATGTGTGATGGGTGGTCACACTGCAAATGCAATCAGTAAACAAAAAGCTGGAGCTCAGTTGGTTTCCTCACTTTTCTGTCTCCATTCAATCCAGGACCCCAGCCCATGGGAGAGAACCTGTAGGGATTACACTAAGACAACCCTGGAGGACACAAACCACAGTTCTCACCTCAAAATGATATTTATTGGTTTTATTCTTGAACCAAATATTAGTGACCATGGCCCTGAACAGAGTCAGGTTTCCTAAATACCGTATTCCACCTTAGAAGTGGTTAGATGAGATTTTAACTTGATTACCGAACAAAAAAGTCATATATTAAAGTTTTTACCACAGGATAACAGCAAATCAAGGAAGCCTGGTTTTTAAATGCTACACAGTGTCCGAAGCTTTAAACATTTGTACTTCAGGAGGCATTTAGGGTGCTTCAGATATTTGTAGTTGTAAAAAAATGTTGGTTCAAGCAAGCATTTCTATAAATGTTTTCATGCCTCTACTTATAAATATGCCTCTAGGGTTAAACTAAAAAAATGCAGTTGCCCTTAAAATTTATAATTTATTTTATTTTACATTTTTTCTTCTCATAAAAATAGAATCTTTTCCCATACAATTCATCCTGAATATATTTCCCCTCTACTCCCAGTTCCTTCCTCTTTTCCCCTCCAGAACCACTCTTTTTCTGTCTCTCATTAGTAAAGAATAGGCTTCTAAGAGATAAAACCAAACATAACAAAAGAAAATACAAGATGAAGCAAAAGCATCATAGTGAGGTTGGACAAGACCACTGAACAGGAGGAAAGGAGTCCCAAGAGCAGGCACAAGACACATGTTTGTTCTCACAGTAAGGAGTCACATAAAAACACTAAGCTAATAACTATAATATTTACACAGAGGTGCTGGTATAGACCCATGTAGGCCTTGTGCTTGCTGCTTCAGTCTGTGAGCTCATATATGACCCGCTTAGTTGATGAAGAGAACCCATAGACTGACTGAATGAATGAATGTGTACATGTGCTAGAATCAGTTCTTTCCTTCCCCAAGGGATGTCTTTGTGGTATGTGCCTGTACCTCCTGAGCTTGCTTTGTTGTGCCCAGTGTGATGGCCATTTTCTCTGCCTGCTCGCTTGCTTGATGTAGTTTCCTTTTCCATCCACACAGGGTCCACAAATGACTCTGGGAACTTAGAAGGGAGGCCAGGCAAAGTCAGGGCCAGACCTAGATAGACATAGGCAACCACTGTGTCCCATAAAGATGTCAAAAAAAGAGAGAAAAGAACAAAAATGCGGTAAGGCAGGTAGTGTGATTCTAAAAGACAAACAATCCTGCTGGAGATACCAAGAAAACAACAGAAAACCAACCAACCAACCAACCACCAGAGAACTTGATTAAAATTCATCACCTTTTACTGTCAAACAAATATAAAAGGCAGTGGATCTATTATTTGTAATTTTAAAAGGAAAACATGGTTTAGAGATTGATTTCCAAAGGAGTTCCTGTTTTCTGTATTCCCATAGCATGTGACTTAATAGATATGAAGATTGTGAGTGTAATTTTCCCAAACTCTCCAATGTCAGAGTTCAAGGAAGGAATACATTGCAGGGGCAAGAGCCTAGGGTCATTAAAGAAGAAGAAACTGGTGAAGACAAAAACTCTCTTAAAAAAAAAATGTTTTTTTATAGAGTGTATGTTATACAGCAAAAAGCATTTTTTCACTTTCTAGTTACCTTAATTTATTTAAAATACTTATGCAAACCTTAGCAATTTTTAAAATTTATTTATTCATTTGTTTGTTTACTTATTTACTTGTTGTGTATGTGCGTACATGTGTTCATGAACATTCCACAGTGTATCTGTGAGGTCAGAGAAATCTGGCAAATCCTTCTACTGTGCGTATCCTAGAGATCAAATCCAAGTCCCCCGGCTTGGGGGCAAGTAACTTTATCATCTCCAAACTACTTGTTTTAAGTTTTTACTGCAAAATTTGCCTATGTATTGCCTTAGTCCTATTGGACCGTATAACAAAATGCCACAGAGAGCACAGTTCACTTTCTTCTGACAGTTTGGAATCCTGGAAGGCTGGAATGAAGGCATTAGAATATTCACTGTCTGGTGAGCAACAGCTTCCTCATTTAAAGAACATAAGTCTAAAACACTTCAAAGCTGCTCTTTGTAAACAACACAGACTCTTCACTTGAAACCCTGGGCATCTAAAGTCAGGATGGAACTCTGGTTCCATGGTTCATTTTGTGTATGGAGGCACAGAAATATATATATATTTATACCCATTGATAGTGTGTTGACATTTGTGTTGTTTTTCAAACATTCCTACAGTTAGAATTGCATGTGGAACACACATGTTATATATATATATATATATATATATATATATATATATATATATATATATACACACACACACACACACACACACACTCACATATATCCTTAGAGTTTCTTGCAGAAACACCATGGATACTCAGAAAAATATAGCCTCTAAGGATAGACCCTTCCCATTCTTATGTATAAAGGGAATTATCCTTGAATTTAACTTTGAAACAAAAGGAATTATCTGATATAAACCTCCTCGGATCCCTCAGGTGACGACAGCCAAAGAGTTCTTGGACCACTGGGCAGAACTAGAGCTGAGAAACTTGTTAGCCAGTCCACACATTGAATGGGACTGCTTCCTTGTGAATACCTCCTATGTTGCCCCAAGTCCTTGTCTTCTAGAGCTCAAAACTTAAACTAATACTGCAAAGATAGCTTGGAGATCACTGGCCTTCTCTCTCTGCTCTCGTTTCCAGCATGATCACACTGAATCAGTCTCCCTTAGCTTTCACGGTCACTCAGCTCATTAGACATTATATAGGCATGAGTGGCCAAAGTTATTTCATTTGGGGCTTCCAGAAACCAACTTCTTTTGGGGATGCAGTTTCCAATCTTGACAGTCACTTTCAACAAGGCAAGCCTCTATGGAGAAGAAGAAATGAATTGCCCTTTAAAATGGCTGGAACATGTTTTATCCAAAGACTTTCTCATCATCTTCTCACCTTTGTGTTGGGTGCTCTCCACTGTTTGATGAGACAGCCAATGGGTGTTTGGACTCCATGGGCCCTGAAGTACTTTGTAACAAACTCTCTGATCCTGCAGTTCCTGTTTTCTTCTCCTTCTTCCTGTCTTTTTCTTTTATAAGTGTGGATGTTCTGTTGGCTGATTGAGTTCCTTGTGAATCACTAGTCATCTAACAAGAGGTTAGCTTTCTTTTCTTTCTCTTTTCAGCTTTTGTTTTCTTTTGAGCTATTTTGGCATCAGCCTGAGGAAATGAATACAATTGCTTCTGTGGATCTCTGTGCTGCAGTACTTTGGTTTTGATGGGTGATGATTAGCCTACCAGAGTCTGAAAATTCCTGTGCCTATAGCAACAACATTAGAACGCTATCTGCTTAATAGTGTTCTAGTGTAATAGGAAAGACCTTGTTCACTACAGTTGACTCGGTTCCTAACAGGAATATTGAGAGCACATAACCTATCAAGGTTAGCATAGGGAATCACATACCAAAAAATCCCCATTGCTGAGTTGGAAGGAACTCTGACAGCTCATGCAAGAGGTACACCAGAGCATTCATGACTCCACCTTCCACCATTCATGGTGGGGCTTCCAGAGACAAGTCAGAGGGTACACCCTATGCATCACTGACACTCTGGGAAGGAGTCCTATTAATCAATGTTCCTTAATGACCCCGAACATTGGCCTGGCATTGATTCTTGTCTCAGTCACCAAGATGAGCTCAAATGAGCCTTAAGCAGCGGAGGTAAAACTCAGACTGCTGCTAGAATTCTTCAAATGACCGTTCCCCTGAAAATCTGTGGCCATTTCTGTTTTACATGTTTTTTCCCCCTAAACTTATCGTGTGCAAAAATAGTCATTTTATGATTAAAATGGTCATTTTGAGATATAAACATGTACACAAATATTTATTGAGTGATAGACACACAAACTTGCGTTTAAGTCATCCTACAGAGGGATTATATCCTGTATATTCTCACTGCTCGTCTCCTGTCCTCTCTAGAATTTGGGACAGTGCGAGTTAACAAAACAAAGGAAAACAAAACTAAGCCGCGCCTGTCTGCTCAGAGGCATAGAGTTTCTCAGGTGACCAATGATCTTAATTTATTTATTCTCATCATATACATGATCTGGATTTAGTTTTTATTTGTAGTATGTTTAGGACTGCCAAAAATGCTTTTTCATAATTGGATAACATAACATATAAAGAAAAAGGTTGCTTCCTGGGCCTTCGATAAGAATAAAATTATTGGGTTAGAATTTCAATTAATATGTATAAATCAACATATGTAAGTATGTTAAGATATTTTAATAAGAAAAATAGCAATAAGAATTAAGCATTTATTTTGTTAAGACGTAATTTTGTCCAATTTCAACATTTTTGCAAAAGATGCTTCAAAATTTAAATGTTTTTAAATATATGAGAAAGATTTCCAAGTCTCAAAATTCAATATACTGACATAGAACTAGAATCTTATTTTCTGTTTAAAGCAACAAGGATGTCTTAAAAATATTCTTCTGGTTTTAGTGGCACTTTGTAAATACTAGTTCAGAGAACAATGTTTCATATTTATTGAGATAATTGCTTGGGTTTCTGTTGACTTTATCAGATTTTTGACAACTGAGGGTGTGGAATTGTAACAAATTTGAACTCATTCAATTTAGCGTAAGCGAAGTGGCCAATAGTGATTTGATCCTTTTGTAAACAAGAATTTCAACTCGTAAGATGGCTGAAGAACTCTATGGACATTTCTGCTTCTTATAATCTGTGTGACTCAGGTGGGAAACCTGACAGACACCTGGACACCTGCAGAGCCTTGTAAGGAAAAGCAGCACCAATGGCTGCTTGCCTTGACTAAATCCTCATTTCAATTCTGTATGTATGACTTGTATATTGGACGATGTGTTTATCCAAACCGAAGTGGTTTGTGGTTCTAACGTTTTCCATGTTGGTGTTCATGTGCTTTTAATTTTACCATGCCTGTAGTCAGGTTTAAGCAAAACTAATTCGATGTGCCTTAATTATGTATATTCTAAGAAGTGCCTCTATAAAAAATTAAAATATAGATATTGGTTCACCTAAATATTACATTGGCAAATAAGTACATTCTATTTTATTTAGAAAGTTTTCTGTACATTCTTAAATATGGATTATTATACAGGGTAGCTTCTTATTGACAAACAATGTGATTCTCTAAATAAAAACAAATTTAAATGTTTTCTGAGGAGAAAGTTATGGCAGCTTAAGGGCCCTTCCATAATACTGTCCATCATAATTATTATGCCAACATTCTGTGTTTAATGGAAATAACTAGGCTGTTTTCTCAATTGCCAAACTTTCTGCAAAATTCAAACTATAGGTCATCTGTCTTTTGCCATCAACGGTTATGATCCTTCTGCAATAAATTTTCCATCAAATTTACTGCAACACTCATTTTTGTCTTGGTAGCTATGTTTTATATTTTCCTTGAAAAATGTTGTGTAGGCTTTCTTTTGACATTCAGAAGTACAACTTCTTACAAAATTGTCAGAGCAGTCTTTTTAAGGTTCTAGGTTATCAACAATGCAACAGACAAACTTAAACATGGGAATGGACTGTAGACTCACACAGCCCAAGAACTACTTTGCCACTGGTTCTTCCTGATCTGTCATTTCTCCCTGGACTGGCTTCAGATCAGACCAACCAGGACAGATTTTATTTCAGTGATAAGGGACAGATGATGCCACATTATGATAACTGACACTATCTCCAAGGTAAATTATTTCTAGAAAAGAGGAGTATTATCTGAATCAAGAGGAAATAAGGTATGGCATGGTGGAATATGCTTATAGTCTTAGGTAGGACTTAGGAGACTAAAGTAGGGGCATTGTAAATTTGAGGCCAGCCTTGGCCACATAGTAAAGGATCCTCTCTTAAACAAAAGAAAAAGGAGCCTCCTGTGCTAGCCCTTCTAAAAGTAACCAGAGTCAGAAGGTAATAGAGAAAGGATGTGTTCGCATTTTTTCCTGACACTACTGACACTATGTCCTTTGCACTAGAATTCATTTTGAAACATCTACATGCAGAGACCTATTTAATGGGGAAGATGACTCCCTATGGAATTTATGTAACTGGATGTCTTCTGACTCTGGCTCCTTCCGAAGAATGTTTTACAGTGGTGCTTCTACGTTCAGACGTAAATATCTGGTCTTCTCATGCACATTATTCTGTCCTTACAGCATCTTCTTCATCCTCTTCCTACAAACTTGTTTATCACTGAGCCAGAAAAGCAATAAACCACATCAGCCAGAAACTCGAGATTAAGGAATCTTCAAACACTGCCTTTGTAAAAACCGATGTTAGCCACCTGGGCAAACTGAATGACCAAAAGGAGAGTGAAAACCTGGCATTTCTGCCTCTGCTTTTCGTTTGTTTCCTTTGCCTTGGCTGAGGCTCGGAGATAAGAATTTCTCTTTACACTTCCTTCTTGAGCCACCCTGGCTCCACATAGGAACAAAGCCTATTAGGACAGACCTCCTGATTCCCCCCAACCCTCATGAAGGCATGGCTGCTCGTTCAGTGCTACAGCATCCTGAAACCGATGGGATCCTGTTATGGGACTCGGGTTGA
Source organism: Cricetomys ansorgei (assembly GCA_026225945.1). Taxonomy (NCBI): domain Eukaryota; kingdom Metazoa; phylum Chordata; class Mammalia; order Rodentia; family Nesomyidae; genus Cricetomys; species Cricetomys ansorgei. The sequence goes on from JAMJFZ010000558.1 coordinate 14,681, forward strand.
TCTCACTTGACAACAGTGATGAGGACTTTATGGACCAGCTATGAGAACCAGAGCTGAGACAATGATAAAGCAGACCACACCTCAACGATGCTTCTCCATTACACGTACCTCTTGTCCTTCCCCAACTCTTTCTCTACTTAAACATGAAGTCCCTGTTAGCACCCAAAGATTTTACTGGAGTCACTGCATCCCTTTATTTGTTCTTCCCAGTGTGGCTATTGCAAAAATATCACTCTGCTTTGTACCATTGCTCATTTTGTTATCTGATGTATTGAGATGGGTAGCTAGGCCTACCCTGAAGTACAATTTTTGATGTATTTGATATGTTCTCAGGGTTAACACAGAAACCAGGTCTTTATCTCGATTTTTGGAGAACTAAAACTCACTGAAAACTCTTCAGTCTTCTACTTTGATGACCTCTCCTTCTAATAATGTTGGAGCTAGAATTCTAAACTGTGGATGTGGGGCGACACAAGCATTTGGATCATGGAGCATTTCATTTAACACACATATGTACATAATTTTCTGCCTTTTCATGTTGTCTAAACAACAGTGAGACTATTTTGAGGAGTTTTTAGAGGTTAAATTAACTTCTATGACATTCTGGACTTCACAAGACTGATCTTTTTGAAATATAAATCAGATCTAATTTCCCTAATGTCTTTATGAAGGCATTTTTTTGTTCCCTCTTACATTCTGTATAGGAGATCCTCAGGGAGAGAACAGTGGTGTGTCACACACAAAATGTTCAGTAAGTATTTCTAAAATGAATGGATTAGTTAAGTGGATGAATCAGCAAATAGGCTATCAACGTTTTGTTGATGCTTTGTAAAGTGTAAATGCTGTTTTGAAGCATTATATAGCTGCCCGTTAGTATAGACATATGATATTCTTTAGTCTATTTAATCTGTTGATTCATGACATAGATATAACAAAATATTTTGCTAAGGCTTTACATTTGCCAATTTATCAGTTGTGCATAAAATTTTTGGACTGTTGTACTCTACCGCAGTATTGTTATACTTGGGGAAACAAATAATGATGCCTAATGGCACTTAGAAATTAAATTTGGTTTTGGACTTTTTGTTTCATTCTGTTGTATTTAATCTAAGAAATCTTGAGTTCTGCTCAAGGAAAATATTATGAAGAACTATGTTAATCAGCTTCCCATCAAAATAACAGATGCTTGAAGTAATTAATATACAAAAAAGGGCTTATTTTAGCTCTCAACTTTGGAGATTTTTAGTCTGTTTTCGGTTGACCTTGATGCTTTGATTCTGTGGCAAGGCAGCATATCACATGGGAGCACATAGCAGAGTCATCCTTCTTACTTCATGGACAAAGTGCAAAATAGGGAAGAACAGGGGTCTCACTGTCCCTCTGCACAGTGCCATCTATGACCTAAATAGCTCCCATTAAGCTCAACATTTTAAAGGACTCAACAATTCTGGATATCACTTCTCTGGGGATGAATAAATTAATGTTCAGACATTGTGGGATACTTAAAGTCCAAGTACAAAGGTTCAGAATGGAAATTTTATTGTCTACTTGGTTTCTCGTGCGATCCTTGTTCTCCCTTTCTTCCCTTTATTTTGTTAAATGAGCTGAGGACTCGTGAATCTGACGATATTTGAGCTGTTTGAAAGATGTAACTTGTTCTCCCAATCTTTCATTATGTATTCTCAAATACATAATACATTTGTTTCAATTTTTATTATTCAATTCAAACATCAAGTGTTCATTAGTATCCACAACTGTTTCTAATAAGACAAGAATTATGAAATTATTCCACTCAGTTTGGCTAATGCCGTGGTAAATATCATCTGAGAATTTCACTTCTATATCTTTAGAAGTTTGGGGTTTTATAATTGCAATTATATAATTGATTGAGGTAACTGGATGAATAAATAAATAATATGTTAATGTTCAATTCATATTTTTTAATCATAATTATATAACTATTATATGCTTGTACTTTGGGACCACAATCTCTTTAAGAAAAATTAGTAGACACATTGTATCCATACCTCAGTTTTTAAATTCACTGAACTGGTGGGGCATGATGGTGCATGCCTTTAATCCCTGTACTCCAGAGACAAAGACAGACAGATCTCTGTGAGTTCATGACAGACTGGTCCACATGGCAAGTTCTGGAACATCCAGGATTACATAATACCCTGTCTCAAAACAAACAGACAAGCAAACAAAAAAGACAGTGGAATTCATGAAAGATGAGAAAAGAAAAGAAAGAGGAAAAAATTACTTAACTAAATTATAGGTATTAATTTAATTTTTACCTCTTTGTATTGTTCTTATTTTATTTAAATTTTTAGTCCTCATTATAGAGATGATGAGGCTTGCTTCTATAAAGCTAAAATTTAAGAGACCCAAATGCTATGGGAAGCAATTGCTCTAAAAGAGGTCTAGAAGTCATGACTGGAGAGTTCACATAGGAAGACATTACCAAACTGAAAACTGCAGATTTGATTCTCCATTTAGGATAGTTCTTGTGCTGACAACATGACTCAGTGGGTGAAGCACTCGCTGTGTAAGCAAGACGACTGGAGTACAGACCCTTAGCCTTCACATAAAAAAAAAAAAAAAAAAAAGGATACATGTACAAATCAACCCCTGCACCTAAAGCTCAGGGGATATAGAGAAGGGGGATCAGGATGATTCTAAGAGCTAAATAATCAGGGAGTTTGCTGAGGTATTGTGTCTCCTAGAAACGTCAGAAGGTTACATCCATAAAGTCTCACCAACATGACTGACTAAACACAAGCTGAAGAAAGAACACCACAGCAGACATGCAAAGGTGATGAGTGTAAGGTCACATGGCCTCGACCCGAAGCAAATAACTGCCGGTGACAACGGAATGCTGAGAACAGGGAAATCGTCTTCCCCAGGGAAGAGCACACCAATTGACTATCCAGCCAGATGGGTCGCCTGAACCTATGCATACCAGGAACATTATACAGACTGAGCAGGGTGTATTCAGGAATATATATGTATAAACATACATTCATTTGAAAATAATTAGTAATAAGAGGGGTCATGACTTTGAAAGAGAGCCCAGACGGGTACAAAGGAAAGTTTGGCAGGAAAAAATGGTAAAATGATACAACGTAACTATATGATAACCTCAGGAACTATAAGAAATAGTAATAACAACAAAAATGAACCAGGCAGAAATGGTGACCTTAGTGTAATTCCCATAATCCGGAGGCAGGGGCAGGAATCTCTACAACAAGGTAATTAGCCAAGTTAGTCAGTTGAAGGGTAAGAGTTGGTACTCTAGGGATAAAACGTAGAGAGCCATCAATGAAGACATCTAACAGCGTCTGACCTCCACGCATGCACACGTACACATTTGCACATGGTTCCATACACGTGAGCGCACAGGACTGCGTGAGCATGTGTACATGCAGGCACAGGTAGTTCTATCCTTTACTTCTAATCTAACTGACAGAGGATCTGGAAGAGTCTCTTTTCGCAAACCAAGCTCCAGATTTTGTTTTTGTTTTAGGTACTTTTTTTTTTTTAAATCTTGTTTCTGTCATAATAAGTTTAGTTAACAAAATAGAAATCATCTTGGGTGTTTCAAGCAGGGAGAACACTGGTGCCGAGATGTGTTGGGTGGAGCAAAGGAAAACGTGCATCCCTCAGAGGAGGAACAAGAGAAAGCTGTGGGTCTGTGTAGCTGGCTGACCCTCTGCATGCCCTGCCTCGGTTGCAGCCCTGCAGTCTGTATTGGTCTGCATTGTGACGTTAAGACTTGAAGACTGGTTTTCCTATTTCAGTGTCTGATATTGAAAAAAAAAATCCTTCAAATTTCACATTAGTATTGTTTATGGGCAGAATTTATGCCAGAAATCTGAGGGGTAGAGCTCTGAGAAATGTCGTTTCTTGGAGTCTAGCTTCTGAAATACTGGGAAGGATGGATGGAAAATTCAGTAATGGGGCTGAATCATGTTCCCAGAATTACTCATCTAAATTATAGAGGGTACATTCTTTCTGGAAAATATTAATATTTCATATATATATCCATCTATATGACATTGTATCCATAGGGTCAGGTACCATCTTCTTAACCTGGTGCAAACGATATTATTTATATGCCTACAGTGCCGTACACTCTCTCGTGACCCTTACAGTAGTCTCCACTGTCTAATCTCTTCTCCTAGTAGTCTATAATTGTACAGAAAATCTTATATTATGACTGCCATATGATATAAAGTGAAGGGGAAATGCGTACATTAACTCCTCCAGTCTCACCTGTGCTCATATGAACTCAATGATGAATGCCCAGCTGGGAGGAAATGACTTTGATTCTTTTTCATTGTGATGCTCTATTGACTAGATTTACTGGGTGAAGTAGGTCTACTGGGCATCTGTTTCTCAAATAATGGGCTTTTGACATGGTGTTTATTATTGATAAAAATCTGTAAATTAACAGTGAACTAGCAATAAGTCAAATGAACAGAGTGAAAACAAATTGCTCACCATGCAAAATTTGTAATTCCCTGCAGTTCTTTAAGATCTATTTACTAGATGAAATTTAAAAAATAATCAAGAATTAATTGAAATAATATATGGTGAAATGCTGGAAATTGCCTCATAAATCTTCAATTATTATTGAAGGAACTGTCACTACTGAATATCAAGTGATCATTTTTTTACCATCTGCCAGAGACAGGACCATTTTAACATCATTAGTTCATTAAGCTGATAACAGTTCTATAATCTAAGTAACATTAGCATTTCATCTTATAGATAAAGAAAGTTTAGAGCATGTAAGTTATTTGCTCAGAGGTTCACAAGACATTGATGACAGAGTCAGTGAACAGTCACAGTTCATTCTGAAATCTGTGTATTCAATCAACCGTATAACACTTCTTTATCCAGTATGTTACAGCTTTTCTTGATTGGCACCTTGACTACATCTGAAACCCATTGTCTGGGTACATTTGTGAGGAATTTTTTTCTTAATTAAATCCATTGAAGTGGGAAAGGCCCCCTTTGATCTTTGGAGGTGGGAAAAGCCACCTTTAATCTGCGCAATGCTTTCTGGTGGCAGCCATAAAAAGGACATGGAAGAAGGAAGCCCTCTCTATTTGCCTTCTTGCTCTCACTTTGACTAGCAAGTCCATTTCTTAAATGGCATTAGAACTCACTTCTTGATTCTAATGTATACTGTTAACTAGCTGAGACATCTAGTCTCGTGGACTGAACAGCTGCTGAATTCTTGGATCTTCTGTTGGTAGACAGCCATTGTTGGACTAGCAGGACTGCAGCCTGTAAGCCACTCTAATAAGTAATAAATCATACATGTATATAATAAATTTTTCTCTCTTAAAGAACTCATAGCTGCAAGCCTCTGCAGAATCAAAACCAAATCAAATGCTTCTCATACCCAGTAGTGCAGGACTAATGCCAGCATTCTGAAAGGGGGATAGGATGTAGAAAGGAGAGATGGGACAAAAGAAAGACCGAGTCTGAACAGGACATATAGTTCTAGTGTTTTCCAGAATGCAGGTCTCAACGTAAACTCCAAAACTCTTGGATAGTTCGGTCCCCAGAGACCCATTGGCTGGAACCCACGAGGTGTCTTTGTGGCCTAGCTCTGGTGGCTACCTGCACCCTTTCTCAGCGTGTACCCCATGTGTCTTGCATCTCCAAATTCCTAGTATCTGCACTGCCATTTGAGCTGACTCCCAGCTTTAGTTATCATGTCTCAGATAATCCTTCCATGTGCTGCAGTTCCCATGCTTTGCTTGGCAATATGGATGGAAATATCCTTAATCTGGAACTCCTCTGTTCCATCAAATCAGCACCATAAAGATGACAGCGATGTCTCCTGTCAGCTCATGCAGTAGTGGAGTCCTTGGGCCATATATGCAGGACACTTTGCCTGGAAAGCTCAGGTAAGAAGAGTACCCCAACAGGGCTGTCTTCTCATGAGTAGGCTTTGCAAATGAGTTACACAGTGAAAGCCTAACATCTGTGGGGGGTGACCTGTGCTGAAAGGACCTCTGGACAACGTTCTAGAGTCCTTAATGAATATATATATATTCCATTTCTAGCCAAAACTAAGCTTTTCTACTTTTGTGGGGGTCAATAGCATTCAGAAATATTAAAGCTTCAGTTGGAATACCATGTACACTGGATTTTCTACCTTCTGATTACTGAGTATATCACCTTTAAAGTCTCAGAGTGTAAACAAAACATATAGCAGTTTTGTACCACCAGTAACATACATGGTTGCTGATGCATGCTTAAAAGTCCTAATTTTTCCTGGAAACTTCATAAGCACAATCTTACTGCCCACATTCCTGTTTGCATGATGGTCTTCCATGGTTCTACCGAAAGCTCCCATATAGCTCTGCCTAGCATTTAAGGATTCTCCAATTCATATCTCCATACTATTTTGTAACCTTCCTGCAAAGCTCTTCCAAAGCCTTCTGAATTACATGGTCAGGAGGAGTCAGAGCAATGACCCTACTCCTCAGTGACAATTTCACGTGTTGTCTTTTTGCCATTGTGACAAATCGCCCGCTATAAATACCTTCAAGGAGGAAAGATCCATTTGGCCTCATAGTTTCAGTGCCTGATTATTTAGCTCCTTTGCCTTAGGAGCGTGGAAAGGCCGAGGATAATGGAAGTGACACTGGATGTGGACGGACACCCACATTGCAGCAGCTGGGCGGTGCAGAGTGAGAAAGGAAGAGGCATGTCAAAATATTCACATCAAAGCATGCACTCAGATTGCCTCCTAGTTCTTACACCTCCCTAAAACACCATCACATTAAGAACCAAGCAGTGAATTCATTCACTGGTTACAACCAAACCCTAATGATCCAAACAGTTTTCAATGACAGATCCAGCAGCTGGGGACCATGCCTTCAACCAAAGTGTCTTTAGGAGAAACTACGTAATCAAAGGGAATCGTAACAAAGAGCCATGTATGCTAATTGAAAAGTTGAGTTGAGTCAAAAGTACTTGTAAAATCTTACTTAGCATTTTAAAACCATATATATATATATATATATATATATATATATATACACACACACACACATACATACATATTTTAATGAAAATTTAAAAAAAAGTTTTTGAATACTTGCATTGCTGAAAACATGAATCCATAACTCAACTTTGAGATTTTTTTTTAACCAAGGAACAAGACAATTCCATAGTTGTGGAGTCTCTTTTTAGCCATTCAGTAGAATTTTCTCTGATGACGAAAATATTTATGTGTACTGTGAATTTTTGCAGCTGTGAGCTGCATATGAATCATATAACAACTTAGAGCAATTTTTTTTTCATTGTAATTAACCTGTACTGGACAGGAGCTGAATTTGGCTGGTAGGTAGTGGGTGACTAACGCAGTTCTAGCTCTGTGTCACCAAGAGACATCTACTCTCTCCCAAATAATCTGCCATTCCATCGCGCAGATGTAAATTCAACCGCACTTTGGAACACCAGGAGACATACTGGACCCCTGTAAACACTGGGTGGCTTTTATAAGCACAAACAACTAAAATTTCCATTGCCTCTTTACAGGCATCAGGTCCCATTATAATGTTTTCCACTTCACTCCAGAAAGTTTCAGCGCTGTAAGGCTTAGGAAAATGCTTCTCGCTTCAGGAATGTGTCTCTGCTGGCAGAAGCGAGAGTTCAGAGGCACAGGGGATGTCTCCCAGGGCCCGCCCATACACTGCGAGCTGCTGTAGGCATGGACTTGGCTTGAACTTGGTATGGATGAGTACATTGAATGGAGATCACGTAAAACCAGCCTTCCACAGCTATGACTCTTATCATGGCGCGCACACGCCCAGCCAAAATCAGACACACAGTATTATAAGATAAAATAACAATGGCAACAGTTGTTCATTAAAGCAAAAAAAGCAAAATCACCTATGATTAAGTTGTTAAAAAGTATAAACAGAGTCAAAATATTATGACTAAGAAAAGTAATCTTAAGAGAGTTGTTCTCTCAAAAAACTCACTTGAAAAACATCACACAGACTATTACCACTGTAACGGAAAGAGAAAAATCTCATGGATAGACTTTATGAAAGATCCACAAATTAACACGCTGAGTTACTGTGAGCACTGGCTATGTGGATCCCAGGTAATTATCTCCTTCCATCTGGAAAGTGTCTTTTCTCTTACCACACCTGCAGAAGCAGGTGCAGCCAGGTTATAGGATTTGTTACCTGCTTGATCAAGAAATGGTTTGGATTTGAAGAAATAGAAAAATGTTTAGAAAATAGGAGACCTAACTGAAGGTGGCCCTGGGGACAGTAGCAACAGGTGTGTTGACAATGTATGAATATTTTACTATAAACGTTGTCTTGTTTTTCTGTTATGTAAGGAATAAAGCAGGGAGAGTTACCATGTCACAGCTTTTGCTTACTTAGAATAACCGGCCACTCATATACATCTCAGGGAAACAGGATACAGGGATGTGTGTTGCTAGACTTAGGTTCAGCTTATGAATTTATGTGTGAGCACAGGCCTCCAATAAACTGTGATAGTTAAACAAAGAGTATTTTATTAATAGCACCTGTTCACAGGACATACACACTCCTCCACAATTACAGAGTGGTGAAATTGGTTTTTGGTGGTCCACTGACTCTACTCTTTTATCGCTTAATCTATTTGATGGACAATAAGTTTCACAGCTCCTGAAAAGAGAAATTGCTAATATTTGCTTGGGGCACAGCCCAGAATGTTCCTACAGCTTCTCTAAACATCTGCACAAATTGGATTGTACTTTGTATCTAGAGCTGCATACAAACAAGCCAGAGCAGGAGAGAGTCCTCATGTGTTCCTTTGTGATCACCTCTGCTCCATCAATGCACATAAAATCTGAACATGAACTCTGTACAATTAACAGTATTATGAAGCCGAGACGGCCATGTACCATGCAGTGCTTATTGCATACTTGCTTGGTGTATGGAATCTGAACTACAGGAGGCCTGAAACATGAATTTCTAAGCATACGCATAAGGTGGAAAGCAATGAGTTCAAAGAAATTATGGCTTTGATAGATTCAAACTTTATAATCGAGCACGAGGAATCTTTGAATATTATATAGACATCATTAACTATAACGCAATCCTCCCTGAAGGTTAATGCATTTAGCAACACAATGCGATTCAAAAATGTTTTTATAAGATATTAACCTAGCCGAAGAAGAGAAAATTCTGATTTTTTGGTAAGTCAGGCACCAGTTCTCCAAAGCCTGTAGTCTACAGTTACATTTTGTCACGATTATTTATTGACTATTAGAGAAATGAAAATTTATACCTATAATTAATAAAGAGAAATGGAAAAGAAACAAAAGTCAATGTTGGCATTTCATTCTTAGTGTACCATAGTGACTTGTTCTAATTTTTAATAGTCTACTATTGGTTTTACATACCAACACCATTGACTGGATGTTTTAGTTGTATATGTTTGTTTTTATTTGGTCTTGGTTTCTAGCTAAGGGAAAGACAAGCCATGAAGTGGAAGGGTTAAATACCATCAGGAAAACATTTGGTGCTGTTACCATTAGCACAAGTTGTAGAAAAATAATACTTCCAAAATGATTGAATTACCTTCTGTTTGAATCCAAAGCTAATCCATCCCCAATGCTTGGAGGGAGAAGAATTTACTTTAGGGTTTTATGGAAACATTATTATTTTTTAGAAGATTTACTTAAATATGTAGCCAAAAGCTGATTTTCTACACTTAATGAAAATTGTACAGGCATTTCAGACTAGTGCTTCTTAAAAGACTTACCTCCCCCCCACAAAGAAGTTTAATATATCTGATCGGTTTCCTAATTCATAACATCAAAGAAAGTTAACTTTGGTTCAGCTATTTCCCAGTACTAAAGTTATATTATTCATTTGTTTTTGTGCTATTTATTTTTGTCTTGTTTATACTGCTAGTGCTTTCACAGTTTGATAAATTGCACATAGGAAGAAGTTTCTGTTGATTATTCAAAGGCTCTAGAACATTGTCAAAGCATCTTTCAGAATTATTTGTGGTCACTTGGGTATGTGAGCAGGAAGGTAGACATGTGGGCATTTTGGGCCTTTTCTGATGTCAGTATTTAAATATTTGATGGTGTTTTCTATACAGGTATACATTACACAGAAATAGCAAAAAAAGAAATGTTTATCTTACTCAGAAGAGAACTCTATTACCCCATTGGAAGGATTTATATATCTTACCAATCAGAAAGCTGTGCAGCTCTGAAGGTAAACCCCATTGAAATCAACAAAGAAGCTTGAAGTCGGACCACAGAAGACACATTGCTGAACTTTACCTTTTCTGTAAGCATTCGGTCGACAAGGTATGGTACTTTGTTAAACTTCTCAAAAATACTTTTTTTTTACAGCTTTGAAGTACAAAGTTATCAATCTACTGATTGATAATATCAGATTGCACGTGTCAGAGAGTGGGGCATGAGTTCTATAAGACATATGCTAACAATTTTATGTTAACAATGAATCTAAGCCTAGAATAATCTTAGATACAGATTATAGTTACAATCTTATAGTTATAGACGAAATAAGATCAAATCAATACAAAGCCGCTTTTCTTACAACTAAGCAAGGAATGGAACAAATAACTGGAGTCTTGTTTGAAAGGGAATAATTTCTGCTCTATTTGAAAATATTAATAACAGAAATAGCTTGAAATTCCCTAATGTAAATGAAATATCCTAGTATAATTCCTCATAATGAAAGTCTGTCATTATATTAATAGATCACATGCAAATATTAGAGAATATGGATATGAGTTGAAATTAGTAAAGTTATGATGGTTATGGTTGTACTAAAGGCATATGTGAAATTGAAGGAATATGTTTTCAAATCCAACACAGAGAATTTCTTTCATAGCCACATGTATATAATGACCCCTCTTTTTCCTCTGAAGCTTACAGTGTGAAGCCCTGGGAAGCAAGTGCCAAATTAAGACCCAGAAGCCTCATTGACAATGCAGAGGTGATACATTCTTGCTTGTAGCAGGTTACACTTGAGATGATGCAGTTGCTATTCTAATTCAGAAAGGAATCAGTTCTCTGTGTTAGGTGCCCAGTGCTATGCAGGTAAAGCAAATTCAAAGGGAAAGAGACTCTGGGTTCCGTGATTAATATGTAATGTACACCATGAAGTTGGCTGTGTGGTCTAATTTATTATTAGAAGTGCTCTATTGCTAGATGGCATTGGTTAATTTTGTTTCTATTACTACTGACTCATCTTGCTTATTTTGAAATATCAAGCCATGCTAACTCCATGTTTGATCTCAAGAGATTTCATAGGTATAGTCTGCTTTTCAAAGATTTGATTAATGGTAATTTGACATTTTCATATTTATAACTATAAGAAGCTATTATTAATTCCACTTGCTATATACAACTGAACACTTTTTTAAGTATTGTGTTTGCATGTTGAAGGACATAGGCATGACTATGATGTAGTGAAATTAAGGACTTCTTATTTTGACACTAAAAGTTTCTACCCATTGATCTCCTATTTTTTAAACATTCCTTTTTGTGTGTGTGTGTGTGTGTGTGTGTGTGTGTGTGTGTGTGTGTGTCCTGTATATGTGAATGAGCATGTGAGGGCCTATGGAGGCCAGAAGAGGGCATTAGACCCACTGGAGATGGATTTATAGGCAATTTTAAGTTGTCCTATGTAAGTGTAGGAAACTAAACTCCAGTCCTCTACAAGAGCAATAAACGCTTTTAACCTCTGAACCATCTTTCAGGGGTTTAGCCCTATATTGATTACATTCCTGTAATTTTTAACTTTCAGAATTGATTAAAAACATGAATGTGAAAGGCCTTCTAACAGTTAGCTAAGCTAGAGCATCCCACCTGTCAGTCTGTGGTAGGGTGTGGTTACTTCTAGCCTTAATGCTCTGTGTTTACTTCTTCACTGAACAGAAACAGTACAGTCCTAGGTCTAGCCCCAGGGTGAGAACTTTCCCATATTACAGGAAAATAAATTTAAAATACGCATTTATATTTTTACCCCTGGGCTTTTCAGTAAATCTTCGGGGAGACTCAGATCTACCTTAATACCTAACACAGGGTAGAAAGCAGTTAACACTTTCAAAAGACAAAATCACAGACAAGTTAGTATAAAAATCCAATTGGTTCTAACTAACAGTTTCTATAAAAGAGGATGTGTGTTCCAAGCAGAGGAGCAGAGGAGGCTAGCATTCTAGGAAGAACAGTGTTGAAGAAAGAAAACAGCACAACAAAGGAGACTTGCTGGCCTTGCCTCCCGCGAGGTTATTTTTCATACATGGTTAAATGCAGGGGATATCCTTATTATGCCAAGCATAAGTCAGATAAACAATAGCTTGAATGACATAAAATTTAATATAAGGACTCCATTTGATTTGATTTATTAGGATCTAGTGAATGAACCCAGTCCATGTCAACGATTTGCTGTGAATTTTATTTAAAACCAGTTTCTGCAAACGCCTTGTACCTGTGTTGGCTACAGACGGAAATGCCTGGTGTGTGTCCTTTCACGTGTGGCTGCCCTTATATCTAAAAGTATTATTGATGGAGCGCACTTTCTTTCAAATTGATAATGACATCTGTTGTTTGGTGAGTCAGATAAATATTTATGTAGCCTTTCTGTTCTACTTTATGTCTTCTCAATGGCAACAAAGGACAAGATTTCCTTCAGGACCTAAGTGTTGCTACAGCTACATATATTTAATACAAACAAACTGTGTTACTTTCTAACTGAAGTCCAGGGAACATACACTGTTTATGATGATTTAAAGAAATAAGAATAGTTTCAAAACCAAATATTTTAACACATGGGAAAGCCTTGCTCAGTAAAGACGGAAGCCATGTGGAAATATTATGACATTATTAAGTGGGTCTTGCTGACAGTCCTAAGGGAAAAAAAATTCAGTGAGTAAAAAATATTCATTTATGCCCTCGAAGTGTATTTATCCTTTCTACTTTTCAAGAGCCAAGCTGAAATTTGACTTCTTGTCCATTGAGAGCTCACATCTAGTGCAAGAGTATGTTCTATGTACACTGGCTCACAACACTGGCTGGGGCTACTACCTCAGGCTGGAGCCTTGGTTAATGAGTCAGCAGCTGTACTTTCTGACTGCCCTGCAGCCCTTCTCCTTTAAGGATTCTGTTTGACTTTTCTTCTAGGATAATTTCCTTAATTACCTTCACCACTGCATGTGGTCTGTGGGGGATGCCCATCAGAATCCTTTTGCATAGTTTGGACACACCGTAAAACAGATACTTCAAGTAACCACTTATTAAAACAAAACTACACAGAAATGATAAATTGTATGGTCCCACTTTTAAATTAAGGAGCCGTTTTTGAAAGAACAGTTACACGTTTGTTATTACTGTTTGGTTCAGAGGAGAAACCCAGCAGCTGGATACAGGGATGAGCAAGAGACATGGTTTTGTTGGTCTGTTTGTTTTTTCCTATGCAACCTAACGTCTTGATTTCGTGTTTTTTCTAAGAGTGTAAAAAAGTCATTTTGTAAGGATACCAAAGTGAAAACACTGTAAAGGTGTTTTTAAAAGACCGTAGATTGAAGACTTCCTACTATTAGATTGAAATATGGAACTGATGGCATGATTTTTATCCTCCTCAGGCTGAAATGTCATGTTTACACAATAACGATTGAATTAATACATATTATATTGTGTTTATGATGTTATATATGGTAGGAATATGGAAAGACAGAAATTGTAATCCAGTCAAGATTTGCTATACCTACAATTGATTATGACCTCTGTTGTTTTCCTTCATTTTTCTTTTGTCTTAAAACTCTAACTCTTCAGACGTATAGGTCTTCTATTTTTGGTGACAGATAAACCAAAGACCATTGCTACCCATGAGTAGTAAGAATGGTAAGAGATAGTACTGGGTTTGAGGTTCGGGTACTTGTGGAAGCCATGTTTAACCAGGTAGGCCACCACAACTTGGGAAAAAATAATGCGATGGCAGATGTTCTGTGTCTAAACACTGTAATCCACTGATGTCTGTTTTATTTGCTAACTTTGAAAAATTTGACAACTCTTCTGCATGCCTCAGTTTCCTGTCTTAAAATGTAGAAAATATCCTTACTGTGAATGCCTATAAAAACATCTGTGAGAGGTACCCAAGACTTCATATAGCTAACCTGGGTAACCAAGACTTGTCTCAGCATGTTGAGTTGTGATTGGTCATCAGCATGATAATTCATGCAGGAGAGAAATAGCAATCAATGGAAAGAAATAACGGAGTGTAAGTAAAGGAGGGCTAAATTGAATTGCAATGTGAATAACATATCTTATTTTTAATAAACAGCCTTTACCACTAAAGAAGAAATACATCAAACATCCACTGTTTATTCCTAAACAAATAAGCTGATAATTGCTCTGAAGGTATTTAAAGAATTAATGAGATTAATCATTTGTCAACTTGAAGCATCACGCCGTTATTTTATGCAAAACACTGAGTAGAAATGAACACTGTGGGCTCAACCAAAGACTTCACAAATCTGATGAAGTTAATTTCATGGAAACAATTCTCAGTAAAACAGTCTTAGCAAAGCTCTTCTTCTTGTACCCTATTTGTGGACAAATTAGGGTGAGTTAAGCACCATTAATTTAAGGTGAATTCAGAGTTATGTCAGTAAAAGAACAGAAATAGCCAATCATTGTTCTGTCTCTCAGCCACTTTCAACCAAATGTCCAAATTGTGAGTCTGGCTCTGGACTCCATGTGGACCAGCAACAGCTTCCTGCAGGTTGGGAGGCCTTGAGTTTGCTGGAATGTACTCACTCAGCTGAGACCCTTGTGGCTGTAGCCTCAGCAACGGATCCCTAAGGAGATGCTTGCCTCTGCCTGGACTTGAGTTCAAAAACAGCTTTCCAGATATTACCCATAAAAGCAGAGGACAGCAGCAGCTGGTTAGATGCCAGCAGCTATCAACTCCACAAGCTAGCACAAATGTTTATTTTTAAGGCTGCAACAACCTCTACCTGCTGTAACCTTCATCAGAGGAAAAGACATCAGCTGCTGACTGGGGTTTCCTCCCTGGACACTGAAGGTTTTATGTGAATTTGGTTAAGTGTTAGCATTAATGCAGAAACACGTGCTGATTTTCCAGAATGCATGCTTTGGAAGTCTAAAGACACAACAACAACATGAGGCAGCATTCCTTGCATGGACTCTAAAGCCTTTATATTCATTCTTAATAAGACAACAGCCTAAAGTAGCTGTTTGCCATTTTTATGCTCTAGATGAAGAAAGTGAGTCCAGGAGCTACTGAGATAGCACCCCACCCTAACCCCACAGTGAACTGCTTGCCTTGCAAGCATAGGGACCTGAGTTCTGTACTTTAAAAGGCCAGGGAAGGTGGAACACACTTGTAACAACGCTGGTGGCTGCTTTCTGAGACATAGGCCAAAGATACTCTGTCTCAAACCAAAAAAAAAAAACAAAAGAAAGATGTGTTCTTGATTTCCTTCTGGCCTGAACACACACACACACACACACACACTCATACACAAATGTACACACACACACACCCATACACACTCACACACATGCACAGACACACACACACACACACACACAAATTTGACAATCATTCTGTTTTTAATTATATCCTGTGGAGTACCACTATTTATTTTCCTAGCATACAAGAAATTTAAGTACTTTAAATAAAGCTCTAATCATCACTGTAAGATACCAGGATAAACTTTCTAATGATTTTGAAGACACAATAGTTATTTTTTTCTTCTTTAAATCCCACATTGTCAAGTTAGAATATTTGTTTTTTTCTTATGCTCTGGAATTTCAAGAATAAAAGTTTCTATTGTTTGACCTTTGTCATATTCAAGGGGAAATTAGCATGAATAGAACACAATGCTATTTCATATTTGTATGTCATAGTTCTGTGTTTTTAATGTAGAAACTTCATTAAGTACAAATAACAAACACAGGGGTGATTTTAGTGTTGTAATGTCTGCTTGGGGAAACCCAGCATTTTGCAAACACTAATCCCAGTAAACCTTTACCAGTCAGTAATCCTCACAAACCTCTTGCAATGAAGTCATTAGTTTTCCTCAAATGCGTGCTTTCAGATTTATTTTAGAATTATGGATTTGTTTTTGTGGCTGATGCTATTTTAATTGCTACTGCAGAATATTTGTAGAGAATGAATGTCAAATACATTGGCCAATCACATCGATCAAGTTGCCTTTCAAATTCTTTTTGACTTAAAGTCATTTACTAGAATTATTCATTAAAATTCCAAAGAAGGCAAAGAGTAATTAGATATGCTATTTGTTGGAAATCAACTCTCAGAAAAAAAATCTATCATTTCCTGTTGGAAGAACAGAGCCAATTTAGATGAATTCTGCATTTCATTGACTTAAGAACTAATGTGGGGAAGATTTAAACATCTTTTCCTCTTATTGCCTTGTCTATTAAAGTCTAAAAATAGTTAACATAGCCAGCTGAAGGTCCTTGAAAACTCACTTCAAGAAACTGAAATGATAAATGCTGTTAATAATCTTTTAATTTATTTGAAGCTCTTTAGTATTATTGTTATTTCTTTGTCAATCACTGATCACTGTTTGAAAATATTTATGGAAAACTTATCTGGCAGCAAAAGTTATTAAGATACAAACCAAGAAATAAATTCTTAATTAAAAGTCCTAGTTGTAAAAATAAAGAGATGGTTCAGTGCATAAAGTTATCCCATAGGGGACTTACATTTTGTCCTCAGCATCCACACAGAGCTAGGCATAATGCATCTGAACTCCAGGAAAAGGGGAGCCTGCCATCCAGGTAAACAGGATCTAGGGCAGGAGGATCCATGAGTCTTAATGATTAGACTGTCTAGCCAACTTCATGCTTTCTGAGTTCAATGAGATACTGGTTCATAAAACAAGATAGACAACCATCAAGGCAGACACCTAAGCTTGACCTCTGGCCTACACACACACAACACACACACACACACACACACACACACACACACTTTTTCTTAAAAACAATGATTGTAAAAACGTGTCTTTCTTATACCTCTTGCCACTTATCCAAGTTATGGCACTTTATAGTCAACACAGGAATGTTCACACCTGTCATAATAGGCTTTCTTTTGTTTGCCCATCTATAAAATGAATGTAAATTTCATTGATTTGATAAATATGAGGTATACAATACCATTCTTTGTACAAGGCATACTTTGCTTTTGGTGAAGGTCAATCTTGTTTGTATCATTTAATTTATTATAGCACATGCAAATTCTCTCATGATGGTCCTTAGGGAATAAGTCATCAAAATAAGTTGATGAGTTCTTCCAAAATCCTATTTTATTATATAAATCTTTCTATAGCATGGTGGTGCCAGACATGATAAAAATTTGTTTCCTCTCAGCTGCTATTCAACCTTATGACAAACATCCACAGAAAGTGTCTTAAGCCTGGCTTGGTCTCAGCCAACATTCCTGTGGAAATTGATTATTGATTATATTCTATACCTGGTTTCTGTCGTACCAGAATTTTCTACTAATTATGACCCTATGTTTTGTATGTCCATGTTGAACCCACGGTTGCTGGCTAAAGGCCTCTCAAGCATGGTAGGTATGAATGAAGAATGTAAACAGAAAGAGACTGTTCACATTACATGAAACTTGCTTAAATAGAAAAATAATCTCCTTTTCAATGTTCCAAAATAAGAACAGATTCCATAAAAGATATACTTGCTATGACTTCTGGAATCTCAAGAATCACTTAGGTAGTTTTATAAAATATCAATCTGTTTTTTCCTATATAAATAATTTTTATGAGGACAGAAAACAGGGGTTAGGGTCAGCTACGGTGACAGGAGCAACAGAAAATACAGGATTAAGAAAACTGAAGTGTGAAGAGCAGATGAAATGTCCATTCATTGAGAAGTGCTTGGATGCAAATCTTTTGCAAGAACTTCAGACTTCCCGATAGGGAGAAAACGCTTATAAAGCATGCAGGAAATATACAGCTTGTCTGTCTCCAGTCCATGCATGCCCATGGTCGTATATGCTGTGAGAAATTAGGTATACTTCAGGGCACTGAAGAAATACAATGATACTTTTGTCTTCAAGTTAACTTACTGAAGGTAAAGTGGATGCTAGAGAGAATTCCTTTATGAATGTGCATAAGCTACAAGATATTCTCACTTCTGGAATACCTAAAGGAATCGTTTCAAGTATGGAATTCAT
Source organism: Cricetomys ansorgei (assembly GCA_026225945.1). Classification (NCBI taxonomy): domain Eukaryota; kingdom Metazoa; phylum Chordata; class Mammalia; order Rodentia; family Nesomyidae; genus Cricetomys; species Cricetomys ansorgei. The sequence goes on from JAMJFZ010000558.1 coordinate 32,944, forward strand.
TAGCCAGAGTCACTGAGCCCTACCATACTGATCCTAACTCTGATGATGAGTCATCTTTCCATTTTGAATAACAAGTTAAAAAAAATGGAAAACATTTCCCATCTTTGAAAGAATTCGTAAATATCAGACAAAAAAAGAATAGGAAGCAATTTTTCTAATGAGAGTTGCTGTGGGGAAATTTTGAGTGACTGTCCTTGAGTGACCCACTAGCCTTCTCCACGATAGCCTTCTCTCGCGGCTCCTAACCCTTTGCAGATCTCTTTAGCAGAACTGAGCTGCTTTCATCAGTGAAAAGGAAGCACGATCTTCCGGTGACCTTCTCCCTGAGCCTGATACATCTACCTCCACTCAGCCGCCACGTCTCTGTTGAGTTGCTGCTGGCTGTGGACGTTGGATCTTCTGCTGGGCGATCTCACAGCGGACAGTGCTCTCTCCTCAGGGACTTCCAAACTGGAAACTTTCAGAGGGTTTGTGCCAATAAGCTAAGGGCCCTCTGGCAGCTGCTATTCAGAAGTCTATTTTCTCAGACGGGAAGACACCGTGCCTCCACTACTTGTATTTAATTATCCTCTAGTGGGAAATAATGGCTGTAGATTATTTCCCTTTAATGACCAATTTCAGGCATTTTGTAGCATGCAACTTCAGATCAGCTTCCTGACAAAGCCCAATTTTGCTGCCTCAGGGTGAATGCTCAATATTCCTAAAATTAATTTAGACACTTGCGGGTTCTCATCTAAATAATTAGTCTCTATATGAAACGAGTAATAAACAAAGTTTAAAATAAATAATAAATGAACCTCTTAAGTTAATAACATTGATCTCACACTCTCCTAAAATCAAATTGAGAAACAGTGATCTTCTTTGATTGGAAGTAAAGTATACAGCTCAAAAACGTGATTGACATTTTACATTTCGGAGTTGTTATTAAGTACAATACTAGTTTTTAAGGTTTTAGTATTTTCTACACTTGCTTTTATTGTATTAAAGAGTATGCAATATGTACGTGGATTTATGTCTTCCAGAAAAGCACAACCATTTAAATTTACTTAGAAAATCTTTACAAATGTATCTTACTACAACACCACCAATATGTGAGGAGTAAACTGTACATTAACTTCTGAGGGCTGGTAGGGTGGCTCAGCACCCAGGTGTGGGTGCTTGCAACCAAGCCTTAGGACCAGAGTTCAATCCCAGGATCTACATGCTGTGTGGAGAGAATTTATGCCAGCAAGTAGTCCTCTGATCTCCACATGAGGGCTGTGGCATAAATTCCTACACATATTCACACACATATATGTGCACACACACACACACACACACACACACGAATAAATGTTAAAAATGGTCTTCAAAAACTAACCTTTAAAAATAAGCATTTCACCTTTTCTGAGATTAGATGATTCGAACAGGATAGACAATTCCACAGGTCGTATTTGCAGTTAAACTATCTTCAGCTTCCATTTAAAGGCGCAGAAAGGTGGTCACTTCCCACCCTTTCTGTTTCACTTAAAGATCCTTCATACCTTCTCTCTGTTGCTTCTAGTATAAATGCTATTAAAAGGACATGCATGCTGACACTGCTGAGTCAGACCCTGTGCATCTTCCCAGGAATGAGGATCTTTTCTTGGATAAGTTTGCTAGGTTGATACAGCAATGCCGTATTCCTTAGCATTAGAAGAAAGTGCTGTACCTCTGTTGACAAGGTAGCTGGTGTCACGCACTCTTGTCTGAAATGAGCTCCGTGGCACAAGTCCCCTAGAGTAAACGGTCACCACTACCCCCAGAGCAGCTTTCTGGGAACAGTTGCAGATCATCAGCAATGTATAACATGACAAGGGACATTGGAAAACTCAGACTATAGGGAAAACTGAAAGATCAATATTGATCTTTTGAGGGTCTAGTAATCCAAGTTCATCTGCCTCATAGTTTTTCTGAAATAGCAAATACCATCCATGCAGTCCTTGCTTTATCCACTGGAGTTCTATACATTTTAGAAATGCCCACCAACCCACCTTCTGGAAACACTGTTTATCTCCAGTTCCTATTAACTTTCTACCTTTTAGTTTTCTTTTCTGCATAAATATCTACAGGTAAAAATAGATGCAACAAACTTCAATTTTTCATTTTTGCTTAATTCTAAGTTTTCTCTTTTCAGATCTGTGAAAAAATACTGAAAGTAGTTAGTGATCTCTGTAACCTCTGCTTGTTCTGAAGACCCCTATCCAGCCATCTCCCCTCAGAACAAATACACTGTTCTAATTCTCATCATCTTGTTCTCATTTCCTTCTAATATTTCATTTAATTTATGGAGCTCACATTTGCATGTCCATCAGGACCCTGGTCACAATGTGTCCTTCTTTTAAACTCCTAAAGCTTCTATTATTTGTAGCAATAAATAGTTTTTTTTTTATTATTTATTACCTCAAATTATTCACGAACACATCTCATCTTCCTCACTAAATTGAAATATCTCTGCGGGAAGGAAATTTGCCAAATAAATTATCCCTCCTTTTACAGCACAGGACACTGTGACTTTCGAGAGTCTGGAAACAGCCTAGGGCATGCTGACTTCTGAGAGTTGGGGGAAAGATCAGGGCATGGAGACTTCTCAGAGTGGTGGGGATAGCAACTGTTTTAGAAATCCTGGGTGTTAGAGATGCACCCTGTCTGCACACTTGCTTGTTCAGTCTGCTAGCATGTTGGATCTATATTGTGATTCTATGTTCTGTGGTTTGGCTGTGTCCCTCCGAAACACTGAAACTTTAGTCCCTAAACAACAGTGTTGGGAGGACCTGATGACCTCATGAGATGTGATGAGATCATCTTACAAGAAGAATTAAAAAAAAATAAAAAAAGAGTTTGGCCTCTTGCCTTCTTGCCTCAGGCTATGGATTTGGAGCCTTGATCCTGTTGGGAGGGTCGACATTCCAAATAGATTTTGTAGCGTACATTGAAGCTCTGAAAGAAGGGACATCCTGTACAAATGGTGGTCTTGGCTGGAGAGGAAACCTTCTCTATGAACAACGGCCTGTCAGAAGCCCTGGCAGGATAGGAGATTTTCTACGGAGATTCACTAGCATTCCACCAGTTCTTTTCCACTTGCAAAGTAAGTGTGTTTATCAAGATTTAGAGAGCCTGGAGATGGAAGGTGGCCTCTGAAGAGCAGATACAAAAGGCTTGTGTCTTCCTTGTATCTAAGGAATAGAGTTAAAGAGGAAGAATTGTGCTAGACCCAGATTAGAGAGGAATCCTGAAGCCCACAAAACTGGATCATTTTCTTTTTCTACTCTACAAGGAAGCCTTTGCTAGATAATAGCCCTACCATGCTATGGGCTGTTTAGAATGACCGGTCTGTATTACAACCAGAGATTCCACACACATTCCATGCTTTTCACAATAATCCAAGTCCTACACTTTCAGTTCCTGGTTTCATAGAGGTCTGAATGTGAGAGAGGGCCCCTCCTCAAGGATCTTCAAAGCCAGCAATATCCGACTAGCTACCCACTAAATCTAGAGTTAGTACTTTCAGTTTCTATAAGTTGCAAGATGGCCACATACGATGGGGAAGACATTACAAATTTTTATTTCCCAAGTGTGGGAAAAGTATAAATAAATCTATTTTACTTTACAGATGTGTTGTCATTCATCTCTTTAAAAGTGTAGGGAACTAAATGAGAAGTTTTATGACTCTGAATTCAAGGTCTTTGCCAGGTGTGAGCCAATTGTTTTGTACTTTCCCTTTTAACAATGTATTTGTATTTATTACAAACTACCTAGTCTGTGGTGTACTGATTTGGTCAAGTAACCCAGAGCTAAGGCATGGGCCTCTCCTTATGTGTTTAGATATCAGGGTTCGATGTGTACAACCAGAGGAGTTCTGAGTTTTTATGTAATTTTTTAAAGGTGTGTGGATAGTAACAAGCAAATGGGATGAAAATGTATTAAGAAAGGGTACACTTCCAATGGAGGAAGCAGATTATAGCAGAGAAAAGGCTTAACAGACAAATGGCCAGGGCCACATTGTACAAAAGACAGGGGATTTTTATGGTACATGTCCTTGGGATAAAGAGTCAATTGTATAGGGTAGGCTTTTCCTGCATGAGCTATCTGTAACTCACAGTTCTGTTTCATGTATCGCACATCTCATCAACACTTTAAATTTCAGCTCAAGGTTCTGTAGTTAGTATTACAACAAGCCAGGTGTCACCTTCGGACCCTCTGAAATGTTTCTGCAGTTGGCACAATGGGTTGGGCCAATTCTAGTTGGTCTGGCTGGCCTCTGTCACTCTCTTAGTTCTCTTTCTTAGTGTGTCTGTGAATCTCTCTTCACATCTGCTATTTTTTCATTGTTGGCATACACATTTACTTATGTAAGGACATCAGTCTGTCAGGTCCACTGTCCTCCAAATGATGTTATTTTACTTTGATCACATATACAAAGATCATATTCCCAATTAAGGTCACATTGAGAGGTGGCAAAAGTTAATATTCTAACATATTCTGGTTGGTTGAAGACGTAATTCAAAGAACAGCAGTTTTATGACAGGATATTTGAGAATAATTGCATTCGTCGTAATTATTAAAACCAGAAATTAGGTGGCATAATTCAGTAAAAAAATTACAGATAAAAGAATATTAATTACTTTGGAAATTAACACTAAATTAAAGGAACAGCAGTTAGAATTCATGTCACTACTTCTATATTAAAGGGTATGTTACATTATAAATAGATAACCATGTAATTACAAGGGAAAATAAATGAAAATTTCAAAGTGATTCATCTTAATTGGTAGCTACTGAAAATGATTAATAAAAAAAGGACTCTATATATGTACACACACACACACACACACACACACACACACATATATGTATGTTATATGACTAGGATAAACTTTCCTAGGACAAGGGGATGTGTGATATGTCAAATGTTATGATAAGCCTGGAAAACTTTGTGACATACTGAAACTCTCTAACATTACCACCTGTCCAAGCATCAGTTTTGTTGCTGTGATAAAATACTCCTAGAAAAGCAAACATTAAGAGAGAGGTTATTTGGCTCGTAATTCCAAGTTATAGAGTCCATCACTGAGCACAGATAATTCAGGAAGCAGAAGCAGTTATTCACATCCATAGTAAAGAGGGGAGAGAAGTAAGTGTGTGGATGGTTACTATGGTTACTAGACAGATCACCTTCTACATATACTCTTACACAGTCCAGGACCTACGCCCAGGAAATGGTGCACCCACAGTAGGCTAGGTCCCCCAGGTAAGCCCACAGACCACATTTATCTGGACAATCGTCCACTGAGATTCTTTCCCAGGTGATTCCAAACCGTGTCAGGTTGTCAACTAAAACCAACCATTACATTTATATGATGTCAAAAGGACAATTGAACGTTTAAACAGCCGATGTTAGAGCAATTTGAAATCCATTGTTAACATCTCAAATGGTTTTTAAAAATATTTTAAGTGAGTGAGTTAATAACAACAGGTCAAATAGGATGAGAGAAACAAGAATCATTCATGATCCTGAATCTAAATACAACAAAGAGTCAGCTTCCCTGTATCAACCACACCCTCATAGTCAACAGTAATGGAAACAATTCTTTGAAATATTTTGAGCAAACAAGGGAAAAGGAACTCAGCTTGAGATGTAGCTCAGTATAGAGCCATTGCCTAGCATGCTGATAACCTTGGCCTCCATCTCTACTGCTGTATAAACTGGGCATGGTGGCACAGTCTGACATCTGATCTTACTTGAAAGGTAGAAGCAGAAACATCAGAAATTTGAGGTCATCCTTTCCAGGTACACAGAGAGTTCTAGAACAGCCTGGTCTACTTGGGACCCTTTCTCAAATGACAAAGAATGACTGAGTAAACAAAAAGGAGGGAGGGACAGGAAAGAGAGGAGGGAAAGAGGAAGAGAGAGGATAGAGAGACAGTGAGAGAAGAGAGCAGGATATATATATAGAGAAACTAGTTTTAGTTGGGTTTAGGCATAACCTTCAACACCTCAAGATGTTTCATTGTAAGCTACCTGTTGAGAGTATACAGTCTGTCTCTAGTCTCACTATGAATAAGAACATGATTCTCAACCTGTTTCTACATTCAGCTGATTGGCAGGACCTGACATCAGCAGAGGAATACACTGAAGATATCAATGTTTCTAATTGGAATTCTGAAGAAGGTCAAGACCTGCTCCTTCAAGAGATAAACATAGCTTTTGTGCACAATAATTCAAGGAGGTTGCATTATAATGGTTGGGAATAGTAATTAATTAGGAGAGAATAGGCTGTATTTGCCATCACAAATGGAGCATGTGGGTTAGCTGGTAAAGTTTTTTTATTTTTTATTTTTTGATTTGGGTAAGAGATAAACAGGCCTCACCCTATTGGAATTCCTTTCACCATCTAATTATTTCCATTCCTGTGTTGACATTTTACTTTACAGCAAGAAAATATAAAAAAAAAAACTGGAATTAGTTGTTACTAGAGATGTTCCAATTACCTTCCAAAAATTAAATCCCAAATAAATGGTTATAATTTTTTCCTACACATCAAGAGCGAACTAATTAATTAATTAACACTATTCCTACCTTCAAAAAAGTGACAGGAGCCAATAATACCAAAACATCTCTCTAGAAATGAGCTATACATTTATACAAAACTAATATTCAAGATAGTATCATTATCAATAATTCTTATTATTCAAGATATATCTTATTATATTCTAGCTCATTATCCAACTGTCTGTTTTGAACAGCTAAGTGTTTAAGTAAACATATTATCATCTTATTTAACATATTAAGTAACCATAGTATTTACTTAAAAAAATGAAGAAAAATGTGGACAATAAATATAAGCTATACTTTCTCTCTCTCTCTCTATATATATATAATATATATATATAGTATATATATATTATAAGCCATATTTAAGATCTATAATTCTGTAAGACTATCATATCCAAGAATGGTCAAAAAGATGTGAAATTGACATAATGTTTCTATTGTTTCTTTCTTGCAGCCCTATTGTAACATGATATCTTGGCTACTGAAACCTTATATTACCTCCCTTTTGTTTAAGTAAACCATGGTTAACTTTCTGCTATAAGTGTGCCATTGTTCTCCATTTGAGAAATTGTTTTGGCTCCAGTGTAAAGAACTGTGGGTTTTGTCACATGTGTCATATGTGTTGTAAAATTAATTTAAGTCTAATCTTTTCTGTATAATTGAGTTATTGGAAATTGGATTTGTCCTTTGTTTTTGCTATATTTATTGTCTGGTTGCTATTGGTAGAAATGAAAGCTATTGAATGTGATTTGCTTTGTAATCAGTTATTTCACTAAACAACCATAGATCCTCAATTTAATACATTATACATGTAGAGTGCATTATTAATTTGGCAACTATTTGTCAAGAAGAAAAACTGAAAATGGAGAGAGAAAAAGGTAGATACCTTAACACATAAAACCAGCATTTTTTTCAGTTTTTTTTTAATCGAAAATAGATTCTTTGCTCATAGAGTATATCCCAACCACAGATTTCTCTCCCTCCACTTTTCCCAGCTCCCCCCTCCTCCCTTCACTCCCAATTCCACTCCCTCCCTGTTTCCTTTCTGGAAAGAGCAGGCCTCCAAGAGACAACGACCTCCCTCAGTGGAATAAAACACAACAAGATAAGGCAAAAGTCCTCATATTGAGGCTGGACAGGCAACCCAACAGGAGGGAAAGAGTAGGCAACCCAAGAGCAGGCAAAAGGATCAGAGACACGCCTGCTCTGTTGTTAGGAGTCCCTCAAAAACACCCAGCTAACAGCCATAACACATGCAAAGAGGACCTGGTGCAGACGCATGAAGGCCCCATGCTTGCCTCGTCAGCCTCTGTGGGCCCATATGAGCCCAGTACAGTTGACCCAGTGGGCCGTTTTCTCCTGGTGTCCTCCACACCCTTTGGCTTCTACATTCATTCCTCTCCCTCCTCACAGATGCTTCGGAGGTTTGAAATCTTTGAGAATGTGTTCAAGTTTGAACATTTAAAGGGAAAAATGTGGCCCTTGGGAACGGACAGCATGTCTGTGTGGTATCTATTTTTTCAAAGTCTATAATGTGTTAATTTTGAAGGAAAATTCTTCAAATTTTTGGTTCTACTCTTTTTTTTGCATTGTATATTATTTGAACTCTTAGACAATGTAGGACAATAAACAACAGACCACAATTGTCTATGAATTCAGTGAAAACATTTCCTAGAACATCTGCTTACAACGTGTGATCTCATTTCTTAGCCTGTACCTCTGAGTATACACATGTATCAGATACAACAATATACTATGTGCTTGTGTATGAACGTATGTCTATAACACATACGTGTATGTACGTACACTTGGGAAAATCTATACATTATATGCAAATTGTAATATTGCCTTTATCAGTGCTCACTTGGTTTTACCATTTTTATTAAATTGAAAATATTTGTCATATTAATCATTATTTTGACATATTTATGCAATAAGCCTTTATTGCATAGCTCTTATATACTACACCTCAGTTATTCTTTTTTAAAATAAATTCTATTCATTATTAGTCTGTGTGTGTGTGTGTGTGTGTGTGTGTGTGTGTGGTGTTTGAGTGAGGAAATACCTGTGCCAGTCTGAATTCTGGATACTGAATTCAATGTCAAGTTTGTCTTGCAAAGATGTTTACTTGCTGAATCATCTTGCCAGTCCAAATCCAGTTATTTTTATTAAATATAATAGGAATCTAACTCTCAAGAACTTTATATACTTTTTGGGTTGGAGATGTTGGACAAATGGTCATAATCATGAATGTACAATTAAAAATAAATAACTGCATATATGGATATTGATACATATGTGTGTGTAATGTATATATGTACATGTATGATGTATATATGTACATGCTTATATAATATGCACATGTATATGTATATATGTGTATTATGTGTATACATATATATGTGTATATATGTGTATATATATATGTGTATATATATGTGTATACATATATATATATATATGTTATAGGAATGTGCATATATGTGTGGATACACAGACATGTCCTGTTAATTTTATAATATCAATCTTTAAACCAGAAAGAGTAGCATGCACACAGCTCTGTTTAGGAATTTCCTGTATTGAAAGAAATGTTTTATTTTTATCAAAAGAACATCAGAATATTATGTGATATGTTGTAATTTTACACATAGTTGAGGGAGAGTTAATATGAGGCATTGCCTTTTCTTTGGAGTGTTTTCTGGACACACACTGCTGTGGAGACGGGGTTAGATAGGCAGCAGGGATTCTATAAGGACTTAGTGGTGTTTGTGGGAGTGGCAGCATTCATGAACTGGAGATGCTGAAGGTGAAAGTCTCAAATGTGGGCTTATTCTGTATTTGGAGATGGAAAACTATGAGGATGAAGAAGAGCTGGGTGGTGAGAGAGGCAAACAGACATATGTTCAAACCACTGGATAGATGGCCTTGGAGGTGTGTGTGTGTGTGTGTCTGCTTGTGTGTTCATGTATGTGAACTTGGATGTAGAGGCCCAAGATTGACTCAGAGTGTCTTTCTGATCTCTGTTCACCTTCACCTTCAGGTTTTGAGAAAAGGTCTCTCAATGACGCTGAAGATCCCTGGTGTGGCTAAGCTGTCTAACCAAACCCCTTCAGGACCCCCTCTGTGTCTCCCCCACTCGGCACTAGGACTAAGATAAAAGCATGCTCTACCATGTCCCGCCGTCCTTCATGTGGGATTTGGACCCTGGCAGTGTTGTTTGCCAAGTGGGCACTTTACTGAGCCATCACTGCAACCCTTTTTTTTTTTTTTTCCTAAGGAACAAAAAAGGTGTCTGAGATTGGGCGTAATTCTCAGTATTCCTTCATATACAATTTAATTCGTATTTGACCCACTCAAAGAGAGAAATAGGGCAAAACCTTGAGGCTTCAGATAATTTATCTGATGAGAGAACAACATGAAAAGCAAAAGAATATTATCATCCATCGATAGGAATGTGAACAGGAGGTGCAGCTTCTGAAGAACACTAGTGTCTCAGGAAGGAAGGCGTGGTGTCAAGGGTGAGCCACTGGGAAAGCAAGATGGTAAATGGCCACTAAATTGGCAGTTCTCAGAGACAAAGTCATTTCGACGAGGCACCAAGTGGAATTTGGGTAAGAGGATACTGACTTGTAAATGGGAGGAGAACTATGGAACACACTAAATAAGAGGAACTTCTAAAAGATACCAAAGAGGAAGAGGAGGAAATACAATGGTAGCCGAGTCATACATCCCTCTAGACCTGTCAAGTCATGGTCAAATATATCCAAATTATATAGTGTTTAGAGAAGGCAGAATCTAACATTGTGTGTGCTGTAATGATGTGAATCAGAGTGACTGATAATTTTAACAACAGTGAATGTAGAATGGAAACAGATGGTTGTCATGGATAGATTTTCTGCTATTTACACATTTCCCTTTTTATTACATAGCATAGTAAAGTAGTCAGAGAGTAAATACTCATGTGAGTCCGTGAGGCTCAGTGTTCTAGGGTGGCGAAAAGGTAAATACAACATTGTAAATGCCTACCCTTCTCATAGCAGCTTTGTGACACCTGTAATTAGAAATGATTCCAACACCATCATATATAGGTTCCTCTAAAAAGGTTTTCAAATAATCCCATTAACAAAATATAAATTATTAGGAAACTTTCCTTATTACTAATATTTGAAAGGAAAAAAATTAGAAAATTTCAATTTGTAAAAATTTTGCTATAAATAAAATGTGCAATCACTAGTACTGTGGAAATTTCCAAGGGCTTAAGGCTAAGTAGCTAAATGTGTATTCATATAATCTATAACATAGTTTAAAACATTCATAAATATATATTTCCCAATAAACATGAACTGTATAAGTAAACAAAATGATTCTTTTAAAAACTTATAAATATGTATAAGCACATAAAATGTACAAACATATGTAATATATAAAAGTGCTTAAATAATCCACAGTATTTACTGGAGAGCTCAGAAGGGAACCACAGAGGAATACTGCACGAATACTCCCATACAACATGGTGACAGTTTATAGGGCTACTGTTGTACAAATCAAATATTTCGAGGATCAGTTAAGAATACAAAATGACCCCAAGAAGTTGTTAAGGGGGTAGCATGGGGAATTAACAGATTTTCTGGTTCACAGGCAAAGAGTAGCAGCTCCTTCAGACCAACTCATAAAAGTGTTAGGAGACTCAATAAAGCCCTTCCTGTTGTAGAGACATCATTTTATTCAGTTTTAGATGTAAATGAGCTGAGAAAAACCAAGTCTCTGAAGTGAAGAAGGCCTTGTCTTTCAGGTCAGTGAACATTTCTCAGGGTGCTAAGATTCTGGTCGTATCGACAGCCACTAAAGCCAGAGGCTTTTTGACCCATTGTCTCACAAACTCAAAGAATGACATTCAATGGTAACAGGAGGGGCGGCACATTTAGAGTAAACTTTATTATAGGATTACAGGCAGGGACTTAAGAAAAAGAAAACAGAGATCTGGTGTAGCCAGCAGGAGTGGAGCCAAGAAAATGGGGTTGGGACCCAGCTCTTTACCAAAGGGCTTTGTGGTAAACATAAGACAGAAACAAGGGTAAGGTAAGATCATAAAGGTGACCTGGACAGCACTGTGGGCTGCGCAGGTTTCCAGGAGCCTCTCAGATGTGATCACATCCTCAAAGAGTGATTCCTGGCAGGGATATTCATTCAGGTTGTTTAAAGGAGGACAATAGCAAGAACCTAGATCAGGAATCAGGGTTTCCTTCTGAGCATCTGGTTAAGACCAAGTCAAGGACATTCCCAGCAAGGACTAGTATTAAAATCTCTCAGCTTTGAGGTCCCTGCACTAAAACTGTCAAACCAGTTTCTATTTTTTGTTCTGATAATAGACATAATAATTCTGCTGAGACATACACGTTTACCTGCCACGCTCAGAAACACAAATAATAGCAGTAACAGAAGTAGTAATAATACAGTGAGTAATAAAACAGTGAATTTTCTGATTCAAAATCATATGCAGGAAATACACATGCTAAAAATACAATTTTCAGCCCGGCAGTGGTGGCATATGTCTTTAATCCCAGCATTTGGGAGGCAGAGGCATAGTCAGAGACAGGAAGATCTCTGTGAGTTCAAGGCCAGCCTGATCTACAGAGTGATTTCCAAGACTGCCAGAGTTACAACAGAGAAATGCTGTCTCAAAAAAAGTACAATTTTCAAAAGTTAATTAAATATAAATTTCAAGAGGTGGCATAAATGGCTACACCTGGAAAATTCGAGTTTTTGTGTGAGATTAGTTAGTACTTATGCTTATACACTTTAGTCAGAAATAAAACTGTACATTTCTGGCTTATGGTTAAAATTTTTGCATACTACTTTAACTGTATGCCTTTCAGACTTTTTCAGATGTTCTCAAATTCATCAGTTAATATTGAGGCAAATGATCTATTTTCAGAGCAACAGCAAAAATCCCTGCCATTATGGGCATTTATTCAAGTCAAGTATCATTTACTAAAGGTACCCTAGGGATAAGTATTATGCTGAAATCTAAAAGATACTTTTGAAATATAGAGGTGTTTACAACAAGGCAATTTCCCTTAAAGTCCATCCAAATTTTTAGAGTAAAGAAGATTTATTATGAAATTTGCTGACATACAAATTCAATATTATAGTTAATAAGGAAAATATTACTTCTTGTTAGGAAATGTTCTTGGAAAGAGAAATAAGTAATGAACTTGTATTCCATTCAGAAACTAGTTACCGAGTGTTTAGTATTGTCACATTATCTTACTTGCTGATGGTGAATGACACACTTTTCATTGAGTGACATTAGCACATGAATTTATGTTTTCAGAACTCTGTGAATATTTTCATGTAAGATGCCTCACTAAAAATTTGTAAAGTTATAAATGTATTAATACTAAATAATAATAAAATATTGAGTCTTGCTTATAAAGTATGTTTTATCACATTTGGTATTGTCTTTTAAAGTTTATGTTATTTACTTACTTAGATGTGTGTGTGCGCATGTGTGAGTGTGTGTGTGTGCATGTGCCTGTGTGTTTGCATGTGTATGTGCATGTGTGTGTATGCATGTGTGTGTATTGTGTGTGTATGCATGTGTGAGTGTGTGTGTGTGTGTGTGTGCATGTGTATGTGTGAGTGTGAGTGTGAATGTGAGTGTGTGTGCATGTGTATGCAGGTCAGAACACAATTTACAGGCAATGGTTCTCTTCTGTATCCATGGAAATGCATGGCATCCAACACAGGTCCTCCGAGCTGGCAGTGAGCACCTTTATTCTCTGATCCATTTCCCAGCAAGTTTTGCATTTGTCTTGCCATTATGCTGTATTATTACTCTAAAAACCAAATGCAACAGCAGTTATTACTCTGTTTTTCAGGTTTACTTGTTATTTGTACTTTGTTAGAGGAACTGGAGCAAAAGCAAGCACAGTGAATACACCTTAATGCAGTAGTTCATTACTACAACATTGATTCTGACAGGACTCAGCTTATCTTTTATTTTGTATTTTAAAAGATGGGTTTGATAAACCACTAGACATAGTCAATCCTAATTGCGTGTCATCACAACTAACTGTTTCAGACACATAAGAGAAATGGTCAATATAGGGGCAGAGACACCTTCTGATTGCATAGACAGAATAAACCACAGAGGACTACTCTTTCTATACATAAGACAAAATGAGTGCCAGGCCTGTTGGAACTCTGATGATTCAAAGAAATAAATGGCCACCTCCGGGAGAGGTCAAAGACATAAGTGGGCACAAATTTTAATTGTTTCTCAATGGAAACATGCATTCTGATTTCCTTCTTCTGTCCACGCTCTCACACATATCCTAAGTTCCATCTATGTTGCTAGCATCTTCATACCATGTCAATTAGGCTCATGAGTGCATTTTGTCGGACTAACCAATCACTGAAACGAGCTGGACAGGCATCACGCCCACCACCTCAACTGCTCTACCTCACACTTCGCTCAAGAACCCATCTCACCTCAGGCCGCCCTGAAGGTTGAGAGCTGCTTGCCATTTAGAGGCATCTTGACTCTTCCTGGTCACTAGCACAAAGCAATTTATTAAATGGATGCTGGGTACTTGATACGAGTTAATGTAGTTTCAAAGAAGAGATTTGTTTCTATCTCACTCAAAGGATCAGGCGAGATAGTCTTCCTCCCCTCCATTTCCTGCAATTGCTACAGATATAATTTGGATTCCATTTTAAACTAAATCCTTGGATGGGGAGGGATCCGAGATTGTCCAAATCCAGTACTCGCTACGTTAATGCTTGTGTTCTGTAAGGTGCGGGGTGATAGCATCTTGCTCCTAGGGTTAAGCCCTCAAGATGGGGGAAAGCCTTTGCTATCAGCAACCTGAGACTTTAAACTCTCTACCACTCAGTCACCTCACTCTCAATATGAAAGCATTTGGAAAAGGGATGCAGAGGTTATTTTCACACTTAAGAGCTCCTCACTCAACCTAAGAGGCTAGAGGAAGGTCACTCTTTCTGTTTCTTTCTTCTTTGAATTCCCAGTAGCTTAAATGCTAAGTCATTTATCTCCTCCATGTTTCCTTACTTTAATCGATTTGGGGATTTTTTTTTTTTGTTGTTGTTGTTGTTGTTGACAGTTAAGTAGCAATGTCTTCTAGCAAAGGCCTTTTCTCTACGTAATTATACTCCCACATAATTACAAGTTCCATAGGAACCAAAATATGAACGCTTCTTTATCTGAAAATGCCTGAATTATTTATATGGACTCCATTTACTTTCTGTTTTTCCAGGTCCTTTTGCATGATTAATATCTTTTATAGGATTGTACATTAATTAAATTATTCAGCTTCAATTATTTTGTATGAGATTAAGGTAACATTTCTAATTTCTTATCTGAGTGGTTTATGAAAGTACTGGTGACTTGCTCCATTCCAGAGTCACAGGCAGGAACAAGCACAACATCCAGAGTCCAGAGTCCAAGAAATATAAGTAGAGGTATGTTAACTACAATCAGGACAAAGGAAGGACACAAGATTTGTGTGTCTTTGATGTCAACTCACAGACATGAATTTTATGACTTTTACCATATGAAATCTCTCCTCCTGAAGAAGTCTAACATACAATTAAAAGCAAACTTCAGAGCCAAATACCAGCAGGGGAGCAGAGCAGCAAGAAGTGGAAGGAAGACCTGGCAATCACAGGAGTGTCTATATTAACAGTGCAGCCACACCCAGCTTCACATTTCCCAGGCTCTGCACGTGTTTCTGCTCTTCACCTGAGCCAGGTGCTGCTAATTAGCAGTTCATCCAAGCAAAGGCTGCTGGGATTGTTTCTTATACTTGTGGATACTACCTTAACCCCTGGGCTTGTGGCCAAAGAGACAAGCTCATGCACCAAGCAAGATGTTGCTTAAGCTATGGAGATGTTTTCTTGCTACAGAAACAGACACCAACTCTACACCAGCCCTGCCCAGAGGATATCTTTATCTTAGTAAAGAAGTCCCTTTCCCTCCTTATGTGAGATATAAGGGTGAGAGATGAGGCTATATAGGCTAAGTTTGGATTTTTTCCTAGTTTTCTCCCTTCTTCTGTGAGAAAACACTGACCCAAGGGAGGCAATAATGTATTTGGCATACTCATCTGGATCAGTTCATCATGAAAGGAAGCTGGGGCCAAAAATCAAGTCAGGAATCTTGAGGCAGGAGCTGAATAGAGATCAGGAATACATGTTCTTTATTGGCTTGCTCTCCGTGACTTTTCAGTTTACTTCCTTATACAACCCAGGACTATATGCCAAAGTCTGGCACCATCCACTATGGGCTGGGCCTTCCAATGTCAAACATTAATTAAGAAAATGCTCCATAGATTTGCCTATAGGACAATCAAAAGTAGTCATTTTCTCAGTTGAGGTATTATTATTATTATTATTTATTATTATTATTATTATTATTATTCTCAGATGATTTCAGCTTTTGTCAAGCCTACAAAAACTATCTCGTAGATAGTTTTGATTTCCGTATGATTAGCTAGCTATAATCACAATTATTGTGGTGACTCTTCTTCATTGCTAGATGCTAAGTGCACTGATTCTTGTGTCTCAGTTCTCAAAACCAGATGATGTGGGTTCAATTTCCCTGATGAGAAAAATAAAAGAAAACCGTACAAACAATATTTCCTGGAAATATAATTGGATGTTTTTGATTAGTAAGAGTAAATATTGAACATCTAGGTACAGAGCTGGTCCTTGTGGGAGACTGTTAGTTTACAGAGAAAGAAAGTTTACAGAAGAAAAGTCAGTTCCTAGGTAGATATAAAGCTCAAAGGCCAGCAAACGCCATTGCCCTAGGCAGGCTACATTCCGAAATGGGGTACAGTATCATGAAGACAGACACAGTGGGGAAATTCAGGCAGGGCAAAGTGAATTTTAAAGTGTGAAATAGATGAGATCTGATTCCCTTGCAGGAATGTTTGATCTGTGGCCTATTTTATAGTACTTGCAGCCTGTAGGTGGCCCTAGGGTTAATTGTGGCTAGAAGGTACCCTGAAGCTTGGGCAATTCCCTCCTGGAACAGAGGCCAGATCTGAAGATGCTGGAAATATTTCATATATCGGGTGGCACTTTTCTTTCCTTTTGCACTTAGAACAGTCTATCATGTTCTACATATTCTGTAGTCCATATTTTCTTGTTTGGGAGGCAGTGGGAGACAGGGAGTAGATTGGGAGTACTTGGGAGATGAGTGGGCATTGAATCTGGTCAAAATACATTGTATGCATTATGAGATTCTCAAAGAATTGATAAAAATATTATACCTGAAAAAAAGAGTTAGCTTAAATCATTTCTGATATTGTCCATAACATTTATTTTAACAGCAAAGTTTTAGATTTAGAAGAACCAGAGTTAATCACTCACCCGTTTTTGGTGAGTGTTGGTGAGTTGTTGGTGACTGATTGGATAGGTTATTATATAGTCTTTCTATGTACAAAATGAATGCTTTTATGTTACACTCACATGGCTGTCTGGAAGAGAGCGTACAGCAGTGAGCACACACATAACATCAGATCTGCACACATGGTAGTGACTTTATTACACACTTCCATGAAGTGACAACGGAGAGGAACTTCAACGTGATAAGAGTCTTTGCTGATAGACAAAACTGAGCTATTCTATAAATAACCATACGAGTCTAGAATTGTCTAGATAAATGTGCAATCCTAGGACTGCATTGTAACAGGCTTGAAATGATTTCACTTGTTACTCAAATGTCATTCATTATATCATCCTCTTGTGCTTACCACAACCTTGGGATAGTTCTTCTGTCCCAATGCAGTCTGCTCATCGAAGACTCTGACTGCAAGTATGGAGGGCCAGCACAGGAGAGTGAAGTTTGGTGCAATATGGCATCTCTTAAATTTTACCTGTCAAGTAAGCCAGGTCCTCTCTACCCTATTCCCCCTGTCCCTGTGTTTCTCTCCTTACAGTTCTCTGCTCTAGTGACAGACCCAGCAACACACAGACATAGGCATCATTAAGTGCGCAAAGGCTTTGCAACTGTAACTCTGTAGATATCTGAGATTGTTCCATATTCTTCCTTACAAAATACATTATACATTTGGCAAAATACAGAGAAGAAACTGTCAGACACTGAAATGCCAGTGATCTTCAGAGAACACCCTCCATTCAAAGAGATTATCTGCACCTACTTATGTACAACCTATACTTTGAGTATTTGGAAAGAAATACACAATTTACTTTCTGTTATAGTTTCCTGTTGTTTTGGGGAAGACTTCATTTTCTATGAGTGTGCTTTCTTTATGCCTGATAATTTTTAACTGTGTTCAATGAATTGTAATCCTATCTACCTCCCATCCCCCATGCACATAAGACTTGGTACTCATCTCAGTCCAGGACACTTGGGAAGAATGTAAGAGCCTAAATGTGCAGAGCTCTGGGGTGCTGTGTTCTGAACATGACGTGGCTATCACTCGCATGAACTTACAGCAGATATCCTCAGCTCAGTCAGCACAAGAGGCTGTGCCTATAGAGACATGAAATCAAGGGACTGTTTAACCTAAGGGAGGGGAAGAAGGGAGAAGGGGAGGAAGGGAGGAGGGGAGCATGGGAGCATGGGAGAGAGACTTATTGCATAGCTATTTCCAAAGGCACACTGTACCCTGAAGATCTTCACTTTAGTAGCAAAAGTGAACCAATTATTTGAAAATAATTTGAAGCAATGTAAGTATATAGTTTATCACAAGTAAATTCCGTGCCAAGAAAAACACAGACAATTCCATTATAAATCAATAGAAATCTGGTCACTCATATAGTCAGTGACTGACTGCTTTGACTCCCAGTAATATCTCTGTGCAGTCTGCGGCATTCACCAGATGCTAAACCAAACAGTTTCCATTAGGACGTTGGAAGGTCATTTTCACAACCTTGGCTACTATTAGATTTATCACTGGGGATAGAGAGGTAGCTTGTAGGTAGAAGGGGCACTTAGCAGGTATGAGAACATGGCTTCCATCACCGGCACGCTCCTTTATCAATCTTGCATATTAGCTTTTGTCAGAGCTTCCAATTTCTCAGTGCTTTAAGTACTTTAAGTTCAGACAGGTAGAGTAAGCAGTTCAAGCAGGAGCTGTGGTAAGGCTTACTCCTCGGCCTGTGTGCTATTAGGAGGAGGTGAACTTTTAAAGAGTGAGACCTACTCAGAAGGCTTCCAGTCATAAGGGCCTGGGTGAAAACATAGGATGGCCTTGGCTTTCCACTGTCCAATGGGAGTCTCAAACTGAGGCAGAACTTTGCTTACACTGTATATCACGATATGACTACTCCTTTGAGACTGGCCTGTGGGAGGAGTTTGGGGGAATGGGGAGAAGAAAGGCACAGTTGCTGTAAGTGGAGCTAACTAGTGCTTCTGGTGTAGGCTTAAAAGACCCAAATGATGGTCAGAAAGCAGAGACTTTGTTCATGAGTTTGCTGATGGAATAAGGGCTCGGGGATTAAATTAAACTCCACTTTTTTACATTATGGCTAACAGTTTGGTGCAGTAAATCCATGTCTGGACTTACTGGGATGCTGAGCTTAAAGGTGGCATTCTCCATCATTTGCAGGAAGAAATTAAATGCAGCAAAGCACTGCACAAAAGGGATAACTGGCTGTCTTTCAACAAATATTCTGAGCAGAGAGAAGCAGAGAATAAATATCAGGAACTTTGAGCTTGGACAGAATGGGGCACATTTAAAGGTGCTCTTAAGAAAGATGCAGTTGCTAGCTAGAGTCATGCCTGTAAGAAGTGGGCTCTTTCAGGATGTGAAAGAGTGTCTGTGAGAGGAGGTGTCTGTAGGCAGGTGTTCTTCCAGGACAAGCAGCAGGAGTGGGAATCCCAGCAGTGACAGGTGGATGGAACGTAGTCAGGTGCCTCCTGGGGGGACACTAAATCTGGATTGGAAAACAAACAAGCAGAGGGGGAAAAAGCCAGGATTGTTTCTATTGAAAGTTTAGAATCCAAGGACATAGTCTACCAGTCCTCTCTCCTCCCTCAAACAAATGAACAAGTCAAATCACAAGCTGTTACTAGTTTCAGTTTGGGAAATTGAGGGAGAGAATTAAGGCAGACTTAGGAAAATATCCAACATCAAGTTTGACTTTTGATCTGTGACATGAAATTATACAAGTAACTAAATAAATAACCAAATGCAACCAGTAGAGACTTAATTAATTATATACAGTCTATATAGTCCTTCCTTGTTTTGAATCACCATATCCAATGCATTGTCTGAACTATATGTGCGTGTGTGTGTGCGTGTGTGTGTGTATGGAGAAGTAATTTAACTTCCCTGAATCTGTTTTCTAAGCAATAAAATGAGACTTAGAGGAGCACTAGCATTTACAACTGTTACTGAGAACATAAGCACACAACAGGTAGGACTTTAGTGTGCGCATGTGTACTCAGTGTCATGCACAATTACTAAGTCATGTGTATTTACTCATCTTTACATGATACAGAAGTGGCTGCACGTGAATGTGGTGTCCACGGAGAGCACAGGAAGGCAGCAGATCCTTGGGCCTGGACGTACAAGTGCTTGTAAGCTGTTTGGCATGGATACTGGGAAAGGACAAGGACCCTCTGCATGAGCAGAATATACTCTGAACTGGTAAGCCATCTTCCTAGTCCCTAAGTGGCGGATACTTTAGTATCTGTACATAGGGTTGTGGATTGAATACAGTGCCTCAAATGTTGGACAAAAACTCCGCCACTGAGATATAGCAACAGACATAGAACCTTAATTTTAGTATTCATATTTTAAACCTTTCCCAAAGTCCTAAAGTCATAATCCCAGTAAAATGAGAACTTCTATGATGCTTACAAATTATGCTTATATTCGAAAATGTTTTTGATACTGCATAGACTACCAATGAGAAGATCCCACTGACACTGGACAGTAGTATAGAAAGTCAATATAGCCACATCACACAATGCTATCTTTACATCAGCCCTGCATAGTGACATACGATTATCAATATATCCATATATTTTTGCTGGTTTTTCATAGTTGGTTTTGTCCGCTTGATACAATCTAGAATAACTTGTGAAATGAATATCAGAGGAGGATTATGGGCATGTTTGTGGGGAATTGTCCTTATTATGTTAATTGATGTGGGAAGATGCAGGCTTAAAAGCTGGCAACATTCCTTGAGGTGGCTCCTGGATTAAATGTAAGTAGAAAACATGGGCTGAGTAGTAAGTTTGCATTCATTCATTTCTCCCTGCTCTGGACTGTGGGTGTGACGTGACGAGATACAGCTAGCATCTGCTGCTCCTACTACTGTTATGGTCTATGCAATGTTCTGGAATGCTGCAGACCATGGTGTGGACCTATGAGCCAAAGTTAAGCCCTATTTCCCTTGATAATATTCATCAGGATATTTTGGCATCACCAAAATAATGTCAGAATATGTAACTAGACAATTATTGTCAAAATGTTTCAGGAGTATAATAAATTCCGTTAGTCTCTGTTGCGCCCTCTCCCACAGAGCCATGAGCTCTATGAAAAAGAAAAAGTTAAATGTCAAAGCAGTGGAGTTTATTGTGTGTAAAGAATGTAGTAAAATCTGAGAACTTACACTAAGAGATATTTTCTTATCTAATTATCATTATGCTGTTTTAATTGGAAGTTATATAAATGTCAGGTACAAAACCTGTAACAAATGTTAATGGAGTCCCACACCTGTACAGTAGCTTCTTGGGTGCCGAAGTGCATTTTGGCTTGAATGTGAGCAATCAGAAATTGCTTTCCATCCATCTAATTGTCCCATTGATCTTTTCTAGAAATTTTTTAATCTCTTGATTATACTGACTGAGTTGTTAAAATTCTGCTTGCATTTCCCTTATATCCATTTCATTAGGGTTTTACCCTGGCTGAGGCCAATACATCTGTTGCAACACACTAAACTGTGTTTACCCATGTGAGGTAAAGTGAAACACTCATTATTCAAGCCCCAAAAATCTTTTAATATTTAAAATAGTTCAGACTAAGCATTTTCTCTATTGAGTTACATGAATTGCTTTAGTCACCTGCTTCTGTCTAAGTGAGGCAGGATGAACCTATTTGAACAATTTGAATCTTCTAGCTTAGCAGGAGACATCTTTCTACTGAAGGAAGAAGAAGGAAGTTATTATTTTGGAAAAAATTGATACTTAGTTCCTGCCCTATTTGGGTCTATCATTTGAATCTGATATCCATTTTCTTCTTTTGTATAAAATTTAATTCCCAGATGAAATTTTGTTGAACATTGTGCTTTTATTTTTATTTATGTGTATGCATGTGTGAGTTTGTGTGTGTGTGTGTGTGTGTGTGTGAGAGAGAGAGAGAGAGAGAGAGAGAGAGAGAGAGAGAGAGAGGGAGAGAGAGTAAAAGAACATTTTGTGCAATTTTTCATGTAAGTCAGAAGAGGGCATTGGATACGTAGGACTGGAGTTGCAGGTGGTTGTGAGTCACCACAGTGTGAATGTTGGGAATTGAACTCTGGTACTCTGGGAGAGTAGCAAGTGCTCTCCTTTGAGGCTTAGATCATTTTTTCCTTCTTAGATCAAACATATCTCAGGTTGTTTCTCTAAAGTTTAAGGCCCGCTCATGCTCTGAGAAGCAACTGTGGAGGAGGCACTGATAATTTCTTCTTCCTTGTGTGCCTGCACTGGGGTTTGGGAATTTCCTAAGTGTGACGAAACAACTGTCCACAGAGATGCTTCTGTTAATGTATTCTTGAGACGTGGTCATCATTTTTTTATCACTGTGACAAAATGCCTGGGTATGTCAACTTAAACAAGGAAAGGTTTACTTTGGCTCTCACTTTAGAGTTTTGTCCAATGGCCATCTTCTTTATGGGCCTGTGGTGAAGGAGAAATCATGACAAAGAATGTGGGGGGTGGGGTGGGCAGAGACTCTTGAGTTTGTGGTGGAAAGGAAGCAGAGAGGAAAGTAGGAAGAGGCCAGAGACAGGATACACTTCTAAAGGTATTCTCTGAATAACCTATGTCCTCACCTGAGTCCTTATCTATTAACAAACCTCAAACAGGACTCTGTTTATTAATTAAAGACAAAAGAATACCTTGTTAATATTGATAATCAAAAAAATAACAGAATTCCAAAATGAAAATATAGTTTGTACTGAATCAGCCATCGTAAGGTAAGAAGTCCATGAGACAGTGAAGGACTGTCCTTGAAGTTAATGTGTGTGTGTGTATGTGAGTATGTGTGGTTGTGCTGTATGAGTGTGTTTATGTATTGGTGAGTGTGTATGACTGTGTGTGTGGTGTATGTGAGTGTGTGCTTTGTGTGACTGTATGTATGTGTGTAAATGTGTGTGTGTGAGTGTGTGTGTGTAGGGCATTGCCTGGGAAGTATGATGTTCTTGGTTGAATCCTGAGAATCAATAAATAAACAATAAAGACATGAATATAGTAACTTATATACTTGTTAAGCAACACATTCAGCGCCATTGAGGGTGAGTTAAAAGGTTTACATATGGTTCTTTTCAACTTCATTAAAATTTTGTATATTTGTACATTATTAACTAGGCTAGGCCAACTTCAACATACTCTTGCCTTTGCCTGTTAAACAAAACATGAACTTTTAAAGACCTGTAGCCCTGTTTAATGGATGACCAGCATTCTGACAATTTCCTTTTGTCTATACTTCTCGATATCCCCAAATTTCACTTCATTATTCTTCATAAATTGAAATAAAACATATATGAAGGTGTTATATATCCATGTGACCCATACTCAGAATCATGAAGTATTTTAAGATGATGCCCACAGTCTAAATACTAGTTAATAACTATACACTAGCATGAAATCCTGATTCAGTTGCTTAGGATAAATCAAGAAACTTTATACTTGGACAATAAATTTAATAAAACTCATTGTTTGTAGGCAATTTTGAATGTTGACTGAAACTGTCAGAAGTAACAAATAATCTTCTTTATATAGTATGGTGCTGAGTCGGCTTAAACAGCCCTTGCTCCTAGAATGCAATGTAATTATAAGACATGATTACAGCTGATTACCATCAATCAGCAGAGTCTTAAGTGTAATTTATATTGCCGCAGCTGGGCTAGATTAAATCATCACAGAAGATACAAATTCTACTAGATGCATGGAATTACTTGAACAAACCCAGATACAGTAAGCCCGTAACACTGCAAATGCACACCTTGCCAATTGTCTCTGACTGTAACATTATCACAAAGTAAGCTTTCCTTGGAAAACAGGTAAGACTTGAGTTTTGTTTTAGAAGATAAGGAAACACACTTTTTTTCCACTGAGGTTGGCAGATACCATTGTGATTCATAATCTCTGCCAATATGCTCCTGAGTGATAAGCAGTGTGGTAATCACAAGTTTGAAAAGAAGAATGTTGCAACTGTAAAATTAGTTTCCTGCCTTCCAAATTTGATAATGAAGCAGGAGAAATTTTCTACTTTTTTTTTAAATTTCATAAAAATGTAATTTCATATCTCATCTCTATCAGGTAGACTCCGATTCCCCAAGCATGTATATATCTATATGTACTTATCTATGGACACACATGCATGGAGGCTCACACATGTGGTCAGTCCCTCCATCAGTCAGTCCCATGTTACAAGGCAGTGGTAGAAAACAGAAATATACAATTGGATGCTGGGGTCATCAGCTTTCTTTCAGTATAACAAGTATTCAGGAGAATCAGCTTATAATTGGTTTATGTTTTATAACAATTTCCTGGCTTTGTTCCATAAGGGGTTGGTCTCAATACCTCTGGGCCTATCACAAGACTGTGTATCTTGGTTTATAGCAGTACTGTGTAAACATGCTTACTCTTGGGGAATGGTGGAAAGAAAGAGAGAAAAGGGAGCAGGCTGGGGTCCAGCTCTCTCCTTCAAAGAGATTCATTGGATGCTCAAAAGTCCTCCTTCATGTGCAAGCTTTTAAATGTTTTTGTAGTAGTATGATACAGTCTTTTACCCTCAATTTAAGGAAGGAGAAAAGAAAGATAGATAGAACTCTTCACCACTTTTGCAGACAGCCTTGATACAGAAAGAGAGAAAGGCAGACATCTTCACAGCCTCTTTTTAGGCTGTCCTAAGCTTGAAGAGTACTGGCTGACAGTTAGTTAGACTAGAATCTTAGCTCATGGTCGGTAAACCCAATCTCTCCATCCTTTTGTTCTCTTAGGAATTATCACACTAACAACAGCAACCCAACCAAGGAACCACCAACCAGCACCCACAAGAGGATTCAGACTTTTTATACCCTAAGCCAAAAATTCCCATAAACCCATGAGGCACCCAAACTCCAAAACAAGCTACAGGTGCCAGCACGACTGCACCTAACCAAATTATAGCCACCTGCATCAAGCATTCCAAACCCAACTCGTAAACAACTATGCTATAGCTGGGGTGGGATCTCAAACCTAAT
This sequence comes from Cricetomys ansorgei, assembly GCA_026225945.1. Lineage (NCBI taxonomy): Eukaryota > Metazoa > Chordata > Mammalia > Rodentia > Nesomyidae > Cricetomys > Cricetomys ansorgei. The sequence goes on from JAMJFZ010000558.1 coordinate 57,968, forward strand.
CCAAACACCATTTTGCAATTTTACAGAAACCAAAATAACAAGAACTTCTTCCAAGTGTTCGTCTCGATGTTTTCATTCAAAAGAGCAGACTTTATCACTTTAGGCCTTTAGGAAATACGTAAATTCAGCTTATTGCAGACACTGAACGTATGTAACAATTAGAAAAATGGAGGTCCTTGACCCAGTTCTGAGCACCAAGTCAGATGAGCCCACACCTGTCGTACTCGTCTGTATCATTGTTTCTCTGCATTTATCCATAAACTTGAATTTTAACCACAAAGATGAGCAAAGAAAAGTACTTTCCTTTTGTTGTTGCTGCCTGTATTAGTTCAGGGCTGTGAAGATCAAAAAATATAATTAATACAAGTCTTTGAAATCAATTAAAACATGATGTAAATGCCTTCTGAAATGGCATACTAATAAAGTTAATTTAATTTTGCTCTTTGAGCCAAATGTAAATTAACAAATAGGATACAGTGATAATTCAACAGAATATTTTTCTCCTTATATTCTGTTGTTTGAGAATTATACAATTAACCCAACCTACTCATTTTGAAATCTGTCCCTGGAATGGAATTTTATGTGTGCAGCAACAGTGAAATGACCTATGAGTGCCCAGAGAAACAGCTGATCGGCTGAAATGCAAGTTCCCAACTAAGGAAACACATCTCCAATGCCTTGAAGTCCAAAAAAATTATGCATTCAAATTTCAAAGTTAAAACGTTACACTATGTTATGCCAACTCACAAAGCACTGTTCAACTTGAAGTAACTCAGCTGCTTTTTATTTTATTCTTGCAATTGAAAAATTAACTTCAACTATCAACAAATGGTAAGAGGTTATGCTACAGAAAATTTATATCAACTAAGTCTCTCTTCATCATTACCTGTTCCTGGTGCATATTTAAGATGCTTGTGAGCTTTCCTTGCAGCTGTTTTATATTTCAAAATGAAAATGTTTTCCCTCCTGGACTAATAAAACAGAAATTTTTCCGAACAAGAAACCAAACCTTAAAAATTATAGGGATATTGATTTTAGGTGCTGATTTTGAAAAACAGGACGGAAACCTCACCAAGCTACAACACAGGGGTTCTTATTTAAAATCAAGCTCATAAACTACTCATAGACCTAAACACTAGGGTTCTATGGAATGAGAAAGATTAGAGGCTGTGACACAGACAACAAATACCGAATCCAAGGAGGCCACCTGTCAGTAGATATTAAAAAATTACCTGGATCTTCATAAATATGCGATCTTCACCGACTTCATAGAACCGTTATGTTCTTTACATAAATTGTACAAAATAATCCCGTTCAGTCTAGACTATTATGCCTAACTGCAAATAACTTTTCAGAAGTTTCTTGCCTGAACTTTTCCTGTAACACGTGGGAGCAGAATAATGCAGTTTAGCCTCTTTCTTCTTGGGTAGAGGTACCTTAGAGAAGCATGCAAAACGTGGGGTGAACAGAACTCAAGAGGCAGCTGCTGCAGGATGCCCCTGTCACTTGCAGTTCGCGCCCTCCTCCTGGTGAGGCTCAGCGTCTCACAGCATGGTTGTGAGAGTGCGGTCATGCTGCAGACAGAGACACAGAATGAACCAAACATTTTAATTCAAAGCCAGCTCCTAGGGCATTCCACCCTCTCGATTCCTCCCTAAGTACCATCTCAACGAGAATGAGTGGGAGGAGTTAGAATATGAAAGCTTGCCAATTATGTCGGACTAGACGGTTACACGGAAAGATGAGGTTAAACTCCCACCAACCACTGAGAGATTAGTTGCCCCCAACATAAGTCATGTGGTTAGTTTGCCAGTGGCTGCTCCTTGCCTGGTGGTTTGCTATCAAAGGTGATAGGGTTCCCGTCTTGCTAAGACCACAGGCAACTTTTCTCTACCAGCAGCCTGTCTAGCACCTGCTAGCATTGTGAAAGCTAGTCAGGAGAGGAAGCTCCCGGCTCAGCCCCATTGTTTTCTGTATATGTTACAACTGAGCTGTGTGGTATCTTCAGCAACAATCTCTTCACATAGAGATCTGATGGCAGCACAGAGGGATGTCAAGAGTCTGTGATGTTTGGGGACTTTTGTGGCCTCCTTCACCAGCAGTTCTCAAGAAGGTACCCACACCTGGCTCTGATATGTTAGAAGCTGTGCTACCAACCTAACAGAATCTCTCCCTTCTAACTCTTTTTTTTTTATGTACGTATTTTTAATTGTCTTAAAAATTGGTAGTTTACATACGACCTTTTCCATGCTCTTTATTCTAATTATTTCTTCTTTCTGATTTAACTTGTTTGTTGATTTTACTACTACTTAAGAATTACCAGATATGGTCAATTCTAGTTAAGTTTGAATTGTATATCAATCAAAAAATTGATATTTATTATAAGTTTAAATTTAACTTAACACTATATTTTATATTGAAATCCTCTACTACTTCTTATTTGTGTGATTTATATTTCTTTTTGTTGCATTATCTAACCAATTGAAGAAACCATTGCCTTTCATGAAATGTACATTGTTTCACTTTCTTTTTAAATTATCACAATAAAGCTTTATAAGAGGATTTTAAATATGCTCACCTCTGGATTCAAACACACAAGCAGGACAAGTTCTTCAATGTCTATGAAATTAAGATTCACACTCTGATTTTTCTATACAAAAGCTAGGTCAGGAGGGCTCCCTGTGGCTATTTTACAAACATAATACTAGCTCAACCCCAATTAAGATAAAAAGAGTTCTTTTGATAGAAATTCAGGGTAGATTTTAAAATACTCGAAATCCATTATATTCTTCATCACTCTTACTTGAGGTGAACATAAAAGTCACCATGTGGCAACCTCAGAGTCCACTCCAATTCCACTTGGCCTAATTACAATACTTAACATCAAACTCCAAGCTAAGCTAATGATGCCATGTTTTACGTATCTCTTTCCGCATAGTTATCTACCCCCAAACTTAGTGGTTCAAAAGACCAACTGTTTCACTTGTTCACAATCTTACGCTGTAGGTTAAATTCAATGAGTGGCTGTTTGCTGATTGGTAGTGTGTGGGTATATTCAGGAAGCGGTTTCTCTAGAGTCTGGCTTAACTTGTATCCGGGGACACGCAGTTTTTGGATTTATATATGAGAATGCGTGAACACATGTGCTACTTTACTGCTGTGGAAGTCAGAGAACAGTAAGTAACAGCCTCATCTTCTGCCTTGATTGAGACAGGGTCTCTGGATTGTCACTGTACGTAGCAGGCTAGCTGGACTGTAAACTTCTGAGGAATCTCGTCTCCAGCTCCCATCTTGTCATAGCTGATTAAGGAACTTGCATGCATACCACCTTGTCCAGTACTATGCTGTTTCTACAGATCCGAATCCAGACCTGTGTGCTTGTGCAGTGAGCAGTTTACCTGCTGAGTGGTCTCCCCACCCCTTGTGTTTTTGAAACCATCTTCTTTTCGTGTGATTTTTCTGCTTAGAGGAGTTTGTTAAAATGTCAAACCATATTTGTGTTCTCATCTCTATTTCCTTTCGCGTCCACCGACTTTTGCTTCACAAAGCCGTGAAGTTATAGTGTGAAATGAATGGATGCTTTTGTCGTGTATTTGCTTCTCTGCTGAATCTTCTTTGTTATTTTCTGACTCGTGCGGTAACAGCAAGTTGACAGAATAACTTTGTGTTGTTGCACAACAAACAGACTCCTCTTTGGGAGCGTTTCAGACTGGACCTTTCCTTACCTGCTCAGTTCAGTTACACTGCACAGTGGCGAATATGGAGTACAGTTTCTCAATTATCTTAACTGAATAAAATCACATTGAATTTTTTTTGCCCTGATTTTGGATTATTTCGGTTGCACAGCTGTGGTTAAAATTAAATGCTCCTCACAGGTGTTCTATATCTCCTCTCCCAAACAAATAAACAGTAGTCACCCCCAGTCTATATAAAAGCCAATTTTAACATCCTCTCATTCTCCACATGAGCAGATGTTCTACAGCTTTCAGTTCAAGTGAAACATACTATGTTGGTTTGAATAAGAAATGTACCTCCAAAGGCTAAAATACGTTGAATTATCTGGACTCCAGTTGATGGCACTATTTGGGGAGATTGAGAAGGTATGTCCTTGTAGGAAGTACAATATTGGATGTAGACTTTGAGCGTTTGTAACACTACCCCACTGCCAGTTTACTCTTGCAGCTTTGTCCTTGCAATTTAAGATGTGAGCTCTCAAATTCCTGCTCCTGCCACCAGGATTGCTTTTGCTTCCGTGTTTCCCCACTATGGTGAACTCTTATTTCTCTGGAGACATAAACAAAAGAGGCCCTTTCTACCATGAGTTGCTTTTCATCGTGATAATTTGCATAGGACACAGAAAGTAAGTAACAGATATAAGCATTTTAAGTAATCAAGATCCATTAACGTGGTTTGCTGGTACAGTTTTTCTTGTATTTTCCTGGTTCTTAAAGTGATGGATTACTGTAATCGTCCTGATCCCTTTTTTTATCCCTTCCATTAATTCTATAACTTCTTCAAATTAGGAATAAAATCAAGACTATTTATTTATTTGTGTGTGTGTGTGTGTGTGTGTGTGTGTGTGTGTGTGTGTGTGTGTATGTGTATTCATTTGGGTGCAGTGCACATTGGTGTGCATGTAGAGGTCAAAGAACAATTTCAGGTGTCCTTTCTGAAGTGCCGCCCTCCTTGGGAGACAAAGGCTTCCATTTGACCTGGAGCTGACACGAAGTCTATGCTCACTGTCAGGCTGCCCCAAGGATTTGCCTGGCTGGCTCTATCTCCCCAGCACGAGCATGGCAAATATATCTTGTCATGTCTAGATCTTCTTTTATGTGGATTCTGGACATCGAACTGAAAACTTTGTGCTTACATGGTAAGAATTTCACCCGCAGAGCTATCTCTCCGGCCCAAATCTGATAGTTTCTGACTTTTGTTCCATAATTATTTTTTTTTCTGTTGTATAACACACTTATTCCAATGGAGAGACTGAATAAGATTATATACAGAATTCCAGTTCTCTGAAATATTAATTTAATCTAATCAAGATCAAAGTAATGGCTGTACACATTTTGACAGAACACCTCAAAATAGTTTTGTTGAATTTTATTGAATTAATTAGAGAACACACATATGCAAACACAGCAAGCATCATTGTTAGTGTGCTGCTATTATTGTTATTGCATTGCTATCATACTACCATAAAATGTATTAATATACATTCAAATGTTTTATATGTGTGTGTGTGTGTGTGTGTGTGTGTGTGGTTAAGCATATTTTAACATGTTTGAACATATGTTTAACATATAGTTAAACATAATTTTATCCAGTCGGCATAGTACATTACACATGTAGACGTAGAATTTTGTCTCCTATATATTAGTTCTTGTTATTCTTTAGTGTATTGCTTTGTTTCCTCTGTATTTTATTAGTGCATTTATATATTTTGTTATTTTCTTCCTTGTTTTCAGGGGAGTACAATTCATATGTTAAATTTTCTAGTTAAGACTGATCTTAATTTACGTGTGGGATATTCAGATATTTTGCATAGAACTTCACTCTGTCATTCATATTTCTGTACTAATATGTCAAACAAATTTCCCGCTATTTATTAAAACTCTTTCAATATAACCATCTACTAATCACCTTATGCTTTTGCCTTGTAAATCAGAAAAGAGAAAATTGTGTAAAAGCAAGCACATTTATACTATATTTTAAATTTACATATACAGTTATTTTGACTGACTTTTTAAACAAAATTTCATGCGAATTTGAATTATTGGTGAAGAAATGGTTTGATTCTCATGAATGAGGCCCTAGATTCAATTTCCAAGCCATGAACACACACTCACGTAAAGAGAAATGATGTAGTTCATTGAAATTTTTAAGAAATACCCTATTTCTTGATTTACTAAAACTGTAGTAGTTACAAAGTTACACACACACAAAACAAGACAATGAACAAATAAACAACAACAAACAACACAAAGCATAGGATTCAGGCTACAGGATGTCTACGGAGAGGGCTGCCATTATCTACACAATGAGCTCAGCGTTCCAACTGACTGGGTGAGAACAGGGTACTGACTCAACTTAGATATTAAGGTCACTCTTTCTACATGGGAATTAAGAATGGGTTGATGATTCATAGTATCAAAAACATATAATGTTTCGTATTGGAGCAAATACTAAAAAGTAACCATAGTGGAAATGACTATGAGAAAATAGTATTTAAAATGAAAACTATAAAGAAGCCAAAGATTAAACAAAACACTAATTATGTAAATGTTACCTTTGGAGGGTGAGGATATAAAGTCCTGTCCATCATGTACAAAGATCAGGGTTTTATGCCCAGAATTGAGCACTTTATATAACTGCATGCATTTGATATATGCAGGTACTGTGATCCCGGAACTCTGAGAATGGACAAAGATGATCAGAATGTGATGATGATCCTTGGCTGTACAGTAAATTCTAGAGTAGCCTGATACATATGAGATCATGTTAGAAAATTAACTTAGCTGAAGCCACATAATAAAATGCACATGTGTTTTTATTTCTACACTGTTATAGTCCTAAGATACAGGCCAGGAACAGCCTTGTCTGCTGGTGAGAGAAACACAGCTTAAAACCCACTTACGTGAGCTCTCAGCATGAAGATTTCAATGACAAACTGGGTTAATTAATTGGTTCTGTGGAACTCAGTGAAGGTTAAGTGTAAGGAAAATGTAACTAGCAATTTAAAATTCATTTGCTCATTTATTCTTTTCTAGTTCTATGAAGTGAAATAATATATAAATGGAGAACAACAGTCCAGTGACAGAGAAGATCATTCCTTCTGTATTTTTTTTTCCCCTGAGAGACAGGAAATCTCTTCTCAGCCTTGCATTTGGAGAAAGAAATTAATTACAGAGTCACAAGTACAACTCAGCAGTTAGTTGGTCTAAGCAGAGATTTAACAAATTTAGCTCTGTGCACCGAAGAATGCGCCCTCGTTCAGTCGCAAGGCACCTGATGTCCTCTGCCTATCACCTGAGTCTCCTGCTCTGTGAAGACTTAGGAGTGTTTTCTGACTACTCTAAAGATAAAAAAATTTAGGTGTGTTCAGATTTTTTGACTAATTGTCTGTTGTAATTTGTACCAAATAAATGTAGTGAAAAAATTGTTTATTCAAATAATTATGTGTTACAAATTTTATATGTGTGGTAGTGAGAATCCAGCTCAGCTCCGTAATTATTTATTAAACACCTCCAGACATGCTACTGAGGTCCCACAGGAGTGTGTAGAACTCCATCCAACACTCCAGCATTTACAATGTAGCATGTGTTGTACCCTCTTAATTTCTTTCCCATATGGCCTTTCTTGCTTTAGCAACTTCTAAACAGTTTGTAAGTTCACTCCTTTGGAACAAATGTGCAGGTTTTTATTAATATAAATAATCACTATTGGAACAATTATTTTTTGATTGACATTATGCTCAGCTTGTTTACATAAAAGAAAACTTCCATTATCTATCAGATGACTGTTAACCTGCGTTTTATTTTTGAAAACAATGTGTCCAAAGTGACACATAGCAAGCAGAGGGGTCAAAGGTTTCCTCGCCCTTACCATTTGGGTTCTGAGCTCCTTTGCTGCACACTGAGACTGGTCATGGGATTCTCGAGCAGTTTATGAGACAATGTTCTTGAGAAACTAACTAATAATGAGACAGGAACTCTTCAGCATCTTTTCAGATTTAGCTCAGCGTTCTCTTGCTGGGTGAATATGTTATAAAAGCCACTTAGAGGTCATGATTATGTCGTGTTGCCTTAATAATTAGTTATTACTATATGTTACTTTTATATGTGGAGATGTTCTACTAAGTGTTTTATGAGTTAGGTCATGTTGCTCTTAAATAAAAATAGTTTTGGTAGATCCTCTATGTGACTGCAAAGTGATTTCAGAGGGAGGTGGTGGATTAAATAGCACTTAGAGAAGATAAATGCTAGACTAGCCCCTGACAGTCAACAACTGCTCCTGTGTTTGATATGCCAAGCACCATGTCACTAAGCACATAATATATGCCACATACAACGCTAATCTTTGATATTTGCTATAGATTTATTTCAGAGCTCAGTTTCATACTGTCCACACTTCAAGTTGGAGACATAGAAACATAGGGGAAAGATTTTTGTTATGAAACTGATGTGATTTTCTTAAAAGGGACTAATGAAGAAAATTAAGCATCAGGTTTCTTCACTGGCAGATGATGTTGGATGGCGTTATTTATAGGTTCTGAAGCGTCAGCTACCTCTGTTTGTTAGAAACATCTGATCAGCCTATCTCTTTAAATGCATAGGAGCTGGATTGTCAGAACTGTCATGCTGGAGATGCATTTGATGTGGTTGTGAAACAGGCCCGAGGAACTACTCTGAGATTTATCTTCAAGCATTTGCACAACCCTCAAAACCATGTTTCTTCTAGTTTGAATATAATTGATGTTCACAGAAGTCTAGAGCCCTTTAAAGACATATGCGGGTAACAGAATAAAATTTTTAAAAACCTCTGTGTAGTATGTTGTACATAGTCATGTCTACAAAATGGCTTAAATGTTACAATAATTTATAACTATTAATTTAATACTTAAATGGAAAGTTAATTGGGAGGGAAGAGAGTGGAGAAATAACGTTCACTCACAGTTCTTGCCATGATTCGTTGGGTAATACTGACAGATCGTTTAGTCCCAGGCTCCTTGATTTTTCTGTTATAAAATGACAACGATGTGTAGGCGAGTGTTTGAGTTCCATTTTGTTCTTCTCCAGTTGAGCTGAAATTCTATCATTTACGTGTGTACAAAATATAAAATTCATCAGTGCAATTCGTACCACAGCTTTTTTATTCACTTGCCAGTTTCATATTTAACCCAGATGCTAGTTAAATGTAACACGTGTTGTTACAGTTCAGAAGTATAAAAGGAGTATACTTAGATGCACTGTTCCCGTGGTCACCAAAGAGAGCATGCTTTCCCAAAGTGACCCTTTGCATATGCTATGTAACACTGTTTCCAAATGGGACACTCTCTGATCATGGGTCAAAGCTCCATTTTCATTGCAAATATGTGGCTATTTTCCACCTGGATGGTAGCAGAACAGCAAACACAGATGTGGGATGGGGAGATGGTGATGGTGCATTGCTGAGCCACAGGCTGAGGACCTGAGTTCAGGTACTTGGCACAGAAGGAACAGCTGGTTCAGCTGTGCCTCTAAAATCAGGGTGGAGAGACATAGAGAAAAATCTTATACTGATCTCTGACCTTAACACAAACAGATACCTTTACGTGTATGCACATGGATGCAGACACAGATACAGTCACTGCCAGACACACACACACACATATCACATGCATAAAAAATGGAGTTTTCTACTTTTGTACCATTTAATAAAGGCAATACCTTTCAATCTGAGGAAATAATCATGTTTACACACAAAGTGTAATTAGAGACCAAGGTATTTTGAATCGCACATTTGCTCTGTTGAACCTGGAAAGCATGGAGTGCCTTGTAAATAATAACATCCTAGTGACGCAGAGCCAAAGTAGAGGCTTTTCCCTGCACTGTTAACATGTTACAACTCAACAGTGTGGATGAGATATTTGACTTGTCAATCAAATCTTTGACAAGACAATCATATTAATGGGTTGTAGGCACTAATGAATGAATCTCTCAGGCACACATGTTTCTATGATCCGCCAAATACGTGAATGTCCAAACTGTATCCTACGAAGGATGTTTCTATACATGCTTCTATAAACACAACAGCTTGGACATTTCTACTTGCAATTACCAATGGTGAGCTTGTCTAAACAGAAAGCTAAATAAGCAATATAATAGGCAAAAACCAAAGTACTTAGGAAAGTCTGAAATAAAAAAAAAAACAGTAAAACTCTTCATATGGTAGAAGTTAATATATGTTTCTATGTACTTGAGAAACTACTTTTACATATATAATAAAAAATAAAGTTGCTTGAATTATTAAAAACTAGAGTTAAAATAAAATGCTTTTTTAAGGGAGGATGACTGCTTTTCAAGAGGATCTTGGTTCAATTCTTGGCTCACAATCATCTGTAAATCCAGCTTCAGGAAACCCGATGTCCTCTTCTGGCTTCTACATATACCAGACCCACGAAAGTTCCATAAGTACACATACAGACAAAGCACGTAAAATAAACGACCTTTATTTATTTTGTTCAAGATTCACATTCTCATGTGCTATTTCACATTTTAAATATATTTATGTATTTTAAAGTGAGAAAAAGATTGAATAAGAGCTCAGCTAATGTTTATTAAAGAACATTCAGATATTTAATAAAAAACGATCCAGTCACTACAATGCGTCTTTATGAGGTAATGTTTAATACATCTTAAATTATTGCTTTTAATGTGTGAACTTGAGTTTTCCAGTGGAGGAATTCGGTATTTACTGAAAAATTCATTGACAACAAGCTTTGAAAATGGTAGGCTTATGGTGGTTCTATTATCTTTTTAAATAAACTTATCGTGTTTTTTTGCTACACCAGTACTAAGAATTATGTGATTTTTTTTGTGCGTGTTGTACTTCTGTTGTGTCAAAACTATAGTTCTAAAGTTAGTTTAGTGCTACATCCAAAATAGCTTTTACATAAAAATATAACACCACTATATTTGTATTTTAATGGTCCATCTAAAATTAGATGCATGATAGTTAAAGCTACACAATAAATATATAAATGCATATATTTGTATGTGTGTATATATAATATATATATATATATATATAATGCATACACATAAGCTCATTTGAGTTTTATAAGATTTATTTTATTTTTAATTGTTTATGTATGTATCTGTATGTGTCTGTGTATCTGAATGCGTGTGTGTGTGTGTGTGTGTGTGTGTATCTGTATGTGTATGTCCATGTGTGTGTGTATATCTGTGTATCTGTGTATGTTTGTGTGTGTGAGTCTGCCTATGTGTGTGTGTGTGTTCTGTGTGAGTGTGTATCTGTAATCTGTGTATCTGTATGTGTGTGTATATCTGCATGTGTGTATGTGTATCTATATGCATGTGTGTGTCTGTATGTGTGTATGCATTTGTATGTGTGTGTATGCATTTGTATGTGTGTTTCTGTATCTGTATGTGTGTATATTTGTGTGTGTGTGTCTGTATGTTTGTGTGTATCTGTATGTGTGTGTGCATGTGTTTGTCTGTATGTGTGTCCATATCTGTGCGTATGTGTATCTGTTTGTGTGTGTATCTGTTTGTGTGCATGTTTCTGTATCTGTATATGTGTGTCTGCATGTATGTACATATCTGTATGTGTGTGTGTGTATGTGCATGTATGTATGTATGAGTGTGTATATCTTTATGTGTGTGGGTGTGTATGTTTTTGTGCATCTGGATGTGTTTGTTTATCTGTCTGAGGGCATTTGTACAAAAGATTGCAGGTTTAGGAAGATGTCATCAGAACCCCAGGAACTTGAGTTGCAGACAATTGTAAACTGCCCAGTGTTGGTGCTGAGAAAAGCACTTGGCTCCTCTGTAAGAGCAGAAAGTGTTGTGAATCACTGAGTGAATGCTCCAGTCCCTCCTGTTCCTTTCTTTCAACTGAATTGTTATAGTTTTCTCAGATAAAACTTACTAATCTCTGACTTCTACTTCTTGAAGGAAGAACCATATTCATTCCCCACTCATTAGGATATTTTATATTGGATAACTTCAATTTGTCTTGTTCAGATGAGAACCCAACATAAAGGATATACTTATCTTTAAATATTGAATTTAATAAAAATAGCAAATATCAGTTCATATACTATAAGAGATTGACCCCCCATTCTGAAATTGTAGTTTACAATTGTGGATGAATCACTTTGGTCAATAAGCATTTTGACTTCTTACAAAAAGGTGTACAAGTCACATATGAGCTAGCCATTTATCAATCAGCCTAAATGAATTATTATAAGCCTTTGAAACTAAAAAAAGGTCTGGAACATAGTACACGTGAGGTCATTAATTACTGAAAAGTGAAAAAAAATGATTTTATTGCAAATCCTTTATTAATCCCAAGGGTTAAAAAGGGTAAACATATCTTCAGTCATGTTTAACAGTGACAGTGAGACGAATAGAATAGTAAAGTGTGAAGCACATCAAGATTATTTGCTAGTAGGTCATTATTGATTAATTTGAAGATTTCTGTGCAAACCATCAATTTCATTTAAAGTCTATACTTCTATTTTACAATGCCAAGTGTCTTTTGTACACTAACTTGGGTTTTGACATGAGTCTTTCCTTGGCAGTGTTTCTGTTTTCTTCATTCATTCTGTTTGCTTGTTATGTGTGTTTTTGTTTGGCGATTTGGAGATTGCTTTTGTCAGCCAAGTTTCAGTTCTTTGCCAGAAAAAGCATGAGACCCCTTCAGGGGAAGAAATGGGAACAGCTGTCCTACCCAAGGCTAGTGCCAACTGGAATCTTGCAGGCTAGCTCACACTAGTGACACAGTGGGCAGAGCCAGCACCAACCTGCAAAAGTTTACTGTTCTCCTCATGTATTAATAATTTTATGAAAAAATACATTATGCTCATAAAGCATTCATATTATTATTATTTTTCTTTTGGTAAGCTTCATAGACTCCAAATGAAAGTTTACAATTAGGGAGTGGCTGCTGTGTGGCAAATGCGTTTTACTGCTTATGCCGGCCTACTGCAGCTATTTTCTGCAGTGGTTTTCTCTTCTGAACTGAACAGCAGCGAAATGAGTGATTATCAGAGACACAGCAAGTTCCTGGATGCAGCCGGGTTGGGGAAGAGATTATTCCAAGGCATGCAAACACATGGAGAGAAGAGAACAGGCTTCCAAAGCCAACAGACCCCTTTAAAGAATTTATTCCCCTAAGGTGATCCCAAAGCAACAGATTCAGCTTCCTGCCATTCTCTGTGTGAACCCCAACATGACCTGGTCTAAAAACAGTATCAATATAGCATTTATTCAAAGGAGCTGCAGCGTGGAAAGATACATTCTAGAGAGAAGTAGGACATAGCTGGAGTGAGAGTCAGTGTCAGAGTTTTGTTTCTGAATAGAATAAAGGGCAGATGTCATAAAACAACAATAAAGTATGCTTCGTTTACGTAGAAATTCTCCACACTGTTCTTTAAAAAGCATTTATCAATTCATTCCACGTCTTTGGTCTTCCTTCTCCTTTGCTGGCCCCACACAACCACTTCTAACCTGTGCATTGAATTTAGGACATTAGGTTGATGAAGAGAATCCTTCATTTTCATGTAGAATGCAATACAAAAAGGACCAAAATCATGTGCCTTAAATAATTAGGATACATAATTATTCACTGTTGTTTAAAAAAAAAGGGGGAGCTATAAAGTATAGAGTGTTTACTAAAATCCAAATAATGGTGGTCAATGTGATTTATTGACTTTGGTTTCTTATATATGTATTCCAGAGAATTTAGACAAAGGGATGTTCACTCCTTTTTCAGGCTTTAATTGCCATTTAAATTTTAGCATTAGCACATCACACTGGATTGTTAGTTCTCATAACACACATGAACTTCAAGATATCTATGAATGCCTTTGGAAACTGAAAAGACATATTTTCCATACGCTTTTGTTTCTCAGTTGTTTACGTGGAGGAAGTGTACGGATTATATAAGTACTAAGGCTAAGGAAACGTGTGGAGGAGTTGGACAGTACCCTTCCCTGCCGCCTGTAATCCACAATACACAATTTTATTGCTAATCTGTGGCCTCCCTGCCCTCTCCTAGGAGTATGGCTGCAAAATAAAAAGAATGAATTGTTTGCATTTTATTGTTAAAGCATAACAGCGTAGGGTTGGGGGGGGGGGCCCAGGAGGGTGTAATCTGGAGCTGTTTGCTGCAATGCAGAATACCATAGGGCAGGTTAGACCAAATTAGCACCCACATCATTGTCTATTGCATCAAACTATGTTTTCAAATATTTCAAAATATGGCCAGATAAATTATGAAAGAATATTCTTCTAGAACTGTATGATCAAATAGATGTGGAGTTCCCCCCCCCTTTCTCTTTCTCCCCAACTCTGTCTCTCTCTCTCTCCTTTCTGAGATTGTGTTGGGGCATAGGGGTGCAAATGGTGAGGGTGTGTTCTAGATGAATGCTCCCAAAATGTGCTTTTGAGACTCATTTAGTAAGATTATGATGTCACTGTTGTTCCACTATAGAAGAAAACTTTGATGAGAAGAGTTCTTTTGAGAAAATGTACTGTCTAGAATTTTGTACCTACAGAATGACAAAAATTGCAGTTCATTAACAATAACTTTTATCTGCTCTGCTTATATTGTGTAGTTTTTCCATTAATAGTTTGAATATGGATTCAAAATATTAATATGATTTAAAAAAATCAGTGAAGCCAGGCGATAGGAGAAAAAGGGCATTTAAACAACCACTTCTCCGTGTATCTCTGTAAATATTCCATCCACAATAGCATTTCAAAGAAAATTAAGGTGGGAGAAATAATATTTAAGTTAACATACTTAAAGAAAACATGAGATATGTCAACTTTTGTACCCATACATAAACCAATATATATATATGAAAATTTGCACTAATATTTTGCTCTTAAATATTACTCCTCTGTACACTTAAAAATTCTTTGCCATGGTGGCAGGCTTGGGTCGCAGTTTGGAGGGAAGCTACTGAAAACCAGAGTCTTGTGTTTCTGAACAAAGCCTTGCACTAGAAACACGTGCTTACTAATAGAAATAGGGACAGTTTATTGGGAAAGAGAAAGACACTTCTGAGAATGGTAGAGTGTTTGTGAGCTGGGGAAAGGCACCTGCTTAAAAGTGCATGAACCTTTATGTGACCTACTTGAGGTTATTTTTCAAGATAACCTAAGCTCTCCTAGAAATGAAGACATACAGACTTGGGTTTAAATTTGTGAGAACATCCCTGAAGATTTGCATTATAAATGTATGGATTTTACTCTTCTGTCTTTCTCTCACCCTTTCCATTTATTTTCCTCCTCAAATTGCATGAGTACACCACCCAGCAGTCATGTCTAATCTACTGTACTGTTGTCAATGTATGTATGCAGCGCTGATTTCTCTGTCTTTCCACCTGTGTTTCCGTTGGTGTTCATGTCCTTTCCTTTCCTTACAATCTATTTCAGATAGGGAAATGTTATCTGTTCAAATAAATTACACATTTAAATGAAATAAAAATCTTTAAAGAGCTTTTATTTCAAAATGTATAAAGACCTAAAAGGTACTGTAAGGTAGCTAGTTAAATATTAGCAGGTGTTCTATGTGAGGGCCTTCATGTCAGGGTTTCCTGCTGAAGCTCCCAGGTTCTTGTGTTCTAAGATAAAAAATTGTACCAGGACAGTAAGAAGATCCAAATAGAGATCCTGTCTAAATCAAGATGAATAGTGAAGACCAACATGGACAATTTCCCTCTGACTACCACATGTGGCATACTCTCACATCAAACACATACAATTACTAAATATATATATATATATATATATATATATATATATATATATATATATATACCTGAAGATATCACATATATGTGCATATATACAAGATATATAATACACACAGGCAAATTATTCTAAGAAAAAAATTGCTATATAAATTATGGCTTTTGATACTTTGACCATTGTCCATTCTTACCTATTGATTATATTCTCTGATATCCTCTGCAATAAACAGTAATTTTGCTGTGTATTGCTCTCTATACTCTCTGAATTCTTTAGACAGAGATCACAAGGACTAGGGAATCGACAAATTCTAGACAAGTTTCCTGGACACTTTATTGGGCATCTATCTATCTATCAATCAATCATCTAATTTTCTATCTATTTATATTTCTTTCTTTCTATATTTCTTTCTATCTCCAGTTTATGTGTCTATGCATCTAAATCTTTACCGTTACTTTCCATATCCGTGTTTGTGGCTGCTATATCTACAAATAACCTGAAAACATAGATACATTCTTAAGTTACAACATGCAGAATATGGCTTCACATGGTAAATATTTTTCCTAGAACAAATTTAAGGCAAAAATATTGTAGGATAAATAGTTATTAATGCTTTAAAGTTTAGCCAATATAATTTTATTATAATTCCTCTCATTTGATAATTTACTACTGTGAAATATTATGAGCATTTTAAAGGAAAAGAGCACTAAAACAAAACTAATGCTTCATTCAAGATGCTTTTAATAAATGTTCATTAAAGGTGCTATAGTGATAATCTTGTTCAGTTTAAGAATGACAGCTGCTTCTTTAACATACTGGGATTTTTATACTATTAGATACTCATTTTTTACATGAATAAGTAGCCTGAGTCTCTTTGTATAAGTTCATCTGTTTGGAAACTATAGTTAAAAGTGTTAGTACTTCATTATAAGCAACCATCAGATAATGAGCATAATTTACACGAAGACTGAGAACAAAGCAGGTGTTCTATACAGCCTCGTGTTTCTGTAACAGATATGATGTGAAGAGGTGGAGAGGAGACAATCGTTGATGGGTCTCTGTTGTGCATACCTTGTCAGGGCACTGGCAGTCTTTTCTGGACTGTCTTGGCAAATATGTTCATAGACCCTGGAAAATGGAAACAGTGCCCCTAACCCTTCACCCACACCTTGAGAAAAAGACAGGTTAGAATTTAGTATGCAATGTAACACTGACATTATCTGTCTCTAGAGTGAATGTCAGGTAGGCATACTGCCTGATGTAAAAGATGAAATTCCCTAAGAAAAGGGACACCACCAGGAAGTAGATATCCCCTGAAATCTTACCTCACCACAAAAGAACAGTATTTCAAGGGTTAAGGGCATGGTCTTGTAGATAGGATTGTTTGCTCTGCAAGTATAAGGACTTGAACTCGAATCCATGGCAGGTGTACAAATTAATGCATTACTGCATGTTCTTTTGACTTCAACACTGGTAGAGGAAACAAGATGGTTCTGGTATATTGGTATCAGCCAGTGCCAGCCAGTGCCAGCCAGCTTAATGAATCACAAGCTTTTTGATCCAGTATGTCACCCTGTCTCAAGACAATAAGATTGGGAATGATAAAGATACTCCATGTCTCACTTTGTCCTCCACATATGTATGCACACGCTCATTCACCCAAGTGTACACAACACGCACCCCCCCTATGCACACACACACGATCTGAGTATGAAAAAAAAAATGGGTGCACCTTGAACTATTGCAGACTTTTCTGCTGTGAAGGAGCAATCAGTTCTTTTGACTCCGTCTCAGAAGTCTTTCTGTCACCTTGCAGTAGAATCAAGCTTCAGATTTGTCAGTGATCCTCACTGTCATCTGCTTCCTTGTTTCCATGATACTGTGTTAATTTAGAATGAAATGAGAATTCTCTAACAGTCTTTGAATTAGAAGTTCCCCTTAATCTCTTCACATTCTTTGATCTTCCTGTTTAGTCCTGATATTCGAGTGAATTTTCTCTTCACCTTTGCAGTGGAAACTCATTCACTTTATTTTTGATTGTAGACATTGCTCTTTAAAAGATACTTTAGCTGGATGCAAAAAATGAGAAAATCTTTCGGCTAAACTGTCACAGAACTTCTAAATTTCCTTCCTGTTAGTTATCATATTTTAAAATTGAATGTTTTGTGATTATGTTACTGGAACCTTAGAGTCAAACCTCCAACCTTATAAACCTAAAAACTAAGTTTACTCACTTACTCTCAGGATGATAATTAAAGAGATGAATGATTATGAAAATCAGAATAAACATTAGTCAATACATACTGAGTAGAAGAGATATGGGGTCTCATGATCACAAATCTGTCTTTCGGGCACTGACCTGTACTTTCAGTTTAAATGAAAGAATATATGGATGCCAGGACAAGCAGAACACATAATTAAGCAGTCCTGGTCAAGCGGCAATGTGACTGATCATTATCTCAGTATCTCAGTTATGGTCTATCTATGTGACCTGAAGAAGTACTCATTGACTGAGGAGCAAGCTATTTCTCTTGTGATGGTTGTTACTGCTTCAGGATGCAGCAGCAACAAACATAATCAATTCTCTTCAACTGACAAGTAGTCTTGTAGAAGCTTTGCTTTTCTTGCAACCTAAGGGGACAGTATGGTAGGACAATTATTTTTCTCTTATTCCTTAAGCTTTGAAGGTGAGTGAGATGAACGGAGTATCAGAGGTTTTAGGAAAAAACAAACTCATTGACTGATTATCATGTCATCATGCCTAGGTACTGAGTTAAGCAGGTGAGAAAAAAGAAACAAGGAGATGTAGACCAAGCTCCATCCTTTGTCCAGTTATGCTGTGAGCCCCAGAGGCATTGCTTTTCAGACATAGCAGCCTATAACCACTTGTTATATTTTAATTAATACTGACTCAATTGGTAGATTTTTTTGCTCCATGTAATGACAAGTTAGAATCTTTCTGTTGACAGTTGTCAAACATAAGTTGACAAAACAGATATACATGCAATTTCAATTGTTACATGGCGATATGGTGAACATCTTCAATAATATTACTGATTATTTAAAATATTTAAAATAGTAGCTATTCCAATGATATGAGATATAGCCATAAACTAACCATCTTCCTGTTGTTGTTTTTAACTTTTGAAAGACAGACTTCTACCAAGGGGCATCAAAGGCTGACCTTGAGGTTGAGCTCCTCCTGCCTCAGTATCTCAGCCTTGCACAATGTAGAAGAGGCAACATTCAGTTTGCTAGTTCTGAGATGTGACTGATTCAATCTGGTCTTAGCTTTGCCACTGAAGAGATTAGGGATCAAGGCATGATACCTTTGAGCCTAGTGCATACTGAAATATACCATGTGGGGATGTCTAATAATTCCATTAATTGCATGCACTTATGATGTATGCAGAATGTCTGAGACAGGATAAGCAATTGTCTACAAGCAATTAAAATTCTTTTCCACACTGTTTAGCTAAGGAGTAGTCATGAAAACTCAATGTGATAAAGTAGGCAGCTGCCTATTCTATCAAATACATCCATTGTTTCTTTCGATTTTATTCTTTGCATTGATCACTATTTACTTTGATTCACTACTAAAATAATCTCATTTATCCTGATTGATATCATGAAAATACATGGGGGATCATATCTTTATTTTACTAGGCATGGAACCCAGGAAATAATGTATTTTAGCTTACTGCTACCACTGAGCTCGGTCCCCAGAAGCTGGATAAATGCACTTATTTAATTCTACTTTATTTAATTCCTATGGTCTAAGATAATACCAAAAGTTGAACATTATCAGATAACTGGAATGTAGCAACTGGTCAACAAAGGATATCCATCATTTTTTTAAACATCATTTCTTTGCTACTATCTAGGAATACAAAGATTCATGAACTCCACCCACATCCTTAATTCTTTCTTGTCATGAAAAAGACTGGGTTAAAACATTCCAATATCGAAGTAAAAAGCACTACATTTTGAAGGTATAATTTATAACTTAGAGACAATAAATAATAGGATATGAATCTCCCTTAAAAGTAAATGAAACCCGTAAGTAAATGGCTGTAGAGTTCTCAATATCATAGACCTTGAGTCAGCATAAACCCCTTGATTCATTAGACTTTCTCTGTGTGCATAACCACGGCTCATGTTTAATAGATGAAAACGGTCAGTTTCTGTGGAAGAAAAACTCTTAACCTAACTTCTATAAAAAGAAGTTGAAAGAAGATCAAAAAATAGTAATAGAGAAGACAAGGAAGAGAAAAGCTAGCAGGTTTTGGTGCTGGGAAAAGGTGCAGTAAGAACTGAAACCATACACACTAAGTGCAAATGAATGTTCTCATCACAAAATTTAATAAAAGGACTGAGAATATATAGCAACGAGGAAGGCAAATACAAATTAATTATGAATGAGGCAGTCAAAGGGTCATGCTTACTGAGTAAAGGTCAAAATAAAATCATGGGGGGGGAGGTTAATTAAGTTACCATCAAAATCAATTTACCCAAGCTTTGGAAAGAAACTTTTTTTCCATTACAATGTAGATAGTGAGAAAAAAAAATTATCTTATATAGCAACATCAAAATTAGGGTAGAAGAGAGGTTATGTTAGGTGTCAAGAAAATATAACCCCAATTTTGAGAAAATCTACTTCATGAGAGTTTATTCAATAAACCAGAAAAAGAAGTAGAAATCTTTCAGGTTCTCGCCATTTATGTTCCCACAGCAGATATAAAACACAGGGCGAAAGGAGCAGTGTTGAATATGGACCATTGCTTCCATGGCGTGAGTCAGACCACACGTAAGGATTTACTTCAAGGAAGTCTGTTTGTTTCAGCTTCCCTTCACAGTGACCCAAACTCATAGAGTGCAGAAGAAAATTCCTCCATTATTCACAAACTAGAAAGTTCTTCAGACCCACAAACACAGGACAATGTCTGTGTCAAAGCCATGCTGTCTGAATCTGACCCAGTATGAAGATTCAAATTAAAATGTGTTAAGCTGAAAGTGTTTTTTTTTTTTTTTTCAAGAAGACAATAATGCCGTGCTTTGTGGATAAAGAGAGAAGTGAAGGAACAAGAGAGAGAGTGAAAGCATCATTCCCAAGGAGAAAGCTAATGACCTTTGTCATCTGAAGAGGTAAGAAGAAGTGAAGATGTGAATTTTATCTGTTTTTCTAATTGAGTCATCACCAGCATGCAACTCATGATCCTTTCTGCTTTGTAGAACTGAGGACTCTGTAAAGTACCCTCAGATATGTCTCCTTCATGTATTAGCACTTCAAATACAATGTAGTCACCAGGAGAGATGAGTCAGAAGTGTTTTGAGGACATTGTGCTGTAGAGGACAAAGGCAAGAATGAGTCTGAGCCTGCCAAGATCTCAGGTGAACAAGACCATGGGGCAAACTCACTGTGAATGTGTTTGTGATAGACCAAGTCCAGCATGGAGGTGTTTACAGAAATCTTTCTGAAGTCATTACTATCTACTTGTATAAATCTATTTTGGGTTATTTCACCTTCAATATTTTCATGATAATGCTAATAGTATAGTAGCATATATGATATCATTGACTAAAAATATTTGATCAAAATATGTAGTTATTAGCTACTGGGTGGCTCAGCAAGGAAGAGAAGGAAGCAATTTCATAGGTACAAGTCCTGCCAAACCTCAGCAGAGGTAACCACCATCCTGGCCAGCACCATACTGGATGGTGGAAGTCCTAGCATCCGAGCTCAGGTGTTTTCATTGATTCAGAGCTCCTCAGGTGCAGATCATAAGCAATCAAACTTCCTCCACAGAAATCCAACACCTGTAAACAATACAAAATGCCAAGACCTAGGCAGCCCCTCACCCAACAGTGCATGAAACAATTTTATACATAACTAAAAATAAACTTACACAACAAAAATATTCCATTTCAATGAGTTTTTTTTTTTAATAAAATGTGAGGTGAAGTGACATTGTGGGTAAACCACTGCTGCATACACATAGAGATATGATTTGAACCCCTAGATTTTGCAGAAAAATGGATTGTAGCATCTGTCAGTATCCCCAGTGTTCCTATGGCAACATAGTAGTCTGATACAGGACAATCCCTACAGCTCATTGCATAAAAATCCTGGTACATAAAAGGGTGGACAGCAAGAGGCTGTGTCTCAAACAAGGCAAATGCCGAGGACAATTAGACGCCTGCAGTTGCTCTCTGTATTCGCAACATACACTGGGCATGCCCACAACCACATATGTACATACGTGTATACACATGTACAAAGATTAAAACAGCATCTTTTTTGGCATTTCTTTTTATAACAACTTAAATCACTTTCTTCTAAATAACACACAAAAGCAAAACACTGCACATCTGATGAAGGAAGCAATCCAACCCATGTTCTATACATCTCAACAAACTTATATACACCTAGAATTGCCATTTGTGAAGTGATGGTGCTTTAATTATGGCTTCACACTTTCTTTATCAATTGTATTTTATACGATGACCTATCACAGGAGATGAAAATACATTACAGAGTTAAAATTAGGAAAAAAAAAATTATGTCTTCATTTGTACCTCCTGTGTCTTTTTGACCATATGCAGTACTTCCTCATTATCTATTACCCTCTCTTGGTCTCTTTTTAAATGTCACACTGGACTCACCCTTGCACCCATTCACATACATGCATGTATACTTCATAGACTTGGATCACACATGAGATAGAACATAAGGAATTTTCTTTTGTGAAGTTAGGTATTATTGCTTAATATTATGTTTTCTAATTCTATCTATTTTCCTGCAAATTCCATGACTTTATTTTTCTTTACAGCTGATTTACACCCTATTTTGCATATCCAGTGCATTTCTTAATGGTGATAATAAGGCTTCTCCTAATTTAATTTTTCAAACCCAGGTTCATGAAAGTTTTAGTGGCTTCTCTTATGTTTTATGTCCTTAGCTCTTCATTGTGCTTCTTCTTCAGGAACTTAGTATTTATGCAAACCTGTCTGAAGTCTTATTTTCATGCAACATTTTTATCTTTCAGTGCCTTGGTCCTGATGCTCCTCTCTCAAAAATATAAAATAGAACAAAATGAACAAACAAACAGAGGAATCCTCATGAATGTCTCCTAGTGTAGGTCTCACTCCCAGTGTCCATTCGCTGAGTGCCATACATTTCTGTCTTGTACATTGTTTAATTAAAAAATTTTTAAAAATCAATATATTTTTCAGTATTTCCACCTTAATTAGAGGGTAAGCTTCATCAAATAAGAGGATCTGTGCCAGCCCTGTACTCCAATGATCTTCTAGTTCCTCACACATGAATATTTGACAAGGAGAACAGAAGTACATTCCAGAGCACAGGAGGACTTGTTGATGCACTTATGCATGATATAGTGTAATGTCTAGTGTTGGATGGTTAATATACAACTATGAAATTTATTCATCAGCAGATGTGCACACTTTCCACCTTTGAAATATCTCACAGTTGCTTGCAATCACACTTGGTAGCTGAACTCTTCTAGCAACTGTAAATCCAACCTCTACCCTACAGGAGATCACCGTCTAGCTAAGCAAAACACACACTAAAGAAAACCACACATGGAACAAAACAAACTATCCAGATAACAAAACAAAAAAAAAAGAGGAAAAGAAATCGTCTTTAAGCATTTAGGGGTTAATGCCACCAGATACTTTGCGGCTATGATAAGCTTTTCCAAATAAACTATCAGAATGTCTCTATAGGCAAGCACGCTAAGGTAGGCACGCTGCTCTTGCATCTTGTAGCCGAGTCGGGTCAGGGACACCAACCGTGATAAATTATAAAGTTAGCGTGTGCAATTTACCAAGCCAGGAAAGGATGTGGGTGTTACAGTGCTCTAGTCTTTTGTTCTTAATGTTGTCTCTCAGAATGTTCAAAGGAAGTCAAACAGCACGCAGACCGAGAGGTAGGGCGTAGCGCGACTGCAGAGACTACTGTTCACATTGTGGGTATAATAGTCACAGCACTACTGTTCTGGTCATCAGTTTCTAGCACCTTGTTCTCTGTTATGTTTGCGAATACTGTTTCACCCACCTTGTAGCCATGCCTGCTTCCTCTACCACTCCCCACGTCTTTAGGTTTATGCAGGACACAGTGAAGCAAACACCTGCTCCACGCTGTTCCTCAGCCTAGACATCCATGAGACAATGGCATGGAATGGGATTTTTCATAATATAGGAAACACAGAGCCAAGAAGAGAGGTAGAAGGGCAGGATAAAAATAAGATAAAAACACTAGTTAAAATACGTTGAATATGTGGATTTGAGGGATTCAAATCTACCAGTCACGAAAAAAGGAAACGAAGCCACTTACTGTTTGGAAAGAAATCCTACCAAGTTAGGCTCCTCCTGGCATTTCAAGATTTCACATTAACATATAAATAAAAAGAAGAAAATTTAACATCTTGTATCTACATTAAGATTCCTCTTGATGCTAAAAGGAAATAGGCATAATATTTCTGTCACCAATTTGCCCAACTCTGTTACCAGAAGTAAATTCTTTGTGATACCAGTTCATCCTCAGAACCCTTTGCTCCACTTAAGGTAGAAACTTATGAGGAAGAGATGATTAATATTGCCCCAAAGACATTTGAAGGAACACACATAGGAAAACACAGTGAGATGACACAGATCTGTGTCGCAGGATCACAGAATCTGTATTCAGCAATTCTTTGCTCCTTCTACTCAGGTTGCTTTTGACATCCCAATCTCCCCGTGCACATTGGAATTTTATGTACTCCATTTCCAAAATGCTTTAGAGGTTCTTATTGTTACTATCCTAGGAAGGTCGTATACAGCAGTAGTCATACACGTTGTCTCTGTGGATGCTGTGGGAAAGCCTGGGAGGATCGCCAACCATGTAATTGGTCACTGGTAGAAACACCTTTGGAAGCAGCTTGCATTGGTGGGAAACTATGGTGAAGAAATAGGTGTCCTCCTGCTTACTGTCTTTCTGTTATCCCATTTCAGAAACTGTAAATGAAGACTCAAAGTGCTGGGACTGCTGTCTGAGGTTTCTAGAGCCTGCATTTATCTCATACCCATGTCTCCAAGCATCTGAGAAACTGAAACAAATAGGCAAAATAGAATTCTCAGCCCATTTCCTATGCACTGTTTACTGTCTCGCCAAGCCATGACCGGCTACTGCCCACTGGACCTTGCAGTATCAGCTTTTCTTTCTCAGACTTGTGTTTAATAGTTTTCATTAAAAGACTTATGTAAAACCCAATGTATTTTCATGGCAATGACATTGAGATGAGTTGTAGCATTAAGGTGATTGAATGAATAAGAATCAGAGACAAGAGTTTATTAGAGTAGTAAATCTAATTAGCAAATTATTAGTAAATCTAATAATTTAACCACTGATGCCTTTTTGGCATTAATTTTTAAAAATTGTATCTTGTTTTACCCTTCCATGTGCTGAGTCAGCTTCCCAGGAGTTTTGGAGTTTAGACTTTAACTCAATGTACTTGTCTTTTGTCAATACCAGCCTTGCTAGATAGGCAAGTAGCAAATAGCTATCAAATTTAATATGATTAGTGCATTGGATTTTCAAAACAAGCCTCAAACGCTGACATTTAGGAGCTTAAAATCTGCCTGGATAGCACACACACTGACACAGACACACACACAGAGACACACACAGAAGGAGAAGAAGAGGAGGAGGAGAAGGAGAAAGAGAAAGAGAAGCAAAAAGAAGAGGAGAGAGTGAGGGGGAGGAAGACA
Organism: Cricetomys ansorgei; assembly: GCA_026225945.1. Lineage (NCBI taxonomy): Eukaryota > Metazoa > Chordata > Mammalia > Rodentia > Nesomyidae > Cricetomys > Cricetomys ansorgei. The sequence goes on from JAMJFZ010000558.1 coordinate 83,221, forward strand.
GGAAGAGTTAGAAGAATGGAAACAGACAAACAAAATGGATTAAAAAACAAACAAAAAAGTCAGTGAGATGGCTCCGTGGGTGAGGTATTGACCCCACATGTGACGGTCCACACTCCATCACCTGACTCCACATGGTGGAAGGAGATAACTGATGCCCAAGATAACTGATGTTCTCTTACTTGTATTATGGTACAGTCACACAGTTGGAGTGTCTTTCTATGATCCCCACTTGGATGCATGCAGCCTCATGAAAATCAACAGACCTGAAAATAAATTTATCATTCCTCATCTCACAAATATTATTCTTTTATTAAAACTTGATTTTCTGAAATGTTAGTTAAGTCTGTAATCTAAGTTGAAAATCATTTTAGTTTTTGCCCTAGGCTATTATATGTTCCTCTTAATGCAATACTTTATATTATAATCTATTATAAAATAATCCATATTCAGTACTGCTCAGTTTCTCCTCCAATCTGTCACTGATGCCTGACTTAAACTATTCACCCTTATATCAAATACCAGATTGTGGGCCTGTGCTTTGTCACATTTCCTGGAACAAGTACAACATCTCTTAGTCCCATTTGTGGCAGTGAACTTATCTTATGGCTCATTTCACATTAGGTGACCCCCAAGTTAGGAGCAGCTGGACAGAGGCTGCATTCTTATTTAAAGTGAGGCATCTAACTCACAATATGCCAGTGTTCTTTCACACAAAACTGTCTTTCCTACCTGGTTAACTGCTAGCTTCTAGATGGGTAAAAGATTACAGGTAGAATGTGGCTGATTGGCCAGCAGATCAGCCCTCTAATTTATATAAATTTGGATTTCCCAGAGTCCCAGGGTCATGATTACTACAGGGTGAGAAACTAAAAGTCCCTGAGAGATTGATTGGTATTGCTAGAGAACTAAGACCTTCCAGTGGTTGAATGGCTTTAGGGCCAAGCATACAAAGACAAAAATAAGTGTTCCAGAAGAAAATCAAAGAATACCTGTGGTGTCCATCATAAGCTGTTTGCTTATTAGAAGCTTTTGAAGTCTCTGGGGTAAAGGATTACATCACACAGACAACAAGTGGATGCTCAGACTCTGCTAAACTCTTTCAGTCTTGGAGCCAATTGAATCACATTTCAGAAGCACAATAGAGAGAGAGAAGAAGCCAGTGCTTGATTGGCTAATAGTGTCGGGAATAAGAATGGGAGAATCAAATTACTTTGTCAGTTATTTTAGAAATTAGAGGGAATGTAATTAATGGTTAGATGAGTTGTGAAAAAAAAATGAAGAAGAAATGCATGTGACTGACATGAAATATGTTATTATTATCTAGCAAAAGGACCCTGGGTCTTGAAGATACATGGGCAGTAAATTAGGGTGATTTATGGGTGTTCTGGGACTGATAATCAGTTATGTCAGAAAAACAGACACGTGGTCACTAAATAGGAAGTTGGATACAGCAAAGGGAGAAAACTATCCTGAAGGTTTGTTTGTACTTAGGAGTTACACAAATGTCACAGATTCTCTAAAAACTGTGTAGATAATAATAAGATAAGAACCATAATGAAGGTTAACACTTAGGAGAGGGTCAGTTCTAGGTGGGTGTAACTGGTGAAAGTCACATGTGTAAAGATGTACTCCCTAAACAAATGGATTCAGCTTAGCTGAATATATAGAGAAAACAATTTAAAACTAGAGATTTTACAAAATACCAGAACAAAGCCAGAGTGCATCAAAGATGTAAACATAAATCACAAAAACAGAAGGAAGCCATAAAAGTACAAGCAAACTTGTTATCTGAAACTAACCTATGCTTGCAAACAGGCAGCTTGGAGAATTTTCAGACAGAAGGAGCCCACATTCCATTACATTAAATCGGACAAATAATAATAAAATCACCCCTTCTGAAACCTCCAGCTAATTTCTTCAAATGTCAATAAGTACTCCAAATGAGGGATTAAGAACCCTCTAAGGATGTTCCCATAACATAAAGCATTTAAAATATCAATTACTTAACAATTTAACACTTGATGAACTCATTAGTCGGTATGTTTATTATGCCATGATACCCTGTGATATTCAAAACAAATTATGCTTTATTTCTGCGCTGCAATGAACATAAGCTACAATGTAAATAAAACCCATTAAATATTTTGTAATAATCACATTCAAATGCAAATAATATTTTGCAAAAGGAAAAAAGAAGAAGGAAAGACAATTTTAAGATCGTTGTTGCTCATTCTTTTGAAGAAAAGTTTATGTCAGATTTCATGGCAAAAGCAGACATAGTAACCAGGTGCTGTCGCTGTGATAGAGGAGAGAGGGAGAACCAGAACATGCACATGTGTCAGGCAGAAAGTATGATTCCATAGGAGTAGAACCAAACTGTACTCTCAGAGGACCCCACATTCTCTAAGTTTAACGATTTTGCCAGAGCTCATATCAAGATATATAAATTTAACACAGTGCATTGTCTAATCACGAACACATGAAAAAAAATTAAATATTGCATGACCAGTCAAAATCACAAAAAAGAATAAAATGGGAGACTAGATATAGTAAGTTCTTGGTATACGCAAAGTCCTGACTTCAATCTGCAACATCAAATTGTGAAGGAAAATGAAATGAAGTAAAATGAAAATAAAAAGAACCAACTAAGGCTCGATAGCTGTCACTTGGATCACAGACACTTATTTTCTTTTCTTTTTGTTGTTGTTTTGTTTTGTTTTTCAAAACCCTTTCAAGACAGGGTTTCTCTGTTGTAACTCTGGCTGAGACTCAATGAGATCCACCTGCCTCTACCTCCAGAGTACTGGGATTAAAGGTGTACATCATGACTGCCTGGCTCAACACTTATTATCCTTAATAAAGAGTCTACCAATTTGTAGGATCAAGATAAAATACCCAATAGAAGTTGAGCATAGAAGTATATGCCCAGAACTCCTGGAGCATGGGAGTAGCAAGCAGAAAAGTCAAGGGTTCAAGGACAATTTCAGCTCTACAGTAAGCATGAGGCTGTCTGTGAGGCTACATAGCTTTCATCTCTAAAGACCATCAACCTTGGGGCTATTAAGAGACTCAGCAGCACTTGGTTGTGGCAGCTGTGGCAGCAGCAGCAGTCTGCACCTTTAATCCTAGCACTGGGAGGTAGAAGCAGGTGGATTTCTGTGCGGTAGAGGCTAACATGGTCTACAGAGTGTGTTTCAGAATAGCCAGAGTTACAACAGAGAAATCCTGTCTTGAAAACAAATCAAAACAAAAAAACAAACAAACAAATAAGCCAAAAGAGAGACTCAGCAGCTAAGAATATTTATTGCTCTTTCAGAAAACTGAGTTTGCTAAGTTTGTATCCCAGAACCCACACGGCTACTCATAACTACCTGCCACTCCTGGTCTCGGGGCTTGATGCCCTTCTTTTGCCTAAGAAGGCTTCTGTATGCGTGGCTGCACGAGCAATCAAGTAGGCTTGCACACATGTTAATAAATAAAAATTAAAGCAAGCAAACAAATAAAAAAACAAATCCTTGTTTAAAAAAGTTAACAAACACAACAAAGTAGAAAATGGCAAAAATAGAGAGAACAAAACAAAACACAACTGGCTCAGATGCAAATAATTGTTGCCACAAATTTTTGTTGTTGCTAATAAAAAGAATCCCTGTGGAATGATCTGGGAAAGTGTTTGAACATCTATCAGAACCATGGGCACACATCCTTGGCAAAATAATCTCAAACTGCCTAATGAAACTGGGATGCATATGGTCTTCAAATTATGAAATATTAAATATACACATATATACACATATGCCATGAAGATATAAGATAGCACATGTACTTGCGGAACTACTTTAAGACTTTTAACTCTAGTATCTTGATATGAAGAGAATCCCAGGGTGTGTAGTGAATGTAATACAGCAATACAACTAATGAACATCATATACTTAAGATTTAGATAAAGACAAATCTATATCTATATGCTGATGGTTTGAATCAGAGATACACACTGGTCTGCTTAATCAATAATGTGATGCTGATAAAAGGAGAAACAGTGAAAAAAATGACTTTCTACAAATACTTATTAACATGTTTCAACCCTTAAGCATTGATGTGAAACAGTGCCTTCCATATTTAAATACAAACTGTAGAGGAATAGGCCTGCGTAGAGGAATAGGTCTATGTTCTTGAGGTCTACTTGAAGGAATCACATTCAGATGGCTGTGTGGTCCAGTGGAATGTAAAAAGAATGTTAAGAATGTTGGTACACACCTTTAATCCCAGAATTCAGAATTAAAGGTAAATCTTTAATCCCAGCACTTGGGAGACAAGAAGTTGAACTCAGGAGTACCACACATTGATAGTGGTAACTGAGATGAGTCAGAGTGAATGGCAGGCAAAGTGACAAATCACAGGAAGAGATGGAAGAGCCACTCAGAGTGAGGATATGCCCAACTCTCACAATAGAAGGGCAGGTTCTCAGCTCAGAGCAGTAGTCAGTTACAGCAGGCAGTATGAGGCAAGCAGTCTGAAGCAGGCAGACAGGGAACAAGACAAAGAGGCAATGAAGCAGTCTGACTGAGGAGCAGAGAGGCTGACTGAGGCAGTATGGAGCAAGGAGAGCTCAGGGAGAGACACAACTACACAGAGTCAGCTCAGCAAGGAAGTCAGTATCAGAGAGAAAGAGTGAGTCAGTTTGAAGCCTAGCAGAGAGCAGTTCACTCTCACTGAAAAACTCATAAAGTTCCATCTTTACTGAAATCTTTACCAGCTTCTTGTAAATTTCAGAATGAGCTCTAAGTCCTTATTTCTTCTGCTGGTCAATGATTGCTTGCAGCCCATGTTCAAACTATCTAATTCTTTCTTCAGAATCACCTCACAAAAGATCCCTTGGGAAGTCATTCTTACTCAGCTTTGTTCCTGCCACTTAAGAGACTGGAAAAAAAAAGAGATACTCATTTAGCCCATTGCTCTATAAGCATGTGACACCCATGAGTGAAACACATAAGTGATTTCCAGCTATCTGGGGGAGACAGGCTTTCTAGCTGACTTCTGCTATTTTTTTCCACCTAAGAAAAGGAATAGCTCAGAACTTCTCTGATTACCATGAAGGAATATCCAGGAAAATAGCAAATATTCTCTGTGATCCTGACATTAGTGAGTCACTAAAACTACACTAACATTCACCCACAGAGATATTCCACTTATAGCCTCATGTTCTGGTGTTCTGTGCTTTCAGGCAAAATAGGCATTCTATAGTACTCAGTGTTTAATATTTTTGTCCCTAAAGAATAATTTCTAATGAAATAACATCTCTGTAACTAACACCGAATAAACAGGATAATATTTTGAATGAATAAATGAATGCTAAATTTTGCACCGTGTTTATAGTATTTACAGTGTTAAGTGGGACAAATTAAATTGTATTATTTCATCTTATAAATAATGAAAATATATTTTATCCTTTGATGAATAGAAAGCAATTTTGAAAAAGTATGTAAATCAGTTTTACTTACAATATTGGACTGATAAATGGATTTTTATTCTTCTAATCCACTAAATTTTTTTCTGAAAATCTGTTGCTATTTCTTTACTCAGTTTTATGAATACTGTTTAAAGAATTGAATAAAAGATCAAGGGGAATTTACAGCATGACATATAGTGGGATTTATAATATTATTGCATGCATAAGAGGTGAAAATTTTGTTTTAGTGTAGCTAAGAATGAAGGAGACAGAGAGAGACAGAGAGAGGACAGAGTAGAGCAGCAGCAAAGCAGGCAGGACTCCTACTAAGTAGGAAACCCTGAGCTACTAGCCAGGGGATATGTAAAGGATTTATGGTAGAGCCTGAGATGACCTTTGGGGAGAAAGAAGAGCTGGTCAGCCCTGTTGGCCCAACCTACCGTCTAGGTTCCTTCTCTGAGTTTCCAGTCAAGTAGTCACATACAGCCTTTAGGCAGAGGTGCTCACTCAGAGACAGAAAGAAAACAGGAAGCAGAGATCTCTGCAGACACTTCTGGCCTCCAGCAAGGATGCTTTCAGAACTGTTGCTTTAAGATCCCTGGCTCCACTTGAACGGTGTCCATCTCCTCATCTCATCAACAAGGGTACCAAATAAAACAAACCTTTACTTAAGCTCCTTACTAAATTTGAAAATAAGGACAGCTCATTAACCATTAAAGGAGATGCATCAGAAAACTTAGCACAAGGATGCCTATGTACTAAGTAACACAAACATTTAAATACATTGCCCTTACCCTCTTTTACAATCTGTAGCTGTCAGCATTAGTGAGTTTTTTCTATTAACCAAGAACAAATTTTCGTATTTCTTTTCTATTTCATAGAACTCCAGGGACTATAAAAAAATAACATGGGTGATTTTTTTTATTGTAATTATTTTGTCTCAAAAGTGTAGGGTAATTATTAAGGGTGTGAGATGTTGAAGTTGCTCTGGCAAGTATCACTTCCTACAAACATTACAATTCAAAACTTGTTCAAGTTTTCATCTGAGTGTATACAGTAAATGAAAACTTTGATTCAAACCAGTGCCCAAAAAAAATCACAAGAAAGCACTGACTTTAAACCAGATATGACTCCTATAATGAACATTATCATTTAATTCTCCAGAAGACCCCTAGTTATTTATTTTTGATAAACTGATAAAGGTTTTATTGACAGAAAATTTATTTACAGTTTAATAGACATGTTTTCTGACATCATACACATTCGAAAATACTGGTGCCGTTAATGCTGTAACTGAAGAACATTCTCAGATCCTGCAGTTCTTGACTCCCTAACAGGAAGGGAGGTGGACAGTGGGACACAGGAGAGTGTGCACATATCCGGCTGCTGGTCTACGAATACGTGAGCAGGGCAAGCAGAACTTGGTGGGTTTTTAAGGGAAAACAAACAAACAGCAGAAGAGGATGTTATCTTGTGTCGGTAGAGAGGAGAGGTGGATGGGCAGGGAAGTGTGTGAATTTGATCAAAACACACCAAATGTAATTGCCAGAGCATTGAAATGAAGCAGAAACTCCTATAAACAGTTGGAAAAGAAAGCAACTGCATCTTTCCCAAAACATATCCTTTCATTCTATAATTTCAAATTAATACAATGTCCTCAAGTAAAAATTTAGTGCTACTGCTTTAGACAATCTCTCAAAAATATCGGTTTCATAATGAATGATTAGATTTTTTTTCACTGAATCTGTAAAAAGAATCATAAACATCATACATTAGAATGTTACAAACAAATATTCCTAATAGCTTCATCAGCATCTAAGGTATATCTATTCATATATTTATTGGACAGAGCTTATGGAATATCGACAACACCCAGGAACTCTGAGTGTACTCACAAAACATTTGGAACCTCTGTTCTTGGGAAACTCTTCCTGTTTAGGGGAGACAAGCACACAAATGGATCTGCAAGATTTTGCCTATGGGGGTTTTAGGAAGTAAATGTTGGTAAGGGTACAGAGACGACTGTGGGGGAGGCATATTGGAGGGACTACTGGGTAGGCCCTGCTAAGATGCCATGAAAAAAGGACTTCAAAAAAACAAACAACCAGAACACACCCAAGCAGTCAGCCCAGGAATGATTGTTTCTGACCTAAGGAAAAGGTTTAAAAGCCTCGAAGTAAGATCCTTTATTGTATCTGAATGTCCAGGAGAAGCTGATGGGGCTGGACCACTAAACTGTGTCAAAAAGAAGTACTAACCATCAGAGCTGTTGGAAACGAGAGGCCCCCAGTGCCTTGAAATATGTAGGACAAGGCTGATAGTCTTCTTGTCTAGCATAAGAAACTAGAGGCCACTTATTTGGAAAGAAAAAAAAGAACAAAAAAATAAACAAGACACATATTTTTGAAAGTTTTTAAAAGGAGCAATTAAAATTAATTACTAAATTAAAAATAAAACCACAGAGCATTTCAAAAATAATTTATTTTCTTCTGTTGTTTTTCCTTCCTTCCTTCCTTCTTTCCTTTCATCTTTTATTTTTCTTCACTTTTAATTTAAAAAAAAAAAAGCCTGGCTACTTAACCAAGGACTAACTCTATGATGACTTCCAACCTAGGCAATTTTACTGTAGTAATGCCAGTTAATGAAGAAATTATGTCCCAGTCCCCAATTTATTTATTGTTAATACATCCATTAGTTCAGGGAAATTTGCAAGAGAAAATGTATCTGTCCATTCCTACCCAGGGAAAGTCTTTAAACACGTTTGAAAATTGCTTTCAGGATTAGGCTCATTTTACTAATCTAGGCAATAGATTCTGTACTCACAGGGAATCTCCAAGTAAAATCTCTCAGCAGGTGCAACTGCAGGTGGGCGGTGGAGCCTTCCAAGTCACCAGCGAAATCTGCCAGGGTGGATCTTATGTCACCTGGCAAACACCTTGAAGGCTGTGAACCTCCCGGGGCCAGGAAAGTTCTCTTTTAGATGGGAAAGAATGCTATTCGGTTTTGTTGCATTCTTTTTCTTTTCAACAAATGGTAGATTGATTTTTCTCTTTGCTACAGCAGTCTATAATAAACTGAGAGTTATGTGATGACATACTGGAGCAAATCTGCATTAAATTTGCAATTACTAGATAATTTATATGTTAACTGATGAAAGTGATTTCCATGGATTTAACAGCATGTGTTCTGGAAAGCAATGTCTAACCCTAAGCACTGAGTACTTTATAGCTTCCTCTGTGATCTAAAACATTCTCCTTTGATTGACAAGTAAAAAAATCTGGGAAAGGCTGAGGCAGCAAAGCAAAGGCCTTCATAGTTTAAAGGTGTAGAAGAAAGAGGACGTGTAATACTGCCCCAGGAGAAGGAAAAGCTTCCTCTTGGCCAGCCATTGACTTTTTACCCCAAGAATGCAGTTCTTGAGAGGAGGATAAAGATCATGTATGAATCTAGGATTTCTTCAGTTTAAAACAACAATAAAAAATTCACTCTCAGTACACAGGGTTGCACGATCACACAGCGAGACTGGTCTATTGCAGGTTGAATACTGCTGACCACAATTTACTCTTGGGCTACAGAGTTACCACCCTGAATTCAAAGCCTTGAGAAGGAACAGAACACAGTTCCTTGCGTGCTCTTCTCTCTGGCCATTTCCTCTGGCCTTCAGGGTCCCAGTTAAGCCAGTGCATCCTGAGCAGAGGTTACTGTTTCTAATGTATCTTGACCTTAAGAAATTATGTTTATCTGCTGTACATGAAGAAGCTTTTATTTAATCATTACAGAAACACAGATCCTTAATGTGCTTACTAAAAATTAGTGAAGGGAACAGATTTTGGTGGAGTGGGCTGTACAGATAGGGGTAAAATGGTTGAACAAATATGAATTAAAGAAGGCACTCTGACCAAACATAAAACCATTTTGTTGTTTTTCTTTAAAAGAGAGAGAAGAAGGGGAAAGGTTGTTCTGAATTCTCAGAATTTACCAGCTCATTTTGATTTTCTTCAATTAATTCTTGAATTAATTGACAAAATGTTAATAATGTTAATTTTTGTTCATAGAAATTAGAAAGAGTTCTTAGAAAATTCCTATTTTTCTAGCTTTGAGCCATCAGTGGATACTAGAAGGCACTTATCGTCCAAACAATAAAATGTTGAGAGAGGCACAAGTTTAGTCTATTACTTCTTACAGATAATATCATTGTCATTCCACGTAGAAACAATGTTGCCACAGGCATCAGATACCTGATACTCAATGCTATAAATCAAAGTAGAAAAGTCAAACAGAGGGTTATTGGGCTTAGTGCATAATTTAGCGTAAAACCACTTCAGTGTGATTGCAGAAGCCTAAGAAGAGAACAGGGATGGATGCAATGGAGAGAGAGTGGTCTGGATCAAGAAAAACAAGCACTTTGAGTGTGTGTTCTTGAGAGCAGATATTCTACCAGCTGGGAAGTTGCAAAAGACATTTTGAATGTGACTTCAGCCCAGGTGCTCGGGATTCAGGATTTTTCTCTAAAATCCACCCCATATGTTCAATAGTTAACGGGTAGTTAATGCTCAAGGACACTCCTCAAAGAAAAAAGGAAAAACATGTATAACATGAGATGACTGTCATATTTTCAGGAAGCTCTTCCTAGCTAACATTAGACATATTTAAAATATTTTAACCTTGCTTTGTAGAAATTATGTGAATTGTATTATTTTTATTCACAATTGCCCAAAAGTTTTTTTTAATTCATTTGAAATTCATTCCCAATAAAGAGATCTAATTTTTTTAAAAAATAAGAGACCCTATACCACCCCAGAAATTTACATATACCACGAGTGTTCAAAAAGTTTTCTGTCAATAAAAGTTATTTTTGTAATTTGATTATTTTTATCATAATATAAACACTCTTTATGTATAGGTTGCATTTAACCTAGCTTTATATAATATAAAATGACATAATAAAGCCACCGTTCAAGTCAATTAGAGAACTACTAGAATCTGCATATCCTAAGTTCTTTTATCCAAGAATGTGTCCTAGTTAGTTTTAACTATAAGTTTGACACCTGGAATAATCTGAAAATAAGTCACAATTGAGGAATGGCCCAAACAGATTGGCCTGTGAACGTGTCTGTGAAGGGTTGTCTTTATTTTTTTAACTGATGTAGGAGGCCCCACTGTGGGCAGCACTATTCCCTAGGCAGATGGTCCTGGCCTATATCAGAAAACTAGCTGAGCATGAGCACATCTGAATAAGCAAGCCCTGTTCCTTCATAGTTTCTGTTTCAAATTTCTGCATGAATTCCTGCCCTGATTTCTCATTAATGAAAGCAGAATAAATGCTTTCTTTGTCATGGTATTGTTGCAGCAACAAAATGAAACTAAAATAAGAAGTTATCTGAATTTTGTGTTTGTATTTCCATATTGCTTCTGAAGACTATTTTATTAAAATTTAGTAGAAAACCCAATTGGATCAATTAATTCATTCTCCATGTGTTTTCTTTTGATTTGAATGGCTCACACAACTTCCAGTTTCCAAGCTTCTGTTAAAATAATAGCAACAATTATATATAAATGCATGTATATATAATACATGTGTATGGTGATGTGCACAGATAGAGACAACCACAAATTTACATTCTTATATTTTTAGAATTTTGGTGCATTTCAGCAAAAAGGAGGAAATGAAGGGAAAACAGTTATAAGGTTTACTACACAGAAGAGAACTTTATGGACATTTGCTAAACACCATTTTGGGTATTTATCATTTTATGTATCGGTGAGCAAATCTGAAAGTATAGTAACTATAAATAAAATACATTGATAATACATTTGTTATATAAATATTCTTAAAAGTACTGGTACAAATCCGAGGAGGTGGCTAATTAGGAACACTGTAGAATGTTAGACAAGATATACGATCTTCTCTCTTACCACTCCCATCGTAATAATTCTGTTTGATTTTAGAGAAGTTACAATTCCTTGCCTTTCCACTTATATACACAAACGCTTGCAGAATGCTCTTCTGCTGTGTTTTCAGATGTGTTGTCTGTCCAGAGTATATTCCATTATGAGTGAATTGAGACTCAGATTCTCCTTTGTCTTTTAGTATCATCATTGCTTGGGGTTTTTTGTTTGTTTGTTTGTTTTTCAGTTTGCTACTTTCAGTTAAAACTTGTTTAAGATGTATGTTTTTTTTCTTTCTGTTTATTCATCATGAGATAGTCACTAATTAGAAAAATCTACTTTCTTCGTGTGGTCCTTCCTTCTGGTGAAAATAGAAAATATCTACACATTTGACAATTTGAAGTACACAATATGACATTTTAATAATAATATTATATCACAATATTATACATTTAATTTCCAGCTATTAATCAGCAAAGCTGAAACTGAAGCTTGTAGCAAGATTTCTACACCATGTGCTCCCCTATCCCTCCAGATAGCAATACTCATTCTCTTTTCTTTATGAAAGTTTAAGTATTTAGATTCCATGTACAAGTGATAACATGAATCTTTTGTCTGATTGCTTCTCACCTCACTTAGATTTTTTTCCCATTCATTCCATGCAGAGAGCACAGCAACCCACCAAAAATAATTCCATACAAGTCCAGCTGGGTTCACTGGGTTTATAAGAAATTACAGATTATCTATAAAAATGCAAGTGACCCTCACCAAGAGTGTCACCTGAAGTCCCACCCCTGCATAAGTAAAGACACGAATGTTACAAGGATGAAGTCCCATCCCAGTCAACCCCCTGCCTCATGTACATTCAAATTGAAACCCCAAGACTGAAAAACACTCAGGCAGGATTACATGCCATTTGGGGTTGGGAAGACAGGAGTGTTACAACGTTCAGACTTCACATTGTTACTGGTTTTCCTGAATAGTGTTGCGAAAGTACTATTAGGTTGATTTTTCAAGTTCAAGGAAGTTGATTGCAACAAAAATTAATATATTGTAAATACACGACAAACTGAAGAGGCTTGAAGATACGTGAGATTTTTTTTCCTTATTTGCAAAAACATATGTCATGTATGCTGGCGGTAGCACTTTGTGTAGTAGTGTTATACGGATATGCTTTGTATGCTACTTTATTCCATCACTATGGTTACCGAAGGGTATGTATTATTATTATTGTTATACCTAAATCTTGGGTATATTTAGAGGGAAATCAAATGACTTACCTAATGTTATAGAAAATAAATAAATAATACTATGAATAAAACAGCCAGCTTACTGACTATGGGTAGTTGGAGCAATAACAATTTTCATTTGACAATTTTCATGGCGTAAATTATTTTACCCTGCCAAATATCAAGATACCTACATGGTGTCATTGGAAGGGACAGTGGAAGAATGTTTTCATTTCCATAATGTTACATACCATGGAAAATATCTATATAAATGCCATCGTAAAATAAAAACGATGAAATAGTATAAAAATTAAAAGTGATTCACTTTGAGCATTTGTTACATAGATTTCTAATATAGTGTGCCAACCTAGTTATAAGTCTATTTTAACTTTTAATTGTGTGAGTATTAAACAACCAACTGCCAAATCTTTAAGAATCCAACAGTCTGCATTCTGGAACTGACATATGCTATCTCTGGGCCACTACTGTGCCCAGGTCTCTTTAGAAACCCCAGCTCCTTCATATTATGACAACTGGCTTCAGTGCAGATGTATTGCACTAGACAGTGATACAGAAAAGAAGCCAAATGATTCTGGCTCCACCATCAGCAGCAGCAAACAGCCATCTATTGATTGAGCAGAGCCCAGTCCTCTGAGGTACGGTTTGTGAATATATCTGTTATGTAAAGAAGCTGAATTTATATCTTCTGTAAATTGTACCCAGGCAGAACTTCTTTATTTAATACTCACAACATTTTATTTGTCTCTTTTTAAGTGAGCTCTTCTTAGAGTCCAAGGTGGAAAGATGGGTGAATTTGTTTCTTACGGTCTTGGTAGCCTGCTAAGGAGTTCTGCTAAGGAATTCTGGAACCTCTATATCCTGAAGCATTTATTGTTACAATATTCAGTGATAAAATATGATTGGTCAAAAAGATTACACAACTAGCACTCACTTGACTTATGTCAAACCACTGTTGGCATAAAGTACTTACGAGTTTCTTTTTGCTACAATTAACTCTGCTCAATCCAAGCAATTACACTAAACTCAGTTCAAATACTGACGGCAATGTTTCTAATCTTATCACCTGCTGTTTTCTCTCCAAACTCCTTCCTCCTGTTTTTCTTCAAGACTCAGAGAACTGCCATGGAACCATTTTTAGGAATGATAACACTTAAGTCACACGTGAGATACCCTGTTTTCTTACTATAGACTTAACAATACATTGCCAATTGTGCTATCTTCATTTTCTTATTTGCTAACTAAAATATCACTCTCTAATTTTTATGTTCTGCACATAGTTCTAGATTCTATAATAACATGTGCTTCCACAGACATTTTCTTTTGGTACATGGCAAAGGAAAATAAAAACCAATAAAATGAAGCAGAAGCCTACTTGAACGTCTCACTGTCTCTTTCATATTAATAAATTGTGTAATGCAAAGCCAGCTGCAGAAACTGATAGAAGCCGGTAGTAGGTTCGTGGGAGAACTCTATTATGTGGTGAAATGAGTACAGAGAACTGAAAGGGGGAGCCGGCTCTTTAGGATGCCAAAGGATTTTGGTCCAGATGGTAAGTGTCATGGCAGTGAGGCTGATACATGCTTGACACTTCTGAGGAGCAGAAAAACACTCCATTGACCAATAGGAACACAGAGGAGCTCCATATCCAAGGAAGGGACTGTGGGTTAGAGCAGTCAGACATTGGTTCCAGTGCTAGAATTTGGCCTTCAGTAGTGCTGTCATTATCATCATCACCATCATCACCACAACCACCACCACCACCACCACCACCACCACCACCATCATCATCATCATCATCATCATATCATTTATTTATAAGAAATCATTATTGCTAACAGGGGAATTCAGACACAGGAAAGAGGTGCTTTAAAATAGCAAGTTCAGAGCTTTATGTGGTTGTTAAAAGAATGGATCCAAGTGAGAAATATGTTTTGACCAAAGTAGAAAAAGCAGTGATAGTAATGAATGATTTCACCTAATTATATTCTTCAGAATTATGCCCTACTTCATGCGGGACCAGGGAACCAACGGTGACCATTACCATCCTGCACTGTTACCATGGCTGATTGGAACCTTGATGCTGTAGTGGTGTTCTCCAACCCTAGTTGACTGTCTTAAGCCATTAAGTTGTCTTCTCTCTCTAGGGTATGGATCTCCCAGGCTGTCTCAGCACCCTGCATACGGCTCTCTTCAGTTTTTCTCATATTTCCCTCTTCCCTTCCCTCCCAGCTCGTCTTCCATTTCTTTCTTTCTTTTCCCTTTCTTTTGACCCCTAATTCCTTTGTTCCTTCATAGTTTCATTTCCTTCTTTCTTCCATTTCCTTCCTCGATTCTTCATCTCTCATGTGTAAATACAAGTGTACGTGTTTGCAGGTGTGTGCGCATGTGTGTAGGGGTACACCTTCTCATGTGCACACATTTCTGCGGAAGTGGAAAGTTAACGTTGTGTATCATTCTCAGTAACTCTCCACCTTATTGCTGGAATCTTACAGAACCAAAACAGCATGACTGGCTGACCAGCAAGCCCAGCGGCCCTACCCCACCCACCTTTCCAGTAACAGGGCCATAGGCCACGTTTCTGCTTTGCATCCAGGTGACGGGTTGAACTCAAGAGTGATAAACACTTTACCAACTGATTCTTCTCCGTGATACCCACTTCCGTTCTTTCTGTCTTCCTGAGAAAGAGCGTCCCTCTCCATTCTCCTGTCTTTGTCATTCTTCTTCTTCCCGGCAGGGTATAATCATAGCACAGGGCATCACTGTTTATCGCTTCTGTGCTGGGAGTCTCTATGCCAATGCGTTCTGCTTTGTGGTGAAGGTCAAAACTGACCCTAACTTGCCCTTCTTCACGCACACTCAGAGTTTTATTTTCCTGTTCCAGGACAAAATTTGCCTACTGGATTTTGGAGTCAGTCTAAATTGAATGCAGATATTCTGTTCTCAATTTACAAACCGTGTGGCATTAAAAAATATCTCAATTAACATCTTTTTGTTTTCTTTCTTTACAAACTGTTAGAAGTTGAGTTCGAGTTTCTATTGAAACACTTTTTTTTCCATTTCACTTTATAATTTGTGGAATCTGACTTTACAACGTGGTGCTACTTCTGAATTTGCAAATATGAAATCATTTTATAGTTTCTAAATCCCCCGTGGTCATACAGAGTGACCGGTAAACTCAGTGGCTGAAGCCTGCTAAGTACCAGCATCTAATGGGGTAAGATTTCCTACTACTCTCTTTCTAAATTTCAAGAAAAGAGAATATCCTGTAAAACCATTAAGACAGTCCAATTGTTTGTGTGGCAGTATGCACTGCTTCTTTTTTTTTTTTTTTTTTTTTGCAAAACCAGCTCCTTGTTCCCACCCAATTTGCCCAGCTCTTACCTTGCTATCCAGGCATAATATGACAAGAAGAGAGAGAAGCAGGTTAAAAAACTAAATTATTACAATTGTGTCTGGCTTCTGAGTGAAAGAAGGCATTGTGTATACTTGAAGTGGTAGCATTAAAATGTTTTCTCATTCAGAGTCTGCGCTGGGGGGATTTGAAGTATACTTAGCTCAGTAGATTTTATCCACATAAAGCACTTTTGTTGAAAACCTGCTTTTCTCCTGCTTGTTATTATTAAGCAAACAGCCAGCCCGTTTCAAAACTTTAAAGCAGTTGCTGTTTTTCTTTTCAATCTCAATCCCCATTACCTTGCTTTGTGTCTCATCTTTCTCCAGTTTTCCTAACGAGAAAGCCCACCTCTCTTCTTGCCATCACTGATATCAAATCCCAGTTCCATTAGGACGTGCATTTAGTGTCTGACGAATTATATTAACTAGATAAACCAACCACACCTCCTACCCCTTCTTATTTGCCATCAGCGTACTGACCTCTAAATCTCCAATGTAAACTGTTCTCTCATTGAGTCTTGATTTCTGACAATCTGAAGTAGTTTGATTTTGTACTATAGTATTTTAACATAGAGCTGACTCTTTAATGGAGAGATTAGGACAGAACTGGAGAGAAGCAACCTGTATTAAATGAAACCTTCTTTTATTTACAAAAAGGGGGAAAAGAAGAGACTTGATGATCATTAGGTATTCTAAATGTGAACTGGAATCATCAGTTCTTAGAATTTAGCTACAGCAAGTAAGGTCATTAAGCTTTCATTGTGTTCAATTTTAATCTGTTTAATTTAAGCAACCACACACGGCAATGCAGCACTATTTTGGACAGTAACATAACAGTGGGCAGAGATGTCCGTCTGGGTGAGCCTGGAGAACGGGTTCATCTTTTCTTGTCCTGTTGTTTTTAAAAATACAGGGACATTATAGTTGACTTCGCCTTAATGTTTTATGTCTGAACTTACAGTTATGCTAGGATAATTCATGTAAGCCAGATGTCCCCCAGATAAATATTGCCATAAGAAAAGATAATGTTTGACAAGTTTTAATGACATATCCTTTTCACAGGACTTACATTCTTTCTTTTTAATGACATTTCTTATTTCTTTTAAGTATTCAGTTTGAAACAGACAACAAAAAGCCATCAATGAATTAATTAGTCCAAAACTCAGTAGTAATTTTTAATATATGGCATTCATCTCTGTTTGCTGATTTTTCTTTCTATTAGAAAGCTAATCCTTCTTCATACATATTTTGTAAAGGGAATTGACTTGTTTAACATGATAATAAAAGCCAATCTAACAAAGGCACTGTGTGTAGGGTGTCTGGATGGAGCAGACCTCCTCTAGATGTATTGTGTATGGATTCCTTTCATCCCGAGAAGGATTTTATACTCCTGGAAGAGATTAGACCACAATACACTGCTTTCACTGAGAAGCAACATGCTTACCTTTCATGAAAAATACTTCCACTAGAGGGAAATGTAAGTTTGTCATCCTTTGAATGTCGATTGTCCCACAAAGGCTCATGTGCTATTGTTTGGAGCCCAGGCCATGGTACTATTGGGAAATGTTGACAAGTTCAGGAAGTGGGGCCTAGTAGGAGGAAGTTCCATCGTTACGGATGTAGCATTGAAGGGGACACTGTCTCCTTCATCTTCCTACTTTTCTTGCAGCCTTCATGAAAGAGACAATTTGACTCACAGATTTCCTACTTGGCTGTTATACCTTGCAATGTACCCACAGTCCATGAATTTCAATCACAGAAACTGTGAGCCAAAACACCCTTCACTCTTATAAGGTGAGTCTCTCAGGCATTTTGTCAAAGTGTTGAAAAGCCGAAGAACCCAAATTCTTTATTTCTAACCCGATATTTTGGCTATTTTAAATAACTGTGAGAAAAACGGATACTTATCAAATCTATTGCCCAAATGTAAACTGACAAACCCAATTTAAAGTCCACATTCTTTAAATTTAATTATGCTGTGTATTTAGATTCCTGTTTGTATTATTAATTTTCGTCAAGAAAGTGATAGAACAAAGCATTATCTACCCATCTAGGATTTTGGGGAACGGTTTATGACTCTCAATTTTCAGGATGAATATAAAGAATCCTGAGGAAATCATTGTCTACCACTCCAAATTATTACAAGTTATATGCTTTTACTTCACCTCTTGAAAATAGACTTTTTTCTTTCTTAATAATTTCCTTAATTAACTTATAATATCATTCTTTCATTACCACTGTAATGTTTCTATTATGCATGCTGTAAAAGCCCTGATAATTTATGCATAAAATATCCAGGCTCATCTTTTAGTCATTCATATTCCAATAGTAGGGAGCAAACAACCAATATTGGCATTTAACGAATATTCTTTGAGCTAAACAAAAGGCACTTAAAATACCAAAGTTACATTTCTTTGGGAATTCCTCAAAAGCACTTTAGGGAATCTTTCACCTTACTGCCATGGTCAGATATTCTTGTCGATAATATCCCGGACTTCTGAGACTAGTGCTGTTTGGCATTCAGTTCCCTAATCTTAGTGCAGATGGATTTCACAAGGAAGACTCTGTGCTCCGTGGGAGTGTTGCTCAAAACCGCTGACTGTAAACATGTGTCCTCTGAGTTTACATTGGGCAATTATCCATGGAAGTCAAATATCCTCAAGTAACTGGGTAAAATTGCCTTTGATTAAGCATTTTCTAGAAATGCTGAACAGCAGCCGTCTGTTTAATTTTTAAATTATAATTACATTTTGTTCCTTGATTCTTCAGTTGCATTCCAATCAAATGTCTCTTTCTTGACAGGAGCTAAAAGCATTAATATTGTGAACCTTGTTCATGAAACAGGGAGATTTGATTTAAGTTCTCGTTTCCAAAATCTATCACTGTAAAATCATTGACAGGATACTTTTTCTTTTTAACACCAATTACATGCCAAACACCATCCTCAGTAATTGTCACAGCTTATTTTATTTAATGCTTCATTAGCCAAGGTTACATGAGTATGCAGTTGGCAGAATATTCAAATTCATACGCTTAATTAAAAAAATGTACATTGACCTTCTCCGTGTCTTCTCTTGCCTCTTCCTCCTGGTCCTCAGTAAGCATTTTTCTGTGGCGCTCCTTTCAGCATGCTTCTTGGAAGGCATATCAAAAAGTGCATTTCTTAAAAACAAATAAGTTCACAGACTAGGGAAAAGATTATATGTGAACTTCACTCTCTACATTGTATGAAGAACAAATCTTGTTGCTAAGACTTGGACCCCATTCAAGTGAATTTATATGCCTAATAGCAGAAGAAACCCAACCAGAGATTTCCTGCACTCACAAAACCATCCCTAAAATTTGCTGCCCCAATTTAGCAAATAACATGCAAAGTGTTTAGCTAAGTTTGATTCTTTGACATACACAAGAGTAAAAATGTCCCCTGTGTACCTGAAACAGACACTAAACTGACCATCTGTGTTTGACCTGACAATTTTCTCTCAGGAGACAGGAGTCAGTTATGACTGAATATTATAAAAAGAAAAATACAATAAAATGTCCCTGTGACCTTATTGGTGACAGAACCCATGCTGTTCTCTGTACACAGAGGCTGCATGAGTACAGAGACAGCTGATACTCTGAAGATCTGCCACTTGCCACGAGGTTCTGGGCAACATAAGTATTGTGTAACTGAAAACTACACGGTATGCACAGATTTAGTATTAATCACCCCAGACCTCTCAGATTTGATATCAGCAACTCAAATGTAGAAGGTTTCTCAAAAGATTTGAGATATCACGAAGCAGAGTGACCCAAGCTTTCAAATTTAGGTCAGTAGTCTGTAAATCCAAAATGAGATTACTATGTAGTTTAAATACTGCAAATCTGTTTTAAATAATTCAAAATATTTTTAAAAACCATTTTTCATTAAATGCTTTATTTGGAAAAGAATCCACAGTCTCATTTTAGGTGTACCTGTGTGTAGGAGAAAACTGGACTTGCCACTGAGCAGTGCAAGGCCTGAGATCTGCATGGTCATACCCAGAGAAGGACCTGCCCACCTGGGCATGCCCAGAGACAAACCTGCCGAATAGCAACCTGCAGTCTGAGAGCCAATGGGATGCTGGGCTGGGTGGAGGGTATAAGAGCCTCCCACCCTGTAATAAAGTGAGTCTGCTTTTGCCGTTTACCTGACACCAGGAACCTGTATCTTAGTTCTGCGCCAGCTCTACCCCAGCCACCAGGGCCCAGTGGATGGACAATAAGCAACACCTATGTTCTTCCTTATTTGGTCTCCTACCCAAAGCATTGATTATATTGGTGAATCAGTTTCCTTTCTTTCTTCCTCTTTTTATTTCTTCTCTCCTCTCCCTCTCCCCTCCCCCCCCCCCTCTCTCTCCTCTCTTTTCTCTTTTCTTTTAGTAGACCCTTTGGAGCACATCCCAGATTTTCTTTTGCACTGGGACATTTTCACACTTTGCAAATTTCTAGTGTCTTTTTGCGAGTCTGACAACTTTCTGCCTCTGCAGAATCAGCTGCCCGATTCTTTCTCTAGCCCTCCAAAGTTTTACCCTGAAGCATACATAATTTATTCTTCAGTGCTTATTCAACAAGACTTCCCACAGCCTTGCCAAAAAGCAAGCTCTGGCCAAATGGAATTCCTGTGTGGACTTCTCTCCGAATCACATCTTCCAAACAGCCGTCCAGCCAAAAAACTATCTGGGCAGCCTCGTTGGCTGTCATACTTCTCAACCCCACTGGCAGGCAGCCGAAGGTGCAGTCTGCCAACACCCCTGTCTCCATTTTCACCGGAGCAGAGATCTTTAAGGACTTTCTCTCAACTCTCAGAGCCACTTAGAAAGAACTCTAGCCCCTGCTCTGTCGGTTTCCTGACTGAACCAGGTTCCTGCAGCTTTTAAAGTTTGCTAAAGGGAAACATCTGTTTCTCTGTGGGTTTGCTTCAGTTTCCATGAAGGCATTGAGGTGATTTTTTTTTCTGTTTTTTTCCCCATTTCTTTCATGAAATGTTAGCAACCTCAGCAGCCATGTTTTTCCCACATTCCAGGCCTTAAACATAAATATAAACATAAATATGTTATTATTTTATGGAGTTTCTTGAGAACACAGGAGGACTACTAATCTCTTGGGGCTGGGTTCTTCAGTGTGATATTGACAAGAATTTATTTATTGTTTAGTTCATTCCCTCTTCCCAGATCTCTATCAGCTTCAGCTAATTCGGTAAAATATTCTACAGGCTACTCTTTGGATATACTTACTTCTAAGCCTTCACGCTTATTAGTCATTACTTACTTAGTCACTGCTTATCATTAGTCATTAGTCATCAACAGATAACCACAATAGGTATCTATAGATATAACATAGGTATAGTCAGATAGGTATCTATAGGTATAACCACATAGGTATCTATAGGTATAACGTATGTATAACCACATAGGTATCTATAGGTATAACGTAGGTATAAACATATAGGTATCTATAGGTATAGCATAGTTATAATCACATAGGTACCTATAGGTATAACCACATAGATATCTACAGGTATAGCATTGTTATAATCACATAGGTATCTATAGGTATAATGTAGGTATAAGCATATAGGCATGAATGCAACCCTTTGCTTTTTCATCTCTAACAAAAGATTACCAGATGCTACTGATTATCCACCAAAACGCTGAATTCTAAACGAAATACAAGTTTAACTGCCTGGAGTTCTTTTTCTCAATAATATTCCAAGACTGTTCTTTCTGCAACCTGTTTGACAAGCTTTTACTTCATAAAGCATTATACGGGCACAAGACAAAAGGAGAGCTGCTGGAAGACAATTAGAAGAATGAGGTTGGGCTTCAGAAACTAGCCATGTTTGCTGTTGATCTGAGATTTTTTTAAGATACCATCTGTGACTGAGAGATGGATCAACTATTAAAAACACACTCTTCTTGTAGAAGTTCCTGTTTAATTCCAAGCACACACTCTGGATGGCTTGCAACTAACTATAACTCCATCTAAAGAGTCGTCTTGCCAATCTTTTCTCTGGTCCTTTAACTTCAAGACCAGCTCTCTGTGGAACCCAGTCTTTAATCAATGGTCAGAATGCTCATTTTATTATAAGACTATTAAAATCAATTCTCTGACTTAACTTTTAGAGTTTGAGATGTTTATTTTCATTGAAAAATATATCAATGTCATGCTTATTAGCCCTTGAGCCTTCCAAATTGTTTTTCTTACTTCATACCACAAATGTGGAGTTGCACACTGGTCTGTAGCCTTTCTTCTCCCTTCTCCTCCATCTGTTGCTTCATGGAAAACTCTCATTTCACATGTAGGACATTAATTCATACACATACCTTCCCAGGGAGGTTGGTTTCTAAAGCAAAGCTGATACCTTTTTTACTTTCTAATTCATGGTAGCTAACACCAAGGACTGGTGAAAAGCTGGAGGGAGGTACTGAAGTTCAAGTGCACATCCCCTTTCCTCCATTTCAGCCACTTCATAGTGTTAGTGTCTACCTTGACCTTCCTTCAACTCTAGCTGTGGTTCCCACAGACATATATTTGGGGCAAAAGCTGTTTATTCATGATCTAATTAAATCACCAGTTTTTAGTACGGGGGCCCTGGATCACTTCCACCACCAAACAATGTAAGGCTTCAGCCTCAGCCTCCGTACAATCTAATATGTTTCAGCATCTATGACTAACTGGTGACTGAGACACTGACTAGCTCCTTCTGAACTCAGACTCTTCTTAAAGCTGACTGGTTCAAACTGAACTGATCTGGCTTACTGTTTCTTAAAGAACTCTTCTGATTCTGGAAGATTCTGAGTGATTCTTCAGCTGCCGTAGACTGAACTACTCTGCTCAGTTTCAAACTGACTCACGCTTCCCATCTGATACTGACTCTTTTGCCGAGCTGTCTCTGTCTCTGTGTCTCTCCCCCTACCTGCCTGCTTCTGTAACTCACTGCTCCATACTCCCTCAGTCAGCCTCAGCTTATCCTCAGTCATGCCACTTCATTGTCTCTGTGCCTTCTTCCCCGTCTGACTGTTTCAGACTGCTTGCCTCATACAGCTGCTCTAACTGACTCATCTCAGATATCACATCTTGTGTGACACTTACTCTTTCTGAGCTTTACTTCCTGTGTCTGCTTTTGCACTCTATTTCTGTCTTAGGGATTAAAAGCCTGGACCACCACTGCCTTCTGAATACTGAGATTAAGGATGTTTGCTACATTGCTTTCTGACTACTGGAATTAAAGCTGTGTTCCAACATTCTTAACATTCTGTCTGTATTCCATCTAGTCCAAACAGGCCTCTAAATGCCATTCCTTCATATAGACCCCTGGAATATAGACTGTTATTAGCTTTCACACAGGCATAGTCTTCTGCAGTTCTTGTACATCTTCCAATAGACTCTTTATGAAGATTCCATTGACATCTTTCTTTTCTCTCCTATTCAATTGGGCACAGTATTCTGTAGCATTCTATCTTATTCGGAACTTCAAAAGACATAATGACTATATTTGATTCAAATGTCCTAATTGCCATGTCTCCTGTCCTAGGATCCTCGTATGTGTAATTAGCCACAATAACTAAGATTTCCAAGAAAAGTTTGGTGCTAAAGATTGGAAATTTTCTATCATTAACAGTAAAAAAAACAAAAAAAAAACAAATATATTTCTCAATATTTGATAATATTTCCTAAAGAAATAAGTGTAGGAAGAAAAAATATAGTTGGCCAAGACTAAGAGTTCCTGGTTATAGCAGAGGTCAGAATAGTAGAGATACAAGCTGGGAGGGTGAGAAAATCTGTAACTGGGAATCAGAAATAAGGTAAATGAAAATCCACCCAAAGGAAGGGACTCCTTAAAAACAAACAATGATAAAACCCAACCAAGTTTGAAATTACTATTCCAATGATATCAAATACAAGAGCACATTTTCTGAAGAGGATAAATACCGTGACACTTGTAATTAGCCTTTGGTAAAGTTATGGACAGAATGGACTTTCTAAGCCCATGGATTAGAGTGCAAGGGTGAAATTTGTAACAGCAACATAACAAAGACACATTTCCTTTCTATTTGCCAACAACAGGGCCGAAGGGTTTCCCTTTATTGCATCTGTCACTGAAACCATCACAAAGGATGAAGGAAGACCAAGGACTCCTGCAGTTTGAACTGACTGGGAAGCACACGCTAATGATAAGCCAGCAGGCTGACTAGAGAGCATACAAGACAGTTAATTGAAAGACATTTAGAAATTTATGATTAGGAGTATGAGCAGTATAAAAATTGTTTGATAATCTCATTAATGAGGAAAGAAGGAAACATGCATAGCTAAATTTGTATTCTTAGAAAGGAGATCTGCTTTAGGACAGGTCATGTGCTTGTTTCTGATAAGTTGTTTTATACATTGGGAGCTTGGCTATAGAGTACCCCCATACAAATATAAGGAGTGGGTAGAGAGGACCCTGAAACAAATCACAAATCTCCCTTGTAGTTGGAAGTGCCTATGCTTGACTAAAATAGAAAATGATAGTCTTAACATGCATGCTATGAGACTATAGTAGTATGCTACTGTGGCAGCTCACCAAGGAAGAACAGGGGCATATTTATAAGTGCAAGCCCTGCCAGATCTCTGAAGGTGAAACCACTGTCATGACAAGCAGCATTCTCAATAGTGGAACCCTGAGTGTCTGATCTCGTGTTTTTTTTTGCCGGGGGGTTGTTTGTTTGTTTGTTTTGTCTTTTGATCCAGAACTCCTCAGGTGTTCTATCCATAGCAAGTGCATATCATTAGCAATCAAACAACCCCACACAAATCTAACACCTGCAGACAATACAAAATGTCAAGGTCTAGGCAGCCCCTTTCCCAACAGTGCACAAAACAATTATTTTATACATAACTAAAAAGAAACTTCCACAACACATGACTATGTGTATTTGCTGTATGTACACAGACCTGTTAAGGTAGAATGATGTGCACATACACGGCGAAAGACAGGAGCTTTATGTCTAGAGTAAAATGAAGGCTTTCTATGACAGTTGTAACAAGAGAAAAGAATGGGAACTTTGAAGATCTAAGCCCTTTTCCATCCTTAAAGGTCATGGGATATGATCTCCTATCTCACAAATAATCACAACGTCAAGATCAAAGCTTAGGTTATATTTGTCTAGTCTTTCAAGTAAACTTTAGATGATGTATATATTCTCTCTCTCTCCCTCTCTCTTCCTCTCTCTCTCTCTATATATATATATACACACACACACACACGTATATATGCATATATGAATATATACATATATACGTATGTATGTGTATATATATACATTATCTCAGTGTGTGTGCTCTCAGCATGTAGAAAATGTTGAAAATGAATAACAGACAGTCTTCTATGAATATTAAAATGACTCTTGTTAAGTACAGTGCAATTTGGTTAACTTGACTACCCTGTTCTGAACATTCTGACAAGTGGTGGATACTTATGGAAAACTTAATGTTTCGGTCAAAGCTATTCTTTCAGTACTTTCTAAATCCTGTAATTTGAGGCATGCTTAAAATCTACCCTAATCTCATACACTTATGTTTAAACTGGAGGTAATGATAATCGTATCTGCCTTTTAGATCTGAGGAATAAGGCAAATTTATTGCAAACAAAGCCTCTAAGTCAAGATTAAGTCAATTGCAGCCACATAGCAAATCTATCAACAATATTAGCTATTATTGGATGAGATACTATTTTAAATAGACCTTCTGCTTTAATGCCTACACTTTGGGGGATATAAAATAAGGACAAGCTGGGAAGAAATTCCTAGGAAGTACAAAGTACTAATGTGATTCAATAAATCAAAGCTATTAGAACTCAAATCATATATTAATATAAAGTTGTTAACAGGGACAAAATGATCCCCAAATTGGGAAGTCTTGTGATTCAACTGGGTTAGTAATTAGTGGGGGGAGAATGGTTCTCAGTGATGACTGCACAGTTATATGATGTTTTGAATTAAATTAATTGATCTCTTTGAAATTAAATTAAAGCGGTATTTTAAAAATAGACTCACAAAATGAGGTCTGGTGATGGTGCCTATATGTGCATTGAAATAGAAGCCAAGCTTCGAAGCCATGTTGCTGAGTTAATTCCAATGCTGAATATGGGATTAAATCAGCTCATAATTAGTCTTCTCTTGATAGGATAATATGATTTTGCTATTATGAGATAGAATGGCAGATGAAGATGTGATAATTTTTAACCTTGTCCATTGATCCCATCCTTCATATGAATGTTCCAGAAGTATCCTTTGCTGGAAGAGATGCTAAGTCTCAGCTATAAGGTATCACCTATCCACAGGGTTTCAGAACTCTTCAGTTGAAACTAGAACTTCAAAGGTTGATTTGTTTTATAAGTTTCATGACTATGAATGAGTTTTGTAGGACATGGTGTTTTGTTCCTGAAATAATTACTTGTAGTTTCTTCAATTTCATTTTAAATGAAGAAATTTATAATCAGGGAACTTAGAATATACACACTCTGACAAATTACAAATTGGGTCACATGCATTGACCAAGATTTAACCAGCATATTGTTGAGAAATATTTCATACATATTTTAAATTTTCATACTCTTCTGCATTTCACTAGTACAGATTATATGTTTTTATCCAATGGCTGTCCCATCAAACATAACACGTATTTGTAAACCTTCCTTCAAACCCAGTGGACATGGAGCCGTAAGAGCATAAACTTTAATTTCGCACAACTACAGTTTTAAATTACAAATCACAAAGGCAGTTAATGTTTTCTGCTGTCCAGAAATGGCTTGGGAAACTCCTATATGTAAAAGAGGCATGCAGAGCACAGAGCCAGGGAAAGAGGCTCTGTATTTTTGTTATGCACTGATAACCACTTTTAATTGGGCACCCCACATTTTCTCCAAGTGCATTTTCTCCAAGTATTTAAGTTTCATCTTCTCGTATTGACTTATAATTCTTACAATTGTATGATTACTCAAAGTGCAAATATTTCCTATAGTCACTAGGGACATTGTCTCAGACCATTTAAATTTTGTACTAAATTATACTGTTTATCAGCAAATTAATCAGGAAATAGAGACCTCTCACATAGTTCTTATTAGGAAAACATAATTTATTGTAGAAGAGACAAGCAGAATTTTAAATTTGTCTCATCTAAGGGCCAAATAGTTTCCTTGAATTTGACTCATCCTAGTAACTAAGGATCAAGTTTAAACTTATTTGTCTTTTGTTCCAAACAGTATTTGTAGTAGACATATCACTTAAAACATGGGGTACAGATCTAAACAGAAAATTCACAGGATTCTCAAATGCCTAAGAAACACTTAAAGAAATATTCAACATCCTTCAGGGAAATGCAAATCAAAACTACTTTGAGATTCCATCTTATACCTGTCAGAATGCCTAAGATCAATAACACAAGACAGCTTATGCTGTTGAGGATGTGGAGCAAGGAGAACTCTCCTCCATTGCTGGTGGGAGCTCAAACGTGTTCAGACACTATGGAAATCAATGTGGTAGTTCCTCAGAAAATTGGAATTCAAACTACCTCGAGACCTAGCTATACCCACTCTTGATTATGTATCTATTCATCCTACCACAAAGACACCTGCTCAACTAGGTTCATAGTGCTTATATTCATAATACCCAGGAGCAGGATGTCCCTCAGCAGAGAATGGATAAAGAAAATGTGGAACTGTTTTACACAATGAAGTATTACTAAGCTTAAAAAGAATGACATCATGAAATTTGCAGGCAAATGGATAGAATTAAAAAATATCACCCTGAGTGAGGTAACCCATATCCAGAATTACAAACGTGGTATGTACTCACTTATAAGTGGATATTAGCTGCTAGGTAAAGAATAATCGTGCTACAAATCACAGACCCTAAGAGGTTAGGTACAAGGGAACTCCAAAGTGGATGAATAGATCTCTCTGGAAGGTGAAACAGAAGAGATCTTGCCGGTGAACTTGGGGTGATTAGGGGCAGCAACATGAGAGATCAGTTCCCAGGGAAGGATGGAGGGAGAGAGTACAGAGAGAGATATCTGATGCTGGGGTCATTTGGAGGACAATGTGGAAACCTAGTGCAAAGAAGCTCCTGGAACCCAAGAGGGTCACCCTAGGGAGAACACCTAGTAGTGGAGGCTTCTGTAACCACCCAAAGCTTATAGTGGCAGGATTGGAACACTGACCCACACACAAAACCTTCGACCAAAACCTGTTCTTCCTGCAAGATGTTCTCAGACAATGGTGACACAGAACTTGTGGGAGTGTCGACACCCAATGACTGGTCTACCTTGAGACCCATGCTATAAGAAAGAGCCCATACTTGACACTGCCTGGGTGGCCAGGAACCAGAGACTGCAAAGTTCAGGTACCTAGGATGAATGTCTTGCATAATTGTCATCAAAGATCCATCCACCCTTCCTCTGGCAGCACATAGGAGCCAGCACAGAGACCCACAGTCAGACATAATGCTGAGAGAGAGTCTAAATTGAAAGTCTCCATTTTGGTCCCTACTCTTGGAGCTTTGAGAACTATATGGCAGAGAAGAGGAAAGATTGCAGGAGCCAGAGGCGATTGAGGAGACCAGGAGAACACAGCCCGCTGACTCAACTAAGCAGGGCTCCAATGGGCTCCCAGTGACTGAGAGGGCGAACATGGAGCCTGCATGGGTCTGCATCAGGTCCTTCGCTTATATGTAAGTGCTGTTAGCTTAGTGGTTTCGTGGGACTCCTAACAATGGAAATGAGGGTGTCCCTGAATCTTCTTCTTGTTTTTGGAATCCCATTCTTCCTACTGGGTTTCCTTGTCTACTTGATATCTCTTGGAGGCTTGCTCTTTTCTGAAGGGAAATGGAGGGGGATAGATCTGGGGAAGAGGAGAGTTTAGGGGGATGCTGGGAGGAGTGGAGGGAAGGAAAAATGTGGTCAAGATGTACTGTATGAGAGAAGAATCTATTTTCAATTAAAAAATCAGATTGTACCAAGACATCCCGCCCGGTGGTGGTGGTGCACACCTTTAATCCTAGCACTCCGGAGACAGACAAGGGAATCACTGTGAGTTTGAGGCCAGCCTGATCCACAGAGTGAGTTCAAGGAAAGCCAAAGTTACAACAAAGAAACCCTATCTCTAAAAAAAATAAAACAAAACAAAAATAGGGACACTCCAAAAACATTAAGTAAATAGAAAAAGTGTCCCTCACTGCATCCTTGGGGAAAGCTATTGTCTATGGGAAATGGACACACTGAATGAAAACTCCTAAAATGCCATTATCAAGATGTCTGTAAGGGAGGATGTCATTCTAAGCACGGTAGGTGAAGTTCTGCTGATCATGATGTAATCTGTATATGTTCAAATGGTTGATCATCTCGTATCTCTAATATCTTGCCAGGAAATATTGGAAAGAGAATTGATTTTTCTTTGATATGGTACTTTTTGAAAATGATGCCGAAAGTGTTTTCAAGCTTAACAGTCTTGTTTTTACATAATTGAGTAAATATGGCATGTAATCCTTATAGGCATAGATAATTTTGCCAATTTTAGCAGAAATTTTTCATGAAACTGGAGAAGAAATTTCTCGCTTAATCTTTTCCTCTTAAATCATCAGCTCTAGATAGATACACATTAGAGATGTGCTTCTATTCTGTTTCGTAGAGAAAAATATCAATGTATTCTATATAGAAAGGATATTGAATGAGCAAAGAGGAATCAAGGTAAGGATGTAAACTTGGCCACTGCAGACAAAAGAACTGCTTCCTGTAAGTCATAGGTAGATCTTCCACCATTTGACCATGTACAAATTTAAATCCTATTGCTTGCCAATAATTTCAAACTCATAAGTATTTTATTTATTTTCCAGAATATATACTAGAGGAAAGGAAATAACCATTACCAACTAAGCGCTAAGAATCAGGTTCTCAGTAAGCACTGTTTTTTCAAAGTTGGACATTTGCCGATAGAAGAATATCAGTTACAGTTTCTTCTTTTCAGCATTTAGAGTATTTTTAGTTCTTACTGTGAAGACGGTTCTATGTAAGCCACTCCAAAGTCTCTGTAGACATTATTAATCATCATGTTAGATACTGGGAATGAGAAGGCAAGATGCAAACAGAAGGGAAAAAAAAATGAAACGATTTGAAGCATGACAAGAGTAGTCAGTCCAGAGAAAATAAAAATGGCAGGATGTGTCCGTCTTCGTCTTTGCCGTGATAGTCCCAGACAAGGTCACAGAAACACATGAATGAAATGTGCATGGTCTGGCCAGTTGGGGCTTGGACATAATCTCACAGGTGTCTGAATTCCACTGAGCTGCAGTTCACAGCAAGCTTCTCAGGATTCTTCTCAGAATACAGGAAGGTGAGAGCGACTAATGGTAAGAAAATGGCCGCAATGGTATGAAGTTAAGGAAAGAAGCTATAGGTCCACACAGACTCTTCAGTATTTAATAACATAATGGATGAGATTTCTAGAGATTATGGATCATTATTTCATTGGTCCCCAACCTGCTTAGTTAAAAGCTTTGTGGGAAAATTGCTCTCTAAGAATAGCCTACACACACATTATCATTTAAATGGATGTGTTGGTCTGAGAAACACTCAAATGCAACTTGAAGGAATAGGAAATAAAAATACTGACTGCAGTAAATAGACCATGATGGCAATCAAAATAAAACACCATTAAGACTGATAGCACAGGCTACTTAAAACTAGATGGTTCAACACAGGTAAATGCTGCACTTCCCTGCTCTTTAGATTCACCAATCTGTCCACTTGTATTTTAGTAGTTTTTTATGTGATTATTTATTCCATGATTAAAACCTATTACCATTTTCATGAGATTATGAACTGTGGTTGAAATGGTTAACAGCGAGGAGATACATTCGCAAGGATTTGATTCTACTTCTCACTAATTGGTACAGTAAAAAAAAAAAAAAAGCCAATATACGAATTGGAGATATAAATGTAATGAAGACATAAGTGTCTAAATCATAAGTATTGTTAAGATAACGAAAGACAAATATTACTACTGGCTTTAAATAGAAACAATTTTGCATGAGAGGATTTACTAGTCAACAAAAATAGACTCTATATTGATTCTAAAAAGAAAAGAGGCAATGAATTTGAAAGAAATCAAGGAGGAGTATTAGGAGGGTTAGGAGGGTTGAGAGAGAAGGGAGAAATGATTAAAATAAAAAAAGAAAGGAAAACTCTTTAAAGAAAAAACAATTTCCAGTAGGTTGGCAAGGAGCAATGCTGTTTGGAAGGGGGGCTTGAAGGACAGGTGGGCCGATATGAACGAGTTAAGAGTTGAAGCGTTGTCCTGGTTTAAAAAATTTAGAGGTAGATAAAAATCAAAGTCCAACTTTTTATTCATCTATTTTCTCTCTGAGAGTAAGCAGATGAGAAATGAAGAGACAGACGGCCTTCATTTTTAATAGGAGATCGAATGACAGCTCTGATAATCCCTGTGTTCTTCAGTCACTCGGGAACCGCGTGTAGTGTTAGTGTGAGGCTGGGAAAATGGCGATCCCCACGGAGTGAATTCTGAAGCACTCTCAGCACGCTCAGCCTTCACTTTTCAATGCCTCCTAAACACTTACTCATGTCTCCATTACAGTCCACTCTTGATTCTGAGCTGGTAACAGACACGTTTATTAATTTGTGTGTTTTTGACATGAAGATTTACCCTCACAAGGTCTGATATCAAATCATCTAACACAGAGTTTTAGAATTTAGGATGCAAGCATCTGATGTCTGGTGGATTGATAAACGCACATAAAAGTGAACTGATGATATTCAGTATCTTCACTGTTTCCTAGCTGCAGATGTTGCCTATGTGATAAACTGATTAAAGTTTGAGTTCAGGGACAATTTACAAATAACCTGAAGCTACTTTTTTTTCAGATTAGTATTCTTTAAAAATACAAGCTTTTTGTTAATTCTTCCAGAATTGGATAGAGGCTTACAAAGTATTTTGAACGTAGTCGTACAAACTTCTGGCTTCATGCTAGAAGACTGACTCTCTTGAGCTCTCACAGATCTTGTGTAGGCTGCCAATGTGGCTTGTGAGTCCATCAGTGTAGTGATCCTGAATAGTCAGAATGCTGTTTTTTTGTTACTGTCTGATTAATATTTTTATTTGATTCCAACAAACAGCTGTTAGGTCCTCTGTAAATCAGGCAGTGCTTACCTAGAATTGTCAACACGCAGACTGAGACCAACAGTCTAATATGACTACATTGTATCTGGGTTCCAAGAGCTTCTCAGGCTGGCTGGCTAAGGGTGTAGTCTGGGAATATTAAATAAAAAGTTGTAAGTGACCCTGAAGCAAAGAAAAGCGTAGGGACTAAAGTGATAGGTGAAAGTAGATGCGATTATAATATAAACTCTCAGCAACTCTCCAAAAGAAAAACTGCAACAGATGCTAGTCTGTGAAGTGTAAGTGAGAACTACATTTTCTGAGCTTCTTAATGAATGTGAGCAGAAATGTTTGAAATTATCTGCACATGAGGAGTGACACTGATTTATTTAGCATTTCACTAAGTATAACTCAGAATAAAAAAGGCTTGCTTTAGTAATTAAGTATTTTGTTAACCTTTCTACACAAGCTAAAACATGCATCGCGTGTGTGTGTGTGTGTGTGTGTGTGTGTGTGTGTGTGTGTTCGCACCACGCATCGCTGCCTAGTGCAAAATCTCCAAGAGCACAGCACCATCCAGTAGATTTCCTTATGTCATCTCAATTTTGGATGGATCATCACAGTTGCATGATTCACACGTGTGTTCAGGACAGCTTTTCAGTGGAATAAGAAAGCAGATGCAGGTCCTTATTGTGGGCAAGCGTCAGCAGGTGGGTTACATGCAGCCCAGACTGACATCTCTATGTCAGAGTGACAAGCAGACTGATAATGAATCAGCTCTATGACGTCAAGCAAGAGTAAATAACAAGGTCTCAAATAGAGAAGACTGGCCTATCACTCAAAAAGACATACTCAGGTGAAATGGCAGCTTGATGTCTACGACATTATGGGATGTTGGCTATTGTTTCTGAAAAACAGAAACAACTGTACAGCTTGCAAAGAATTTCCCAGTTCATGCCTGGTAGTGAACACAGGCTACATAGGATTATTACTGTTGTTTACCACTATACTATGTTGTTTATTACTATAAATAATAGTATATTATTATACCATTATATTTGTTGTCCAATATTTAAGTTTCTTTGACAACAAAGAGTCTGTTTCTTTGGTGATTTTATTCTAATATTGTTTGTAAAAGATTTACAAACTACTGAAAAAAATCTATAGCAATAAATGAATACACACACACACACACACACACTCAATGTTTATATAATACTAAACATATATTATGTGTTTATATATATATATGTATATATAATATGTACATTTTATGTGTAGTCTAACCAAAGACACAATGGTGTGACAGAGGAACCACAAGTCACTGGCTTCTATACAAGTCATAACAACTGTTGTCATGTAAGTTAAATTCTCTCTGTCCCTGTTCACAAACTCCTTCTAACAAATAGAGGAGGAAGATGAGAAAAGGATGAGGACAGACGAGGATGAACAGGATACACAGCAACGGAATTCTCAGAAATAATGTGGCAATGATCACATAATTCTGAGATGGAAGACTCGAAACCCAACACAAAAATTCAGGATACTTACAGTGTTGTATGAATTAATTACAAGATATTTTAAATTTATTATATTTATGTAAAAATATTCAACACACGCGCACACACACACACCCATATATTACATTAACTCTGAATTATCTAATCTTGATATATAAAATCCAAGTAAACATAGCACATTAGACATGGTATTGAACAGATTTCCAATCTAAAAAGACTTTAATATTTCAGTGTATCTACTCATACTGATTGAAGATTCCTTCAAAGAATTCTGTAAAAATGATTTCCATTCATTCAAAGAGGGACATGAATAGGAATCACATCAATGTAAGAGGTATTTATAGACAAGCAGGGGAAAACATTCTCTTTATAGAAAGCTATTTATTCATGGTGTGTTGCAGTTGCTTTCATGTAAGTGAATTGGTGGTTCTAGAGCCAACAAATGAATTTAAGGAGATGCTCTCTGGGGGAAAAAATGAAGGAAGCTAAGTTAAAGATTCTGAATAAACAAATCATTTGGCCCTCATCTAGTAAAATTATAGATATTTCAGAGAAAACTAAGAAATAGGCTGTTTTCTGGCATTTTCTGTGAATCTTGCAAACTCACAAGTTTGGGGGGCGGGGAGTGTACTGATATTCCTGAGGGCACAAACTTGTTAAAACTAACAATAGCTTTCTAACCGACTCTTCAGATGAAATGTCCTTTCAGGGCTGGGAAGACAGCTCAGTAGTTAAGAGTGCTCACTGGTTGTCCAGAGGACCCTAGTTCAGTTCCCAGCACTCACATCAGGTGGCTGAGAACTGCCTGTAACTCTAGACCCAGGAGATCCAACATCACTTACCTCTTGATACCCACAGGAAGCACATACATTTGGCAAACACTTACACAGTCATACATGTATACTGATAAGCATATATGAAATCTCCACACTGACACACACAGACACACAGACACGTGCTCACACACGCACACACACTCGCACACAGACATTGCACACACACGCACACTCACACACACAGACACACACGCACAGACACACATGCACACATAGGCACACACACGCACACATGCACACACACACAAGCACACACGAGTACAGACACACAGACACACATGCACACACACGCACACACGTACATACATGCACACACACACACACACACAGAGACACACAGAGACACACACACGCACACACATGCACTCACACACACATGACACACACCTTTCAACTCAAATGAAATTACACACCTTTCGACTCAAATGAAATTAGAAGTTTCTCATTATCCAGGATTACAGAGAACATCAACTGAAACAGTAAGAGAAGGAAAATGGAAGTTTAGTCCCTGGACTTGTCGTGTCAATGCGGTGGGCAGAGCTTGCACTTGCTTCCACAGCATCTTCAGCTTGCTTCCTGTCAGCACAGGTGTGAGGCTGCAGAGCATCTGCCTGTGCATGCCATCTGTACCTGTGGAGCACCATCAGGCCAACATCCGCAGGGTCTTCCCTGAAGTTTTACCTTTAGGTCCTGCAATTTATTCTGAGCTCAGGAGGTGAAAGAAAATCAAATGAGACTGGATGTTGTTATAAAGCAGTTTTGTATCGTCTCAAAATTAAAACACTCTGTTATCAGCGTTTCAGAAACAATGACATCATAGGAGTCACAGGTTCCTCGTTTGCCTGCAGTGGCTATGTTCCATCTTCAGGGGAGATGGTGGTGAGACTGACTGAATGTCAATCTCAGTGTGCCACTCAGTTTCTGTGGCTCTTATATACAGAAACACAAAATACCTTCTCAGTTTTACTGATGCAGGGAGCTTTGGCTGAGAAGTGTTGAATCCATTTCAATATTCTGCAAGAGAATGTATTTAGAGTAAAAACAAAAACAAAATCTTTGAGATGCTAGGGAGACACACTGATGCCATGATAATGAAAAGTCAGGAAACACTGCTTAGAAGTTTCAGCCCAATAAAAACTCATCTCGTTAAGACCAGTGTTACTTCACTAATCATCACCCTGGGTACTCTGTTTTCTTTAAGACAGAATTAAATGTTTAGATGTATATTATCTTATCAAGGAGATTAAAAACCCTTTAAATCAGCATCAAAATATTAAGAAGTATGGATTTATTTTATATAAATTTTCTCTACTATGAGTTTCACTAAAATGGATTTTTTCTTTAATAAAAAGCTAATGAATTCATATCCATATGCATTCCCAAATATAACATGATGAGCTCGTTCAATACTACTTGTATGCTTGTTTGATGAAAAAGGTCATTATTTTGAAGGGCAGTAGGGAGGGGTATATGAGAGGGTTTGGTGAGAGAAATGAGGAGAAATTTCACAATTGAAATTAATCTCAAAAAAACAAAGAAGCAAAAAGAGAAGTAAAAGCTAGTTGCCTCAATATGAGGGTTTGTGCCTTATCTTAATTGTACATTTTTGTGTCCTGTTTGGCTGGTAACTCTTGGAGGCCTGCTTTTTTTCTTAAGGAAAATGGAGGGGAGAGGATTTTGGGAAGAAGTGAGGTGGGGGGGGCAGAAGATTGGAGGGAGGAGAAACTGTGGTTGTATGTATTGTATGAGAGAAGAACCTATTTTTAATTTTTTTTAAAAAAAGAGTAAATTAGGACTCAACCTAGAATGACTCTTCATATTTTTATACAACACGGAAAGTACATAATGAAGGCCATGATAGTTAATCTTTACCTACTGGATCTGAGTTCAAATCACAACAACATTTCAATCACACACAGCATGTGTTTATAGTGAAATATAGTCAGATGCTCATTTGCTATATATGTTGTATAGACATGCATAATCTCATAATAATACATATGCTTAGTTTTATCAGTTGTAAGTGTGTAAACTGTAAAAAATACATCCAGATTGGATGAGAAATATTTTTTGATTGTCTAACCCAGCAGTTATTTTTCTGTGTTGTCTTCATCGTCTACAAATGAGGGTCTCACTGTCTGGGCACATTTGATCACTTGAACTTCCTTGTAGTGACAGAAGTCATATAGATTCAGTGAACACATCCATTATCACACATGAATGAATTTTTATATTCTGCAAGTCGCAAACCTTAAATCATAACCTATTTTTTTCAGGCACCATTTTAAGAAATTACCAAGTTGTAGCACTTGAGTCCAATCAATGTTAGAGGGAGTTAACACTAGTCCTTGTAATGAGTGTTTAATGTGTTCAAAATGCTCATTGATGTTTGTGGTTAATTGTACTGTTTCCTCCTTAAATAATTGCTAAGCAGTTAGAGGTGGCAAGCCATCCAAGGCACAGGAACTATAATGCTCAGCAAAATCGATGTGTACACACAGTTAAAATTATAGGAATTTAAGACAGCAAAATAACCTCTACTGGTACCAGGGTCATTTCCATCCAGGAAGGACATTTGAAATTGCTAACTTATTTTTATATAAAATTTAAGTTTGAGAAAATTTATTGGATCAGGATTAAGGGCATTGGTGGAAAGAAACAGCAGATCCTTATGAACCCAGAAAACACTTTTTTTCCTCTTTTTTATCCACTCTCCCAAATGAGCAAGACAACCCCATATAGAGACCCACATCCTCTGTACCTCACAAGACTGTGTGTGATGTCTACAGATAGTTCCTCATTAAGCTTTCAGTGTGTCGCTATGTTGACTTACAAATGGTATGTGCAGTAGCTACATCTGAGAGATTAGATGCCTGCTGCAGCTCTGTCCAGTACTGAAGTTTTTCTCATGTCTGTTCTGATATCATCGCCTTTCTCAAACCATCACAGAGCAATTGGTGTAGAGTTCTGAAGATGTCTGTTTCCTCACATGTCTGGATCAGTCCTCTGACAGCACTAGGCTTTGTTGAATATCGACTAATTATTGACTCACAGATGTAAAACGGGTAGTTCTTTAAATTATCGAAATTCATGTCACGATCTCTAATGCTGGATAAATCACATGAGTAGGTACAAATCATGAAGTTATTCATTCAGATATAATATTCTTACCATCCAGTCAGTAACTTCTTTGTTTTTAATATTTATAAAACTGATGCCTGGCTAATTTTGCATTTTGATTTCTCTCCTTTCAACTATGAGCCCTAGAAAGACTGGATAATGGCAATGACTGATGATGGAAATATTTATTGATTTGTAAACATTTTCAGGAACTCCTCTCAAACATTCTCATATATTATCACTTTATTCTTCAATGCACTATGAGTTTGACTTCAGGTCCAGGAAATGGGAAGTAACCATACTCCAATCTGCCTATCTGTCCCTTTAAGTACGTTTTAGGAATAATCCATGGACCAGCTACTGGAGGGTTCTGAAAGTAAACAAAGAGAATGCCAGTAGGAAGAAGACAATGATTTGAATTACACCTAATCTGGGATGAGTTTTTCACATTTTTCTACCCCTTGTACCTTCCTGCTTTGTCTCAGTGTAGCTCCAGAGCCAGAATTAACCACTGATTTGGATGACAACGCATCAGTAGAATCCAACTGCCTTTGTACTATTAAAGAAGTTGGCATCTTACTTAAGACAGCCTTCACCACCACAAATTAACAACAACTACAAAATAGATAGTGCAAATCTTGTGGTTCAATATTTACTGATGAATACACTCAAACATTTTAAAAAGTATAATACAGAGTCAATTAATCCCATACAGATAATTGAAAAAAGAAAGGAAATTTGTCAAGTGATTTCATGAAACCAGCATTACTTTATTATCTTTGATGTGACAACACACATACAACTGTAAACAGCTAAGAAATTGGATATCAATATATTCATCAAATTATGATGGAGCAACAAATTGATAGTCGAAACAGTGAAACTCAATGTAATTACAGAAATGAAAAAAAAATCACATAAAGCATAGTCATGAGTCAAATAACCAAAAACTGATAAAAATGGTTTCATTGAAATTAATAACTTCTATTTATTGAAAGGGACTGTCTGGAAAACAAGATTGTCTTGTATAGACGAGAAGAAAACATACCTGAAAGACACATATCATGAAAACTCTTCTCAGAATTGACAAAGAACTCTTAAAACAGTAATAAGAAACCAATTAAACTGATTAAAATAGGGAAAACTGTTGAATATCCCCAAACAAGATAAACACACGGAGAATAAGCTTGTGCAATATTCAAGAAAATTAGGAAATTACCAATGAGCACAACAAAGAGGTTGTGCTCCTTATATCGGCACATGATATAAAGGCCAAAACCCAACACCTCTGACAATCAGTTTTGGCAGAGATTCACAGCAATGGGGATCTCTTTTGATCCTAAACTTTGGAAACAGCTTGACATTCTCTAATGCTGCTAAAGACACTCTTATGATATTCCCGAGAGACTGCCCTCGATTATATTCACACACATAGCTTGAAAATTAACGTACACACAAACACCTATACATGATATTTTAACTAATTTGTTATTCGCAAATTGCCCAAAGGTTTAAAATGAGTAAGAATTTGTTAACTAGACAAATGATAGGTAGTTGTACATTAGTCAGTTACTGTATACAATTCTAAAAAAAAGTGAGCTATAGAAACATGAAAGGATATGGAAGAATCTTAATTGTGTTATTAATAAATAAAAAAGCCAGCCTGAAAAGGCTACAGACTATATAATTCTCAGTGCATAGCCTTTTAGAATATAGAAAAATATATATATTTAAAATTTGATTAGAAGCTCCCAAGAGTTGTTGGGACAAGAGACAAAAATAGGAACAATGCAAATTTATTAGGTCAATAAAACCTCTCAGAATAGTGAATTCTCATCACAATACAGTGGCTAAAATTATGGATTCCTCACCATCAGGAGTGCTCAATAATGGAAACATCAGCCTTTTAGTGACAATATGTCAGTTCAAATTCTTGGATCATAACAAGCATGTCATTGTAGTGAGGAATGTCCTGAGGAGGATGTGTGTTGAAGCAGGAGAGATGTGCAAACTCTGTGTGAACCTTAAACTGTTCTAGAAGTAAATTTCATCAACTTAAAAAGCTAATGAAAAGAATCTAATGTAAACCGAGCAACAGACTTGAGTGGACCCTTCCATATAGAACATATGGACAATGGAAAATTGAATGAAAGAATATTAAAAACCAGTAGCACAAAGATAGTATAAATAAAACAGAGATTGCACTCTTCCTAGCAGAATGGCTTAGAGACAGAGTTCCAGGGAGAAGGGAGGTAACATGCACCATGCTTACACTGCTGCTACGGTTGCACAGTACAGTGACCTCACTGAGAGCAGATGAGCACATGCTTACGCATGAATGCAGCAAGCGATGATTAATCTTAGATATCGGACTAGAGAAATGAAATCTTATTTCCACACAAAGCCAGTGAAGGCACATTCCCCTCATAACCAACTGGAACAAATTAAATGTCCTTCAGTGAGGCAATGTGTTAAAAATGGTGGTGCATCCTCACTACGGAATACTACAACTCTATGGAGGAGACGGGGATGTGTGTTCACACAACTTGTTCACTTGCAAGTT
This sequence comes from Cricetomys ansorgei, assembly GCA_026225945.1. Classification (NCBI taxonomy): domain Eukaryota; kingdom Metazoa; phylum Chordata; class Mammalia; order Rodentia; family Nesomyidae; genus Cricetomys; species Cricetomys ansorgei. The sequence continues at coordinate 123,409 of JAMJFZ010000558.1, forward strand.
TTATGTTGAGTGGAAAAAAGTCAGCCTCAGAGGGTCATATAAAATGTCACTCTATTATGTAACACCCTCAATAATATAGAAGCATAGTTTTAAAATATAGGCTATGGTTCCATTCTAGTTTGCTCTACCAAGAGTTATAAATCTGAGGGAAACACATAAAAATATTTGGGAGCTCCTGGATTTATGCAAATTTTGATTTGTAGGTATTTACATATTTCAAAATTTCTCAAACAAAAGAACAAAAGAGATTTAAATTTTGTTCATTTTAAAAACATCATAAAACTATTAATTGAAAAAAATACTAACCATATTTCATGGAGAAGAAACCAAGACTCTTAAAAACAGTACAGTTTTCTTCTCAAGGTCAAGACAGTGAAATCATAAGAGTTAGGAATCAACTTGAAATAGTCAGACTCCTCAGCTTATCCTCAAACAGCAGAGAGAAGGTCATAAACTGTTATTGAATTATTGCAAGTATTACGAAAGAACATAAAGAATCACAAGTCTACTTACTCGAGAATCATCTGGGTATGTGTTCATCTGTCTGGCAGCCTTCTTTCCTAGAACTTCAGTTACGTAAGTCGATAGATCCAGGTCAAGTAAGACATACGGCCATTATTGAAACCTCAAATTCTGACACGACAGTGATAGCAGGGTGAGTAAAAGAGAGAGATTTGGAGATCCTCAAGCTTATTTTGTGCCTCCCACAGGCACCTAAAGATCCCTCAAGTTGTGCCTGGGGGAAGGCAAGAAAGTGCCACCAGAGCTTGCACCTGTCAATCATCCCCAGTGAGTAGTCAGTGAGGGGAAATGAAACCCTGAGCTGTGTAAAGCAGTTGTATGAGCTGTGGTTTTAAATTTATTGTGCATACACATGCATATAAAACACTACGTCTTCCACCATACCAAAAAATAAAAATAAAAAACAAATCAACCCTTTTTTCCAAAAGAGTTCTTGAATATCGGGTCATTTATTGGAATTGAATTTCATCTTTATTGTTTTAAGCTATCAAGAAAATAATGGGGAACCAATCTTGGGTGTGTATCAAATCCGCAATTTAAACATTGGGGTATATAAAATGGATATCAGTATATTCTTTGATCAAAAGGTGTTGTTTTCAATGAGATCAAAATGAAAAAGTTCTAATAAAATTATTCAGACAATCAGGCACTTACAATTTTTATTTAAAAACTTTTTCTAGGTTAGACATAAAACAATATCCCCTACAATATGATTTGGAATGATTTAGAAAAGTATTGAATAGCACCCACCTATAAAACAAAACAACAACAACAACAAAAAAAACACTAAGTTTTTTTCAACTTTTTCAATGTTCCAATCTCATTATTGTGTTAGAATTTTGTAAATTATTATGTTTATAATTGCATATAAAGATATATCCATGATGACCTTTTTTCTATATGTAAGTTATAGCTGAAGTATCAAGAAGTAACAGATTTTTTTTTTGGCTAATCAGTATATTAACTTCAATCTTGATTGATAACAAGGTTTACATGCAAATAAATCAGCAAATACTCCTTCTCCATGATCTACAGAAGCCAGGGTGATGGTAGTCTGTTACAGCATGTGAAGATTTGAGAGCATCCTCTATAGGCTCAGGTTTTCGAACCTGAGTTGGTGACTCTTTGGGGAGGAGTTTAGGGGGTGCAACTTTTCTGGAGGGAGTATGCCTCTGGGAGTGGGTTTTGAGAGTATATATCATCTTCTACTCCTGCTCGTGTTAGACTCTCTACTACTCTGTCTGCTCTGTGCTCCAGGTTGAGCAATTGATATCTCATCTTCTGCTCTGACTTCCATATCTACTTACTGTTATCCTCTGAACCAGGATGAACTCAGCCCTCTGCAACTGTAAAGCAAAATAAACAGCGTTCAAGTCACATCAACAGTTAAGCATCTACACCCTATCCTCTGTTCTTCCTAGGTCGTAATACATTATGGTGTATGAAAAGACAGACATTTGAAACAAGAAATTTCCTATCTAGCTTTGTACTATACTATTTGACTTTGAAAATCAGCTACATGACTTATATTTATTCTTTTAATTTTATACACAATGTCTTTTTCTAGATTTAAAAGATCATGAGTTGCATGAATTTAAAAAGAAAACTGAATGGTGAACAGATGGCTTTTTCTTATGTTCCTTAGGTGGTTTCGTTTGTGTGAAAACAGTCTGCGAGTTATAGTCTTTTGAAAAAATCATTCCAGTTTTGTGCAGTTACTAGAATGACCTATCATTATGAATTTAATTAACTCATGTCTTTTGCATAAACTTAAGCAATATACTAAATGTGATGAGCATTGACTAAGAACAGATTACTTAACCATTTGAGTATGTCAATTTACTCATTACATATCAACAAAAAATGTTGAATTCACTAGAAATTTAGCCATCTTTATATTAAATCAGTGACCAAAACCATTATCATCAACACAGACCTAAATCAAAATAATGCTATCATGATGAGACTGCTTGCTCACATGCTCAGATTTCAACCAATCAAACAGCAGAGGGAACTCAGGCTAAATGTGGGCTAGGATATAAACCACAAACCTTCCACATGTGTGCCTGAGACATACATCCCAATGTTCTAAAATTTGGAAGCAGAATCTCCTTATGGGGAGGTATTACACAGACTCCAAATGAAGGGACTCTTGATCAAAGAGCTTGTACCACGTTTAAAAACATTGAGGTCAAGCTAGATAAAGAAAAACTCTGAACTGGTTTTGAAAAACAAAAAAATCCCTGATCAGTGATATAAAAAAAGTAAAACTTTATAAAACATGAACGGGGGCAGCAGGAGAGCTCAGTCAGTTAAAGAATTTGCCTTACAACTTGATTGCTTGAAGCCACATGGATCAAGGACATCAACGTGTTTCTTGCTGGAAACATGGATCACAGACAGCCACATAGTGTCCGGTGGATCACAGAAGTATTTTGAGGAGACTCAATTCAGAAAATGAAACTTTCTTCAACTGGAATATCTTGATCAGAATCAGGGTGATCCTGAAGTTTGGCAGCAAGTTGGGGGCAGCACCTGCTTGAGCTACAGACTGCTGCAGACTCCTGCTGCCCAGCTGCCTGCCACCTGCACAGTCTGCTCTGCAGCCTTGTGCTTGCCACCCTGGGCAGCACTGAGGCCCATGCCCAGGGTAGCACTGAGGCCCATGCTCTCCCTCCCTACCCTGGCCAAGGCCAGCAGTTCCAGTGACAACAGCAGTGGCAAGTCTATGCTTCTGGCCTGACATTGGACTAAGCAGGAGGTGACTAAGTGTTCATGATCCATTCTTCCACAGAAAACCATGTTTATATGTGTGTTCCATACTGCTACCAGCTGCTCTGGGCAGGAGAGCTTTCTGCAGCAGTGGTAGAGACAAGTGCAGGATCCTGGCTGAGAAGAAGAGACACCAAAGGGCTTCTATGCCACCTCCTACCCTGCAAAACAAACAAACAAACAAAAATTTAAAAAAAAAAACAGTTCAGATGTGAAGCTATTGAAGAGATCCTTAAAATTTTGATAAAGATGCTGAGATGCAGCATTTCACACTTGATGTCTTCTGGTGAGGGTGGAGAGAAATTGTCAGTTTTCTTTTAGGATCTGCCCCCTGGGAGTATGATCCACTGAGTAAACTGAAACAGAGAATGGACTTGTTGTTGTTGTTTGTTTACTTTTGTTTTGGAGGGCACAGCTGTGGGAAGGAGGATCTGTAACTAATAGGAAGAATATATGATTGGGATACATTATGTGAAATTCTCAAACAACTAATAAAAGTTATCTTAACACAATACACACAACAACAACAAAGTGATTGCCTGCATTCAATCCTCTGAACCTGTGGAAAATATCAGGCATGGGTTCACACTTGTAATCCAATGCACAAGGAAGTAGAGACAGGTGTGTCCCTGGAGTTCACCACTGTAGAGGAATATTTAATCCTTTAATCTGGCAGCAGTACTGCTCTAGGGTAGAAGGAACGTTAGTGCATGCCTTTAATCCCAAGGTAGTGCACACCTTTAATCCCAATTCAGAAGGCAGTGGTGGTGCACACCTTTAATCTCAGCATTTAGGAGGAAGGCAGGGCTCAGAGGGAAAAGCATAGAACAGAAGCAAAGATCAGAGTTCAGAGAAGGAAGCAAGGTAGAAGCAGAGCATGGATGCAGAGCTCAGAGAGAAGCAGAGGAGAGTTAGTTCAGTCAGGCAGTTGAGTGCAGTCAGCTCACAGACAGCTGAGTTCAGAAGCTGAGAAAAACAAAGCCAGTACAGAGTAAGAGAGAAAGCAGAGAATCAGAAACAGATTGTTTTCAATTCCAGTTCTGAGTTGAAAAGAGAGCTAGTCAAAGTGAGCTTAGACACCAATAGTAAGTCTCAGAAGCTGAAACTTTCTAGGGTTAGGTTTGAAGAATAGATTGTACAGAGGCTGAAACCCTCTAGGACCAGGGATTGACTTAGCAAAGAATAAACGCCAAGAACCTAGAGAATAGTTAATAAATCAACATGTATGTCTATTGATACATACAATCCAGTCCATGTAGCCTAATCTTCCAGCTTCAGGACCCAGTAAGAAGCCCTGCCAAAAGAAACATGGACAGCTCCTAAGAATATACTTTAGGTTCGTGCTATTCACCTCTGACCTGAATGATTCCCACATAGTATACACATACACACACAGACAGACAGACATACACACACATACATACCCACATATACACACACACACATATACACACATACAGACAGACACACACACATATATACACACTCACACATATACACACATACATACGTATACACACACCCACATATACACACATAGACACATACACACGGAGAAAGGAAAATGCATTATTTGACAAATTCACAAAATTTGAAGATGGAATACAGCTTATACAGCTGTATCTTATTGCTGTTAAATTTTGTAAATTCCATAATTGTGATGTTGCAAAGAAACACAGTCTCACATCAAGCTCATTGTTCCTCTGGCCCTTACAATCTTTGCCACAACTCTTGGGCAAAATTCCCTGAGCTCTGTAGATATATCAAATGGCACTGGTGTCTGTAAGTCTGCATTTTGACTGCAGTTTTCTGTAGTGGTTTCCATCTGTTGAAAAGAGAAGTCTCCTTTATGAGAGCAGAAGACTACACTTATCTGTGGATATAAGGACAAATATTTAAAAGTTGTTGTTAGGGATTATGCCAGATAATAAATTAGTGGTTGGATATTCTCCTCCAATAACCATGACTTCACTAGCACTTAGTAGTTAGCTTGGTTTCCTGTACTAGGCTTGGCTTCCCACCTGTTGAGGAGGCTACACCCATGAAGTCTTACTAACATGATGGCCCAAAGGTGAGCTGAACAAGGACAACTCCAATGGACAAGCCAAAGTGGTTGGGGAAAAGCCCACAATGCCTCACGCCTACACAAAGAACTGTAGTCAACAGAGGAAAGCTGGGAGTGGGAGAGATGGTCTTGCCCAGAGGAGCACACAAAATTGGTTATTCAGTGCCCAAAGGTTAGCCCTAAGACATACATACAAATTCATACATACCTATGTTATATGGACTCAACAAAGTATATTTACGAATATATATGCATGCAATGAAATAACAATCAGTGAGAAAAGAGAACATTAATTTGAAGGAGAACAGGGAGGGGTGTATGGGAATTGGAGGAAGGAAAGAAAAGGAAGAAAACTGTAATCATATTATAATCTCAAAAGTTAGATATAATCATTAAAAATTACATAGCATGAACAAATTTAATTACTATAATAGGTGCACAATGCTCCATAAAACTTTGTGAGGTTTACAGGGTCTTTAAAATTTTTTGACAACTTTTAAGCTAAAATTATAATGCAATAAAAATTACCCTAAAGCAACACATTATAAAGTTTTTTTTTCTGAAGAAAATGATGTTAAACTTCAAAACCATTTTCTTTCAGTATCAAATTGTTGGAAAAAGGGTTATGTTGTACAGATAATGTCTTTAAATTCAACTGCTACAATAAAAAAATACACAAAAGTGAAATGTGTTATTTCTAAAGATCTAGTTAAGTTTTAAAATATCAAACATTTGACAATTACACATTTTGTGGTTATAGTGTTGTAGCTTATATTGTAAACTTTTTTAAAAAAAAATTCCTTTTGTACAATATATTCCACTCCCAGTCTTCCTTCCTCCACTCCTCCCAGCTTCTCCCATCTCCCTTCTTCCCCAGAACCATCCCGTACTTCCCTTCAGAAACGAGAAGGCCTCACAGGGATATAAAATAAACTTATTAACAAAAAAAAAAAGAGAGAGAGATTTTTATGTATTAAAAAAAATAAAATGGCAGCACAGCACAATATCTTAAGAGGAAAAATTTCACTTTATTTCTGAATATATTCACAAAATAATGCTATAGCATTTATTATATTTCCTAGAAATTTAAAATAAAATTCTATTCTTTACTATGAATATTAATTTGAATAAGATTTCTTTTAAGAAAATAGCATGGAATTTCAGAGGTGAGCAATTATTAAACATATTTTCCTATATAAACTTACAGATTAAAAGATTATCTTTATAGTTCCTAGAACAGTAAAAAAAAAATGTGTATTTTATAATGCCAACTCTTGAAGCTGAAAAAAAAAATCAATTTTTTTTTTTTTTTTTTTGCCAGCAATCTTGATACTTAAAAAGCAAAACTTTCTAATTTAAGCCCTCAAAGGAGTTTCACTTTCCTAGAGATAGCCAAGGTTATTTCAGGATTTTGTGCCCATCCCAGAAGCCAAAGAGTCTCTCCATGTGAAAGAAAAAATGATGAGGACAGGTATGCATTTCATGTAACAAGAGGCAAAAATAGATTTAGTCCAGAGAGAAAGCCAGTGCGGAATGGTCCAGCGTAAAGGCACAGGGTGGGCTCGTGGGCGGTTTGTAAGAGAAAATCTACCTCACTCTTATTTCCTGACTGACTGTTGCTAATCGTAGTCCCTGCCTTGACGCTCTTGTAGTCTTGTCTATCTAACCAAAGAACAAACTACAATCATACATGAGTCTCAGGACATAGGTTCTTTCTTCCCCCTTCTCAAATCAAGACCATCTTCAGGTGCAGGACATGTCTTCATTCACACATGTCACCATACTTAGGTCAGTACTATTATCTTACTCTGTCTTGCTGTTTTGTACTTCATAATCTGCTATGGAATGGGGACCTGAAATTTTATTTTCACATGCTGCACAAATTATGTAACTGCTGCAGTGCCTTAGCTTTTAACATTCTATTGCATCGGTGGCCTTTCATGTGTGTGAATGTGTGTGTGTGTGTATCTGTGTGTGTGTGAGTGATGCATTCAGTGTCATACCAGATGTCTTCTATCTTTCCTTGCTTTATCCCATGAGGTAGGATCTCACACTGAACCTGAAATTCCAAATTTTCTGGTTAAGTTGATTGTGCACAAGGCTCCAGAAACTGACTCTCTCCCTTCCAGATGGAGATTACAAGTGGACATAGCCACAACTAGGCTCCATTTTTCCCCCATCGGTCTTTTTAAAATTTAAGTTTGAATCCTTGGAGAACTTCATATACAAGTACACATATTTACATAGGTTTCACCCCTCCCCAGACACTATCCAACTCCTCCTGGGTCACCTCCTCAGTCCTTTCCAAGATTCATGACCTCTTCTTCTCTAATTCAGAGAAACTATAAACACCATTTTGTACATTAATATACTTTCTAACTGCCTTCTAAGTACTAATCTTTACACCCAAGGAGAAGTGTAGCTCCCACCCTTCAATGATGAAATGGTTTGAAGCAGACAGAGCTCTCCTAAATTTTAAGTGCTCTTACTCACTGAGCCCAGTCGCCAGGTCCCCCTCTCACATTTTAAATCTTACTCCAGAGAACGAATTTAGTTTATCATCAAATAGAGTGCCTGTATTAAGTTGTTAGGTTTTTTTTTTCACTGTAAAAGCCTAACACTTTTAAAAATTAAACAATATTTTAAAAATGATCTTATTCATCGATTTTGACATTCATTTGGATGTTCTAACTTTTCTCTTTTCAGTAAAGGAAAGTAGAGTCCTTAGGAAAAAAAGGTAAGAAAGAGAAAGATAATTTAAGAACACAGAGGTCAAGTGTGACTCCATCAATGGTGTCCTCTCAAGAAGGAAATATGTCCAATGGAAAATGTAGAGTTTGAAATGCCCACCTCAGCATTGTAATAATGATGGTGATGATGATGATGATGACAATGATGATGATAAATTTCCTTATCTTCCTGGATCTTGATTTTGTGATGAAACTTAACTCGGGGCTGCAGAATATTGCTAGTGAGCATCAAATACTTCCTTATTCCTATAGGTAAAAGCCTCGTAGTTCCTTAACATGATGAAACTCCCAAAATGAGGAACAAGGTTCCATGCTTTGAATCACACTCTCAGAGCAACGTCACTGAGAGTAGTGCTCAGTAGACGATCCCATTCTGAGAGTGTCTATGATGCTCTGATTCTCATTGTCATTTAATGCACATCATGAGCAATGACTCTCATCCAGGTGTGATGCTTTCTATAGAACTTAATCTGAAAGTGTACTTCTTGCTGTTAACTACATTACATGAGTGAAAGTGTACTTGATTTCTTTTGCTACCTGTCATTAAAAATAAAATAAAATGGAAATATGAACAAATGGAGATTTGGTTAGTGTGTGACTCCATATCTTTAGTTTGCATATGTATATGATGGTATCTATAAATGCTACTGATTTCTATATTCAGATGCCTCCAATCTTATTTTTCTGTTTTTACTGAATGGTAAATGTATAACAAGACTGCTAATTATAGGTTAAGCATGTAATTATGCATTTACTTCCTAAATTTTTGGCCTAAAATCTACATTTTGTAAGTATGCATTGTTCTAAAACCAATGTTATGAAGTAAATATATTCAGAGTTTATCTGATATTTACAACTTTAAAAAAAGGCTTGTTAAATTTAATGAAAGTAAACATTGTACAAAAGCTCTTTAACAGAGGGTTGAGTTGTCAGATTCACAATCACATCTGACTTTGTAGGAAATTGTGACAGAGATCAGTCTGTAACAAGACATATGTTTAGAGTCTTTTCCCATTGGTGAAGTGTAGACACTAACTGTACAAACTTGAAGATTGTTTGCATTAAATATAATAACCAGAGTATCTGTTGATCTTTACTTCCCTAATTCACAAAAACCAGCAATGTTTGAGCTATTAGGCACATAGTTGGTATTGATTTTGTGAATCTGAGTTTGGATTTCTGGCTATATTCATGTTTCATGTGCTAGGTTTCTGTTAGGATAGGTTTTTCTATATACCTACTATAAATTTTTATATTTCTGATGGGAATAAGCACCAAGGTTATTATAGTAAGCCAATTTAATAACACATATGCTATCTTATTGCATACATAAGTACATTGAGAATTTCACACACAAATAAACAGCATTTACCTATTTTTGTCTCTCCTCCCACCTCCAACCTTCCTTCTTAGAGTCATAACTTTTCATTGTATAATTATAGTCATGGAATTTAGAGCAAGTATATGAGTACATACACACACACACAGACACACACAGACACACACACACACATTCTAATGAGTACATTTTGTGTTGCTCAGGTGTAATTATTCTTAATATTAAAAGAGAGAATATTGTAGAAGTTCCAACATGAATATATGCTCATATTTCAAGTTCTAAGTTGAATACTATAAATATTAAAACAGTTTGAATGACCTTCTCCTGTTTAGACACTTTGGTTTTCACTCATTGTATAAAGGAGTGACTCCCTACAAGGCCACCTGCTCCAAGACCAGTGAAACTTGAATTTCTAACATTACTGTCATCATGTGAACCCAATATCTCTGTCTATTTCTAAGCTAGCTGCTCACAAAGATTTGGTTATTTATAACGAAGACATTTTGGAGTCCACATGATTGGAAGGCTTGTGACAAAGCATTAAGACAATTGCCATTTGTAATTATGGGAATGAGCATGAATTCAGGAAAACTTCAGTCTCACTTCAGGATATCAACATTGCCAAAATAGTGGTGAAGAGGACATCTCTCCCTGCCAGGCATGGCTCTATCTGTCAGCTTGCAGTCAGGAGAAAAATTGGCTTTGTCAGGGTACAGTTCTTAAAGAAGTAGTAATAAATTTTATACAAATGGCAAGCCCACAGTGTGGCTAATTTATTCATTATCCACCCTAGAAAAATAATTAAGTCATGCTTTCTTTCCCGGTGCTTCATTACTGTTTAGTACACCCACACCCATTTTTTGAGCTGTCAGTAAGAATGCTTATTAAAATAAACTAGCTGCAAAACTTTTAACTCTGTCTTGAAGGAAACTAATCCAGTTTTCTAGTAGAGGCAACATTGATTAAATAAACTCGGTTTCATGCAGAGCAGATTAATTCCTTTAGCCACAGTTCCAATCCTAAATGATGCTGCATTTGTATTAGTTTGAGCAGTGTGTAATAAGCTGTAAATTTGTAATTGGCATTAATCTCTTCTAATGTAACTTTCTTTGTTCCTTATTGGTGATATTCTTAGTTAAAAGAGAGGATGCATCCTTTCTAGAACTGTATTTATTTGATGCTGAAGACATTTTGTGTGTGTATGTGTTCTATGTTGATTGGCTTCGCCATGAAGGAACGTCAATTATTTTTTGGAGTTTTGGGAGTACATGGTGTTAGTTAATATTTCATATTGACTGGATCAGTATCTTTTCAAAGTCAAATTTCCATTTTCTCATAATTTTAAAGGCGTTTTCTGTAGACAATTTGCACGTATGTACCTGCAGCTGTAGTTCTAACACTTAGAGATACTCCTTACCTTGAGAGGTGCCCCGCCCAAATGACTAACGTAAGAAGACGGAAGCAACGTCCACGGAAATGTCTCCGGCTAAGGGAACTGCAATTCTTCTTACACAAAGATGCTCAAGCTAAAGTGTTGAATGTGTGTATCTTCTACTCATACACGGAGAAAGAAGCCCCTGGGGAGTTCTCTGGAAATTCTTCTTCACAGCAGAGACAAGCCAGTCTCCAAGTGAAATCATCCCACTTTCATCACTGATTTCTTAGGTGGAGAAAGTTTTATAGTGAGTCACCGAAACCCAGTATAGAATACAGGAGTCTAGCCAGACCCAGCTGTGCTGGTATGAGGAGGCCAAGTTCTCAGTGAAGGTCTGTTTTTATGCTGTTAATTTAGGAATAATTTGATATGAAACAATAATCAATCAGATAATAAAAACTTACTGTTTAAAAATGTAAAAGCTGTTTGTGAGATGGCTCAGCAAGTAAGGAATTCTTGCCACAGACGCTGATACCTGAGTTGAATTCCTAGGACTAGCATTGTAGAACATAGAACCAATTCTCAAACTTGGCTCCTGATTATCCACAAGCATGGGTGCACTTATGTGCGCATGCACACACACACACGCACACACATGTTCATGTACACATAATGCACAAACTCACACACATAAACTCACACATACCCACATAATATACACATATATCCCCCACACCACTGTTACTACATACCAAACACACACACACACACACACACATACTCACATGCATACACACACACCATACATACACACACACATACTCTCACGTGCATGCACACACACACACCATACACACACACACAAACACACTCTCATGTGCATGCACACACACACCCCAAAAACCCTAAGTAAGGAAAGTAAGTGTAGAGCAACTGACCCTGTGCCTTCGATTCTGCTTCCAGCACACTCTCGTCTCACCTCTTGTTCTCCTTCCTCCATCTTCTCAATCAATTTTATTGAAAAGTTTGACATTAATGATCCCCGTCTCAGGATACATAACATTACAGATTGTACCCTAATATTCATTGAATTATTCTTTAAAGATACCTTTGGTGGTGAGATCAAGAAAAGGAGTGCTGACCAGCGAGATACTGTATGTGTTCATTTGTGAAGACAAGTAAATGGTTCAAAATTGTACATTATAATCCCCAAAACACCCGGGCTCCATACTGATGCAGTGTAATTGTAATTATAAAGCCTATGCTCATGACTTTCACTCTATGTATTCACTATGTATTTACCCTGTGTATTCCCTATAGGCTTCCATCCACAGGAAGACTCTCTTCTGTCTGGGTTTGCCACCTCTCTAGTCTCCTACTCTGCCACTCCCTCTGATCTCTCCACACCCTCAACACATACGAGTTCTTCCTTCATGAGTGCCTGGGTTTCCTCTCTGGAACTTCTATTCTTTTCACATTTAGCTCCTTATATTTATTAATTCCTTAGGACTCAGTTCAAATACGGCATCTTTGTGATCCATCTCTGACACCAGGTCCCCAATCTAGCTCTCTGCTTGCAATTGAAAGCATTCAATTCATACATCTACCTTCATACTGAAGCTACAATCTCATAGCTGGGGAGATGGGTCAGCAAGTAAGAGCTGTTAATTCTATTTCAGAAGCTACCAAATTGGTAGCTGACATCTGCCCCATAACTCAGTCTCCAGGGATAAAATAGCCTGGCCTCTCTGGGCACCAGCATTCATATGCACACATACACACCCAACTCACCATGCACATAGTTAAAAATATGAAAAAATAAATTCTCTAATAAAAAAATAAAACCACAGGCTTCTAAGTACAAGAATAAAATGAAGATGGGGATTATGGAAATTCAAAAGGAAAAGACTGCCATGTCAAGCTCATGAGATGGAAACTTCATCCTCAAATCCTTAATGGTAAGTGGATGGTCAGAGATGAGTTAGCTATCTTGGCAATAGGGTTTGTTTAGAAGGATGACCTTATCCCCCACCTCTGCATTTACTCAATCCCTGATTGTAGTTCTATAGTAAGACAGCACATGAAGAAAGGCTTCACTAAATGTCAGCCCTTCAATCCTTGATGTTTTAGCCTCTGCAATCACAAACAAGCTCTGTTTATTATAAATTCCCCAACTCAGGTATTTTGTTATAGCAACATGGAACAACTTAAGGGGTCAGGAAGGAAGGTGGTGGTACCGCCCATTGATAGTAGTCAGGGAATTTCCCCGAGAGATTATTCTAACAAGTATAAGTCATTATTTCTCCACAAGACCTTAAGCAATGTGGCTACAGTATTAGTGCTGTATACAGCATGTTTCAATTCTTTGATGTTGGATAGTACTTATTGTTAAAACAACTACTCAGAAAAGAAAAATAGAAAGCTTTCCTATTCCACAAAATGATTGTGATTGAGATTGAGATTGAGATTGAGATTGAGATTGAGATTGAGATTCTACATTTGCTTTGATTTCAAAATCACTACCTAACCAATTATTGAAAATTGTACACTGGGAAATAGAAGTTGTTGGAACCAATTCTTCAGAATCAATTATTAAAGTCTTACTATTCGTTATTTTCCTAAGTAATCATGTGTCTGTGGCCAGGCATGATTCTTCATCACAGGCTTCTCAAGAGGAAGTAGGAGGAGAAAGTAGGAAGCCAGGGCTCCCAGTCACTCAGTTCTGACACAGTCATTAATCACAGTTCACACTTTTCCTACCCAGAGAAAAAGTCTTAAAATCACTGTGATTTCATGGTTTTCAAGCAACCACAAGGCACACAGGTCTTTGGATCACCTTCTGTCGCCATGATATTGCGTGACAAGGCCTTCGGTGACAGTAAACTTCTGCTTTTTTACCCTTCTTCTTGATATACTCCCAAAGTACAAACCATGGAGTATCTCATGGGCAGCAGCCACTACAGGTTCGCCTTTGTTTGTTTTGTCCTTGTCATTTGCTAGTCAGTGTTTCTTCTGTCCCATGTGCCCTTCTGCAGTGACAAAACCGAGAGTCATTCCTGAGAACATTTTGTTTCACATTTCTCCTGAGATCTGGGGGTGAGTTACAGCTAGTTTATACATAGAAAGTCCTGCGTCCTTCTGGGAATATTTTACAACAAAAAAAGTTGATTTCTTTTGACTATGAATAAAAATGCATATTTCTTTGACATTATACCCAGCATTATAATAAAAAGCTAGAATATACTTTCATAAATTATTAAAATATTAATGAAAAATTAGATTGCTAACAGTGTGATCTGAATTTTTGATAAAAATATAGCAAGAAACCTCTGCCTCTGATCCTCTCCTTTTCAAGGTGAATGTGAACTTGTTTTAAGAATTCATAGATTGTTGGAAGTTCTACAAGAAACAATTCTGTGCATTCCTCAAAGGCCAGCTTGGGCAGTGGTTAAATGGGAACCCTGATTCACAATGGCTTGAAAGAACTGAGATGAGTTTGCTTTTTTTGTTTTTATGTAGAAATTTTCATTTTATAAAGTGTTCTGTTTATAGAAAACACAATACAGACAGTTCCTAAGTAACTACATCTATTATGGCTGATAATCAACTTCAAATTTTAATTTGGAAATTTTGATATAACTAATTACCTAATAGTGATACCTTTTTATAAAGCGATGATACTTGAAACCAAATTGGGTTTCCTTAATAATGTCATTGTAATACGCTTCCTTTTAAATATAAATACTGTCAATTGAAAGTAAGAGGTAAGATCCTAAGGTGTGACTAACTCATTAAGTTTGCCCTTTCATCAATGGGAGTAAAATTCAGTGACAGGTGAATTTTTCCACAGCTTTACGTTCTCTTGCCTGATTGCTTTACATCAAGTGAGGACACAATGGCCTCTTCCTCTTGAGGATGCAACAGCAAGAGGCCATCTTAGAAGCAAAGAGCATATTTCCCCAGACTATTAACCCCGACGACAGAACTATGATATGTAATATGTGGCTTATACAATTCCCAATTTGTGCATAAAATGATCCATGACGGTTTTTACCTAATGACACATTGAATTTTGTAGTTATGTCTCTTAGAACCCTTTATGCTGTACAAGTTGCTTAGGACATTTCTGTTTAGGTATCTTACCTCAAGATTGATATTAAATATTTTGTCAGATTATCCTCTATGAAAGTTAGTATTGATGGTCAAATTAACAGAATCTAAAAGCACTCTAGGAATGCTTGCACAGAATTATCTTGATCACATTAGTTGAAGTCAGTAGACCAACCCACCATACATTCCCTGGATAAGATGGGATGGGATTCTGGAGTATATAAGATGGAAAAAGGAGCTGAACAGAACATGAAGTCATGGTTTCCACTTTCTGTTTGTGGGTATGATGACCAGAGAAAACGGAAAACTATACACATGGCCTTTTATCCCATGGACTATTTGATATGTGAGAAGACTTAGAGGAAGAAAATAGTAGCGCCCTCTAAATCTTGAGTCAGTTGTTGAAACCATTCATATGGGATCTAAATGATATGCCAGACATGGAAGAGAGTAGTTAAAAAATCCTAAACTAGACACAAAGACACATTGCAAATGCAAAGGGAACCTGTCCTCTTATAATTCTGGTTACACCTAGAGCTATGAATGTTGGAGGACTACAATGTTGGGGTACCAGTGTAAGGCAGGGAAATGTCAGCATTTACAGAGATCAAGAGCCTGGTATGACATCTATAGCAATGCCAGGACCAATTTCAAAACTGTTATCATTGCAATGATATTTTATCTGAGCACATGATGAATCTGTGGTGCCCGGATGGTGCTGTGAGGATGCTTTACAGATGTGATTAACATATGCAGCTAACTAAGAATACTACAATGCATAATGTTGATGGACTTAGTCTACAATTAAGGACATAAAGAACAAGAAAGTAGTCTCCCTCAAAACTATATCAGTCGCTGACTACACTTTCAGCTTGACATCCTGCCCTGTACATTATCAACTCTGGACTGAAACATTAGCTCTGACCTAAGTTTCTAGCTGGCCAACATACCCTGCAAACTTCAGACTTGTGTATCCTAATTGGTCCAGTTATCTTATTTTCTAGTAATTAGAGTAGAAAAGTACAGGCTAATCCGGATTGCATGGGCCTTCAGTATTCTTGAGACAGTTAGGGTGGGTTCAGCAAGAAGAAGCTAGTCTTTGTGGTACAACTAGCACACGTTATCAGCTGATTAATCAGGACAACTTCACAGTGTTTGTACTGAAGTTGCCTAGATCGGGTCATGCAGAATGTCAAGGGACATTGACACTTGGAACTCCAACACTCAACGTTAGAGTCAAAAGGAATTTTCCAGCATGTGTTACAACCTAGTGTTACTGAATTGCTCTTCAAAGTAGAGATCTCAGTCAGCTTTTCTGGCAGCATTTTTGAGGCATAATTGTAGATGCAACATTCAGGAAATTTCCTATTGTCTGTAATGAAAAAAAATTAGTTTTTTAGAACAACAATTTTCTATTAATTTTGAGAAAAAGACACAAATAATATCATAATTTTAATAAGCCTAATTATGAATACAGTGATTTGATTGTATTTTCCTATCTAGACAGATAGTTTAAGCACATACATAGGTATATATAGATGGTCCTGCATAGACACTCTACTTTATAAGAAACAACTTTTATGTGTTTAAAGATTCTTTACAATTTTCATATATTATTCATAAATTATGTTTTAAAAAAAGAAAAAAACCCACAAAAATGGTCTAGCTGTAAGAACTCACATTACACAATTAACCTCAGCTGTTTTTTCAGCAGGAATCATATATTTTGGTTAATTTGATTGAAAAAAACCCTTTTAAATATTCACAGATAATAAGAGGCTAATTATATATAATCGTCTGTATACATATATAACTTACTACAATATGAAAATAATATATATTAGCCTAAGTGTTTTTCAAATGCAAATAATTATAGCAACCAAATCAACAATGATAGAAAAGAGGTACATGAGGAATTCTAACAGATGCAGAACAAAAATACAAATCTTTGTGGAGCTCGTTTGACCTGTTGCTGAGGACCTCACCAGACAATGTTATTCCATGCTCCTGTGTTATAGTTATTCAGTCCTGTGGAAACAAATATGTGACTTGCTCATCACCAGATACAATTTTTCCAAGGTGATGCCATGTCCCTTGGTGGCTAAGTTTCCTAATTTTGTTGCTTCTGTGTTACTAGGGGCTAACTGGCTCCCTTCTCAACATGTTTGGTTTCACAGAGCAAACAGCAATGGCTTAGTGAAAGGCTTAAGAGATGATGATGTCCTGTGGCATCATATGGAAAAGAAATGAGACTTCCATCCAATAGGATTCAGGGACTGTAGCTTTACCATGAACAAGGCAAACAATCAAATGAATCTTCGAATAGAGACTAACTATGACAGCCTGGATATTACTAATACCCTCTAGTCAGAAATTTGTGAGATACTCTGAAGCAGTTGGCCCAACTGTAGGTGATGTTAGCAAAACTAAAGGTGCCTCTTAAGCAGCATAATTAGTTATAATTTGTCATTTGCAATAGATATCTAGTAAATACTGAGATACCTGCAAAGTACATATCTGTACATAATATTATGACTGTGTTCCAGAACTGGACAGTGAACACAAGCTGAGGAGATTTAAACAAGAGGAAAGATGCTAAATTGCCATGAATGTCATTCTCAGGACTCTGAGGGTCCTGCTGGTGGGCATCAAAAAATAGTGGGCATTCTTTCCAACAGTTACCCAGAGACTGGTTTGTCTTACACTGGAGTGATGACTTCTGGCATCATGCAATGCTTTTACGAATTGTCAGTTTGCTCAGCTATTCAGTCATGTTTCATCATTTAATACTACAAATTGTACTTCTTATTGCAAAGAACAATCTTATCAGAAATGGGTCAGGACTGTGGATGTCATGGTAATGGATGTAACTTTACCCAATCCCAAAATTTTGCTTTAAAAAAGCTTTCTTTTGGAATGAATGTAATCATTTATTTTCTTCCAGGTGACACAAGCCTTTGTTAATTTTCTAAGCACAAAGTATAATCAACTGGGTACTTTGGTTATCATTGTAGAAAGAATGATGTTTCATTCAAAACAAACAAATAAACAAATAATAAATGGCTCCCTGAACTCACCAGGCACAAACATCTTACAAATGCACTTCATGTTGTAAACCACCAGGTTTGAATATAATTCAAAGTGTTTTGTGGGGCATCATACTTCATCACATGCAATATTAAAATATCTACTAGCCAGTTTCTATCACTATGGAAACACATCTGAGAAAATCACCTTAAGAAAGATGTATTTGGCTCAGGATTCAGCAGATTGAGTTCAGGGTTATTTGGCGCATCACTGTGTGATTGCATCCAGCCGGAACATCACAGCAGAGAGAGCGTGGGGACACACAGCTGGTCACGCCATGGCAGCCTCAAGAGCAAGGGGTTGGTAACTGGGCACATATAAAATGTGGCCTTCAAATACATGAGTTTCCCTTGTAAATCCTTTGTCTATTTGACTAATTCCTATTGTCTGGTTCAATGTGAGCTCACCAATGGATCAATCCATTGATTAAGCCAGAGCCTTAGATATATAATATTTTATTATATATATATTAGGTAGTATAGATAATTTTATTATAGGTAATAGGTAATATAGTAATTAGGTAATTAGGTAATATATATATTATTATGTAATGTATTAGGTGATATATATTATATAATGCATATATTAGGTGATATATATTATATAATAAGTATATATTAGGTAATATATAATAAAATTATAGGTAACTATATTAGGTAATATATATTATATAATAAATATTGCATAATATAACATTAGGTAATATATATTATATAATTAAAATCAGTCCCCTTATCTTTTGTAAGAGAATGTGAATTCTCTTTCATGATCCAGCATGAAGCTCTTACTCTTAAAAGATAACTACTCCAGGAATATGTTAATTTTTATTATTATTTTCATCCATTATCATATCCTTAATAATAATAATAAATGACTAGATGCTCCATTTTTATCATATATCCCTGACAATCGATGAAACTAATTTATTTTAGAATGTTTTTCTGTTATGCTCTACTTTTTATAAACCTATCTGTTGGTAAAATATAATTGTTAAAAATGTAATTGGTAAAATATATTTAAAAAAGATAAATATTTACATTTGATTTCATCCCCAACCAAACATCAATATATTTTCATAATGTTATATTTTTAAATTTAGGTCAAGCCATGTAAAAATATACTCTAAAATTCTAAATCTGTATAGGCTTTATTCCCCAAAAATTATAACCAGGTTTTTCAAGGAAAATGAAATGTATTTGATGCAGACCAATCAGGTACCACATCATACCCATCATCTGGAAGTAAGTTTGAAGAGCTAAAGATACATGGATAACAAGAACATTTGTAATGTTGAAATACTTTTATAATGATGTCCTTTAATATTAGAACTTAACAATTAAATATAAGAGCACAGATTGTCACAATGTAGACCAGGCTGTCCTGGAACTCATATTCCTGCTTTCTCAATTTCCCAAGTGATGGAGTGTGCCAACATGCTGGGCAATGAATTAGTAATTTAATGCTTCTTTATTTCTTTGTATTGTTAACATTCATATATATTTCAGAAGCTTGACTGTTCTTATCAAAGTAAGATATTAGAAGACAAGCTCTCATTTAGCCCAGACAAGAGTCATTTCCTGAAGGAAAGGCAGTAAGTACCTTTGTAAAAATAGATGCTGTTAAATTCACAGTGTTTCTGGTGATTAAAATTAATTGCATAACGTGAATCATGAGAAGAGAAGGATAGCTTGCAGCAGATTCAACAATGCACTAATTAAGAGACAGTAACTATTAACTAGCTTGTAACACTGGGACATATTCTACCGCCTACAATGTCTCATATACAAAGCTTGTTCTCTCAAAATGAAAGTGCAATTTTACAGCAAATGTTATAGTATAAATATCTAATGTAAGTACCTGCTCATCTAAATTCTTTTGTTAGCTTGGGTAAATAGACTACTTAGGGAAGAGAAACAGTGATGCTCATGAGCTGAGAATGTTGTAGATAAGGGTAGATTAAATGGTAATTTGGTTGAGGGACAATGGTCTCATTCAAAAGTGATATTTAAGCTGAGCTCATGTGCATATCTGCAGAAAAAGCCTGCTGTCAAATCAATATCATAGGCACACATGGTGGGAAAGGAATACACTGTGTCTACTCCAAATTCTATGAAAAGTACATTGTCGAAGTGAACAAAAGGAGTGAGCCAAGGAAAGCCAGAAAACTACGCTTGAGTGAGATCCTGCATCACTGTGGGCAGTTGAGGGGACTTCAGTTTATGCTGTCTACAGTGAAAAACTAGGGGTAAGTTTCATGACCAGGGTCCTCTTTTCCAGCATGCACAAAAATGCTATGTAGGGAAATAATGACCTTCTCTAGGTCAATGCAGAATAACCCAATATAGGAACTATCACAATTTCATAGCAGAGTGTGAACATCATGGGTCTGTCTCAGAGGCAGACAAGTGCAAACTGGGCGAGTGGGTGCAGAGCCTGAGAATCAAGAATGCGTCAGATAATGTTCTGAGCAGCTGGAGATAAAATTGTTGTCTCTGAGTGTAAAGAGAAGGGCTGTGCTCCTTAGTCAGAGGGATTCAAAGTATTTTAGAAGTTAGGGTTCATAAATATTGCAGGATTTGATGACAGAGAAATTGACATGTCAGACATACCTTTCTGACAACAATAATGTAAAAACAGGTAAAATGTGTGGGATATGAGTCTATGGAACCTCACCTCACAGAGCTGATGTCTGTGAAAAGAAGAACGAGCAGAGAACGTTGTATTCACCTAAGGATTCTGTTGGAGGATATTTTCTGAACTATGTCCTAGTGAGATGAGGGTCGTACTTGGCTAGAAGAGCTGAGCTAGTTAAGATTGGAGTAGAAGATGTGAGAAAGCCCAGCAAAGGTAGCCATGGGAGGAGACACAGAAATTCCTGGCGTACTTTTGGTAGGAGCATGAGTGCCAATGTGCAGAGTGTTCCCAATGAAGTCAAACAGTGAAAGGCTACAAGAAGGTTGAGATGTGACAGAAAGTGTAGAAACCACATTAAAAAAATGGTGGAACTCAGGTGTCTCCAGGGAGTGTTAGATTTGGTTGGGTTCTCCTGCACTTGGGTTTCCAAAATGCTATGGTATTCATTAAACACACTGCCTTTGACTAAAGGTATGACATGAAATAAGTTCTGAAGCAAGAAAACAAATAGATACTCTTAAAAAAAAATAAAAACAAAAAAAACGAAAAACAAGGCAAAACAATGACAACAATACAACCCACTAAATTTTATGTAAGAAGATTCTAATAAAACAAACATTGATCACCTTTGAGGAGTAATGACAGAGTCTAGGCATCCTGAAATGTTCAATCCACAACTTTAGCTTGAATAACACGATACGTAGCAAACTTTAAGCTTAAAAATCATATGGAGTTTGAGACAGCCTCTCCTGTTAGTGCTGATAAACATGCACTTTCTGCCATTAAAAATGTTAAGTGCAAATCAGGAAGAGATAATGGAGGTAACGAGACCATTTCAGTGGGAGAGGCAAGTCACATTTAAAAACTGAAAAAACGGGCTCAACGGTTAAGAGTGCATACTGCTTTTGCAGAGTTTGTTTCCCTGCACTAAGGTTCTGTGGCGCACATCTTTCTGATATGGCTGCTTCAGATGATTCCCTGCCCCCTTCTGGTCTTTGGGAGCATTGCACGCATATGCACAATCCAAACATAGACACATACATATTCACATAGTGAAGACCAAAAATGCAGCATTAAAAACATGCCAGAACATATGCTCCCCTCATTCTTATCTAGGACTTGGTGTGCAATTCAGTGGTGGCACAGAAAATACCTGATGGTCACAGCAACACAAACGAGACAAGGAAAAAGAAGCAAACATTAATGGAGATTCAGAATCTGTAAGATTAAAGGTCAGTGAACTTGAGGATATCAATAGTCTAATCACAAATAGCATGAAAACAATTTAGAAAGTTGAACAAAGTATCAGAGATTTGTGACAAAATAGTCTAACACAAGTGTTATTAAATATATGATTAAACATGTTAAGAAGCAGAAAATAAATATCAACATGCTTAAATAAACCCATCTATGTGCAGATTCTAGAAATTTAGTGTTACTGAAGAAAGTCTGATGGATAAGCCTATGTCTCTGCATATGAGGGCGGATAGTCTAGAAAACGTTAGAATTTTAGTCGAAAAAACCGACTAAAATAATACTTCAAAAGCTCTTGACTCATTGTCAAAACTAAAGTCAAAATATGTTCACACACGTGTAAAACTGATCCTTTAAAATTAGGTAAACTCAGACATGCTATTGCCAGCAGTAAAGAAAAGTAACGGTGAATTGGCTGCTTTTAGCATCTAAACATTTCCTTTTCCATAAAATGCGCATGCTCAGACAACTCAGTGTCCTCACTGCTGCCTGCAGCCCATAGGAGACCCAGGCTTCAGAAGAAGAAAAGAACAGGGCAATTTGGGTGTCAATGTGCTTCAATTAGCTGAGCACCTGGACGGAATGAACTTAGCTCCCTGGGATTCCGCTATTCACACCTATATGGATTCAGGAAGAGGAGCCTTTTGGAATTTACTCACTGCCAGAATCAAAGTAAAGCTAAACTAGGAAAGATTTATTTTTTTCAAAATTAATGAATGTGACTTTTACATCAAATCCGAATCCCATGGCTATACTTTGAGGGATAAAATCGTAGCAAACGTACATTTCTCACCTGATCACCTTCAAGCGGAATGTCCCACAGGCAGGGCTGTTTATCATGCAGCTGATGGGAGTTAGATTCCGCTGTCCTACTTCAGCTGAGGATTGCAAACACTTAGGTAAATGGTATTTCTGCTGAAAAAAGTTTATTTTTAACTTAGTTACTTAAAGAAAATGACTTCTTAGAAATATTCTAAAGCGTGTTTGAACCTGCAGTGTTCCAAAAACAGCCTCACGGTGTTTGAACAGATAAAGCGAATTCCACCTATTAAACTGGACTGTTTTCCCATCTATGCTTTCATTGCCAAGGAGTCTCTTATCTGTGAAAAGCCTCCACTGGGAAGCTTAGAGAGTGAATGGCCAATAATCATGTAAATGATTGCCATCTAAAAACAACAGCTGCTTTTCTCCAAGTCTTGGAAATAACTGGAGACAGTGCACAGAGTGAAATGCTTTCCTTAGAAGACAAAAGATCTCTATCTGAATTCTCTCCAGAAACCTCAGTGTTTAGTTTTCTAATTCCCATTCAGAAAAGAAGTTATCAAGGTCCAATGAAACACTCAAAGGGAAAAAAAATAACAAAACAAAACTATTACTCCATGTCATGAAGAGTGAGTTGAATTTCTATAACTAATGCTATATTTTACCTAGTTGGCCAGGTGGGTATTTTACACATCATTAATAATGCGTTATCACAGAGTTGGTCAGTTTTGTGCCCAGACTTCTCTGTGGGTTTCTCAAATTTTGAAATTTGACTTTGTTCTTTTTTTTATCTTTGCGTGGAGACTGTGTGGTCTCCTTTATATTGTTCATAACTGAGTAATTCATACTTTTGTTTGAATCATCCATTTTCGGTATTTTTCCCACAGAGGTTATACCATATTGGTAGCTCTCAGGATTTCGAATTAAAACTTTGTCTTCTACTATACCAAAGCCGATTCCTCTTTTTACACGCAGTGCCCTGTCCTCCTGGTCTGCCCCCGGATCTGATCAGGACCAGTTCCACCCTCTATTATTTAACATTCTGCTGCACATGGCGGGCACTGCCCCCATATCCCGAAGGAAGGATATTTTGTCGCCAGTTTTTTTGAGGTTGGCACTAACTTTGAAAGTATGTTTGACCTATTGCATTGTTTTGAATTCCGTGTTTTTGAAGGTGTAGCTTTTCTCATTCTTTAGTTCTATTGTAGTAGATTTTTGTAGTTGCATTTATTTTCTTTGTTGATCTTGATAAAAAGAAAGATAATTTCACTGTAGCTCTGCTACATTTACCCAGTGACTCAAAAAACATTTTAACAATAGAAACTATAATTTTTCGTTTCTTGAGATGTAACTCAGGACCTCACAAATTCCCTCAGCCCTTGAAGCTAAAATTTTAGGGAGACTATAACAGGTGAAAAATCACTAATCTATAATGTAGAGAATATTTATATTTTAAAATGAATATTTTAAATAAGCATAATTGCATAGATATGACCATTGCCTACAGACACTATATAATGGCATACATTTTTAGTGTCTGCTTCACTGTAAAAAGATTTTCCTTGGCTAATTCATATTTCTCTTCATTTTTACTTACCTGAATCCAGAGTATATTTTGGATATACTTTCCTAAATAAAGACACATTATTTGTAATATTTTGCATCAATGCATCCTTTATCAAATTATTTCCACTCACTCCATATTGAAGCATGGCTTCTCTCTCCTAGTATGGAAGAAAGAGTGTGCAGAAGCTGAGACAGGAGAATTAGAATCTAAAACCTCCAACGCTCTTCTTGGACCAGATTACATCATACCATGTGCTGTTTGGTAGCTTTAATGAGATAAATAATGTGGAACTCTTAGCATTGCTGTGACACTAAATGGGAAAATGCATTTAAAATACCCTCGACAGCTTCTACCAGTAGTAGTGAAGCACCGTGACTAAAACACACCACTTTCTGATGGAAACTTTCCACAATATGCAGTGTCTTACAGTGATGAGTCACACATGTAAAGCAGTTGAGATGATTTAAAATTCACTCCATTTGTTTGAAATACTATAATCTGAAATTTAGAATTATGCTTTGTTTTTTTAAGTAATTAATTGTTTCTAAAATGTCTCTGTAGACTTTATCTTATCCCATCTCCACAACTGATGTAAACATTATTTTCCTTAGTACGTCCTCTGAAAAACAGAATCACTGAAGGGTTAATAAACGCATAACTCTGTCCTGGCTCTAAACATGTTTAGCAAGTATTTATGAAGCATTGAATGAATGTGAAGTTACTATGACAACTTTCTTTCTAAGTGTAGACAACATGCAAGCGATGTCACAGATGCATAACTATGTACTACTGTGACCTCGGCTTTGTAGGCTACAGAAACATTTTAAAAAGCAGACAAAATTGGTTTCTTTAGGAGTATATAATACAGTAAAGAGAGACATGAAATAAAAGATTAATTGTAAACAAATTAATTGTAAACAATGAAAAGTGATTGCATAAATAAAAAAGACACTATCCATTTTTATATCAGGTGTTTTTCTTTCTTTCTTTCTTTCTTTCTTTCTTTCTTCCTTCTTTTTTGGGTGGGTTTATTATTTTTATCTGATGAAACTTTGTTCCAAACACCACATTCATTCAGTAGATTACTAACAAGCTCAAACAGATCAGAGAGGGACTGCACAGGCTGAAGAGCGAGAGCAGAATCCTAATGTCCAATCTTACCCTTCATCAACCAGCAGCATTCTGAAGGAGTTTCCACAGAATACTAGAGATGGGGGAAATAACTTCTGTATCATTGGCAAAAAGAAAGGGAATTTAATGAACTTTATAGAAGTTAAAGTAATTTTAAACTCATTAAACTTGCACAGCAATCTTTTATTGTTTCTTATGAAAGTCCTTGGGAATAAGAAACTGTATTTCAATATTCTCTTGTGGAGTCTACATTCTATATAAATATGCACATCTTGGTAAAACATGTAACAATGGTAGAAAACTGTTTGAACATGTATATTTAAAAGGATATGTAGATGAGATGAAGTAACTGAATCTACAAATTTAATTATTCCATAAAATTCGTAAAACTAACTTTCAAAGTCAAATATGCGCACAAACTTCTAAATGTTTAAAAGATATTCTGAAGTCATTCTTCCTTGGTCAGGTTAGAGTGAAGCAGAGGTGCTGAATGTTAGTATTATTATTTCTGCTTAATAGTGTTCTGCTTTGGGAAATTTAATTAAATATTACATTCATTTAAGTATATTTTAATACTTCTGAGTAATACTTGCTAAGTGAACATTTTTTATATTAATTTGGATGTTACATTCAGCTTAAGATAAGTAACCTTCTTAAACATCAATTTAAAATTTTCCTTAATCCTTAAAAAATCATAATGACAATAAATATTAGCTTCCAAAGGGAAATGAGTGTGTTAGAAAAGTCAGAAAGGTAGGTCATTGTTAGTTTTCAATCTGTTACCGCATTCAAAATTCCAACACCAGAGAAAATCAATTTTGAATGTTAAGTTGGAATGATACATTTCTAATTTTGTTTTTCTTTTTTAAATATAAGGGTTTATTGTGCTATCATAGAAACTTATAAATAAAGAGACAAGTCTTGGGTTTCAGTTGAAGTTGGAGACCTAGTGCATGATTGGTGGCCTAGCAGCCAGAGAAGTTGTGTAGAGAATTCTCTTCTTCTGAGTTGTGGTTCTTGCCTTACACACCAACAAGAGACTATGAGAGTGAGTCGGTATGAAGGAATGATGGGGTTTAACAAGAAAGATTCATGATAAAGTTAAACACTGTCAGAGAGAGAGATACACAGAGATTCATAAAGATAGACAGGGACAGAGACTCAAAAAAAAGAGGCAGAGAACAACACAGAAAGAGGAAAGAGGAAGAAAAAGGAGGGGGGAGAACGAAGAGGAATGTGAAATAAATATATATCTAATAAGGGTTAGTGCAGTATTATGAAGAAACAATCTTCCATTTGACACTAAATATGGTGAAATATATAACTTCTAACGACTGCTACTTGATTTTTTTTCAGTATTAACATGAAAGAATTTCATCTAAAAAAGGTTAAGAATTTTTAAAACTTCCCTGGTACTTACAAAACTATCTTGATAATTTAAAACTATCTTGCTAATCTGTGGCAATACATTGTGACTTATCCCTGCAGTGTGAAATGCCCACATTCCATATCTTAAATATTCACTTTCTATTCCTCACCTCCTATTCTTCTGCCTCTCAGTCTTCCAGATCTCAGGCTATGAAAGTGTGATCAGTGCTTAAAATCAATAATCTTGGGACTTTTACACTCGGACTGAATTCTTTTTTATACTCTGACATCCTAGTTGAAATGCACCAAATTCATGGTCAATCACTAAATTGATTTGTGATAGTTAATGCTCCCTCTTCTCATACTTTTTGTACTCACTTCATTAAAGAGCATTTGAGGAAAAAAGCCAGCTTTATGTTTCTACCCGGTGTGGTTGATGATGGCTGAGGTTCGTAGACATACACACATGAGAAAGAAAAGGGCGAGGCTACTTGTTAAACTCTGTAATAAAGGAGAGGGACTAACAATTGGATGGGCACAGTTGATTTACTCTAATTACCATAAAACTGTTCAGTTTTGGCTCCTGTTGTTGTGATAAGCACCAGGAGTAAAATGTATTTGATATACACCCAGTAAGGAAATGAAAATTGAGCACACTTATTTGTAAAAGCAAAGAATTTGATTGTGTAATAAGCTATAGAATGCAAATACATCATATATTTAAATTCTAAAAACATGCCACAGTGTCACAACAGTATTTCTGTGTAGTACCTGCAAGACAGAAGACTCGGGACCTTCATTCGGCTATGTTGATGGGTTAACTCAACTTTTTCTATTTTGCGTGTCTCAACGTCACCTCTAAAACCTCAGTTCTTAGATAACAGTCTAGCCCATCTCAGATATTAGCAATTCTAGATTCAAGGTTGGTTTTGGATCATCTTCAATTCCTTCTTTTTTTTCAGAATGGAACTTCTAACATTTGTGAAATCCATTCTGCTTTACTTCAAACATAGATGAGCCACTCTTCAGTAGATCCACTCTTAATTGGCAAATCAATAATACATCCAAATAATTCATTTTATACCAAAATGTGTATAATTTTAAATTTTCTCCAGGTCCAAGACAATCATCCAACCACTGGGGAAGGATATATAGACTTTATTGCAAAGCAGCCTGTTATTTATAGTCTGAAATTGTTTACCAGCTCTGTTATGCTGGGTCGTCAATTTAATATTTATAAACAAATTTCTTCATCTGTAAACCCACGATAAAAGTGTGTTCATGTATTTTATTTTACACAGTATAAACTGGATATCTACAGTGTGATAAATACCTTTCTTATGGAAGGTGTGGTGCCCAAAGGCTCAAATGACGGTTGTATATGATGATTATAGAACTAAATAAGCCACGGTACTGGACCAATTCCAAAACAAAGTGCATACTGCCCGCTGCCACTTTCTCCTTTCCTTTCATTTTGAAGTTATGTTTTAGGCCTTCTTTCCTGAATCCACCTTTCTGAGACACACAAGCTTATGATGCTTTCTACTTTGAAGCAGGAACTTGAGGATCACATACATGCATGGGCAAGTTCAGTGCTAGCCTGGGCAATCTACTGAAATGCTGTCTCAAAAATTACAAATAATAAAATAAATGGTTTGCATTTATTCGGTGTTATCGTACTTGCCAACGCAAGGCACTGGTCTAGTATGTGTCAGGCCTGGGTTAGATAGCTGGTGCACATATAAAGATCTTCAAGCGACACTAAAAGTCAAAGTTAGGAGAAGGTGACTGATTCAGGACACAGCAAAACTGTTTGTAGGGGATAAAGTGCTAGGCTATTAATGATTCCGTTATTTATTTCAGTTATTCAATTAATGTAAATTGGAAGCTATGAGAAGGGAACATGCTATTAACAAGCAAGTACTGAAGAAGAGAAGAATTCCATGATGGTGGCTCTAATTGATTCGGAGGTGACAAGAGACTCATAGCAAATGTGGAGATAAGTGTGAAAAGCATGGTGCTGAATTTAGTCCTCTCGACAGGGCTGGTAAGTTTCTCTGATAGTGCAGGATGGCTGACAAAGGCTATGAAAGAGGAAGTTTCTGGAGCCTCAGACCTGCCATGTGGCCAGGTATTAGTTGTGCAAATCTGAGTATGCTCCTTAGCATGCATATGTCTTATCAGCAAATGCACAAAGGCATCCCATCCTAAGTCATATAACTGGGACAATAGACATAAGGTGATTTGCATACTGTTTCTACACTATAAATAAATGTTTTATAATTAAGAACTGAATGTATAATGCCATTACTCTAAAGTACACATTACTGGGATCTTTTTAATTATGTTATTATTATTATTTCTGCATATATCTCTCACTCTCTCTGTCTCTCTTTCTGCGTGTGTGTATGTGTGTGTGTGTGTGTGTGTGTGTGTGTGTGTGTGTGTGTGTGTGTGTGTGTGTATGTGTGTTGTGAGCACATGGGTGAACACCAGGGCAGGCATGCAGAAGACAGAGAACAACGTGTAGGAACCTCTTTCCTCCTTCCACAGTATGGATTCTGGCATGTTTGACAACAACTGCCTTAACCTGCTAAGCCATCTTCCCATACCAAGTCCATAGAAATAATAACTGTGTCTCATCTGCCAACCAAAGTATCTGTTGTTGATTACGCTAACTAATGGAGACGTTTAAAAAGTAACTTCACTGAGTTTACAACTGAACAGGACAGGAATTACATGTTTTCAAGAAATTTAGGAATAGCAAACGCTTTGTCTTTGGCATACCTATCCTCAGACCAGCACTTGAGTTTTCTAATCGGGGCTGGAGAGGCTTCTGAGTTTCAGACGCTCGAGCATGTAACATTTTGTGGACTGGGCCTTAGATACTAATCTGGGCCTGCTCTGGAGCCTCAAAGTAATGAGGACATATGGGACTTGTCACAGATACTGTCACCCAGAACATCAGCACAGAACAAGGGAGTAGACAACAGAATACACAAATGTAGAGTGTGCACAGGGGAGACAGACAGCCGAAGCATTCTGCTCCACGAGAGGCAGATTTGCAAGATTTGATAGAAGATAACATGGAAGGTGAGAAAGAAAAAGGAGCCCGAGTCCATGCTCACATTTTGATTCAGGAAGCCAGGAAGAATGGTGTCAATCCTCTGAAAGCAGGCATGTCGTTAAGTAGACACAGTGGTAAGAGTCACCGCACACAGTGTCTACGTCCAGCACCCCACGCTTTAGTTCATTACGAAGCTTAGAAAGAGCAGTCAAGGCAACACATTCCGAGCAAACCTTTACGTGCCTCGTGGCCTGAGCAACAGTTTGAATCTTTCAAGCTAGAAGATTTGCCTTTCCTGACTTTTAGAACAAAGACTGAATTTTATTTATAAATTTTTAGTGTGCTTCTCCAAATTCTTCCCAAATTTGCTTGATTTCTTATATTCTCAACTTACTGTCCCTACAGCATGTAGTGTCTTACTTATGTATAAAGCCTCATGCGTTTTAGCTCCAAGGACCACAGCTTGACACAGGACGGCTTAAGGGACGGTATCCAGATGTCTCAGGATTCTGACGATCGGCTTCTAACCTAAAACGGCACTGTGAATCCTATGAATTAATTCCTTACATAGAAAGACCCCAGTGCTTTGACCTCAAGTTTGGGATTAGTATCTGCATGCCCTCCCCAGACCTCCATGTCCTTCCCTTCCTTGGAGGCATCAGACTTTCTCCTATTGTGTACTGTGTACATTTGACTTTTGTTCTGGAAACACGTATGCTCTACTTTTAGAAGGTTTCTGTAAGTAAATAACAGGGATCATGTAGCTCATACAACAGATTGTTATTTGTTCGAAAGTTCTCAGGACTGGAAGTCTAAAGTAAAGGTGTGAGGAGGTTTGGTCTTTTGAAGCCTCCTTTCCTTGGCTTACAGGAGGCCAATCAGCTTGGAATCAAACTGGAATCAAAAGGAGTCAAGCAGTTTGGAGAAGAGTTTCAACCAGAATAAGAGTGAGTTGAACTAGAAGAGTTAGAGTTCAAAAAGCGCTAGTCGGAGTGATTCAGTCAGAAGGAAGTCTTGCAGGCCAAGGCTGAAGCCTTCTAGGTCCAGATTAGCATTTTAAATGTTCTAGATTATATGAAGGCTGAAGCTTCCAGTTTAAGGCTTAAGAGTAGATTGTACACAGGACAAAACGCTCCTGAGCCCCTGGCTAGAACTGGTGTTTTAATTAGACAAAGGAATAAACCACATTTACCCTAATTCAACAGCTACATCTGGTGAATCTACACCTACACATATTTTCTCTTTTCCTTTTTATGAACAGATAATACCTAGCCTCCAGAAAAACACATAATTTTCCTAATTCACTTAACTGTGTCCAGTGAACTAAAAGGCCTTACATTTTAAGGTAAAGTTGCCAGAGTACAGGGAATATTTTTTCCTTCATCTTTGTTTATTTCTTCCTTTAGCTGCAATGTACTTCTGACACCTAAACTTCTGTTTTAATCCTAGTTTCCACCTGTTTGCTATTCACAGGAGTGTTTTAACGCTGAAGCAAATCCATTCCTCATAATTTATAATCCCTAAAACAGGCTTGGAAAACGCTCAGGAAGACTTAACGTCTCATCTCATTTTGGGATAATGTCTCTAGAATCTGTAAACAAACTTGCCTAGTTGTTTATAAATGAAAATGCCGGTTCATGATAGAATCCTTCTCAAGACTCCAAATGGGGGAGTGGACAAAAGACTAGTTATCTCTAGTTATTTACCAACCCATGTCAAGGTAAATCATCTAGGGGAGAGGGGTAGGAGGGATTGTTGGCATCAGAGGTTTCTAGGACACCAAGGAGAACACAGTCCACAGAGTCAACTGACCACTATTCTTAGGGTTTCACAGAGACTGGAGTGGCAGATACAGAGTCTGCATGGGTCTTAGGTCTCTGACATGCATCTTAAGGTTGTTTAGCTTGGTGTTCTTGTAAAATTCCTAAAAGCTGGAGTGTGGGAGGGTATGTCTGACCTTTTTAGAGGCCCCTAGGACTTTTTTCTTCCTGCTGGGCTTCCTCATCCAGCCTTGATGTCGGGGCTTGTGCCAGGCCTAGTTCCATCTTATTATGTCCTGTCCAATTGTAACCCTGGAAGGACTGCTTTGTTCTGAGGGGAAGGGGGTAGGGAATGAGGGGATCTAGGAGGAGTGGAGAGAGGAGAGGCTGGGATTGGGATGTATTATATGAGAGAAGAAAAACAAAATTTAAAAAGTAGAGAGAATCACCTTCCATCATCCTAGAACATGTACCCCAGGGTAGAACTTTTGTAGATCATTACTTTTATAATTATGCTTCTCTTGATATTTAGTGTGACTTTTAAGCTTATTTTAATGTTAGAATTATATTTTTATGTTCCAGGCACTGAATTACTTTGACATCACTTTTATTTCCTATATGATAAATCCCATTTTATCACTGACCATCATGAACCATCGAGCCAACATTTCTTAATCAGATGTTTGGCTTGGCTGGAAAAGAGGGAGACCCTAGATCAAAGGAAAAACAAAATGGAAATGGTGCTAATTTTATGAAGTAATATTACATAAATATGAAACTAAAAATTGTGTCATGAATAAATACATATGTACATGAGTTGTTCAGAGAACTGAAGTAAAGCACATGATTAATTTAAGACCACACTGCACTTTAAGATGATTATTTCAAAAAACATGCATTCTACTGGGTTCTATTATAATCAACATTCTTACTAATGCATATCCTCAGATTTTAAAAATTATTGAATATAAAATGTACAATATAATATTCAATTTAATCATCTTGAGGATTTTAACCCAGACCCAATGCCAATTATTCTAATAATTATTTAACATAAATTTTTTTCTTTTGCTTTCTGAAAATCAACCACATGTTTTTCTTGGTTGTTTTTATAGTGTCTATTGAACATGTTGAGAAGGAATTTTAACAACTGAACTGGCATTAACTTGACAACAGCTTAAATTCTAAAATAGTGTGTGTTACAATTTCAATGTTGGCCATGTTTTTGTTGGTTCAAAATAAATCTGAAAATAATTTTTAAAATTTATGCAAAAGTGTAGGCCTCATTTGACTCACTGCATTTATAATAATAAGAAAATTATCATTGAATAAGTTGTAGGCTCTAAAAATACCACAATTAAGAATTTATTTTCTATCATAATGCAATATGTTAAATTAGTGAAGGAGCATAAAAACAATATTTTGACAGCCTCTCCCTAGTTAATTCCCAATTGTATCAAACACTGAAAAGAATTTATTGTACTCCTTATTAAAAATGTGTTGCAAATATTGAGAAAATCTGACAATAATGTCTTATATGTCTTTGTACTGTGAAGAGGCTCAGTGTTGAATAAGAAAATATCATTTCAGACAGGAGATTGTAAGGAATCATAGATTGAATCAAAAGTCATTGATGAACTAGAATGGAACAACATTATCCTCCTGGTAGATTTTACAAAATGAAATACATATCTGAAGAACCCAACTACGTGGAGACTGGCTCATCACTGAACGTGAGTGGAAACTGATCTCTAAGTGTTATGATATAAAGAAGTATCAGATGTTCTTATGCATTGGAAATATTTTCAATTAATCAATTGTGTCTACTAAAAATCATTTAGTCTTGGGATTCTGAATATGCCCAGGGCTACTTAGTCACGATGAAGATTGGAACTCATGTCTGGAATTTGAAGATAACCCATATAACCTGATGGGGTTTTTAAAGCTTTCGAATAATCTCCAATGCATTTTTTAAGAGATGCTTTTGAAGTAGTGACGTGTAAATAATTTGAGAATTTGATCAAATATTTCACAGAATTTTTATGTCTGGGTATTCATTGTCAAGACATTAATATTATGATATCTTTATCTGTTACATATTTTCTATTAGGATGATGTTTTTACAATAGATTATTTTCTCATTTAAAAATGGTTTAATGTAATTTGTGCAAAGGTGGATTCATGAAGAATATAAACCAAAGTGTATTTTAGAACTTAACTAAAAGGCCCAATCCTCATTGGTTTCTGAAGGGCACAGTCAAAATACAATGAATCCATGTATGTATGGCTATTTTTCCACATTAAAATTTATACAATTATACCATTCAATTATTTTAAATATTTTCAATTTTTGTAATAATATAACTGATGGAATTTGTCTATTTAATTAGCCAAAACAAATGTTTGCTATTTCAGAACAAAAGAGACTATTGTAATATAATTCTAATTTTTGGGTTATAGTAAGGTAATAAATATATCTGTCTATATTTTCTGATGTCTACTTTGGATCCGCAGAAATGCAAATTTTTAAATCAATGAAAAAAATCAGACTAGATGTTCAAAATATAAATGAGCCATACCAAATTTGTATCTCAATTTATTTGGTTAAATTATGTTTATATGTGAGTTTGTGATATCTTCTAGAGGAAATTGAAGACAGTCAATAAGCCTCCAACCTTCAACTAATACTAATTAATTAAGGCACAAGGCTAAACAGAAATTAATTTTTAGAAACATCCATGAGCCTGAGAAGTCAGATCTGTTTAGAAAATTTTAAATCAGTTAGATGGTAGTGGTTTATGCCTTTAATCCCAGTACTCAGGCAGAAGCGGCAGGCTGATCTCTGTGAGTTCGAGGCCAGCCTGGTCTGTAGAGTGAGTTCCAGGATAGCCAGAGTTACAACAGAGAAAAACAAACAAACAAACAAACAACAACAACAACAAAAGATTACTGGGAAGAAAAGAATTAGCTTCTCCCAGAGGTGAATCTTATTTTGATCTCCAGTGTACAACACAGTCATTTGCTTTGAAGGCACATTCATACAAACAGCAAGGACAGACTCAGCAGGATATTGTGTGTGTATAGTTACATAGTTACACACACACATATATAACACTCTCTCTATGTGTATATATATAAATATATATGTGAATATGTAACACTCTATATGTGTATATATATAAATATATATGTGAATATATATATATATATATATATATATATATATATATAGAGAGAGAGAGAGAGAGAGAGAGAGAGAGAGGGAGAGAGAGGGAGAGGGAGAGATGAGAGATGAAATGAGGCTATCTCCTTGAGAGTGATGTGTTCCAGGGAAGGTAATTGAGACGTGATAGATGGAAGAAATGGAGTAAAATGGTGTAACTCTATTTCAATTAAAACATGTAAAAATGTAAAGTTAAAACTTCCATGCTGCCTTTTCCAATATTATGTATATAATAATTATTTGGATTTTCTAGCAAGTAGGTAAATTAGATTGCATAAATTAGATGCCTCTTAGAGATTTAAAAACCTACAAATATATTACAGTATGCATATTCCTACTCTGTGAAATTTACAATTTATTTTTCCAGAAGGTTTTCATATCCTGTGAGTTCAGTTATCTGTGAAAACTGAGAAAGGAAGGTAAGATATGTTTAGAGAAAGCATTTTCATGATCCATCAGTAGGTGGGTAGGTCTAGATTCATTCCTTGTTGCATTTGTAATCAGTATTTAGGTACTCCATTGGATAACTGTACTAAGTTAAAATCCTCCATCAATGGTGATTGCAGTAACCACACAGAATGAAAAAGATATGACTGTCACACATCCATTGTCCCTCAGTGGCCAGAGTCAGCATGACATGTATAAGACCCTCCCCCTGACTTTACTCATGATAACTTCATTCTGGTTTTTAATTGAAACATTTGTGTGTGAAACCAGGATAATACGATGCACCATCAATTTTTAACTGTAAGTGAATTCCCATGTACTTTTTACTACAACATATTTGTGAGACGTGGCCACAAGATCATAGAGATACCTTGTGGCACTGTTTCAAATAGTGTCTATGAGGAATAAACTTTTGGGTCTGTATTCTTTATTAATTTCAGCTTTCCTGTACACAATCAAAGGGTATTGTTTTCATTGCTGTGTGTAGAAACTTTACGCTGGAATCTTACATATAACATGTTAGAAAAGATTATTACTTCCACCCAAAAAGGCATGCATTTAATAGTGAATGTGTGAATAAGTGTTAGGGGCTGACTTTGTGTACATACTTCATCTCCTAACCCGCTTCCTTCACTTATCTTAAAATGATAGCGCTCTGTGAGCATCTCTCTATGCTCGATATTAAATCCATTTTTCATAATTACACATATAACTTATTTTCATTTTTCTAGCAGCTAATTTAATTTTAGTTTTCAGCCAGTTCATTTCTGCTTGTGCTCCTTACTAGGCACACTCCTCTGTGAAGAAGACAGCAGTGATGGCACCTTTCTGAGTAGGAAGAAACTCTCCCGGAGGCTTATTTTAGCTTTGCAAGGGAGGGGAAATCAGCATCTTTAAACATGGACACGACTGAGTCCTGGCAGGACTTTAGATCTTGTCTACACTGTATGGATAGTGCCAGAGCATCACTCTTGGGATATTAGGAGAAAGGCTGGGGTGCTTGGGGCTCTTTGAGGTCTCAGCTCCCATTCCACTCTGGAGCTTTGAAAGACTTCTAAGGCTTTGGACAAGTTTTCCTAAGATTCTCAGGTTCTTGTAGCCTCACTCACCTGTGGGTTGGCAAATTCCTCACAGGAAATGATAAGAGGGTCAATTTTAAGAATTTAGTATGCACTTTCCTCAGCATGATGACCCCTTGGTTCTTGGATCATTGAGCAGCCTAATGATACCAAATATGTACAGTTAGTATTTTTCTTAGCCTTGTTGTTGACAAGTAGACATTGGACAGCTCATGTAAACAAGTTATCCTGCAATTGCCAGTTTCAACAAATGTTCTACTTTGAAATAAAATACTTGAACTTGAAGTTAAGATATTTTGAAGGATTTATTTATTTTACGTGTACATGTATAACTGAGTGTTCATATGACCAACATATGCATGCATGAGGCCATTAAGGTCTTAATTTTCATTGAGAAATGGAAATCATTAGGTACTCTGGAAGTGGAATACAGATAGTTGTCAGCTACCACTTGGACCCCATGGAAGAGCAGTGAGAATTCTTAACTGCTGACCCATCTCCTTGCCCCTGAGGGGGTGGAATTCTTGTTCATATTTTCACTCATTTCTCATGCAATAAGTCATTCTTTTATAGTGATTTCTATTCTGCTATCATTATCTGGAGGACAGAGTATTATTTTTAAAATATAAATTTTTTCTAAGCTATTCGTTACTAGTAAGAAGAGATTAAAATGTCAGTAGGCGCTGGGCAACCCACCACAAACGGTTCTCTGTGTTTTGATCAGCCGTTGTTTTCTGTGCCATTTCCCATCTGCCGCAAGGGGAAGAGTCTTTGATGCAGGGTGGGAACTACATTTATCTGTGGATATGTGGTAAGCATTTAGAACGCAGTTAGGAATTACATTGGTCTAGTAAAGTGACAGGGGCAGGTTCTTCTCTAAGATCCACGACCTCACTAACCTCAGTGAACACAGGGAACTGTGCACTTATAGCTTAATTTGAAAATTGTTAAGAGGAGATAAAATTAGAGTAACCTTTTCTTTCTAGGTTTTACTTACACGTTCAACTCTGTGAACAAATTTCAAAATGTCATATGCGGCACGGATTAGTAATTTATTTTTCCTAGAATATGTATTGTCTAACCTTAAGGATGCTGTGTTTTACGTGTCATTGACAGGTTACGTGTCGGTCCTTCACAGCCGCAGTCTTCAGTCTCTATACTGTGGAATGAAACATTTAAAAAAAATCATATGTTCATACAATGTGTATTACAACTAAGTCCAGAATAATAAATAGAAGTCATTGCTAATAAATAAGCAAGAAAAAGAACTTAAGTTGGACAACATTTATAGGTTAGGGGGTACAATAATTATACAGGACTTCCTGAAGTTTATAATAGCCAAGGTAAAATTATTATTATTTATAATTGCAAAGAGTGATTATACCCCAAGGATAAGTTCACTCTTAAGATAATGGGTGCAGTTATAATTCAACAGAAGTGTTTATAGCCCTGAAAAATTGCCCATTTCTCAGTTCAAGTGTGAGAAAGAATTGGATGCTTAGGAAATCATTAATAATGATGGTATAAAATTAGACCAATTATAACAAAGAAAACATTTATCCAGACTCTGCTTACAATAACTATATTTTAGATGCTTCATTATAAAGTTTTATATAATACATAAAGACTTAATATATTGCAGAGGAAACTTCATTATCAGCTAAGTGCCTCTTATGCATATGGAGAGATCAATTCTCATAAAACCTGGCTTAAAATTTATCTACATTTATTTATACTTGATAGAAGCATTTTTTAAAATGTACTCTCCAGTTTAAAAGTAGACATGGACATGAGCAAAATACACACAATGAAAATGTGATATGAAATCCATCACATTCATTTACACTGTTAAATTTCCTGTGATTTTTCATTCACAAGGAGACATCTTGTGAAAGGCAAGCATCAAGTAATGACTTCTCCACCTTACATGGTGCATCCAAAAGCATAAACGAATCATAATAAGCTAGATGTCTCAGCAGTAAAGATCTCACCTTGCAACTCCGAATACTTGAGTCTGATCCTCAGAACCCATGTTAAAATGTATGTGCTGCTGATTTATACCTGCAATTCCAATGCAGTGGAGGCTGAGACACATAGATCCTTGGACATGCTGTAAAACCTGTCTAGCCTTATTGGTGAGTGTCAGACCAATGAGAGGTCCCATCTCAAAACACAAGGGCAGTACTCATGAAGATGATTCAAGAGGTTGTCCTCTGACATCCACACATGTGCATGAGCATCCGTGTAGAAATGTATACCTCCCACATGCACAAAATATAAATAAAAGCTCCAACATATTTGAAAATTGGCCAGTTATTTAGTAATCTGTATTCTTTTGTTCCAGTTTGAGATTTATGCAGTGTTCAAAATTCCCCCATATTCGCCCTCATGCCTGGTCTTCTCTTGGACAAAGCATTTTACTCTGGCTCCTTATTCATTCCAAATGTTATCACAGTAATATCCTTGAACTCCCCATGGCATTCTTGAGAGTTTCCCCTTGGTATAGGCACTGGATTGGAATTACAGGTGAAGTAATGGAAATCAGGCTACTCTTACTTTAGGAATTTGAACAAATATTGGAAAATACCTATGCTAGCAGAGGCAATAATGAGGGGAAATTGCTGGAGTAGATTCAGTCTTGCAGCCTGTGTGACAGACTTACGTCAGTTCAGTTCACGACTTTTACCAAATCACTTACATTTTCCAAACCTCACTTTCCTACACCTGTGAAAATGAAATATTTAGCTTGTGTCAGGGTGCAAACCTTTGATCACAGCACTCAAGAGGCAGAAACAGGCATATCTCTGTGAGCTCTAGGCCCAGCCTGGCCTACATACCGATTTTCAGCAAAGCCAGGGTTAAAAAGTAAGACCCTGTCTAAAAGTAGGGTATTAATAATTGGTATTTGTGTAGAGGAGTAAATAAAAAATCACATTAACTGTTATTGGGGTACCAGTATATGGCAATCACTCAATGTTAAGATATTGTTTCCATTATTACAGAGAGTAATGTAAGCAATATAGCATGGTAGGTGATGTAGGAAACATATAAGAAGCCCTGGTGATGACAGCCTCCAAAGGACGTGTTTAGCAGGAGATGAATGCATTTTGGTGAAGCTGAGGAGCAGGAGACGGGATAGGTCAGGGACAGCACAGGGCTGATGCAGAGGTTAGAGAACCTGAAGGTACTAAGTCCTCTACAGCCACATTGACTGCTTGGGGACTAAACATCATTCCATATGGTGACTGGAGTTTAGATTTAACAAGGAAATGGTGAAAGGAAAATTGTAAAATGCACACCAGCTATGCGGTTTACATCTGTAAGCCTTGTTGAGTGGATAGTCCGCTTAATTACATATAGTTCATGAGGCACTGTACTCATCTAATAATGTAACTATAAATATTTCATAAGATCATATACTGAAGAACTCATACAATTTCTATACTATATTTTGTACATATAAACTATACCAGATGAGATGTTACACAAAAGGGAACACTCATGTAATTCACTGTGGATGTGTATGAAGTTGTGTTTGCATATTTATAACATTTAGTTTACAAAAGAAGTTTAAGAAGTAATATGTCTTTAATTTCACAAGCCAAAAAAAAAAACTGGACAGTCAAAAATCTAAATAAATTTCACTAAGCAATTTTACATGAACGTGCTATATGTAATTTTTAAATTAATTCTTTTATTCTTTGAGGTTATAATGTTATTATACCATTACCTCCCTCCTTTTTTGCCCTCCAGACACTTCTGTATACCACACTTGTTTCCTTTATCAGAGTCATATCCTCTTTCCCAATTTGTTGTTACATATACATAAGCACAGCCTACTCGTTTATATAACATTACTTGTATGTATGTTTTTAGGGCTAACCATTTGGTATTGGAAAACCAGTTGCTGTGTGCTTCCATGGCGAAGACAGTTTCTCCAAACCTACAAACTCCACTTTATTAAACTAGTAATTTCTAGCTACATTCTAAATATTTTTTCTTATATTCACAGATACTTAGAGTACTCATCCTTGATCAAGGGACTGTTCTTTGCAGCAGACCATTACAGGAAACCACAGCCAATCATAATGCAGAGTTCTGGAGCTCAATCTCAATGACTATCTCTACCAAAGAATCCCAATCTGAAGGCTCAGGGAAGACTTAGGAAGAGGGAGTTCAAAGAATGTAAGGGCCAAAGGAACAGGGAGTTTGTGGCAAGATTGTGTTTCTTCAGAATGTCAGAAGCTCCATCCATAAAATCTTACCAACACGACTGCCTAAACATGAGCTGAACAATGGACAGCCACTGTATAGCGTTGTTTTTATTATCCATTCAAAGTTCTAGTTGAAATGTATTGATATTATTTCGATGTATTTTATTGTTTCACTCAATTCTGAATAGTCCATAAGAATCCCAAGTCATATTAGCAGATCCTAAAGACTGTATGTAGAATAAGAAATACACTTCCCTCACCATCTGCCTGCAATTATCCATTGTGGGGAGAAATTCACCTTCTGTAGACATTGCTTCATGTGAATTTTATCTCCTCTTGCTCTGTTATCTTAGCTAAAATGATTAGATTACTATCAACCACTTACAGTAGCCTAGCTTTTCCTAGGTAAAAAAAGTATTTCACTGGTTTCTTATTTGGCAGTCTCTTACTTATTTTTCTTTACAACCAAAGAAACCTATTTAATAGAATTTGTTGCAGTGATAGATCACTTGATTTGTTTTCTGCATACTTCTAACATTCTAAGCATATACAGATAAATATATAATGGGTAATAATAATTGATAATAACACAAAAACAATGGGGAATGTAGACAAAGCTTCCACTTTAACTGCCGGTTCTACCAGATAGATTTGCATCTGTCCTCAGGAGATTATTTTTTGTATATGTCATGACATCTAAGTGATTCACCTTTTCTGCATTGTTAAAAAGCATCCTAAGTTTCTTTTAATGTTCATGTCATTCTTATTTAAACTTTAAATCTCTTTTTGGTAATTGTTTTGTGCAAGATATGTCATTCAAATTGCTTTTCTTTCCCCAGAGAGGACTAGCCTGACCATACTTTGTCTATATTAAGTCAGAAATCTTCAAGCACAATTATCATGCACTGGACTTAGTTACTTGTATTGGCTTCTAAGCTGAATTTTATCTTTTTCTGGTTTTTCTGTGGGTCTACTAAGCCTCCAGTTTTAAAGGATATTGTTTCAATAAGGCAACATCAGTTTGTCTATCCCATTATTCTCTGTAAAAATTTAACATCCAATTCTTATTTTATTTAAATTCTACAGATGTAGAGAAATCACACATTGTGGTAAATATTATTTAATTTAGTCTTAAGAAATAGTTTAGATGTCCAACCATATTCTTATTTCTATTAATTACTTAGTGAATAATGTCACAATTCCATCACAAGTGAGCATTTGCAAAATCATCACACATTTAAAAACCATAAGGTAGCTGGAGATGTCAGCTAGGTTATTCACTGATGCTTCAAGAAAAGTGTCCCTTTGAAAGTGAAGACTTGTCCTAATTTTAAAAACCCCGAAAAAGAAGTTTGACAATCGTGGTGCACAATAGTGAGCAATCTATTAGAGTGAGTGCAGTGTTCTTTACAATGACAACACATAATACTCACTTAAATAGGGTATTACAATGCTTGTAGCATCAGAACAGACCTAACAGATGCTGTGGGTGTGATTATTTATATACTACATATATATATATATATATATATATATATATATATATATGTGTGTGTGTGTGTGTGTGTGTGTGTGTGTGTGTGTATGTGTGTGTGTGTGTGTGTGTAAGTATTTGCAATTATATGTATGTATATAAAATTCTAATTATGAGCTGTAGAATGCCTCTCGACAAAAGTATGATTTGTCACTTACAAAGACAAAGAAGTCATTCAACCCTGTAAATAAACCTTGGAAATTGATATTCTTAAAAATATTAGGCAAATGCATGCAAATTTGAGTGTCAGAGGATATCAGCTCCAAATATTGACAGGTTCATAATGTGTCACACACACACACACACACACACACACACACACACACACAGACATACACATATATGTGTATATATATACATATATGTATGGCACATTAGGATATTTTTAAAGTAAATATTTTCATAAAATATAATACAATAAAACATCTTATCTATATTCTGACCTGAGTTCATTCTCGCACAATTTCATATCCATATATATATAATTTCATAAATAATTCATATAATTATATATATGCATATATACTCACATATGTGCTTCACATATATAGATATATAATTTCATATATAATTCATGTAATTATATATGTAAATAAAATGCTATATTTTTCTTTTAAAACACAATTAAAATTAATCTTAAGATACTATGTATTTCAATAAATTAAATAGTGCAATGTTAAAAATAGCTAAATTAATGTTCTTTGAAGAAGAAACCTTAGAATAGTAGAAATTCTTCCTTGTGGAGGAATAAATTTGGGGGAAGGAGTGAATATGGTCTAAAGACATGGTTTTCACTTATGAAATTAGCAAAAAATTTCATCTTTTGTTTTTTCAAGACAGGGTTTCTCTGTTGTAACTCTGGCTGTCCTGGAACTCACTTTGTAGGCCAGGGTGGCCTTGAACTCACAGAGATATGCCTGCCTCTGCCTTACGAGTGCTGGGATTAAGGCGTGCTCTACCACTGCCTGGCGAGAATAAAAGTAATTTATTAAAAAAATAATTTTTGATTTACTGTTACTGTTGGGAACTGTGCAAGGAGGTAGTATATAATATTATTTTTAAAAAAAGGCCTCATGCAAATCTTATAATAAACTGGCAATTAAAAAAAGAGGGAACAAAATAAACAAAAATATAGTTATTTCCTTATTACCAGATTATATTTTCTTTTGGTTTACAGCATTAAATATGTTTTTACCATTATTATTTATTAACATTGATTGTATTTATTTTGATTTCAAGCTTTTAATCCCAAAGTATTTTAGAATGTTCTTCATTTTGCCTAGAAGACTGTTCCATCTCTTTATTAAAATCCAGCTACAGATAGAAATTTACTTTGGGAATATTTATACTTATATAATGTGGAGACATGTCAGCCTGAACCACCAGTGGCCTTTAAGGCCTTTTTATTCATTTACTTTTTATCTTCGGAGCTTGTTTTTGATGCTTTCTCTCTCTCTTAAATAATCTATCACTCTCTAGATTCTATCTTTTTTCTTGTCTTTATTTCATTATTTTTACGCTTAGTTTTTCCATTATTTCTCTTAATCAAAGTCTTTTTTAAAACATGTTTCATCAGAAGTTACACATTATTCGCAAGTACAACTTACATATGTAGATTTTATCTTATCTCATCATTATAAAACCATGATGCTGTTTTTGTTTTATAAGGGTAGAAAATAGTTTTAAATTTTTCTGTAGGAAATCAATGATGCAAAACCTGTTATTGCAGCTTAGCATTGAAAATCCAATGTATCAAAGACAAGTTTAATACAGAGCAGTCATATCTTGAATCAGGAGTATTTGTTACCAAAACAACAACAAAATGTTGCTACCCATAGGGAGTGGGACTGCTCAACTATAAAACAGAACAAACAAACCTTAAAAGAAGAAGGGTGTCACCACTGAAAATGCCACACTGGACAGAGAAAAGCCCACAAGGCCCAACTCTACATAAGAATTACAGACAACTGAGGCCAATTGGGAGCAGGAGAGGTGGTCCTCTCCAAGGAAGAACACACCAATTGTTTGCCCAGTGTCAAATGGTCAGCCCTGAAAACATGCATACTGTTAACATTATATGAACTTAACAGGTTATAATTTTGGATATAAATTTATATGTAAATGTAAATTAAGCATGCAATAACAATTAGTAAAAGAAGCCATGGGTTTATAAGAAGTGGGGAGGGGTATCCTGAAGGGTTGGGTTGGAGGAAAGGAAAAGAGAAATGTTATAATTAATCTCAAAATCTCAAAAAGAAAAGAAAAGAATTAATACCAGAAGTCTGTTCGCTAAAACCCTACATGTCACCAAGGAAAACGGGTTTTATTTTAATAG
Organism: Cricetomys ansorgei; assembly: GCA_026225945.1. NCBI lineage: Eukaryota > Metazoa > Chordata > Mammalia > Rodentia > Nesomyidae > Cricetomys > Cricetomys ansorgei. The sequence goes on from JAMJFZ010000558.1 coordinate 167,804, forward strand.
CAATGTTAACCTCAATGAAGTAAGAGAAATTGGGTAGACTAGTGTTAGATACTGCTTAAAATCTGAAAAATTGGGAAAAAAAATGCTATAAAAGAGGTATTGAGAAGTAAATTAAAAAAATCAGAATCACAGAACAAAATCAGAACAACTAACATATTAGTTTCAGTTAGAGATCCATTCATGTAAAAACTGAGAAGCAGAAAACCTGGATGCAAACTTAAAGTTCTTGCTGTGAGACATGGGCTACTATTACCAATTAGCCCAACTGCCAAAAATAATCGATGAGTTTTCATTTCTTGTGTTTGATTTCTATTCAGTCGCTTACAAAAATCGATTTGGTCGTGTTTCAACTATTCAAAATAAATTTAGCCACAGTTTTTTCACAACTATGTTTACTATGCCATTGTTTCTCAAAAATGGTTAAAAAAATGATACTTCAAAGTCATGAGCATGAATGTAAGACAAAAATTTGTAGGCGAATTTTGAACCATTAGTTCACAGCTTCAGTGCAACTGTAAAATGTGCCATCTGCTCTGTCTGCAGTCTACATTTAAATGTATTTATAAAATATGTGAACACATAATGTATACCATCAACTCCTGCTTGCCTGAAAGAACAGAGGGAGAAAATATCAGAACAATGATACAATGAAAGGATTTACATAATATTTTCACACAAAGTATGCATACCAGTCAGATGAGTTTTTCAAAGGACACTGGGGAAATAGCATACGAGCACAGTTCAGATTCTTTGTATCCCAATGGCTAGAGCTAAATTTGGCCTTGGCAAGTAAAGATACGGATGCTCTATCAGAATAAAGTGTTGTCAGTGTTCAAGTTAGAGTGAGAAGATTCATATTCTCAAGTTCCAATCATCCCAGAGTCAGTTTAACTTAAAAAAAAAATCTAGCTTCTAGTTTTTATACAATATTCTATATTTTACCACATTAGGTTTTATATAGGAGAACCAGTTCCCTTCCAAACTAGAATGACACACTTTGCAATCAGATTTATCATAATAAAATACAAATAAGATAATGCTTTTGAGTTGACATAATAAATTACTTGTTCATTCATTCAATTGATTTGATCTAACATGAGCTATCTACTCTGAAACTTAGGGTAAAGTCGTAATTGTAGAAAAACCTTATTTTAATTAAATTTAAATTATCCTCTTCTGAGGGAAAGGGGAAATATTTAATAAATATCATCAGCCGTGTAGTTGGTTCATGCTGTGATGCAGACAAAGTAGGGATAGAAGCCAATGGGCTAGGAAGTACAACTTTATCCAACTTTTAGGGTACATTTAGTTATTTATTTAGTTATTTGAGACGAGGTATCCCTAAGTAGCTTGAGGTATCTAGCTTCAAAGCTAAAATACTCCTGCCTCAGCGCTGCCAGCTCTGAGATTTCGGGTGTTCAACATCCACCCTTCGCCTGGACAGCTCCAGTAAATTTTTGCTTTCATAGAAATGTGAAAGCTTTGAAGAACATAATACTGGGAGCCAGTTCCATCAAGCGTTCAGTGACCTGTGAGGGTGAGGCAGAGTAGATGAAATAATACGAACAAAACCACACCTCTTATGGACGGGACAAACTTCTCTCTTTATTCCTTCTGTTCCTTCTTACCTCTCTATTCTCCTTTCCTCTTCTCTCTCTCCTCTCTCCTACTCCAGCTCTTGTTCTTCACTCTCCTACTCCCACTCTCCTTCTCCCACTGGTTTTCCCATGCTTTCTCTCTCTCTCTCTCTCTCTCTCTCTCTCTCTCTCTCTCTCTCTCTCTCTCTCTCTCACACACACACACACACACACACACACACACACACATGCCTGCAAAGCCCCTCATGGGGAAAGATTGCATTGCAATCACCTCTTAATCATAAACTTAAACTTTACATAATGATTACAGGTTGTACATTTCAGTGACCACAAGTTTTGTAGTTTTTAAAAATAATTTACCTCAAAATCCACACCTGAACACCTAGTTTTCCATAAATATTTTTCCCACAGTACATCCGTATCCTATAAGCAATAGTTTTTCTATGATAAATTAGCAGAGTTTAAGCAAGCCAATTAATTTCACAACCAGCTTCTATTATGATTGGCAGGTTACTAGGGAGTGAGTCCATGTCATAGTATCCTGACATACACAATTCTTATTTAGTTAACACAGTGATACAAGTTTATTATAACTAGAAAATTCTAAGTCTTTTTTTTTTTTTTTTGCTTTTTTTAGGTGAAAGGAGAATCTGCTGCACAGCTCTATATTCCCAGGGCATACCCCAAACTCATTAGTAAATTTTTGATTATAGAGAAAAGAAAAGAGTCAATTTTATTTGTGGTCAAGGAAGTTCAAGCTTAACAATGGGCACTGAAACCCATTTGTTATTACTTGATCAAGGGTTTGTTTTTCACAGGTGAGACTCGTGGGCCCTAGCAATTAAGCTTTCTTTGTTCTAACTTTCCTAACCCTGACCAAAAATGGCCCTAGCAAGAATGTTTTCTTCTTAGGTTAGTACTTCTAAGACAGCTAGCAAAACATCCTAATTTAACCCTGTAACTATATGTGAAAAATACCTACTGTTTTTAGCTATACATGTTTTTTAGCTACTCTTTCTGGAGTTTCAATCGTCACCAATTCAACTGAATGACATTGCTTTGCCCAGTTGCTTGACATTGCTTGATGGAAAAATCATCACCATTGCTATAAGTGCCAGTAACACTGCCCAGTGAGGGGTTAGAGAACCCTATAGAACATTCATACCACAAGAGAGAGAGGGAGACCATGGTAGCAGCAAGCACAAATAAGGTCCAGCAGTAGCAAAAGGCATTCAGGAGACAATCGAGGCCAAGGTCAAAACCTACTGTTGCCCTGCTAAACAGTAGGCTGACCCCTGATGCTCCAATGCTGGCTGCTGTTCCCCTGCACCACAGCAACCTAGTTTATAATGCTATGCCAGTTTGTATAATTGTTAATAGTTCCAGGTTAGATAGTTGTCCATCTTGCCAGTCTTCCACAATATTTTAGGGTCCTGATCAGACTGGAGCCTCTCTTAGTGGATCAGAATGTCCCCAGTTAAGCTTTTGTTTGTTATTAACTTCGTGTTCATTTTCACTGAGGAAAAAATGATGCTAGATTTAATATAACATATTTATTTGTTTATTATATTACATTTTTTCTTTTATTGAAAATACATGTTTTCATACAATACATTCTGATTGCAGTTCTCCCGAAACACATGAGCTCCTCCCAGTTCCTTTCCACCTCCTGTCTCATCAGGATCCACACCTTTCTGACTCTCAGAAAACAAACAGGCATCTCAGGAATAATAATAAAATAAAATGAGATAAATAAAAAAGAAACAATTCAGAATATGTAAAGCAAGAAAGTTAACCAAAGACATCACACAAGAAACACACGCAGAAGCAGAGATACACATGCTCACACACAGAAATCTTACACACAAAAAGAGGCCATAAAAGTACCCAAAGGACTTGGAAGTTAAAAAAAAAATATCCTCCCTCCAAAGATGCTGCTAACTTCTTTTTTTTTTTTGTTGTTAGCCATTTATTGCTAAGCATGAGACATAGCCGTAAGAGTAAGGTTTGCTTCCCATTTGGGACTCCCTTGGAGAAAATTAATTTTTCATTTGCAAGTGGCTATCAGCTGGAGAAGTTTCTGTGTTAGGGATGGGTGGTCCCCTTCTCCTCTCACCTTTAGGAGGCCAACGCAAGCCTCACAGTCTCTTTGAATTGGTAAGTGTGCCAGTCCTACTGTGTCTAGAAGGACTTGATGCCTGGGGGTCCTCTGTCCTCTCTGGGGCTTATACCCTTTCCAGCTCCTTCCCCCCAGCCAAAAGCAGAGGGATTTGATGGAGACATCCCGTGTAGTGCAAAGTACTCCAAGGTCTCTCACTCTCTGCACATTATCTGGCTGTTGATTTCCATATTTGTTCCAATCTAGGTTTTCTTATTGCATTTTCATATGCATTTATCTTCAGTTCATCCTTCACACTTGCTCTTCTACCCAGCTCCCTGCCCCTGTGCCTGCTTGTACCTTTCCAACCCTGGTATTCCTCCTCCTGATTTCTTAATTTTCATAGAGTGGCAGTTCTGAAGGAACGTGAATTCAGTGAAAGACAGAGAACCGAAAAGGAGAAGGACCAAATGTTTACTAATCTCTGCCCCATTGGCTGCAGAGCATGGAATCTGTGTTTGAGGTCTAGTGTGAGAGACTAGATTTTTATTAGGAGTAAGCATTTCACAGACCAAAGGTGGGTATAGTACTAAGTAGAAATGCTATATTTCTACTTCCAATTTCTTAGAGGTCAGGGAACATTCTGAACATATAGCCTCACCCTGTGGAAGTCTAATGTAAGTATTACACAAAGATAAAGACAGCAAAAGCTACTTAGGTTCTCAAGAGAGTTTTGTTGAACATACAAATTAAAAAGACAGATATGGTATGTATTCACTTATAAGTGGATATTAGCTGTTAAGTGAAGGATAATCATGGTACAATTCACAGATCCAGAGAGGCCAGATAGCAGGGGAGGATCTAGGCTGGGAAGCAAGGAAAAATCAAGAAGGACTTGAAAAGTAACACTTGAAGAAATTTTTGTTATTTTGATTTCTTTAAAAATGCAAAATGGCATTTTGATTAAGTTCGTGTTCCCACCCCAGCTGTGGTATAGTTTTTGCTAGTTGGATTTGGAATGCTTGATGCAGATGGCTGTAATCTGGTGAGGTGCAGTCGTTCTGGCACCTGTAGCTTGTTTTTCGGATTGTATATGGCAGGAGTTGATGGGAACTTTTGGACTGGGGTATAAAAATTCGGAAGCCCTGAGAGTTGGTGTGGGCATTGGTTGGTGATTCGTTGGTTGGGTTGCTATCATTAGTTAGTGTGATAATTTCAAAAAATACAAAGGTTGGAGAGAGTGAGTTTACAGATCATGAGCTGAGATGCTAGTCTGAATCACTGTCAGCTGTTCCTCTTCGAGCTTAGGACAACCTTCAAAGAGGCTGTGGAGTTTTCTAGCTTTCTCTCTTTCTATATCAAGGCCGCTTGTAAAAGCAGTAAAGATTTCTATCTTTCCTTTCTCCTTCCCTAATTAGAGGGTAAAAGATTGTACCGTACCACTACATGAATAAGTTTTGCCCATTTCATGTTGCGTTCCTTGTTTGGATGATGAACTGTCGTTGTTCTCAGAGGACAAGGCGTTACTACATGAAAGAGGGGAAATGTATACAAAGTATCACCCTTGGCCAATTGTTGAGGGAAAATCATTTTTCTCCAAGGGAATGGCACCGGGTATGTCAACAAGCTCAGGAGCCTGTGGCCAGCAAAAATGAGACTCCACAGTACTTAGGATTTTTTTCTTTTCTTTTTTATTGTTTTGTTCATTTTGGTTTTTTAGATAGAGAAATGGGAGACATAGGGGAACAGAAAAATATGATAAAGAAAATGTAAAGAATGAGTTTCTCAAAGAATAAATTCAAAATAAACCTCAGTAACACAGGAAGAACAAAAATGAAATGAAGGAAACAAACCACACCAATTCTGAAACACTCTAATGCCCATGAACAAAATAAAATTTACATGGTATATTTCAATATCTTCTATGTCAAAATAGTTCTTACAATCTATAGTATGGATTTTCAAATATTAAACTTACCTTTTATTCACTGGGATTTACTATATCATTATTTGAGCTTATATTAACTATGCATCATTATATATACTTTGTGTAAAAACTGGTAGTTGTAATTGTGTTTAGGGTTTGTTTGATTAATGTTACATTTAAGACATGTTTTAGTGTTCAAATATCTCTGATGACACCAACTAGAATATCTGAAATTAGTTGGTTTTAGTATAATGGCAAAGTAATAAACCCATTGTTGTTACATTATTTTAAGCTACATTTCTTAAGCATAAATTAAAATAACATTGAAATGAAGTAAGAGCCATGCAGAATAGTTCTTTAGTTAGAGTTAGAAAAATATCAGATACTGAATAAGGAAAAGACTGCAGAAGACTGTAGCAACACAGTGGGGAGTCCATGCTTGTAAATGTCCCTGGTCACTGCTGCAGAGCTAAAGAACTAAATGTTCTCCATGGTTCCCATTTTGCCTTGTATACAAATGTGCAACTGGGTTTCCTACAACAGCTAATTCTTTAGGGAAATTTTAGGGAAACTTCTCTATATTTTAACAGGAGACAAAAGCCTTCAACAGAATATCATGTTATATTGGTGTATCTTTTGTTCCTAGCATAGGAAAGAGAATCTGGTTGTGGGTTAAGAACTCTGGAATCCTGTACAGATGGCCTTCTTTCTTTCCATGATATGAATTACTTTATGTTTTCATAGACACACTCTGAATCCTGTCAATACTAAATGAACATCATAGGGGCAATACTGTTGTGTGCTAGAAGAGGTCACAGTCCTTAAGTTCTGAATAAACAGGTGGCTATTTGTGTAAATTTAAAATGTTGTACATGTAAAATGATCTTACAAGTGATTTTGATACATAAATATTTATAATTAGCCCTGTCAATTTTGATGAGATATATGATATCTTAGAATATGGTAATCAAATTAAATATGTTAGGACTTCCGTAATATACTTAACTATACTAAGGAAGAAAAATCTAGAAAGCCAACATTCCAAATTATAACAAATAAAAATAACTGGAATTAAATAATATGTATAATTACTCATTTGCTGTTAAAGAGTTTATTATTTGATTGTAACCAAAGAAACATGTCAGAAACTAGTTTTTTTCATGGAGAATATTAAATAATAAATATCTTTCTAAAACTTTTACTAACGATGTAACAATAGATTAGTGAAACAATTATCCTTGCAGGATTAAAGTCCTGAATCTGAAAGCTTTTCTTTATGTAACATTGTAAGCATGCTTTAGTATTGATGTGTGTAGAGAAATATTGAATCTTTTAATCTGACATTATAGCTGCTCTGGGAAAGGATCACATACAAAGCCTGTGTTATCTGGCAGGAATGTAGCACATGCCTTTAAAGTAACCCAACTCAGAAGGAAGTGGTGGCACATGCCTTTAATCCCAACTCTAGGGATATAAAAGGAAGCAGTCAGTTCAGAAGTAAGTCATGGTTCTCAGTTCACAGATCTCAGGTCAAGGTTACAGAATGAGCACACACATTTAATCCCAAGTCTGAGAGTGAATCAAAGTGAAGACTTGACAGAAAGAGTCAGTGTCACAGAAGAAGTGACAGATGAGTCAGTGAAGGACAAGCAAAATGCCTAGTCACAGGAAAAGTTAGCAGAGTGAGTCAGAGTGGGAACGTTCTCAATCCTCAGGACATAAATAAAAGAAGGCTCTCAGTTCAGAGACAGTCAGTCAGTTAGAGAATCAATCAGATAAGACACAAAGGCAATTCAGAGTGAGTTTGTGAGAAAGAGTCAGCTAGCTGTGAGAGTCAGCTTAGTGGAGCAGAGCAGGCAAGTCAGAGAAGTTGCTTGAGTCAGCCAGAGTCAGAAGAATTCAGTCAGAAACAGTCAGCCTGCTCAGAAGTTCAGTTTGAACCACTCAGCTTGGTAAAGACTTTGAGCCAGAACAAATGAGTTGAATCAGCCAACAAGAAGAATCAGTTGAGTACAGTACAGCTCTGAGTGAGCTCAGTCAGCAGTAAGTCTTAGAGGCTGTACCGTTCTAGGTTTGAAGATTAGATTGTACATGAGGCTGAAAACCTCTAAGGACTAGAGATTGAATTAGCAAAGAATAAACTGCGCACTGTGTTCCTAATCTACAACCATGGACAATGGAGTTTTACTTTACATGTGGAAAGCAATATCCCGTAAGTTGTCACCTCTTGGATAAAGAAGTCACTGGTTAGGGTAACTTCCAATAAAGATGTGAAAGATTTTTCTGTATCTTTAAAGTCAGATTTAAAAATCTTTTCATGGATCTCATATTTTATTTGAACAAAAGAACAGTGCCAAAAATAATAGAAAAGTCTGAATATAATTGAAGCAAGGTACTATTTTCTTTGAGTGTATTGGATTATGTCATTATATTTCTTGTATTGAATATAAGAGAGAATGATTGAGAAATAATATACAAATTCCTGTGATCAGAGAAAAATGTCAAAATGTCATAGACATGGAGAAGGTAATGACAGAGGGTGGAAAATGGATCCAGTCTCAGCCTTGCTGCTTTACTTAGTTTGAGATTTTGAGGGTTTTGGTTGAACACAAATCTGCCTCTTATGGTTTTGAAAAGACTTGACATTTCCTGTGACTGGAAGACATCGACATTTGGGAAGTGTTACTCCTCAAAGAAATTGCATATATTCTTCCTTTTAAAATAACAGAAATTCCTGATGACTGAACATTATCACATAAGCATTGTCTTTGCAATATGTAGAAACACATTGTATGATTAATAGTATAGAAATAGAAAAGAAAGTATAAAGAAATAATGTTCAAAGCCACTACTACATTATTAATAATTCTAAATATTTTGACATTCTAATATAAAAAAAGTACTTTTGTGGAAATCCAAGGGACCAACTGTTTTGTGCATTATGTCAGATGTTAAAGTATAGTTGATTTATAGTACCATGAGCAGCAGCAGCAGCAGCAACTCATTCACCTTAGGGGAATATTTTGGTGGTAACACATCAAATTTCTGCTAGTAATTTCTGATAATAACCTACAAACTAAAACAAAACAATGACAGTGAAAATGAAAATCTTTTTCCTTACATTTTCACCAAATGTGTTTTAAGGAACTGGTTGGATTTAGTAATTTATATTAGTCAAGCATTTTCATGTTTAGCATTTCAAGGCTTGACTTTTTCTTTGTTGTGTTGTTTTTATAAAATTATAAACTCCCAGAACTTTTCAATATTCTAATGAAGACACAAACTTACTTCCTTCAGTTCACTGGGTTGCAGAACTTAGATAAAACACCAATTGTCTTTACACTAAATTTATCTCTGTATTAGAATTATATCCACATAAGCTAACTTTTCAATACAGGCATAAGAATAGAAAATGTTTGATCTGTGTGATTTAAAGGCAGTATATGAAAGCTAGAACTCTTGCCTGCTAGTGTGTAGTACAGTCCTTCAGGCAGTTGTCAATTAGTCAACACACAGATTCTAAACATCAGTATTACTTATCTGACCTTGCTCTGTATTGTGGGGAATATTGGAATAAATAGTGTGCAACGTCTATGCTAAAAACCTTGTCTATATACAGTTCTAAAAAGAAGTTACCATAATGTGATTTAAGTGTAAATAAAGCTATGTTAGTCTAGAGAAAATCAGGGAATAGTAATCAGGTGATTGATCATTTACACAAAACTAACTCAGTTTCTCTTTGTTAGGCTAATCCTCTTAATGGAAAATTTCCAATTTGAGAAAATTATGTAGTAAATTGTGTATAATTCAGAGACTGCATTTCACTGAAGCTATACTGTGTGACATTATTTTGGAAACTTTCTAACTCTGTGAGTTGAGAATTGTTACTGCAGCTTTTTATATATCCTGAGAGGAACAGTAGAACGGCATTGTTGTGACCTGACTACAGCAACACCTGTATTAAGGAGCAAGGGTGAAATTGAAATGATACAGAAGATTCCGAAGATACAGAATCCATGGAGTAATTTATACACAAGGCAAAGTAACTTTGACCTTTCTATTTAGAAACAGAAAAAATAAATAAATGCAAATTTTTTGATATGTCACAGTTAGAAGACCCAGAAGCTGCCCTGCACCAGTTCGAAGTTCCCCCTCCTAGTTCAGAGTGTCTAAAGGCATCTGCCATAGACCGTCTCATTGAGAAACTTCAATCAACTAACCCATATGTATGGAGCACCAGCTATTTTCCTGGCATTGCTTAGATTCCTGAAACACATTAAGAAGCAAAACCATATATAATTCTTTTCCTCCACACCAATCTTATATTTTAGGAAGATTGTGTTTTTGTTATAAATTAAAGAAAAAGTTTAATAATGTTTAAATTGATGTATTCACTTTCTACTATGCAAATTAAAAAGGCAGGAGAATCTTGCAGCTGAAAAGCTTGTACAGGTTAATTTAGAATTTTTTTTTTTTTTTTTTTGGTTTCTGTCATGTATATATTCCACGGTATTGGAGTAAGTATTACATACTGTGAACTTTGTCACAACATCTGTAATTTTACAGAAATTAAATCTATGTAAAAGATTTTGAGGCTGTAATTTCCCAAGTTTTATTCACAAATCCTGGTCTTGAAACCATCTAAAACCATTGTTTATTGGTCATAAACAACTAATTGGTCAATGGCTCATTGATACATCTTCACATATGTGACTTGTCTCTACTGCTTACCATCCCTGTGTCATTACCATAAGTAACCCTGCTGTACATACAATGAAGCTACTCTGAGTATACTGGGCAAGAATCTTTACATGTTGATGTAAAGGACAATTTATTCTTTGTGAATTCAGTTACTGGTCCTAGTCCTGGAGTGTTTCAGCCTCCATACAGTCTAGTCTTAAACCTAGACCTGGAAGGCTTCAGCCTCTGTACAATGTAATCTGCTAACCTAGACCTATAATTTTTCAGCTTCAGACACTTAATACTGACTGACTGTGACTAGCTCCTTCTGAACTCAGAGCAGGACTGAACTGATTTGACTCTTCTTGTTGGCTAATTCAACTCAATTGCTATTTTGGCTCAAACTCTCCTGTAAGCTGACCAGTTCAAATTGACCTTCTGTGCCAGCTGACTGTGTTTGACTAAACTCTTCTGACTCTGGCTGATTTCCACAACTTCTCTCACTGAAATGATCTGATCAGCTTCAAACTGACTCTTACTCTTAGCTGACTCTTTCTCGAAAACTAACTCTTCCTATTGGATACTGACTCCTTCTGCTGAACTGCCTCATGTCTTATCTGACTGATTCTCTGACTGCCCCTCTCTGAGATGAGAGCTTGCTTTTATATCATGAGAGTTCTTCTCATTCTGACTCACTCTGCTAACTATTCCTCTGATTCCTCACTTTTCCTGCTCTTCACTCTGTTTCATCTCAGATGTCACTCTGCCAACTCTTCATTCTGATTCTCTCTCAGACTTGCGATTAAATTCCTGTACTCACTCTGTACTTCACTCTGCCCCTGACTTTCTGCTTCTCAGTTGACTAGCATGTTCTGACTCAATCTCCTCGCATTCTATCAATCTCTACTGCTTCTCTCTTAACTCACAACTGACTGTGAACTCTGAATTAAGAGCCATGAGCTGAGAGTCAAGAACTAAGACCCTGCTTCCTTTTAACATTCCTGGAGCTGTATTTAAAGGCGTGTGTGACAACTTCCTTATGAATTGAGTTACTGGAGTTTCTCTAAGGTGTGTGCTGCATTTCAGCAGGATCACATAGGCCTTGAATGTGATCCTTTCCCAGAACAGCCATGTTGCTGGATTAAAAGAGTAAATGTTCCTATATATTTTATAAATTTTAAATGATTCTGCTGCATTTGCAAAGCTAAACAGACAACAGAATTGTGATGAGTGGACATTAGCTATCTGTTTGGACAGTGACCTGGAGGCTTCAGTGAGACTAAACTTCATAGATATTTTTTGTCATTGTAATTGTTTGCTGCATTTTAAAATCCAGAAAACTCAAGGGAATGTATTCTCTGTCTTTCCTTCAGGCCACAAGTCATGTATTCTAAAGTGTCCTCCAGGAGTGATGCTTTTAACTATGCAACCACGGAAAAGGCTATTATTCTATACAACCCCAAAGCAGAAATTACTTAGGTTTTAATTATACTTCTTATTTATTCTTTGAAAATTTCATACATGTGTGCAATATATTCTAATGATATCTACCTTGCCTCTTTCCCTCCTATTTTCAAGATCCCATAACACATCTCACTCCCAATTTTATGTCTCCTATTTTGTTTGAATTTATTCATTGACCTAGTAAATTTAATTAATGCTATACATATGTACATTAATTGGGAACTTTCTTATGATGAGACAGGAAGGAAAGTTTTGCATGTTTGTCCTGTTTGACTAGAAACCCTGTAAGGGCAGATCATTACCATGCCATGACTAGACATTTTCACTAAATCTCCTTTAGTATTTTATGTCTCATTTTGACAGTGTGTTTGCTTTGTTCTATAGTAGGTTAGTTTACAGTAGGCCAACAAATAGTTCATAAGTTTGCACAAAGTGAAAATAATCTTATATTAGATTGTTTGAGGAAAACAAAAAATTTCATGATAATTAAAAATAAATTTGCCTTTATTTTATCAAATACAACAGTATGTCTGAGACAAAGGAACGTATATTCTATGATCTTTCTATAATTTCTTCTATCACAATGAAACATTCCAAGATGATTTCCTGTTGTTAATTTTCAATAGAACATAATATTTAAGATTTTTGTCCTTTGAAGAAGAAAGCTTTGTAAATAAAATATTTAGTTTTAATTGCCCCCAAACCCAAAATTACATAGTGGAATAAATATCCAAGAAAATGTTGTTGGCTGTAGCAGCTAGTAGAAAAGATACCTCTTCAGTGAAGTAGATGTCATATATGCCAATATAATTTAGCCACTCAACAGATAAGGACATCTGTAATTTTCCAAGAGGGCATTTTGTTTTGCCTGAACACATAATTCCATTATGCTATTATAAGTGACATTGCTTAGAGTGACATAAAAGGTGCCTTAAACAAGATACTTAGAGAGAAAAATTTACTTAGTTAACTTGAGGAAACAGAAACAAGGCAGGATAGGTTTTAAGTGAGTCAAAAGACACCTATGGAAATAGTTCCACTGAAAGGACCGGCACATTGGCTTGCATAGGAAACATATGAGGGACCCCCAAAGAGAAAGAGCTCATGGCAATCATAAGTTACTAGAACCTGGGATGGGCCAAATGGAGCCATTTGTGGGGAAATTCCATATTTCATAGTAAAAACCGAGAAAATGGAAGTGAATAAACTGGCTTATGAGAGTCCTCTGTAAAATTACCAGAATTCTTTTAAACACAAAAGGGTTGTATGGTTGTATATAATTTGTCCTACCTAAATTCACCTTTTAAAATTAATAAAATAAAAAGTGAATTGAATAACAGGCATATTATACATTATATTCTATGTATAGTTTTAACAAACAATTAGATAACATAGCTCATGCTTTCTCTTGAGAGGTAGGAAATATCATACATATGATGGGTTTTCAGTGCCAATAGCAAATGACCCTCAGTTTATACAGTCTGGTATTTTTAAGTTAACAGTCTCTTTGTCATCTTAATGGCAATGTTTTTGAACAATTCTGTTTTTGGCATCATTATAAAAAATGATACTGAAAAGGTCATCTTTTTCTTTACAGCTTAATCTCTTAGTTTGATATCATTTTCACTGTTTTCCTTTACTACTTAATAAAATAAAATAAAATGATAACTATTGTTATCTTATTCAAAGTAGAGGACAAATTATGAAGGTCTAAATGTCTTATAAAGGAACTTTGTGATGATGTGCCAATAATGGGCATGATTTATTGTTAGATTGCAGTGGACTTTCAAAGACATCACATACTGTATTAGTGCTGAAATTAAATGAGTTCACTGTGATTCATGCAATTACAATGAAGTACAAAGAAATCAATACAATTTTCTACTCATTGTCAAGGTAGCTGGTAATTATTGCTATCACATGCACAAGAAGGTACTTTTGAGACAGCTATTATTTGTACATTCATTTGCCACTAGGACAGCCCCGATGAAAACAAAATCATGTGGCAAGCACACAATCAGAACTAGAAAATTCACCAAGAGTGTTGTCTCAGGGTTGAATAAAGAACAATTCAAGAGTATGAAAAGATGGGTCCCTGGATAAGAGTCCTCACTGCTCTTTCAGATGAGCTGAGTTTGGTTCCCAGTCCATAACAGGAAGCTCAAAGTTACCTTAACTCTGCTTCTTTCAGAGCTAAAAGAGACTGAAAGAGCCTCACTGGATGCCTGTATGCACATGGTATACATAAACTCATGCAGAAACACATATGCATACACATAAACAAAAATTAGATAACTATCTTTTAAAAAAAGAACAATTCAATAGTTTTTAAAGCTCTATTTAAATATTCATTAACATGATTTTACTTCCTGAAAAGCTATGTTGATGTTTTTCCACAAATGATAAACATTTGTGGTCTTGCAGTACAGAAATTTTACATTATAAACATTGGCATTTTAAAACTGAAGCATTTAATATAAAGTATAAGATGCTGTAGAGGACCATTTAATCTTTGAATTCAGCAGCATTGCTGCTCTACAGTAGAAAGAATGTTAGTACACACCTTTAATCCCAATGTAGCACACAACTTTAATCCAAATTCAGAAAGCAGTGGTGGAGCACAACATTAATCCCAGCATTTGGGAGGTAGAAATGGAGCTCAGAGGGAGAAGCAGAGAATAGAGGCAGAGATCAGAGTTCAGAGAAGGAAGCAAGGTAGAAGCAGAGCATGGAAGCACAGCTCAGACAGAAGCCAGATGGAAACAGATGGGAAGCAGACAAGAGGCAAGCTCAGGGAGGAGTGGAAAGTTAGTTCAGTCAGGCAGTTTGAGTACAGTCAGCTCACAGATAGTTCAATTCAGAAGAAGCCAAGAAGAGCAGAGCCAGACCAGAATATGCAGAGAGAAAGCAAAAAGTCAGAAGCAGATAGTTTACAATTTATAGTTCAGAATTCAGAAGACAGCTAGTCAGAGTGAGCTCAGTCATCAATAAATCTCAGAGGCTGAAACATTCTAAGTTTAGGCTCGAAGATTAGATTGTATGAACACTGGAACCCTCTGGGTTTGAGGATTTAATTGACAAAGAATAAACTGTCCTCTGCTGTGAACCCATGAGAATAATTTAATAAATTAATGCTCACAACTATGCCTACAAGATGTTTAAATTGTGACTATTGTAACATGGTCCTATAACTGTGATTAGCAGTAGGTACTTTCTTGCTGCAAGAAAATGAGAAAATCAGTATTTTCTAACAAAATTTTAAGAGAAAGGGTCTGTGTATAAGATAATTTTTCTCTGCTGTATCTTGGCAGTAGCATTGAATTGGATGCAGAAGTCTCTTTATCTACAGTGTCATCCCATTGTTTCAATTTTCAATTAATTGGGATTTGAAAACACTACAGTGAAAACTGTAGACATTCCAGAAATCACAATTAGTAATGTAACGTTACATGCTACCCAGAAGAATATGATAAAATTTTGGTGCCATTCTATTCTGGATACCCATGACGTGAATCACCATCTGTCTAGATCGGTGTTGTGTCCCTCACTGGTTAGATACTATATTGATGGTCCCATATCTGTCATAACATCACAATGCTATGGTCAGGTACCCTTGATACGGTAGATTAAAACTAGATTAAAATACCTGTGTCATTCAGCCATAGGAAGTGAATCATGTCAAGTGAACAAAAGAATATTGGTGGAAAACTTATGGTTATATTAACATAGAGACTTCATTCCAATAGACTTTATTAAATAGATTTTTTTAGTTGCTTGCCTTACTTATGAATTAAACTTCATCAAATTTTATAGATATAAGATACAATATAATATATGCTTCCTGTATTTTAGTACTATTTGTGGTTTAGGTAGATCCTGGAATGTAATGTGTACAGAATATATGGAGACTTTTGTGTAGCTAGGATCATTTTTCAGAGAGGTAAATCTAATTGAAAGTGCAAAACATAAAATCTACCCTAAAGAAAGATTAAAAGTGTTGCCTAAATTCTCTGTGTACCTGTACAAAAGATCTCTAGATTTTAATTTGATGAGTTTTAATCTGAAATATTTTGTATGTTCTTCGTTGCATAACACACTGACTTCCAAATGGATTGTTCATGTTTGACATCTGCAGTTTTCAATTAATTCAACCACTCATGAACCATGACAGGCAAGAAGCAAAGCAAGAGCATCATTTAAAAGATAACACCCTAAGGTTTTCAGGGCTCAATATCCATTACAAAATGACTTACTGTGAGTCTCCTTCAAAGGGGAAATGATGCAGCCTCATTTTGCTTTCTTAAATTATTATAGACAAAGATTAGCAGTGATACACATCACTCTTTGCTTAGTAACAAGACATTCCCAGTTAGTGATTTTTTTGACAGTGACAACATCTTTACTACCTTCATCTGGAAGCTTCTTTTTTTTCTATCTAAGAATACTCCTAAGAGTACTCTGTTCTCAATGATCTGTTCTACTTTGCTTCATTTTAAATAGCAAATCTCTTGGATCATATGAATAAAGATAGTTCATGGCTGGATTAATCTATTCTCTTAAAAAACTAATTTTGATAGTTTTCTTTAAGAAAGTATACTACTGGATATTTAAATGTTATTTTCTTAGGCATTTTGGCAGAGAATTCCATGAGAATTAATGAGGTCCATTATATTTATAAATTTCAAGGTGTTGGGTTATGGGTTGGTCCACAGAGATTTTAAAAAGTTAAAATTTTGAAACTATAAGTGTGAAAACTAACTGCATTTTAAAGCTTGTATTTTCAAAAATAAAAGACAGATAATTATTTTACATCTTCCCTATTTTAAGTTATTCCATTCCAGGAAGTGTTGAATGGTATATATCATACGGGGCTTTACAGAATTGGGTGGGGATATGGGCCCTGGCAGAGGCTGTCCAGATCTCACAGTAAGCTGTGCCTATTTCTAAGGGGCCTCTTCCAAGATAATTAATAAAATGAGGGAACTTATAATAGTTGCTTCATCCTCTAGGAAAGGAAAGTCCGTAAGCCCAAGTTTTATTTGAGAGTACAGAACCCAGGAAGAGCCAAAGGCAAGTAAAGACTCTGAGTATGAATGTGACCTCACTGTCAGTGTAAGAGCCAGGAAGCCAGCATGGTTAGGGACCCCTGAGAGGACAAGGAAAAGCAGATGTAAGAGGGTGTAGTGGACACTGTATGGACCTGGGTTTACTTTGAGTCAGAGGGAGTGTTTGAACTTGTTTACAGTTGTTTCTTGTAGAACATGCCAGACCCTGGCTCTCTTTCTTTCACTGTTAGCGTTGGCACTTTGACTCACTTTTTCAAATTGTTCTCCAGTGAGTGTCACAGAACACATTTGGTTCAGGTCACCTGATACTTCATGCTCTTCACAGCCTTTAATACCCTGCTAGAAGAATTCTACTTTCACATTTGACACTTTCCTCGTTTGTCCCCACAGAGTGACTGTTGACTTTATATTATTACATCTATTTTCTAGATTTGATATGCGTATGGATTCATGACAAACTTTAAATAGTCTGACAAATACTATTTGCACATGTCTGCTTGATGGATAGGTTCAGTTTTGTAAAAAACTATCAATTATTCCGATGAGCATTCATTATTTAGAAGTCTACATGAATGCCATAGATATCATCTCATTGAGAAATTTTATTGCCTTCATGAAGATATGTGACATATATGTGACTGCTGGATGAAAGAAAGCCAAAATGTACAGTGTTTCGCTTATCTATGTGATTATCATATTAAATGTTTTTCTCATGTGTGTTTCTGATCCTGTTGTAGGTTTAGTGGTTCTCTTGATAAGCCCTATCTTGAAAAATTTGCTGTTCTTTATGAAGAAGCTATTATTACAGGTTTTCAAGATACCACAAAACATATATTCTTACATTGTTCCACCCCTCACTCCATTTGATCAAATTAAAAGCAGAAAATGTTCTCTTTCAACTTTAAGTGAAAATTTGTTCTTTCTAAATACATGGTTCATTGAGAATTATCAGAACTATTTTGTCCTTAGTTTTATATATTTTAACAATAACTGGCCCATTGTGGTTTCAATATATTAAACGTATTTATGTCAACTATTCCATAGAATTTATAAATTATTGAAAATATTAATGACAAAATTCACAACAATTCGTAAATGATCTGAAACATTAGTCATAAAAATTGGTAAAATTTCATAAATAGGGGAATTTTAGAATAAATAGGACAAAAACATTTTAACTGCCCATCTGCATTAAATTGGATTTAATAGCAACCCTGGATTCACTAGGCTGCTATCAGGGACAACATTTGGCTCATTATATAAAATATGTCACCTACTCCTAGCCGCCTGTAACACCCTGAGTAAGTTCTGAAGATGAAGACGATAATGACAGTAGCATAACAATTGAAAATGAGAATTCTTCTGAATGGAAATAGAGATTGTATTTACAGCATGATGTTTCTGTTCGTGTATTTTAAAACAACTTTGATATGGGTTTATAACTCCTTAATCTGTGTCCTATGGGTGATTCTAATAATTTTGTAGGGAGCTGCCAAAAATTAGTTTTTGTTCTGTTAATCATTGCTAATAAGAACAGAGAAATTTTGTAAATGTCCCAGGAAAATTATTCTAATTAGGAATGTCTGAATTTGTGCATCTCCTTAGAGATTAATTTATTCATCATAATCAGTTAATCACTTTTCTTTAGATAATTAGATACCTTCTGGTGGAGACAAAGACCCTTTATTTCTCTTAGAATGCAGAAGACTATTTTAGCTGACAGCAGTGAAACGGGGCCTTGAGCTCAAGACCTCCTTAGCATGTAACATTCCTAATTGCATACTGATTAGTTCTGGTCCCATCACTGCCCAAATAAGAGTGGGCTTCAAAAAATATTTAGAAATATTTATAGAATTGATTTTGAAAAAGTCTAGTGGACTTATGGGTAGAAATTATTTTCTATTTTATGAATTATTCAGTAAGTAACATTAGCAGAGAAACACTTTATAAATAGGATAACCCTGTCTCTACTTTCCACATGGAAACTTAGCTAGAGCCCTTCCAACTACTCTGAATTAGATATGAACATTAATGTACATTTTGAGCTCTTAAATAGATATGGAAAATGAGAAGGGCATCATACAAATAAAAGGTGGATGAATTCAGTCAAGAGAGCAATGTAAAGATATGGAACAAGAATAAACTGTAATTGTAATGATACAACTCACTTAGCAACACACACACACACATACACAAACACACACACACACAAAATTGTGTCTAGAGCTGAAGTCAGTGCCACGTAATTCCAATACCCTTTCAACAAGTCAAATAACTAGAAAATATCCACACTCAGCATAATCAAAAATATCACTAAAATATGTGCTTCGGGGGGAAAATTAACACAAAGTCCACTCCCATATATATGCTGGAAAACAAAAGGGAAAAAGTATCAATACTATTGAGTATATACAAGTTTCTGTTTATCAAACATAATGTCAAATAACTCTGGCCAATGTAGGATTGACAGCAGTATGCCATAAACATATTGAAATATTTTAACAGGTAATTTTGAAAGGAAAAAGAACCATTTTTTTGTAATATTTTTCAGATGATCTCATGGTTTCAGAACAGAGTAGAATCTCAGGATAAAATAGATTACATTTTAAAAATCTCTCTCTACACACACACACACACACACACACACACACACACACACAATTTTGTAGGGGTTGCCAAATACTAATTCCTTTACTGCTAATTATCATGAGAAATAGCAACCCTGTTATTTTTCATGAGTTCTTGTTAAATACAATATTAGCAATATCCTGAATCGAAATGATATTCTATGTAAATTTGTTGTTGAGTCAGGGTCATGCATAGCGTAGGCTGGACTCATCAGTCATCAGTTTCTCAGGGGCTGAGGAGATGGCTCAGGGATTAAGAGCACTGGTCGGTGGGGCAAAGGACCTGGGTTTAGTTCCCATCACTCACATGGCAGCTTATGGCTGTCCATAATTCCAGTTCCAGGAAATCCCTGTCCTCCTATGGACTCTGTAGGTACCAGGGACACACATGGTACACATACAGACACGAAGAGAAAGTACTCATACGCCTAAAGTAAAAATAAAGTTTCAAAAGATAAGTACTCAGTAAATATTTTGAGATGCTTGAAGAAACTAACAATAAAGAGAACTCGAACCTCAGATTCTTTCCTCTCACCGTGCCGATGCTCGGAGAGCAGGACTAAAGCTGGTGGCTGTGGGGGTGGGCATTGACTCCACGGCAATCATTGAGCTTTATGTGAGGTTTATGTACTGTATTTGGACTTTACAACAACTCTTTGAAATTACTTAATTTTATAGATCAGGGAACTGAATCTAACAGCATTTAATTAAGGGTTGAATCCAGGACATGAAATCAGTCTTTCTTGAATCCTAGGCCTGCCCTATTAACTACCAGCCTAGATTGATTTTCACAAACAGAAGGAACAGGAAGAGATTTCTTTTTCAAATAAAAGAGATGGAGACACATTCCTAGAAGTGTTATAGAACTCATAGAATTACGAGCATAGAACTAAAATGAAAGACAAAACCAAATGATAAGCATTATACAAGTGGGTGCAACAGGAGGGAATTGACATTTCTGCATGTTCCTCTCTCACACACTGGTGAGAAAAGGTGAGGCCCCGTGTTCCTCACACTGAGTCATTGTCAATATGACTAAGAACTACAAAAGTTCTCCATTTTCTGAGAAGAAACAGCATTAGTCTTAACCAGAACAGTAGGTCAGCTTGCCTTCGAATGGAGGTATTCTATAGACAAAACTGGTTGATCCTGGCTGAGAGGAAATGCAATAGAAAATCCTTCCTGCCACAACACTGGCTGTAGGCAGATAGCTCCTCTTACTCATAACACGAAACAAACCCAAACTGAGGGTCTATCATTTGCATCTAAAGTGATATGTGGTCAACTTCCAGAACCCAAGCAAAATATTATATATTGAAAAATAATTTCATTTGCTGAGATGAGCATTTGCTATTTATCCCTCAGCATACATTCCCTCTGTGGATTGAACACCCTTGATGTGAGGGGGTTAGAGATGAGGACTGTTAACCTCTTTGCACATTGGACTATGGTCTTGCAAAGTTACAATTCAGGTACGTCTCAGAGTATGAGAAAGTGACCTGGGATAGTAAGTCAAAATGTTACACCAAGAAGGCAAAGTCAATTCTACTGTTTGTAAAAAGTAGCAGAAAAATTATCTTTGCTTTTCTTGCAGATGTTGATCAACAATCCTGTAATTTCCAGAGCTGTTGGCAACTTTCCAGAACCCCGGAAAGGCTGGAGCAGTCGAAAGTGGAGATCAGCTTTCTGGGGATTCCTAACTGCATAGAAGGCTCTCTCCTTAAGAAGTCAACATGGCGTCAGTCAACTCTCTCCTTGTTGTTTTTACAGTGGGTGATACTACATATTAGCTTTTAACACAGAGCTGTACAGAAAGCATAGCATTGCTAATTAATGTTTGTTTTCACTTTTACTTGTGATCCATTTTTAAGGCTCTCTTCCCTTCTCTTTTCTCTCTCCTCTCTTCTCCTCTCCTCTCCTTTCCTTTCCTCCCCTCCCCTCCCCTTCTGTCCCCTTCTCTCCTCTTGTCTCCTCTCCTCTTCTTCCATCACTTCCCATCCTCTTCCTTTCCCCTTTCTTCCTTTCTCTTCTCTGCCACTTTAATTTATCTATCTATTTTTTTTGTTAATTCCTCATGTTTACTTTCTACCTTGTTCCACTAATGGCCCTATTTCATGTGGTATGGATGTCACAAAGATATCTGTGGCATCAGTTATAGCCACGAAGAAGATAAACATAGGCATTATCTGATCTAGCGGGGAAATCAAGGAAGGTGTAACAAATAGGACCAGGAATAAGCTGGTATTACTGACATTGTTATGGACTTTAGGGATCATGATTACATTTTAATCATGTAAGAAGGACATTTCAGTCAAAGACAGTGGCAGGAAACAATGACATGTACTAGGCAAATCATGAACTGGTGGAGAAAAACAAGCATTTCATTTTGGCTACCCAATTTGGTTAGAATATTATGTCAAATCAAGGAGTCTGCATTATAGACTGTCCAATAAAAGCCTGTTTTACTGTCCCATCTTTGGCAACTGTCCGTGAATAAAGTCTAAAGTGACAAATGAATAAAAGACAGAAAGGAAAAGAGAAAAGCATGCATACTGCTTAAAAGTCCTTCGCCTTGGAAACAATTTTGCAATGTAGGCAGATTATCATTCCTTTATCCAACAGGGGACAAATTTTGGAGAAGCCCAACTTTGAACTCACAAAATAGTGGTTGGCAGACTTCTCTGACAGAAAGTTCTGCATTCAGAATTCAGCTCATAAGAAATGACAGCAGGAGCCATTGAATCATAGTGATGGCCATGGGAAAGGTTAGGAGGTTGGAAGTAATTTAAGGTTGACCCACAGAAAGCAACCTAGCCTGAGATGTGACAGAGGCAGTATTACTGAAATTGCATTTCCATTTTCTAGTCACATAGAGAGGATCAGTTATAATATCCGTGCAAGGGAACGTATTAGGTTAGGAGGGCTAGAAGTACAGCAAAAGGCACAGAAGGAGCCTTTGGCTAGCTTCCTAAAACTCAGAGAAAGTGAGCATTGTGTAAGACAGAGTACTTTTAAAACTATGATTGTATGATTGTATGATTTAAAACTATGATTGTATGTTATGCACACACACACACACACACACACACACATGATTTTGAGTGTGTGAGTTCATGTGCACGTGTGTGGATACTGAGAACAAAACAATTCACTATAAAATACTGTTTATCTTTGTCTAAGGATGGCAACCCATGTAATTTTCCACCTTCAATGTTAATGTATACATTGAGATTAAAGGTGTTCCAGTCTTTGTATATGCAGCCATTTCAAGGAAAGACTGACTCCTTCACTACAGATTGCTTCGTATTCTGACTCCTAAGATCTTTCTGTGCTATATTCCCCAATGTTCCTTGAATCATATGTACAGGAACCCTAATTATAGATGTATCCATTGGACTGTGCTACCCTGGCTACACTGATTTATGCATTTGTGTTAATTCAGGAGCAGTGGGCATGGGAGGGGAATACGGTAGGTGAGAATGGGGAGAATGCCATAATTATATTTCAATTAAAAACATTAAAACAAAACAAGAAAAACATTGGTGTTTCTCTGTTTTCACACACGTTTCTCAATGGCTTAGAGCCTCCTAATTAGGTTAGACTGCTTTTCCAGCCAGCCTAACACCTAGAACCTACCAGAACTGGTTTACAGATGTCACTTATGCTTCTGAATTTTTACATGGGTTCTGAGGATCCTTATGATTGCAAAACAGTAATTTCCCTGTAGAGCTAACTCAGAACCTATGAGATGGAATCTAAAAGCTGTGTGTGGCTTATGCTGAAATGCATACTATGGCCTTTGTGATTGTCAACAGTCACAAAAGTAAAATTAAATGTCTATGAATATGACTTACAACTTCATTTCCTTCTTAAAGCACAGATTTGTAATGTTCCATCACTGCAGACAGTATTACATAACGGCATTATTTCTTAAGAATACCAACAAATATTTTGAAAGAACGATACTTATTTTGGTGGTGATATCCATGTTCTAACTACATGTGTTGTCTTGATGTTTTTAACCTTTCAGTCCTGTTGAGTTCCCCATCTATCTATCATCTATCTATCTGTGTATGCCCTTTATGTAAGGACTGAAAATATGTTTAATTTGTCATTCCTTCTAAAGAACAGATGTAAAGTACTTTTAGAATATTAGAATTAGCCTCGTATTCCTACCAATTCAAACTTCTAAGACAAAAAAAAAGGAAAGGGGCAGAATAAATAAGCCATTCCTGGAAATTTCAGAAGGGAAGTCTAATAGAAACCCAGTAATCATTATCATTATTTCAACGTTATAAATTAAGCATAGATGACAACAACCACTTTTGGACATGTTTCCTTTTAAAAAATGATATATTGTAGCTATAAAAATAATGAGCTGTATAAAATTGAAATATGATTATTGTTGCTTGTTAAACAAATTTAAAACATTAATAGCTAGCACAAATTTTGTTATAAGTGCTTGGCGTAATGACAGCCCCATAATGGACACTCAACAAACGTTGAATGAATTGAATTAACATGGTAATAAAGTGGAATAAATGGTTGAATGATTATCATTTTGTCTGCACTTGGCATGCCTGACAGTCAAGCCTTAGAGTTCAAATTCAAATTCATATTCCAACTGCAGTTAGACGTATTTAGGAAGATGACATCTTGGGAGAGTTTGAAATTGTATTGAAGTAGGTACTTTGAGACAGGAACTTCATCAATCAGACTAAAAAAAATAATGTTGGCAGTTAAGTATGTTAGCCATATAAATTTCTTCGTTCTTGTGAGTCCTGGGCCTACTTTGCACATTTTTTTCTTAATTCAAACTGGATTTGAAAATCTGTTTCATAATGAGAAATTTTACACTTGGACTTATTTTCATATATTTATAAAGAAGTGAAATAATATATTATTCTTTATTAGGAATAAATACTTAAATAAATACTTAGTTAAAAACTAAGATATAATTTCAGAATAATATTTTTTTTGCTGTTATAGTAAGGTTTTTACTCAACTGTTTGAATCCTAACTCATTTATAAAACTTAACCCCAGAAATCTAATTGGTCTGATTAAAAAAAAAAACATGTAATTTATAGCTCAATTATCTACAGAAAATATATAATATAAGACTCAACTAAGATAAAATTTATAGTTATTCTATTTTGTAGTTTTAATGCAGGCATAGAGAACAAAGATTCATATTTTTTCTATTGATCATTTTTACCACAGGAGATGAGAAAACTAATTGCTTTGATAGGCTAAGCATGGAAATTTTAGATATCTAGAATGAGTCAAGGTTCATTGGCAAATGCCCTCATTTTTTTTGAGTCAAAAGAATATAATATTTCTTTGATATGATATAGAAACCAATTAACTAATATAATTAAAGAAAAAGATAAATACATCAAACTAAACACTATATGCAGATAGAAGACTCTTGATAAAACAAAATACCATTGGTAGAAGGGAGAAATTTTCTAATCATATACCTGAGAATGAGTTAATTTCCAAAATATGTAACAAGCTCCTACATCTCTTTAACAGAAACTTAATTAAACTCAACAAAAAAGCATAAACACTTGCATTGACATTTCTCACAAAAGACAAGTCAGTGACCTATATGTAAATTAGCAAATCTTCGTAACAATTCTTAGGGGAATATGAATTAAAATACAATTAGATATGACAACTGTAAAACTCTCCACTTTTGAATTACTATTCACAAAGATTTTGAAGTACTATTGTGAATTAATACTGAAAATACCATATGGACAGGACATGGTTTTCAATAACTGAGACTCAGAAGATTATTAATGTCTGGATCTATGTTGTGGTATATGCTCACAATGGAATATTTTCAACTGCTAAGTTGAAGGAAAGTCTTCCTTTTGTGACTACATGAATTCGTCTGGAGAGCCTTATATCATGTGAAATCAGCCACTCATAACAAGACCAATGCTGCCTGGTTCCACATTCATGAGGTATTAATCTCATTCAAGCTCACAGTGGTTTCCAGGGGCTTTGGGTGAGGGAAACAGAGATTGTCACACAAAGCAATATAAACTTTCAGTTATGCTATATAGTGAGATCTACAGGTCTGCCATACAAAATAATACTTATAGTTTACAATGTAATGAAATGAGCTTTAGTAAATCTTTTTATCACAAAAAGAGATGGATGAGAAAGGAGAGATGGAGTGGAGAGAAAGAGAAGAGGACAGGAAATGAGAAGAGGGGGAAAAGGGGATAGAGAGACAGAAAATAGAGTGCAGAGGATGGGAAGGAGAAAGAGAGAAAGAGTTAGAGGTAGAGAAGATAAGAGTACAGGAAACACGATGAAGGATGGAGGGGGAGATGGGGATTGAGAGAGAGAGGACAGGAGAGGAGGGGCATAGGAGGGAGGGACAGGATGAGGAAAGAGGAGAAAAGAGGGAAAGGAAAATTGGAAGGATGAAAATGACAGAAAAGGAATGGAAAGGAAAGGCAGGGGAAGGGTGGGGAGAGGAGAGGAGGAAAGGAAAGGAAAGCAAAGGAATGGAAAAGAAAGAAAAAGAAGTATAAGACAGCCACAAACATACAAGTCACTCTTATACCTACTGAACCTGTGGCAAAATAGATTGCAGTGATGAGACCGCAGGTTTCTACACAGGTCCGAACTCATGTAAGTGTACAGAGCTACACTTTAAATGTATTAAAGATCTTTGCATAGCATTTAAGCTACAAAGTGGGTCCTTTAAGTACTGAACATTCCCTGGCTGTGTGGACAATCGATGCAGAGGCTGAAGATTTCTCCCCCTACTCTCTCTCCTTGAATGAGTCTCAGAAACAAAGCCATTTCGTGGGTTAATTCTATGAATGAATTTCTTTTACATCATACACAATATTTCTTATTGTAAACAGAAAGTTTAACTATTTTAGGTAAAATGTTAGAAAATCTTGATATCTTTGTGCAAATCTGCACCCATGGCATCTAAAATATGAAACATAGACTTCCAACATGGCCTTTTAGAGTAGATTTCCATTGGCTTTAGATTTATGAAATTTTACTAAATTTTATTTATACCTCTACTCAAGTTTTTAGATGACAAGATTGTGCCACAAATACTTTATTATCATAAGTTTAGATATTTAATAAAAATTTCCTAATCTTGTAAAATACTTATACTTTACAAGATATAATTTTCTGATGACGTGTTTGTCATACAAAAACATTATGAAGACACTCTGCTAAAAGCATATGTATTTTCACATGTGTATTTACATAAAAACATGCTTCTTAATTACATATACATTTACTTCATCTAAATCTATGTTGCCATTTAAAACAGTTTGTATGAATCAATCTGACTTAATATTAGTGGCATTAATTCTGTGAATTTATATTCACACATATCATTATTGTTAGTCACTCAGACATCAAGACAAAAGTCAATTTCCAAGGTTACTTTTATGAAAAAAACACAATTCACTGACTATTATTTCAGTACGTTAATAGGTTTTGCTTTCTTTAGAATGTGAGCTGTTTTTGAAGATGAAATACTGACAACACAGACCTGACTTCTTTTTTGACTAATGAAGTTCAGCAAAATGATTTCTTTCTATTAGATTGGTTTACTTGGATTGACTTTCATCGAATAAAGTTTCTGGTGAATCATAAACTTTAGCAAGCTGGAGATGTAGTTTAGGAACTGAGATCCCATCTAGTGTTCACAATGCCTTAGGTTACAACTCTAACAAAAGTCTGTGACAAATAACATTTAGAAATAATCTGTTTTAAACTTCTCTATATTGAAATAGATAAGGCAGTTTTAGTTTTACAGAGCTAAAGCTGTTCATGGGACACTGCCCCATGAATCATACTGTGTCATAAAAGGTGATTTTTCCATGATGAGATGAAAGTACTGAAGGTGAAGGAGTGGTGTATTTACACTTACTATTGGATATTTACCCAGTAATGTTGGTATCCATGACAGGGAGGAGAAGAAAATATTTTGTTCAAAATAGGGTAATAATCATGAAGTCATAAAAGAAATGCTTTATATCCCTTAAGACAGTCTATAAAATGACCTCATTTGGTCACATTTGAAATTCAACATCACAGAGATATCATGAATTCAAGTATGCTTCTAAATTCAGTAAGCAATTAAAGAACCCTAGAAATGCTTTCCTGATCCATTTTAAAAAATCTAATATTTTTGTTGTTGTTGTTGTTATTCCTGTTCTTTAAATTTCTTCTGTCTTGCTCCTCATGAAATCAGGAAGTGATATGTTGGAAGACCATTATCTAAATCAAAGACTAGCTACAGAGTTTGCTCATAACATTCATCTTGGGTCAGTTTTCTAGGTCCATTAAAACTCAAGCTCTCAGAATTGACATATGTCCTATCCAGTCAAGTAGTGATAAGAGGAGACAGGAAAGATGAATGGTAGTACAGAGGCTACAAAGCTCTTGACCTTAAAGCAGACATGGCCCTCCAGTTTACTCTACTATTTGTAGATACAGATTCAGGGAAAAAGGCAGTGTATTCTTTTCTAATTCAATTCCTGGTCCTTAGCCGGTTGCAGTCTCCATATAATCTAATCTTCAAGATGCTAGCTTGGACCAAGAAGGCATCATCCTTACAATAACTTTTAAAACTCCGAGACTTACTGTTGATTGAGTCATTCTGACTAGCTCCTTCTGAATTGAGAGCTGTACTAAACTCAACTGACTCTTCTTGTTGGCTGATTCAACTCAGTTGCTGTTCTGGCTCAAATTTTTCTCCAAGCTGCTGGTTCAAACCGACCTTCTGAGCCAGCTGACTGTTTCTGAGGGAACTCTTCTATGCTTCTATGATTCCCAAACTTCTCTGACTGAATTGCTCTGCTCTGCTTCAAACTGACTTTCCCTGTTACCTGACTCTTTTTCCCAAACTCTCTCTTCTTCTGTGGTATGGTTTCTGGGTCTCTGCCTCAGACTGCCTCAGACTGCCTCTCTGCCTCAGAATTTCTCCATAACTGACTCTCTGAGCTGAGAATCTGCTTTTATATCAGAAGAGTTGGGCCCATCCTCATTCTGACTCGCTTTTCCTCTGATTCATCACTTTGCCTATTTGTCACTCTGATTCATCTCAGACATCACTTCCTGTCTGACATTGACTCCTTCTGAGCTCTGCTTCCTGCTTGGCTTCTACTTGCTTCTGTCTTGGGGATTAAAGGTGTGTGCTACCACTGCCTTCTGAATACTGATAGTAAAGGTATGTACTAACCTTCTTTCTACCCTAGAGAAGCCATGCTGGTAGATTAAACGATTAAAAGTTCTTCTACAACAGAAGTCAAGTGGACTTCTGTACAGCTAATAATTGGACTTAGAAAAGAATATGTCTTTGGTGAGGTATTTTGGGCCAGTTCTTAGGTGGTATCAAGCTGGAACAATTCAGTTTCTACAACTTTCACCTTGTTTCTCTGCCACCCACAGCCTTTATGAGAACTTCAGTTCCATCAGGAGATCTTGGCTGAATTCTGAATACTATGGCATCAGCCATGCAACTCTTCTGGAGCAGCTTCCTCTGAGACTGAAATATGTTTAAGAAAGAAAGTAAATAATTCAAAATAGCTTCAGGAAGACCTTGAAACTGACCAGATTCACCATTCTCCCTCCCAAGAACAAACAAGGAAGAGTGTTGAGAGCCACACTCAGTCAAGTAAAGCTGCAAAGAAGACTCTGAGACCAGACTAGCTTCCTGGAAGAAGCAGAAGTCAACCAAACTGCATGGAAGAGATGTAAACTGAGTCACTTGGAAAGGGAATTCTCCATTCTGTTGAGCTGCCTGTAGGCTGTGCAGTGTGCTCCACCTTCCTACTTCTGTGAGCTGTGGTGGACTTCAGTGATACTACTAACTTTGAGTAATTTCTGCTCCTGTGAGTAACCTCTCATCCATATTCCTTTAAGAAAACCCAATAAAACTCACTGGTTCACCAAATGGACTTTGGTGGTATCGGTGATTTGGTTTGTCACGGGCTACCTGTCTGGATGGAGTAGGCATGTGTGTTGTGTCTCCCAAAGGAAAAGCTGACACACAATAACAACCAAAAGTGACTTTTAGGTTTTTCAAGCTACCGCTGCCAAGCACATTGCACGCAGGCACATTCACACACACAGACACACACACACACAATATCAACAGTGACAAGAAAAGAAAGAAGAAAGACAGTTCACTTTATGGGAATTGGTTTCTCTTTTATTTATGTTTATATCGCATTTTTGAAAGAGGAAAATAAAGATAAAGGTCACGACGGCTGCATTAGTATGGATTGATCTGGCTCAGTGAATTGAATCCCCCAAATGAGAATTTCTAGAGTAGTTAAAATAGAGATAACTTTTTAACAGGGACTTTGATTGATGACTGTAACCTATCCAAGCTCTGCCTTTCTGATGTGATGAGGGCAAAATGCTACAGCTTGTTTGAGATGAGGAATAGTGTTTATAAGGACATTTTCTTTTGTTTGTCAGACACTGAGGAGACGTCTGAGCCACTGCAAGCTCTGATTTTCTGTGCCTGGAATTTATTTATGCCTACCAAAGTAAGAAGTTCAGTTCTTGGATGAGGCAGAGCACAACTAAATCTCTTTATCTTCCAGTGGCTATCTAATTAAAAAACCTATTTTTCAATTACAAACAGCATTGAGTAAATGCTACAGAAGCATTTGTTTCCGTATTTTTTTCTTATATGGAAATGTGTAAGAGATGAACATCCTCACTACTTACCACTCATGAATACTTTCCCATTCAAGACATGTCTACTGGTACATAAAATAAATAAACAAATCAAATGTTCACAGAAAATAAATCACAAAAGTCATTTAAAGCCAGGCAGTGATGGCACATGCCTTTAATTTCTGCACCCAGGAGGCAGAGACAGGCAGATCTCTGAAAGTTCAAGGCCAGCCTGGTCTACAGAGTGAGTTCCAGGACAGCCAGAATTACAACAGAGAAACCCTGTATCGAAAAAAAAGAAAAGAAAAAAAAACAACAAAAAGTCATTTAGTGTATATGTGTGTGTGTGTGTGTGTGTGTGTGTATATATATACATACATATATATATATATATATATATATATGTATGTATATATATATATTTAAGGGTGAAAACCAAACTTGCATATTCACAGAATGTTTGTTTTTACATAAATAATTAAATCTTGTCAACATTTGCTACTTAAGGACACAGGTCATCCTCAAATTTTTTTTTTCAGATTTGATTGAGTTTTCTTATTCACCAAGTCTCTAGCTTGCATAAGGACCTAGGAAACATATACATATATACAACTAAAGCAGAAACCATTGCAAATTCTGTCCCAATCACGAGCCAAAATGTAATAGTTTTTAAATAAGCAATACTGTTAAAAATTCAAATAGCAATTTTTAACCAAACATTCTAACACAAAACAATTCAAGGTTAAACCCAAATTAATACATGAATATGAGTCTCAAATCTAAGTCAAGGTGTTCTAGGAAGAGGTCTTGACATTAGGTGAGTGACGGTGTGTTGTTATGCAGGGTGTGCAAATTCAGAGCCAAGGTTGAAGTGATGTCACAGTGCTCCACACAGATAATAGTGCCACAAAGATCTCAGATGCATTGCACACTTATTTTGAATAAATGTCTGCTGTTTGTGTGTGTTCAGAATCCTTTGAGAGTTATTCAAATTTTCATGACTCTTATACTTAGGTTTTTATCATTGTGATGCAAAGTTTAAGATTCTGGGTTTTAGGGTACTGTATTAATGATTTGCATTAGTATTTTTCAATCCTCGGGTGAGAGGAAAGTTAAACATTGCATCTATTGCAAAAGTCATGTAAAGAAAATAATGTAAATTTTGTAACTTGATTAGGAATTTAGACAACTGGGAAATTGCAGTTTTAATAGAAAAGAAATGGCTGAAAATAAATGTCTGAGAGATGGCAGGGAGAAAAGTTTTCATAAACTACCTCACTCTGGTCAAGATGAATCAAGGACAGTGCATAGCTTTTCATATACTCTGAAACATAAGCTTTTCAGGGAGAAAAACCTCAGAATGGCTGTAGGACAGGATACTGCCGTATTCACATGTGATAAAAGATTTAATGAAGGTCAGGAGGAAGCCATGGAGAATTAGCAGGTGGTCACATGAGACTGTTTGACTGGATTTGTAAGGAAACAATACCATTATTCACTTGACAGATGGAAATTTTGAGACCAAAAGA
The DNA here is from genome assembly GCA_026225945.1 of Cricetomys ansorgei. Classification (NCBI taxonomy): domain Eukaryota; kingdom Metazoa; phylum Chordata; class Mammalia; order Rodentia; family Nesomyidae; genus Cricetomys; species Cricetomys ansorgei. The sequence goes on from JAMJFZ010000558.1 coordinate 199,480, forward strand.
TAGGTGGTTTGAAAATACCCAGATCTTTTCATTCTTGCCTCTCGTCTTCCTCATGTATCTGTCAGAAGACAAAGATGTAACTTTAATACCAGGTTAAGAACCTCTGTGGACCCTCCTACTGAGTTCCATACATTTGGGGTTCTGAATTATTGAGTGGTATTTTCTCTCTTGAAGATTAATTTCTCACCATGTGTAATGTTCGATACACTGTGGTATCACTTACTCATTTCACTAATGTACTTATGCTCAATTCTGCAGTTTAAGTTTCTTAAAGTGCACAATTATTCCCCATTTAAAGATGTGATAAAAGGTATTTGGCTTAAAGAGAAAGGTTCCTTGCTTAAAATGAGGCCTCAATTCTATAAAAGACCTACATACAAGTAAAGTTGTTAAAAGTGGGAGAAAAAATATTCTGTAGGAAGAGCACAACATTTGGTTATATAATACCAAGTGGTCAGCTCAGAAAACAGAAAAACAAGCAGCATTGTACAAAAATGTATATGAACATGTATCTGGGAGAAAAAAATTACTAGATTTTAACCAATCATAATCAAAGATATTATGCATAAATAGGCTATTTATCATAGAATATAGCAAAAATTGAACATGTTTACAGCTACCAAAATGATTGCACAAACATATGTACAGTATACAATTATATCTGTCTTTGTTCAGCAGTACAGAAAAAGAAAGATTTACATCCTAATTAATCTTGCTGCTTTTCTATCAAAGGGAATTTTATACTTTCATTCATTAGATCAAACCACAGGGCTAAACAGCCTAAAGATTACTCTGTGTGGGACACAGAACAGATATCAGAATTATTAACACACTAAGCATGAACAAGCAGCACTGTCTGCTATAAAGCCAGTCCAGACATTCCAGCTTCAGAATTGTCTATCTTCCTCTTGATCTTGGCCACACCTGAAAGAATTGCTGAATATTCTATTGTATAGTAGCTCCCACTTTATTTACTGTATTTACCAAAAGAAGGGCATTCAGCAGCCTCTTGAACTATATCAAATTTTGTTCTGTAGGTGCAAGCTACCATACTATCAATTTTACAATGGGAAATAATAAGTCTTTAAAGATAGATAGAGCAGCTTGACCAGTAATAACAGCTCAGTTTCCCAAGAAGAAAAGAATCTTAGAAAATATGTCTAATCCCTTTGCTCAATTTTCAAACAGGCTTCATATTGCTCAGTAGATAAGATTTATCATTGTTGTAAGCACTAAAAATTATTGTTTATCTTATGGTCTTTTTTAGTGCCTTTCAAATGCTTTAAAATGCAAAATTTATTCTTGGTGAGGTTATCTTCTTAAAAAACCTTGTTTACACATGAATATATATTAAAAATTAGCTATGTAATAAAAGAACAGTCACTGAATAATAAAAGAATATTCAGTAATGAGATATTCCCCACAATTCTTTTATTATTTTTCCAAGTTATAATATACAGTCTCTTCTAAGAGGCAGCACAATACAGTAGAAGGAGAACCATCTCTGTACTAACACAAACATGGCTTCAAATAATCCTGGAAGATCTCTCTGCCTCATAACCTTGGCCAAATCCACTAAATTCTCAAAGACTCCATCATCTCAAATGACAGAGAGAGAAATATATCTTGCTTTTATTAATCACATCTGCCAATGAGAATATCAGATTACCATGGATACATTTATAACCCTTCAAATTTGATAAAAATGAAGCTCATGTTATTAAAATCCATGAAATCTTACTACAGAAAACCATGGACCTCTGGTATCAGATTCACAGTGTAGAAGGATACCCCATTTCCATATTTTTATGCAGCACATTGGCAACAAAGAAAACACTTCGATAATTTCAACACACATTCCACCAAAAAGACAATTCTAGATATTTCCTTTTGAGAGAACAGAAATATACATTTAAAAGTATTTGTCTTCTTTTTCTTTCTTCCCTCTTCCTCCCATTCCTTCTCTGAATTTTGTTTCTCCTCTTTTTAATTCCCACCCGTGTTTCCTTCTCCTACGCCTGCCTCTCCCTTCTCCCTTGCTTCATCAACCCTTTTTCTTTATGTGCTTTATCTGATCATTTTCCTCCTTTGCTTCTTCCTGTTGTACTGATATAGTCCAGGTTACAGGCTGCTACATAACTAACTCATCTCATAATAACTGAAACTACTAAAATCACACTGACCCTAACAACCAAACGCAGTCTAGGGAGCAATTTCCCAATATGAAAGATATGCAAGGTAAACTATTCTAACAGAAAAAGGTTGGCTATGCTTATGAATAATTTATTTCAAGATTTAAAAACTTGAAAAGGTCTAATTTCCCTGCACAAGAGTCTATGTGGAAAGAGGGCAGAGTCTACAGTGACTACACCCTGAGGTTTGAAAGGCTTGTCGGAGATGGGCGATGGTTGTTCAGACCACAGTCCTTCCAAATAAAGTTCTATGGCTGAAAGAAATAACAAAGCCTTTAAGATTTTCCTGTGAAATAATTGATTCATTGCTAATATCGATTTATCCTGATCTAACTGTGTAGAATTAACAATAGCTTCTTATGGCCTTGGGTTCAAATCATTTAAAAATACATTGAGTATAATATTAAGGTATTGATAAAAATGATTTATTTTCTTCATAGTCATTTATTTCAATCAAAAAAGTTTCCATAATTTTGTCATCACATTTAACCCAGTAATAAAGTATGTCTAGAACCAAAGTATCTAGATTTTAACCATAATTTTTCAGTGGGGGAAATTAATACTAAAAGTTATTATCGAAAGGTGTGTATTGATTGCTGTTATTTTGGTTTCTGTTCGTACTGTTGGTGTTCCTAGTCCTATTTTGTGTTTCAATAACTTTAGGGCCCTTTGTTTTATTTACATAGTCTCTTAGATATGCTTATTCCTTCCTTCATCCTAAAGTACTGTTCTAATATTCTCTGTATGGCTAGTTTTGTGAGTGTGAATTATTTCATGATTCTCTGGCTATGAAGAATCTCTGTGTTCCCTTCATTAGCAAAGCAATGGGCAGTGAAATATACAACTGAAATGGTCATAGCTCTTCTCAACATTAGGTATTTTTACAAATTGCCAAGGTTTTGTAGTTTAGATGGATGTAATACTAATAGCTTAATCTTATCATATATTTGTGAGAACTTTAAAGAATTTAACATATCCCCAAATGAAAAGAACATCAAGACTCAACATTTTTCAGAATTTATTTTTAACATATTCAAATTTCAAAATGTGAGTTCCTTATGAAAGTCAAGTTGTAGGTGAGAGATGAGGGGGAATACAGCGTTGTTCCTTTATAAATGGATTCTACATTAAATAGTCATCTACAATATTTTGTGAATTAATATTTACTCCCAATGACATTTTGAAGTTATTGTACTTAAGGAAATGTAATTTCTGCTTTATATTTTCTGCTCGTATGTTCTGTGTGACTTTAGGAATACCGAAGGACTAATTCTTGCCTGTTTCCTCATGCTTACTATAATCTCCATTTTTTTTTATTAATTATATCTCCTCCAATCTTGTAAGTGATTAGCTAATGCCTTACTGCTACGTTAGGTACAGTGACAAATTTTGACATGAGCTTTCTAGTTCATGAAAAAGCCATGGAAATGAGACATGTAAATGCTCTCTGTGTTTTGTGGAAAGAACTATTATACTGTGTTGAAAGTAACAAATGTCACAATGAAGTTCAGGAAAGCAAGATTACTTAAAGTGGACATAATCAATGATTATGAGTTGGAATTTGATGTCAGGGGAAAAAGGAATAGAACTTAAACATGGAAATAAGAAAGAGACATAATCCAGACAAAGGCAGATGAACCCGATGATCTGTCTTTGTCAGAAGCCTACAGGAAAAACAAATAAACAATTGAAAACACATAGCACTCATTACTGTGAATCTTGCAGAAGGTACCTACTGACAATTTTTGAAGTCAAGCTTCCTTAGTAAATTTACTGTAATACTGAATTTTTTTTCAAGACAAAGAAAGACAAATTGGTTCCTTATTTAATATATATTTATTTATAGGGATGATCTTTGTTTTATATAGATGGAATAACTTTCTAAGAAAGAGAAAGAGAACCATCTTCCCTTAGTAAATTCTGTACTACTGAGTCACAGAAATAAAGATTAAACACACAATAATGTCTAATTCTGAGGCCATGATCCTATAACCATTAGTTTATGGAGAGAAAGAATACAGAGCTGAAGACAGTATAAAATTTCCAGGTAAATGCTGGCTACTGAAATTTACAGTGGCTTGAAGTATTTCTCTGCATAAGAACAAACACTCTTGGATTCGCAAATTCCTCAACATGTGTAAGTAAGAAATTTCATTTATACAGGAGTGCATTTATCAGGAATGTCTACTGGCTTACCTCTTTGTACTTTGCTTAGTGACCACATAAGCTTGAGGCTCTTAAGTTTTCACCTGCTTACTTTTTAAAATTATTTTTGAAACTGTGATTACATCATTTTCTTCTCCCATTTCCTCCCTCAAAATTTTCCCATGTACCTCCTCATGCCTTGCCCTCTTTCAAATTCAGTTTCTATTTTTTTTTACATGTAGTTAATATGTGTGTGTGTGTTTGTGTGTGTGTGTGTGTCCCTAAATACAAAAATAAAACCTGCTCAGCAATGATAATGTTACTTCTATGTATGGTTTCTAGGGCTGACTATTCTAAATGATTATGAAAAGCCAGAATGAAGGACTTTGCTGTGAGACTGTCTCTTAGGAATGTCAGAAGCCACATCCATATTTCCCCTGCTCTGTTTTATATCAAAATATTTTAACATTATCATCACAAATCTTCTTAATTTCTTTTTATGCTTTACACCTGTAGGTGATTTTCCTGCATGTATGTTGGTGCACCACACGTGTGCCTGGTATTCAGGGAAACCATAAGAGGCTGTCAGCTTACCTGAAAGTGGAGTTACAGACTGTGAACTGAGATGTGCATTCTTGGGACCCAAACATGAATTCCCTAAAAGAGTAGCCAGTGCTCTAAGTCCTGAAGCATCCATGTCTCCAGCCACATCGTGACCAATCAAAGGGGAGGGGTGTGATATTTTAAGAAACAAAACGTGGGTGGTGAAAAAGTATATTTTGACTTTTCTATAAGATTACCTTTCAGCTGGGAAAATTCACACAGGGATTATAGTTAGAATACTGTAAAGAGTGATTCTACACTCCGCCCGCCGTGTGGTCCATCGTTGCCACGGAGGCTCTTTTGTTGTTTAAGCACATCTGTTATGATTATTTCCGCTGGAGTTTGCCTCAGTTGGTTTAGAGGTTTGGGAATGCACAGGTGAATATATTTGTATCTTCTTAAATGTTTTACATGGTACGCCCTACAAAACAAATGAGAGAATGTAAATAAATATATAAGTAAATAGCCCACAACCCAAGGGAAAAACGCTATTTTCAGTCTTTTTCTCAGGACGTGAGTACTCTGAAATCACACCAACTTCTCATTTTACATTAGAACAAGAAAACTTGTTTTTCTTCATGTGGTTAGACATCTAAACACTGCCAAAGACACATCTCTCATTTCACACTTCAGAAATGATGCAAACCATCATTTTATCCCCCAGGGCTTGAAATAATGGGTTGGCCTTACAATTGTTCTGCTTGGAAGAGACTTCAGATTTTCTACCAATTCTTCTAAACATACCCATCCGGACACTACATCATAAGCACTAAAAGCCTCATCTTTTAGCAGGAAGGGGGGAAAAATATAAGAGGAAAAAAACAGTTGTAAATGTGTTAACTGATCATTAAATGTTAATTGACCATCTGAGGTGGCAGCCAGGATCTTATGCCTCCATTAAGGACTTGACTGTGTTCTGCAAGGTCATCTACCTGCAGAGTAGAGATTTTGTAGTGTTCTTTCCCAGCAGTAAGACATGGAAGATTTTAAATAAGTTATTCAGACAAAATCTAGTATATAAATAAAAATGTTTACAGATAATGATCTAGGTCATTTTGTTCTAATTCTTCCTGCATTTGGTTCTTAGGGTCATTCTTAAATTGTGCTGATTTTTTTTTTCACTCTCATAAACTTTATTAACACTGATAAAATCTGAGAAGGTGTTTCTTCAGCTACGAAAGATGTGATTTTCTTAATAGAATCACCAGTTACCTGAAAGGCTTACAATAGTAACTATAGTGATACTGAATGAACAAATTTTAATAGTTCTCTGTCACCTGGAAACACAAAAGATTGCATGAAACCAGTCACTATCTTGGGAACCTTGGTGATTTGGCCTGAATTCCTCTATTTTCTAAGCTGCCGGATTGTTACCTATAAAATTCTACCACTCAGGGATTTTCCAAGGATACTTTTACATTTACTGTCCTCTTAACATTAAAACTCACTGGAATTTATAATTTAATACACCTAATATTTTTTTAAAAAAGCATTATTGATATTGATAAAATAGGATCACTTATGACCTGGAGGCAGATGGCATTTCTCTATATCTTAGCTGCCAAGAGTTATCTCATAACTCTCCCCATCTATATCTGTCTCCATTGCTACTGTAACCAGAACACACACACCCGTAGAGTACTCCACGAATATTCACTGACTTTCTGCCAGCATTCACATAGTGGTAAGTGAGGTACTTAATAACCATTACTCTGTTGATGGTAATACTCAAGTGCAGTATAAGAGTTGGAACAAGAAAGTGGCCTAATTAATTTTTCAATCCATCATCCATCCATCCATGCATCATCCATCTACCATTCATTCATCCATGAATCATCCATCCATATATATGTGTGTGTGTTTTGTGTGTGTGTGTGTGTGTGTATACATATATATACATATATGTACATATATATACATATATATACATATATATACATATATATAGTCATTTATTCACTCGCTCACATACCTTTTTTTAATATTTCTGATTTTAACAAGATTCATATTTAGCATTAAAAATACCCAGAAGCTAAAAGACACAAAAAAGGTATCTGTTTGTAGACATTTTAACCCAGACCATGGATAATCTGACGCACTTTTAGAGGTTCTTTGGTCTATGCTCATGTGTCCCATCTTGAATGCCTTAACATTCGTGAACACAAGGCTTAGGACCTTCTACTACACAAAAATGGCACAGTTAATTACTCTGTGGCAAGAACTAGGTGAACTGTTTACATAAGCCTTGAGGGAATGTAGGAAGTATTTACAATACCTGGAGTTTGAGGAAATGGCAGAAGTGGGAAGATCAAATCTCGCATCTGTCTTCCCTAAAATTTTTCTTACAAAGTAGGAAGCTCATTCTCTGGAATCCTCCCCTTTTCTGCCGCCTAATCTCTTGCTCTTTCCTGGCAGGGACTTGTCCACTTCTCCATTGCCCTGAGGGACAAAGACGTTATATCTACATTAAATAGTATGAATGAAGGAACATGGTAAATCCTCCCTCATTGACACCATGATATCATTTTTTCCCTTCCAGAATCATTCCTCTGTGATTAACTGTCCGTAAAAATGCAATTTCTGGGCCAACCAGATGGCTAATTGGCTCAATATGCTGATATCAATGTCAAAACTTGAGTTCAATTCCTGGAACCATCATGAAAGAAAGAATCTAGTATTGCATTTTCTTTTTACTGCTGATAAACACACACAAACAAACACACACAAAAAAAAACCCTACAGATTTCCTTGACTTTATTTTATTAAATAAATGTACGTGCAGTTTTCCTTGCTAATCTATCCTTTGCTATAAGGGTCTCAACCATGAACCCTGCATTATATATGGAAAAAAAAATACATCTCTGGTCTACAGAACAAAGAAATAGCAGAATTCTGAATGCAAACAACCCTGTTCTTGTTGAATTAAATGGATCATCTATAAAAGGAACAGGTTACACAAATGATCTCACTACAGTTGCCAGTGGTTTTATGGTTTCCTTGCTCATGTTGAAGTAGAGTTACTCTCAATTCCAATAAAAGTGATTAGAATTCTTTATTCACAACATTTATCAACTTTTGGATATAACATTTTTAAATATCATCTGTTCAGAGACATAGGAAGGGTTTGTAGACTTATATTTACCTAGTGAAAGGTAGATTCTTTCTCCTTGAATTTATGGTGTCCTCTTCTCTAGTATGTGGCTGAGCTTGCCCTTTGGAAGAGCCCATTTGGGACAGACCACATTTATAATTCAGGTAAATGAAGCAACTTGTTGTCAAGTGACTAACAGGATACTTACTGTCCTGTATCCTGTTAGAAGAAGGAACACTTCATGAAATATTTGAACTTAATTGGTACATATTGAAGAATCTTGGAGATGCTTCTGCATGCAAGGGTTTATTGATTCAGGCTACCGGATGAAGTTGCATGGAGACAGATGCCTACCAAATATACCTGTGAATGGAAATATATGCAACAGACTCTCATACCAAATGGAGACCTATGTCTGCTTTTGACATACCCCCTTGATAAAGCATTCACTCAGTGGTATGAACATGTGGACAAGATGCATTGTACCTTATTTTTTTTTCTCAAAGGAGACTGAAACTTAGGCCAACTGATTAAGGAAGCCAAGCTACTGCAGCTGACTGTTTTAGCAAATGGATCTGTGGAGCTGCCATAGTGGCAAATGGCACTGAAAAGCACATAAAAAAGTGGGACAGGAAAAGCACTGGGCAAGACACAAAATGATTGATGGCACGCTCTTTTGCTGGGTGCCATCTGGTGAAGTCTACAAGGAGATAAGGAAGTCGACTGTAATGTTTAAAGAGCGCGCTAGTTTTATGAAATCAATCAATATAATAGAACTTAAAAGCGACATGTCAACTTGCCCTCTCAGATTCCAGTCCTTTCCCTCTCCTGTCAAAAATATTTTTGGAAGTAAAAAGAGGTCTTATGCCATATGTGTTTTAATATGATAATCTTTAAAGCTTTTTCTTCCCCACTTGAGGAAAAAGAAAAAAAATTCCACTGCATAGACGGTTCCAAAAATCACTTGGGAAACATATTCAGGACAAATGGGTTTCCATTTTGTGGTTGGCTATTTCATTCCCTGTGTTCAAAGCTATAATTGTAGTTTAGAGTAGAAAATGAATACTACACATGTACTAATACAGATATATATTTATATATAGGGCTTGCAAAGTGGTATTGTACCTCTCATATATATGTCCATAAATTGAGTCAAATGTCTCAATAACTTGTCCATTTATGAAATTCTGTTTTGGTTCCTAACTCCTGAAAAACTCCCTTTCCTCTTTTCTTCACTTTCATAGGGAGATTTCATGTCTAGACCTAAATATACTCTTTAAGTTTTGAAGTCATTTGAAGAATTAAATTAACATCAGGGTTTGTTCCATGAAACGTCATCAAAGTGTTCTTTAAAATCAGTACCCTAGAGAGGCAATATATGATGACAGTGAGGTCCAGCCTGCTTCTCACATGGAAATGCGAGTTATTACAGATGAAGGGAAAGTTGTGTCTACATTTCCATAGGGGTTTGAATATATTTCCACAGTAATAGGACTTTAAAATATTCCATGATGCTTCTCTTGCAAGTCAATGAATTTAAAATAAAATAAGTTAGTCTCTGTAACAAAATGAAAATTCACATGTGCATGGGTAAGAAAAGGTATAAAAACAGTGTATTTTACTCATTAACTCATTTCTTGAAGCTTTTACATTATTATAAAATATTCTAAATCAATCAAAAATGAAGATAACTTTTTAACAGTAGAAATGAATTTATGTTAAAGATCAAATAAATACTACCACACACACAAAAAAAAAATAAAACTTAAAACTTATGAGACTAAATAGAAAGCACAGATCTTTGTTGAAAAGCAAAATTCCACTGGCTAAGTAATTACCCGTAGAGTGAAAACAATGCTTAATGATTTTAGAAATCTATACTGGCATTTCTATGTTACTGTTAATAGCCTACTATTGTCTTCTGTGAATCTGAACAGAATCAAGGTGAAGTTAATTTACTGTCTCCCAAAATTCACCAGTAAAATGGCAGGGAACTTTCAGATCTAACCTCCAAAGCAGTGTTCATGGTGCAGAGTTAAAGAAACTAGCTCCCCTCCCATACCTCAAACATGGGCCCCAAGAGGTAGCTCAGTTGTAGAAGGCATACAACATATTACTCCTGCAGAAGACTCCAGTTCAGTTCTCATCACCCACGCCAGGCAGCTGACAACCACCTGTACTTCCCACTCCAGGAATCAGTTGTCATCTTCTGCAGTCCCTGTGGGCATTGCATTCATGACATGTACCCTCCCTCCACACACATATGGGCGTAGCTAAAATTAAACGACATCTTAAAAGTAGCCTGTCTGTATTTGAAGAGTCGTGGATTTTGTTTTCTAAAAACACAGTAATGAAAAACAGAAGGGCTCTGTAAAGAAATTTCTCTGTGAAGAGATCGATGAAGTTCAAATACAGTTCCCTTCCCCTGATATCACTGAGACTTGAAGAACAGTTTTTTTTTTTTTTGCTCTGATTTCAATCACCATGCTGAAGCTTACTGAAAGTACAATCTATCAAAGCAGCTAATTATTTCCAACATCAATCTAACCCATCTGCTAATTCATTGGACGTCACTACTCATTGAGAAAAGGCATGATGTTAAGCACTCTACTGAGCAAGATATCATAACTAGAGCTTTAAGATGTGAAAGTTGTAACCATTTTTGTGCCATGAGAAAAAAAAATTAAGGAAAAAGAAAACTTTATTAAAAAATTTTAAAGCAGGAAGTTTCACGACATACATATGAAATGTATTTTCATGTGGTCCACGACAGCTCTTTCATTACTCATGTGAACATATATGTAAATAAATAATTGCTTAACTTTTGAAAAGTAGAATTACCTTTCAATATAAAAGAGTTCAAAACCTAAGACTGACTCTCCAGCCCTGCACAAGTTTGTGGAGTCATAAATGACTGCTGCTCTGAAGATCACAGTCAGCCTCCAGGCTGACCGCCAAGATTTTGCTCTCAGAAAAGTCAAATATTGTACATAAAGACATACAAGCACAATCACCCTTCTTTACAGTGCAGTTTAAGAGTGTTTACAAGTAGGGTAAAGGTTTTCAAGTGATGCGGGTGATTCGTCACTCTGATTTTGAAATTGATCATCAGGTTGATGTCACAAAATCAAGGATTCTACAAGGATTGTGAGAAGGTACCTCAAAGAGGGGGTCAGACGGGACAGGCATGGAGAGACAGTTGAGAGAGATGCTGTGGGGTTAAATAATAATAGCAAAGAGGAAAAGGCATAAACATGGGCATGCACTTGGATGTAATCACTCCCCAACCAGCTGGATCATGAGCACTGTAGTGAAGGATAAGGGAAATAAGCTTGGGTCACCTGTCTTCCAAGGTGCCATAAGTCCTTCCATTACTCCAGTGAGTACCACCCCTCCATCATGTCTCAGCGCAACACAAGACCCTCATGTCTTGAAAACTGAGCAAAAGAAAAATGGTCAGGTTTTTATTTTTTATTTTTTTGTTTTTCCCAGAGAGTCATCTTTCAGTAAGAATCAAAGAGTTGTTTTTTTTTTTTTGTTGTTGTTGTTGTTCTAGTTTTTTTTTTTTTTTCTGGGATTCTTGGACCTTAATTGCTACACCGTGTCCATTCTCTGTCTCTACCTGTAACAACAACTTCCAAGAACAAGTACACACAGGCTTTCTCTATATTATCAAGGAAAAACCAATCATATATAAATACTGACTCAACAGATGTGCATATACTGTTTTTCTTACCAACCAGCTGGCTGAGGTCCTCTACTCTTGTAATCATGGGTACTGGAATGAGGCTTTTCTAGTACTGGTAATGCTCATCGCTAGGTTTCACACGCTTCGGGGCTGGGCGGATAGACATAGAGGCTCATGGTACCAAACCATGAAATCTGGGCACCTTTTGCATTAGATTTTATGATCCAGAGACTTGTGACTAGGAACTCAGATGGGAAGGGCTTTGCTCCTGCCTTTAAAAACCTGTACCCCTAGCAAAAACGCCTGTCATTTCTTGCTCATGGTGGCAATAAACAGCGGCAGCAGATAGAAGCAAGTGGCAAAGGGGCAGAAACAGCTTTTGCAGGGAACTCAGGCTCTGTGCCATCAACCTTCCAGTGCTAAATGTTACTGCTTGGCCGTTTAGAGAGGACATGCTGGTACCAAAGGTTACAGGCATCAGCCCTAAGGCGTTAAGATGCCTAGACATTGAGAGCAGCTGGTTGTTACAGTGTTTGGATCGAAGGTATCTGACAGCCCTGGCCCTTTGGTACGTCCCCTGAACCCATGCAGTGACAGGGGCCTACGGTTTCTTATCTTCTGCTCTTTACTATTTTTTCTGTTCACATTGCCCCTGCGCTCTCTCTTTTCTGTCCTTGGAACTCTCTAAAATTCCTAAGATGTAATCCAGTGGCCTTTCTCCTTGCCTACTGTTATTGAGTCATGAGTCAGACTACAATCTCCAAGCGGCTACATTTCTTCTCATACTAGGGTTCAGTGGCCTATTTACACAGAGGATTTGGAGCTTTATGATGAAACACCAGGGAATAGTAAAGAAAGGTATGTCACAGTTGAACCTCAAAGAGAAATAAATAGCAAGACTCTATAGGCAGAAAAGGGGTGTGGCAATATGTTTGCACCAATTTTGGTAGATTTTCATGGGAAGTATGAATTCTATTTGCACCGATGATGGAAGACCTTTGTTTGAATGAAAGCATTATTAACAATCATCTTTCTATTTCTCTTTTAAAAGAGGAACCATGCTTGCATTGGTCACAGATGCGTCTCATATGAATGAAAAGTGTTTGTACTATCTTTGGTCTGCTGAGCCACCTAGGGAAACATTCTCCCACAAGTCTGAGTATAAATGAGCAGACGAAATTATCGAGAGTTCACAGAGGTTTGTGATGACAAAATGACCAGGTGAAGCTGTTTGAAACATGCATGATTAGCGGAATTTCTTTAGGAGGAAGAGCTGTGCTTCAGTAACAAGCAGCTGTGCCTCTGTGTACCTTCATCAAGGGTTTTTGGGGGCACAAAGGGAGTGGTAGAGCAAATATGACATCAGTCTGCTGGCTGATGAGCTGATAATACTTTGCTCTAGGCAATAAAGGTACCGGAGAAAAATCTAATTGATGTGAATTATAGATTCACAAGTAAAATAATGGATATTTATGAAAAAGTCTTATTAATATTAATATGGATTTAACAGTATTTGTGTTCTGACAATTCTGAGTTGCTGCTCCAGTCCCTAGAAAGAGGTGATTTATAAATAGCACAGGTGGATTAACACAGTATAATATGTTTACAACATTACAGTGGATGATAGATTGATGGAGAGATACACCCAGACATAGATAGATGTAGAGATATACAGACGAAAATGTTCTAGTGACTAATGTCCTTGGCTATCCAGAAAGACAGTCTAGCTAGAATACTTATTTCTGAAATTTCTAAAAGGTCAAATTCTTCCTGTGTGAAACAATATTGATTATTGAAATAGAACACTACATTGAAGCCATGGCTATACGATTAGCTTGACTGAAACTAAAAGGAGAATCAGTAACATAAGCAACTAAGCAATAGGGCAATATGTCATGTTATGTACATATATTTGCATATATTTATATACCTAGTATGAAGTGGTCAGATTTCAAATATGGCATTTTGTAGTCATACAAGTATTAGAATTTACTATTACTTATGGAAATTTGAAGCACAAACCATAAAATCAATATGGTTTACTAAAAACTTCAACACTCACAAAATTCCTTGATTTGTGAAAGCAGACCTATAGTTCTCCCAGTTACAAGTCTATGGATTACATTAGTGAAATTTTCCAATAGGGATGATATTCATTAGAACCTGATAAATAGTCAGTATAGTCTTTCAGAAGAGCTATGGCAGGAGTCAGATACAATTCCATCCATTGTAGGAATAGCTTCTTGGTATTTTCCAGTTAACACGTGAATCTTACAATAGTGTGGAAAAAATACAGGATCCTTCACCAGTGTGTTCATGATTATACAGTCATCACCATGACCAGTGCATCCAGGACCTTTGAGTCTATGACCTGTCCATCAATAGCTGGTATATCCATCACCAATACTTCTTAGACAGTGCATTCATGACGCATTACATTGACGGCCAATGTACCCTGGATCTGTGCATTCATAACCTGTATATCCACGCCCTGTGCATCCATGACAATGAACTCATGATCCGAGTCCATGACCAACAGTGTATCTATAGCAATGGGTATATAACAACTGCATCTCTGACCAGAAATCTACAAGTGTATCAATAGGCAAACATTACAGCTGTGACTTTGTTGGGGTGTTACAGCTGAATGTTTGGGACCCTTTAAAACCATATGCTGAAATTCTCAATCCCTATGTGACAGATTTAGAAGAAAGAATATTAGGAAAGCAAATCAGTCATGAGGGTAGAAGCCTTCTGAGTGGTTTCAGGCCCTTGATAAAGGAAACTAAGAGAGTTTTTTTTAACTCCTCTCCCATGAAAGAACAAAATGAAGTGGGAGCTGTCTGTGAACATGTATGAGGCTCCTGACTAGAAACCCACCGAGCAGTCAAGCTTATCTCAGAATTCCAGCCTTCAGAGTTATGTGAAGTTTATACAACCCAGTCTCAGAAACTGAACTGGCTGTGACTGTGAACCCAGGTTAGGATCTCCGTGATCCTAAAAATTTGGTTCAAATATGAAGTCTAAGTATACTTCTGAAAATGTTAACATTTCCTTCTCTTCATTCCTAATTAGTTCTCGATTATCATATTAATGGCCCTTCAGTAAATACTGCATTAGTTCTTTGAAAATGTTACACGTGTATTTGGATTGCACTCACCTCCTTCCCCCAACTCTTCACAGATCCACACACCTGTTTATCCTCACTCAGCTCTGTGTCCTCATTTGTAAACTAATTGAGTTCAGTGTGTATCGCCCATATGCTATCGGGCAATTGATAATCTTTTATTCTTTAGTATATTTCAGGTTGATATATTTAGAATGTCAACCATACTAGACATTTTTATCAGATTTCTTTGTATCAGCTTACAAATTTCATAGGTTATAAATAGCAGATCTTGGTTAAATTGTCAATTAAAGTTATTCAACTAAATTTCCTTAGTTTGAAACGCCTTACATAGAAGTTACTTTCCCAGGGTATTAGCAAAATATATTCAGTTCAATGTTAAAGTTTTAAGAAATTGACAGTTTCATATACTGGTCATTTTTATCCTTGTAATGACTCAGTCCAACAAATGGGATAAAATAAGCATAAATCTACTTGACGTACATGACTGCACAATCTTGAGAAATCATAATTTGTGTGGATGGAGGAAATGTTTATCTGTGTAGGTTCAATAACTCAGAATTATGATTTACCACTAAGCACAATACAAACATCGCTGTATGGAAGAAATATGAGAAGTATTTATAAAGTACAAAAGTGTTCGACTCAGTTACAGGTCTCTAGAGACCTATCCTCAAAACATTAAGGAAGTAAAGCTATGAAACTAGGAGGGGGAGCATTTGGGAAGAAAGAAATTCGTAGGAGCTAGATGGCAATAATGGAAGACAACAGGGAGAATATAAGTATGTATATATGTAGTTATAAAAGAATAAATGCTAAAAAGAAATGGAAAAAATTCCCAGTCATACCAGGAGTGAAATGTGTTCTATCTAGATGACCCTAATTAGTTCACCCTAATTTCTTATGACACATCTGTTCTATTTCCAGATGTTTTAATTTCTAACTGAAATGCTCTGGCAAATGAGTTGTGGAGCTACTGAATATATACACACATCGATTTACTTATTTTAGGTTTTTAGTTAATGTGTGTTTCAACAACTTTTGAGCAGCTATGTAAAAGCACTATAGTATATATATTTGCAAATGGATCTCACTAGATAACAGAGGTAGGACCAAGGAATTGAGCAAGATTCTAGGCATTTCCTTGTTCCAGTTAAAGCTAAGATGTCAGGTTTTATTTTAATTTAAATAAAACCCAAAGGTAGAACTGTGCAGAGCTGGCTTGAATTGCCTGGCATTCTGCCTCAAAGAGAATCTTTGATAGTGTTCTCCTTTCGACTATATTCAGTTCCCCGGTTTTCCTTAGTTAACATTAAGAATTTAATTCTCCATACTGTGTAATTCTCCAGGACTGGGCAGTTGTTTCATTTGCTTTACGCTCCCCAGCATTTTGTGCAATGTTCATTCAAATCAAGAACCTTGAATTCACAAAGTGAATGATCTACATTTTGCTGACAGTTTTTTTTCTGAATATAATATGATATTGTCATTCAAAACGTAAATTATATGCTTCTGTGGAGAACTGAACTTGGGGTAGTAAATATTACTGCGACCAAAGGAGTAATTTAAAAAAAAAATACACTTCTTAACTTTTATTTCCATGTAAGATTTCTGGGGCTGGATGTTAACCATCAAAGTGAAAAAAGATGGATTAAGAAACATTTGTAGGTTGTTATCAACTTAGGAGAGAAACAATATGCCTCGTATTGGCTTTATAGGAAGACAATCTCCCCCTCATAGTGATAATGGCAGTAATTAAAATTCCAAAAGGAATAAATTTCTCTGCTTGTTTGGGGATGTGAGTCACATATAATTTTTTTTTATATCTGAGTGAGTTGTATATCTGTGCCCTAACTTTTGCTTCACTCAGCTTTTTTATATCTATTTATTCTACACCTTTCCCTTCCAAGGTAACTTGACAGGTGCCACTTACAGACACATTTCAAAAAGTAAAGTTAGTGAGTGCATTTGTTTATTTCTTGAACTGTTCATTAAACAGTTCTACTCTGGTTATTCAAAATCACGTCAGAGCCTCAGCCATCTGCTTCGTTCCCTCAGCTCTTAAGTATCTGTTACTCCCATAATCACCATATTTGGAACAACACTCGCAAGACATTGACAAAGGTGTTATATTGTCAGTGCTCATGGTCTCTCCAAATCTAAAGAGCAAATTTCAGCTGAAACCTCAAATTAACTGCTTTATCTGATACCTGACATTTTGTTTTTTGGTTTGGACTCTAAGCCTTAGTGTAGGCTATACTTCCTTTACAAGGTCAGCTACAAGGAAATGTTTACTCCACTGCTACTTACTGCTTAGGGCCTTTGCTCTCAGAAATTGTTTTAATTGAATCTCCTTGTACCTTACTCAGGTTCCCTTCTTTCCCAGAATTTGGATCATGTTTATAAGATGCAGAATTTCACACATTTTTAGTTATTTTCCACTGTCCATTGTGAAACAGTAGGAATGTGAGAGAAGCCAAAGATGTTCCTAGTTTTGTTTGTTTGTTCCTGGTGGTGAGATCTCTTCAGCTCCCTCTTAATCTAAAAGGTCAGGATATAAATGCACATTCTAAGAAAAGTATCTTTGACAAAAGGAAAGTTATTACATGCTTCAAGGAAAATGTGGAACTTCTTGTTGACTTATAAATATGGATAATTGATATGATGTTGCTTTTTGAGCTTATGAAGTAAGTGCATCATTTCTTTTCTCTTCTTCCTTCCAAACCCTCCCATATATCTTCTTCTTGCTCTCTTTCAAATTCATGGCCTGTTTTTACATTAACTTGATTTGGAATAATGCATATATATAGTTTGTGTTGCACGTATCTTCCTGGATATGTGAACCTCCATTTTTTGTTCCACTTTCATGACATACATACATACATACATACATACATAAGTGGTTTGTGCATCTATGCACAATCATGTGATTCACAAATGAGAGAAAAGATGATCCTTGTCTTACTGACTAATACTAATTTTACTTAATATAATCTGTGATTGTACCCAGTTTCTTGCAACTAACAAAAGTTTATTCTTTTTTATTATGACTCATATTCTATGCACACTTATACAAATTTTGACTCGTTCCTCAGGGTGGACAATGAGTTCATTCCTTAACTTACCTGCTAGGACTAGTGTTGCAACAAACATTGATGCAAAGTAGTCTGGGATGTCTTGGGGTTGAGAAGCAAAGTCTTGGACTGTAGGAAGGAACACTGAATTACTATTCAAAACTTGTCAGAGCATCAATAGAGTATAAGACAATAAATCTGATATGATGAATATTTATTTATTTTCAATATTTTACATTATTTAAACTTTTAAAAAGTTAGTCATACCCTATATTTCTTTAACTTTTAAGGATATTTTAATGGATGTCACATTAATAATTTCTTATTTCTATGATGACACCTGACACTTCTTATAAGGCAAATAGATTTTTTTAGCTCAGAGTCTTGAACTCCAAAAGCACAGTACTAACATCTGCTTAGCAATGATGACGGACTTAAGATGGATGACATCACCATGCTGTGGTCACTTACAGGAACACATGTGAAAGAGATCACATTTTGAGACTGGAAGGTAAAGACATCATGTTTGCTTCCTCATAACTACCATCATGGGAATTAACTGATAGCTCTGCAGAATTATACTAATCCCTTCTGATGGATAAGATTCCCTTTTCCTTAACTTTTCAATCTCCCACTGTTCACTACCACTACAGGAGGGTAGAATTCCAAAATGTGAAACTTGGAAGACAAATTCAAACCATATCCAAACCATAGCATAATGAAAATAAAAACCATTTGATTAAAAAATGTTAATAAAAATGACCTGTATAATCTCAAAAATAAAAATTAAAGGAAGTTATCTTGTATTGATGGAAGAATATGTATTTAAAAATATTACTGAATTAACTGAATTATATGTTTTCTATTTATGTATTTGACTAAGAATTTTCCCTAACATTGTTCTTTTTATTTGAAGAGTCAAAGGTATTAGGCAATCTAATTCAATGTATTGAATAGCATCTCATCAATATTATGATTTATGGAAATAAACAAATATCTTAATAACATAGTCATTTTCTATTCATTGCCTAAATTTGAAATACCCCTATGTGCAAATTATAGAGTTAGACTTGAATGTTTTAAAGAAAAATCTTGAGAAACAAAATTGTATGTGAATTGTACTATGGATTTCTCTCCCCAGTCAAATAACCTTTCACGGATGAAAGTTATTTTACTACACACACACACACACACACACACACACACACAGAGCCACTAGTTAAAATCTCTAGAAATTATTCTAGGTCATAGAGTGCAAGTGCACTTATTTATGAAATTCTCCTGTATCTCAGCATGTACAGAAAAGCCTGCAGCCTCCAAATACCTTGTCACACTACTTTAACAGGTCGAAAAGACCTGCGGAGCTATAGGGAAAAAGTGAATTCTAAGCCCAGTGACACTGGATCACAGAAATCTCGGAGCTGAAAAAGGAGGTTCAGTTCTCATTCAGAGTCCCTCTTGTGGACTATAAATAAAACTACGAGAGGCTGCCATCTGTGACAATGTGGTAGAGCATACACGTTACCCAAAGGAAGGGAAAGGCTATACAAATAAAATTCTTCACACTTCATCCTAAGGGAGCAAAGTTTATTTAGAACAGAGTGTGGGTGGTTTAATCCCAAGTGTGTTGTGGAAAATCATACAGATGTTGGTGGTGAGGAGGCCGTTAAGCAACATAGATTCACAGTAATAATCCCATGGCTGACCAGCAGGAGTCTCAGAGTAGAATGTGGGAGACATTCTAAAGTGTCCCCGAGTCTCAGAACCACCTCCAAGACTAAAAAACTGTCTCCAAAAAGATGTATACTGCTTCAGAATGTGGAAAAGTTTAGACCTTACGTCATTAGTAGAAAATAATTTAGCAATCAGCTCAGAAGTCTTGGAGTCTAATAGCCGGTTATGCGACCAATAACAGCCTATCATGCCAGGACAACAGAGTGAAAATCTACATGGAGAGAGAGAAGAGAGGGAAAGAGATTGGAATAGAACACACAACAGTTGTCAACCAATATATATTCATTAAGGCTAGTATTCAAACTGAAGGTAAAATAAGAACCTACTTTAAAAATCTAAACAAGGGTGGAAGACTCTTACAAGAAAACTAAATCAAAGATTATGAGGTTCACATACAGTGACAAAAACCAGCATTTCAAATACACACTAAGAAAAGAAACAAAGGAAAGAAAGAAGGAAAGAAGTCTATTATTTCTAACTATTCACAGAACTTGCAAATATATTAAACCAATATTAAAAGTAATAATATTAAACATGGGTAAATTAAATGCTTAATTAAGATACAGATGTTAAGCCTAGTGGTGGTAGCACATGCCTTTAATCCAGCATTCGGGATTATCCAGGATGAGCTCTGTAAATTTGAGGTCACCCAGAGTTAGAACAAAGAAACCCTGTCTCAAAAACCAAAAAAAAAAAAAAAAAAAAGAAAGAAAGAAAGAAAAGGAAAACAAAGAAGAAAAAAAGGTATAAACATTATTAGATTATTCAAGTATTAAGTTATTTATGTTATTCATATTGTGTATAGGACACACAAGTCATTCAATGGGAATAGATATACAACTAGGTAGGAAGTAGAAGGATAAACAAAGTGATAAAATGCAAATAGTAACCAAAAAAAAAGAGAAAACAAATTAAATTTAATTAAAGTCAAAGAAAATGAGTAATTTAAAAAGAGGATCATTTCAAAAGGCTTTGTTTTCTTCTATGAGCTACAACATTTATAAAGGATTATCAAGGATTAACACAGAGACCCTAAATACCTGAAAAAATATAAAAGATATAAGTAATAGTTATAAATAACATTGAAGTTTCAATAATTGATAGAAAATGGAATTTTGATAAGAAATTCTTGATCAGAGCTGGAGAGGGCACTCAGTAGTTGACAGCACTCACTGTTCTGGCAAAGTAATCTGGTTCAGTTCCTAGTACTCATGTCAGCAGTTCGCATCCACCTGTAGCGAATATTCCAAGGTATTTGATGCTTCCCTCTGTAGACACCAACACACAAAACATACACATACATACATAAATAAAATAAACTCACAAAATAATAGAAATCCATGATCAAAGTGATAAACCCATAAAATCTACCAGACATCTGTAGAAAATTGCAACCAACAATGGTAGCCACAAGCACATTCCATTCTAGAGCATGCGAAACTACTTGTCAGAATACATCATGCTGCTGTCAAGAAGTCTTGCTTAATACATGGAAAAAAAATTAATATAAAATAAGCATCCTGTCCATTTGAAACTTAGGTAAGAACCAACAATTTGTAAATATTTATAAACTAAACAACACACTCATGTATACCAGAGGACTCAGAGAAAGCCTAGAATGAAATGAAAATATTTCAGATAAGTGGATCCTACAACACAGCATGTTCAAACCTGTGGTCCACAGTTAAAAACAGTGTTAGGAGAATGGCTTGCCACTGAAAACATTTATCTTATTAAAGAGAAAGGATCTGAATTCAACAGTTTTATCAGAAGAAACCTTGAAACTATGAAACAAACATGAAATGAACCTCAATGAAATCATACATAATATTAGAGTGTAAAATGTTATAAAAATGGAGCAATAAAAAGAATTCTGAAAAACTCACACAACTAAGATTTAGCTATTTCAAAATTAAACACAATAACAAAATACAAGACACAGAGGCAGCACTGAAATTCCTAGTATCAGTAACAAAGTTTGGAAATCACTGTATCCCTACTAGCTTAGTAGTAACAAAAAGGAATGCTAATATGTAGCTTATACTCACATGGATCAGCCACGTTTGTGGCATGGTTTGCTGTAACACTTGTTATTTTAATTATCATGATCATTGAGAATTTCATTCACTTATATAATAAATATCCTTATAATATTTACCTCACATCTTCCCACTCCAGTTCCCTCTATTTTCCCATCCACAGCCCTCTTCCCAAATTCTTGTCTTTCTTGCTTTTTGTAATCCACTAAATCCAGTTAGTGCTGTGCATCCGTGAACAGCTCTGGGGCCTTCCTCTGGAGTATGGGAAGCCTCCTAGTTGCCATACTCAAGAGATGAGTGATTCTCCCTTGAATCTGATCTCTACTCAGAGATCCTAAAAACTTCATTGTTTCGTAGGAAATCAGATAGAGCCTGTTTTAATGAGGTAATCCTTGTAACAAGGTGTGCTCCTGGATGAGTTAGTAACTGGAAAGACCAAGCGATGACAAATCACAGGCTTTCTATAGCACTGTAAATCCTTGAAAACAGAGCCTAAGGTTGGCTTAAAAATCAATCATGCCTATGATGAAGCCTCAGATTATAAGCCTTAGGGTTCTACCTGCTAAGAGCTTCTAAACCATCAGGGTATCCACATGACAGGAGGCGGGTGACCCAAAAACATAGAGCCTTCTAACCAACCCTTATCTATTCTTTCACCTATGGGTTCATCTATATTTCTTATCTTATTTATAATATGGTAAAATAGTAAGCATAATTAGGCATAATTAATTAGGGCACTGAGACTAGTCTTAACAAACTACTTAAACTGGAAGAGCCAGTATGGGAACCCAAATCCTATACGTGATGTCTATGTGAAATGAAAGGGCACATTTGTGGAACTTATTCCAGGTAGATAACGCTGCTATTGAGTTGTGATAATGCAGTCTGCTGGAGAACTGCTTAATGTTAATTGTGGCTGAGAGAGAGAGAGAGAGAGAGAGAGAGAGAGAGAGAGAGAAGAGAGAGAGAGAGATCTTACTTATTTTGTCCATGTCACACATCAAAATTATTGAATGGATTATGATGTAAATACAAGAGCCAAAACCTGCCAAATAAAAGAGTACAGCTTCATAACCATGTAACCATTAAGTAATTGTTATTTGAATGCAACTGAAGAAAAACTGGACTTGACAAAGAGTTTCTAATAATTTTATCTTGAACATCATAGTATAAAACGGAAAGACAAACTATTAAGTGAATGAAAATATTTACAAATTATCTTTCTGATAGAGAACTTTTATGCTGAACACACACAGAACTCCCATAATTCAATAATGAAAACATAAAGATAACTCATTAAAGATAAAAAATAACGTATTCTCAAAGACTATACACAAAGCATCAACAAACATGTGAAAAGATGCTATTATCACTAATGATTTGTAATACACAGAAAAACTCAAAAGGATCTCAATTACTAACAATGGCATGGAAATTAGTCCTTGACACCATTGTGGAAATATTGGAAAAGTAATGCGTGACTCCTGAGAATCAAAATATTAGAGTTACTTTAGAAACTGTATGGGTAAATCCTCCAAATATACAATACAAAGTCACAATGGAGTGCAGAAAGTTAACATGCAGGATCACATCCTCAAGGTCAGGTGTTGGGGAAGTTTATTTTTAGATATGTTTAAAATCTTTTTTGTGCACTGTTGGGTGGTGGGCTACCTAGGATTCTGGTGTTTTGTATTGTCCACAGCTGTTGGAATTGAGTGGGAGATGTTGATTGGTAATGATCTGCACATGCTCTCAGTAAAGCTCCTGAGGATTTCTGAATCAATAAAAACACCTGAGCTCAGATGCTCAGGGTCTCACTGTCAATCCAATACAGTTTCCTCTGCTGAGGTCTAGCAGGGTTTGCACCAATGAATATGCCTCCATGTCTTCCTTGCTGAATTCCAGAGCAACATACTATTACAAATGGCATACCAACATGGGGCATGACATCACACTATCGTGTGGAAACAAGGAAGAGAAAGAAACTTGAGACCTCACAGAGTCTGGTGAAGTACACTCAGAAAAGCTACCAGAGGATAGAGATTAAAGGTATTAATTGAAGGTTCCTGGAGGAAGAGCAGAGAAAGAAATGAAATAAGCCTCTATGAAGAGAAGACTGTGAAATTAATAAATAAATGAGGAAAAAGCTCCAAGGTGAGAGCCACAGAACGGAGGCCCTCAGAGATAAAGAGTTCAGCTGGGAGTAGGAAAAAGTAAGGTTTTTACTGCTTTTCCTGATCATGGAGTTGATGCTCCTACCAGAGCTGGTAGTATCATACTGTTTCACAAAATGAGTTTCTTGATGGCTTTTTTTTGTGTGTGAAGCCCAAGAGTGATTTGTGTGTGAGGTCTGTGAAGAAGGGTATATGTTTCCCCAGAACTGTGGTGAGAAAAAAATGCCAAACCAACAGAATGTTTCAACTAGAGATTCTTCCCACAGGCCCAGGACCCCCTTCTGTTGTGGAAGACTCAGCCAAAAATCTGCTCAGTTAAACTGACCATTTTTCCTCTCAAAACCTGACTATAAGTGGTCTAGACATATATGCTATGGTGATGGGAACTCCACCCATGAGGGGACCCTTCCTGCAGACAATGTGACCAGTTGTTTTTCCTGAAAACCAGACTCTGTCTTAAAATCTGGAAAGTGTTTCCTCAAGGTCGGTGCACAGAAACTGTCTTCCGGAACTGGCCGTATTCAAAAGTGATTACATTATATAGTGTGTGCTCAACATTTAGGAGCATAACACAGACAAATCTGCTGAATTTCTTCCTTAGCCACATCTTCCCAGGGTGGCTTTAGTGTGTCACTATGTTAGAATCTTGTGGGAATAATCACACTGATCATCTATTGCTTATCACAGATGCAATTGTCCTTCCTCACTAAGGACCATGAACGAGGATGCCACACATCATGTAAAATGAACTATAAAACGTGGGTAAATCTGATGTTCAGCCACTGTCTCAAAATCATTAGCTTTTGGGAAAATGTCGAATGTGGTCTCTGTAAAGGTAGACTTAAATTTGAAAGCTGAGTTTTGGGTTGACTAGCCAGAACATACAGTTGTCTAACACAGCTAAAACTTGAAACCAAGAGTCTAAGCAACATTCTGTGGATAATACCAGAAAAAACAAACAAAAACAGTCCTAACTTATCAAAGATTCATTTTTAATCCTCTTATTCAGCATTACTTAAGATGTTTTCCACCAATATACACTGATAAGCTTCTGAATAACCTTAAAAGAACCTGAAGTCTCATATTTAGCTAAATTTTTTGAAAGATGATCATCTCTGCATGAAGTACAGGTCACTTTTTTGCACCTATCCTCTCTGAGTATCTTTCTCTGTCTCTTTGACTCCAGCTATGCTTTTCTGTGCTCATATGTGGTGTGTGTGTGTCTGTGTGTGGCGGCAGGGGGGAGGGGTTGCACTTGCACACATTGAGAGCTCACATGGGTGTGTGCTCCTGCCTGTGACCAAACAATGTAAGGCTGGAGAAAGACATTTTGTCACTTACTTTACCACTCTCTACCTTGTTGTTAGAGACAGTTTTTTCTTTCTTTGCTTTGCCAATTTCTTGAAGCTTCCAATTTCGGCCAATCTAACTTTCATTTTTGGCTAGTTTGGCTACTGGGGATCCCAGAATTCATTTGTCCCCACGCTGCAAGGGTTATATATACTCACAGCTACACCTGATTTTTGCATAAGTGCCAGGGATTCTAGAAATTCAGGTCCCCTTGCTTATCATAGCAAGTGCTCTTACTGATGGAACCATCCTTGCAGCCCCAATTTTCCTTTGTAAATGTTTGATCTGTTGCAAAGAGTAAACTAGATTACTTATATAATTAAATCAAACACTTGCATTACCACTGAAATGATAAGCACATTTTTTCTAGGACTGAATTTTTAAAATTATTTCTAGCTACACAGTGAAATCCAATCAGTCTTCTCTAATAATTAATACACCTAGGTTCCTGAGGTTGTCATCTTGCTTCAGTTCACTAAAAAACACAGTGTTCAGTAGAATGCTTGGTTTCAGTCTGGAGAGAGTCTGAATTATTCTGTAATATTATCTTCTGACAATGTATGGAAAGTAACAGGACACTTCTTAACAGATACATTATGATGCCAAAACAGATTAAGTGTGAACAGGCTTCTTTGGATATTATTTATTTGTACTTGCTTTATTCCATAACAGGGATTCATGCCTGCTCATAATGAGCATGTGGCTGGGGAACGGGCAGGGAGGGATAGTGACTGAGGTGTGGGTGCTTCACATACTGGAAGTAAACACAGAAGACAAAGGTACAAAGTCCAGGCTGGCCTGGCTGCTGATCACAGATCTGTTCTTCTCTGGAATCTTACTGGAATATTAAACATATCATGAGTTACATCATTATCTACTATCCCTTAGCCAGGTCATGGAGTAGTGACAGTTTTCAGCGACACCTCCACAGGCCTACAGGTCAAGTTTTCAAAAGGTGTAGATGGAAAGGATCTTGTCAGCACTTACCTTTTGACTTTATCCCTTTACATACGCTGCTGGGAAAGACTTCACCTGGCTTTGTTGCTTTAATGATAGAGCTGAGTGGATTTCTTCCTGAAATTATAGTGACTTGACCTTGAATTGGAAAAATGTACATCAGCTTCTTGCTATATTACAAAACAAATCAGTGATGTTCAGCAAGTTTCTTATGTCTCAATGTCTGCTTTGCTTCTTCTAAGCAATGGCCTTGTGTGTTCCATGCAAACAATGTGATTACAGTTTGAAGAGACAAGATGAAAATATATGAACCTTAGGTATACTATGTAACAATATTTCATATTCATAATGACAACTTTCTGAAAGTTGATGCAATGTAATGCCCACAAAATAAGTCCAGGAACCTATGTGAAAAGATGTTTACTTATAGACTTTTAGCAGGCCTTGTATGACAAGAGAACAGAAGAGTGAAAGAGGACCTAGTAAATGGTGAATTAAAATTTGTATGACTTTAAGGTCGATAAAAGTTTTGTATGCATATTATCTTATTTAATGATCTCAACAATTCTGAGATGCCATAATAAGTCTATGTTCACCTAAAAGGACAGAAAAATTGCATACCTAGGGTCTAAGCACATAGGATATGGAAAAAGGAAGACAAGAGGCTAAAGGTATTTTTTAGCTGACTATCCTGTATGATATCTGCTGTAGAAGAATATTCTTGTGTGAGAGCTAGGGGCTAAATTCCAGGGGCTACATTCAGAGGCTTTTGTGGTCTGGATGGAATTTAGAAGCACCTTTAATTCAGTGTTCAGAAGCAGTGGTAGTTTACACCTTTAATCCCTAGGAAAAAACAGTAGAAGCAGACACAGGAAGTAGAACTCAGAAGGAGTGTCACACAGGAAGTGACATCTGAGATGAGTCAGAGTGAATGGCAGAAAAAGTGACTAATTAGAGGAAGAGTTAGCAGAATAAGGACTTGCCCAACTCTTACAAGAAAAGGCAGGCTCTCAGCTCAGTAAAAGAGTTTCATAGGAGTTAGAGTCAGTACAGCAAGTTGAGAAGCAATCTGAAGAGTCAGTTGAGGAGCAGTTACAGAGTCAGTTGAAGAGTGAAATTACAGAGGAGTTATAGAAGCTGAGGCTGGAGTGGGTTACAGAACAGTTAGTTGAAGTAGTCAGTTACAGAGGCAGGATGGCAGACAGTGAGAGCTCAGGGAGAGCTAGACACAGAGATGCAGCAGAGCTCTGCAGAAGCCCAGGAACAGAGAGTGAGTTGAACTGGAAGAATAAGAGTTCAGAAGAAGCTAGTCAGAGTGGCTCAGTCGTCAGTAGGTTTGGGATGATTAAGGCTGAAGCCTCCCAGGTATAGACTAGCAGGTATAGACTGCGTGTTCTAGAAGACTGGAGCCTTCCAGGTCAAGGGTTAAGAGTAGATTGTAAGGAAGTGTAAATGCTCTAAAACTTCAGAGCTCTGGGTAAGAACCAGTGATTTAATTAGACAAAAGAATAAATGCCTTTGCCCAGAACCAACACTCTGGTTATTCTATGTCTTCATCAACATCCACTTTTATGACAACAATCTGTCAAGGCTACAGGAGACCCTGCCACTACTATATTTATTAGCTAATTAATTAACAGTAAAAATAAATAAGAATATTCCCTCATTCCTTTTAAAAATGCCATTCTTCATTGTTCTAGATACTGTCTCAGAAGCAGATGACTTTTTATTATGTCGTTGTGCTTAACATTTAATTCTTTTTCAAGAAAACCTTAGCAATTTTTTGCTCAGGAAGTATCAACAAATGTCAATATAAGTAATTAAAGTAGTTTCAAATGGTTGGGAAGCACCTGATCTGAAATGCATCTAAATAAGAGATATTAATTTAGAAATAAAGAAATGTAGGGAATCTTGTTGGAAGCAATTTCCGTATATCACTTGAACAATGTTCCACTTAAAATTCTGCTTTACCAACTTGGTTGATTTAATCCTGCTTTATATTCAGATAAACTAGCTAATATTTATTACCTGCATGCCAGGGCTCCCAGAAGCAAACATTACACTTCTTTGCTTCTTCCCTACTTGGCTAGCCCACGTTAGTGAAAAGCCAGGAATACCACGAAAAGATGACAGCATAGATTGAACCAACTTTTGTAAATCATGTAATAAAGGAGTGAACAAAGCTTTCTTCAGGAAAAAAAAAGCCTGCTGTGTGCTCAAGGATGTTCTAACTGCACCTGCCTTCTCTTGTTGCTCTCCCTATTGTGTTCTCCCAGTGCTGTAAGGGGCCAAGAGAGAAAGGCCATTTTTTTTTCACACAAAGATGTGATTAGTTTTCAGAACTAAGGTAATGGGAATGCAAATATTGATTTAAAAAATATGTCTGTGGTTTCTCATATGATCCACAATTGAAGTAAGTGAACAACTCAGTTATTTTAGGTTGAGCATTCAGTAAGCGCAGGCTGTTCTCGGTAGACTTCAATCTGGAAATGGTGGTCTAAGACTCAGTTAAACCTGGAAAAGAAATAAACATTTTTCCCCCTTTTTTAGGATTACAGATTGTTTTCTCTATTGAAAGAGTTCAGTGAGAATAAAGGCAAAAAAATGTAAAATACATTTGCATACTTCTTTCTTTTTCTGTGTGTGGGCTTTAATTCTTTTGATTATTGTCTATAAGTCTTCCTTAAAACTACTTTGTGATTAATTCTACTGTAAGAGTAAAAAAGAAAACTGAGACCAATCTTGATATTTCTGTTTTTGGAAAAGCACAAACACACACATCCTCTTTGCTACATACAAGCCAAGTAATTGATGTCTGGAAGGTACCACAGTCAGAACGCCACTCCCACAATGAAGGATCCACAAGTCTCTTATTTGCTTAGAGTGATAACATTAACACAGAGCATACCAGCCCTGTGCTCTGGCTACTTCACCTGAATTGAAGCTCTCCCACCTAAAGAGACTTGGAAGGCTCATAAGATTCAGGACATACAGGAAACATACGAGTCTTAGGAATTCCAAGAAAGTTACAGCACTCACAGCGCTTTTAGTTTGCAAGACTCATAAGCCCACTCTTCCAAGTTTCATGAGCAATTTACAGTTGCTGAATGAGTGATATATTTTCAGTAGAATTGCATCCAAGTTGTGCAGGAATGTTCAGGGTACAGATTTTGTGATTTCCCATCATGCTGACGTGGGGTTTTCAGTGATGTGACTACCTTTGAATCCTGGTCGAATCCTCTTAACCACAATCTTCGGTCTGTTGTTTTTATCCACATATGTGGTGTGTGTTCATGTCTCCTAGGATATGTCATGCAGCCAAATTTTCTTGGCCATACCAAGCTTCCCTTGAGCTTGAAGACTTTTATCTAGAAACAGTGCATAATAAAGTATTCTATTCAGACAACTGAAGAATAGTAACATATTAGCAGTTAATTGGGACCAATCATGCTGATCAGGTGTGTAAGCTAAATACTGTGACATGCTTATATCCACAGAGGTTTTGTGAAGGCTTTGAGAAAGAGATTGATACAAGCTACCACAAACTAAGAAATGCAAGGAATTTCTAGGAGGCAACAGAAGTACAGAAAAGGAAGGGAAGAATTGCTCCCCCTCAGGCATTCGCAGGCAACATAGCACACCTCAAATTTTCATTTTGGATTTCTAGCCTCCTGAAGAGAAGGAATGAGTTTCTTTTGTATAAAGCCACATTGTGTTAATTTGTTATAAATTAACCACCCAAGCAAACCAACTAGAATGTCATGTCTTGTTTTCAGAGAAGTCTTCTCTCACTCTGTGTGAGCTCAATACCTAGCTGAGATGATTCTTCCATGTCATAAGATAGTCTGTGTGCTACAGAAGCTCCCATTTACTTGCCTTTCTTTCCATAAATCAGGGAGAAACTTGCTGCTGAGGATTTCTGACTAATTCAATTTACCCCTGTTGTCCCAGAACATAAATTAGGGATAGCAATCCTAAATGTCTATTTATAATGTGAATAGCTGACTATGTCTTTAACTGAACCTCTAATTATATTATTTTCAGAGTTTTCTTCATAAAAATTAGTGTTCTTTATTCAGTTTATAATAAATGGCATCACCATTAATTTATTGCAATTGCAATTTACTGAGGAATTTATTACTGTCAAGTTAGATGCTGAGAACATTATCTTCTAAACTTGTCTTGACTTCCAGCCCTCTCAGGGAATGGATTTTTTTAAAAAGGAAACAAAAGAGCTTGAAGACCAGAAACAAGTTGGCCTTAGGAGTTTAGTGAAGGCCAGATGGAATCTATTATTTGTCTCTCATCAAGAAGGACAGAGTGATCATTTTTGTAATGAGCATTTATGTTTAAAATGGGCAGTAATTGTGGTAGGCTAACAGAGGATTTCATGATGTTTCACGGTGCATGATAACCAAGAAATTTTTGGGATCCACTTCCAGGGAGCTCCAGATTAAAATCACACTGTTTTAATTAACCAGCCTCACCAGAGGAGAGCTCTAGTTCCCTTTGAGAAAAACTGTTTCTGGGGTTTTAGAAATACTCCTGAGACTTGTATGATGTGTACTCTAACTGAAAGCTTCTTTGCCTGCACTTTACCACTCCTTGGAAAACACTGCAAATTTTTCTTACCAGCACTAAAAAATGTTCTTTAAATTCATGCTCCTGTCTTATAAACTGTCTTATCATTTTACTCTATGTTAATAGTTTTGTTTTGAGAAGCACTTGTAATACAACTGCTATTTTATTCCCTTTAATTATGTTGGACATAGTTTTGCTTCTGTTCAAATGACCAAGTAAAACATGTAGTTGAAACTAAATATCTTATTTTAAATAAATGTGTGTTGAGGTTATAATAAAATGACCACAGGTAAATAAGTTCAGCTAGCTACATATACCACTGCAATCCACTATCCTAGTAATACGTTCTCTGTATATGCATAGAGAAATTGTTTTATAGATATTGTTCTAATGAAAAATATAGAGATAGGAATTGTAAAACATTATAATTAGTACTGTGCCTATTTCAAATTTTCCTGGAAAATGTAATATTCATGCACATTATTTTGCCCAAGGAGGTTATTAAGGCCAGGTAATATAACTGCAAGTGCTATGAGAGACTTCAATTGCATATCAAAACCATATACATATCAGAAACATGTCGAAGAAGGGCTTCTCTATTTCATATGGGCACTGCGGGTAGAAGGAATGTGTAGAGAAATCCTGAAGAGACAGATTCCTTCATAAACATCCTGCAAGGCCATCCTTGTTAAATAAATTGGTAATTGTAAAAGTGTGAATGAATTTTGCATGAGAACTGTGGACCCTAGGCAGGGGAGATTGCTCAGTAGGTAAAGTGCCCATTATGAGGGAATAAGAACCTGAATTTGGATCCCAAAAATAAAGTCCCGGCATGACTGCAGAGCTCTCTAACCCTACTGGTATTTGGGGTAGAGCTAGTCAGAATCCCAGGACTTGGTGACCAGCCAATCTAGTCAATCAATGAGTTATGTTTTTAGTAAGAGACCCTGTCACAAAAGATAATGTAGAGGTAATAATGGTAGACTACTCATGCCAACTTCTGGTGTCCATATGCACACATACCACACAGACACACACAGACATGCACAGACACTTAGACACATACACACACACACACACACACACACACACACACACACACACTAAAACATCTGATGTCATCTCCAGGCACCTCCAGAAAAAGTAAGTAATATGGAGTCCACAAAAATGTGGCACTGGTCGTAAGTTCACAAATCTTTTTGATTCTCAAATTTATTCTGCTTTCTGTTTATCTAGTCATCATCAGTAGTCATCTGGAACCATAATTAAATACAAGCAAACCTGATTTTGCCTTTGCCCTTGTAAATACAAACAATGAGCTTCTCCAGCATTTCATTCACAGTTGAGAATTCCACCTGGATTGCTGGAGAGATTTACTGAATGTGAGTGCATTGCTCTGCCTCTTCCCTCCCTCCTTAGCTCTGCATAGGCTGTCCTGAACCCATATCAGCTTAAGTATCTGATATTTAAAACTCTACAGAGACTGAATCTCCCTGGTCGAAAATAAATTGCTGCTCATTTGGTCAAGCTCAGTTGGTTTTCTAGAACAGGGCTACGCTTGATGGTGATGTCATGGCAACTCAGTTCCTGGTGGAAGAAATTGATGGATTGATCTTGCTCAGAATGTCAGAGGGGCACAGAAGAGAGCGCAGGACATAAGCTGCAGTGGGATTTCTGGGTTGTATTTGTGGGGAGACTTGAAAATCCCTGACAAAGAAGAAAACAGGACAGTTGTAATGATAAGTGTCGCTGCAGGGTGGCTTCTTCAACTGAAGCAGGTCATGGCACAGAAATACTCAAAACCATATGTATCAGGTACATAATTGCTGCTAGGTCGCTAACAGAAAAGTGCGAAATGATTTCTTCTTGAAGCCTATAAGCCTGCCGTCTTTCTTGAACCCAACACTTGGGTCTAGTATAAGAGCCATCTGTGTGGCTTTTTGAAATTTTTCTCACAGTACTCATTTACCTAACCTTTGCAAACGAGAGCACTGTCAAATCAATGGCTCAGACAAAACAGATACCTCACCCAAATAATGTTAAGTATTGAAATAAGTGCAGAATGGAAAAGAATGTGGAAATGAAGGTGATGGACTCATCCTTTTAAATGTAGAGACTAAAGACGTTGGCACTGGGCGAGAAGTTTTCTTTATAAAATCTTTTACTATTCCTTGATAATTTCATGTAAGTACACATGTAGTTTGGTCATCCCCCACACACACTGAGCTCTCCTCCCCATTTCCAACTAGCCCTTTGTGCTCACAACCTCCCTGCTTTCACATCTTTTCTTTCTTTTTATGACTCCCTAAATTTTAGAGGACCATGGGTGGAGGTTATTCTTTGGAAACTTCCCTGTGTATACACCACGAAAGAAACAGCTTCCTCCTTCTTAAGAAATTATTAGCTGCCAACACAGCTTCTCAGTGAGTGCCATGGGTTCATAATCCCCACTTCCAAAAAACATTATTTTTGACAGGACATATCTTGTGCAAATAACCACGCTCTTATGAATTCCTAAACAGAACATCTACAGTTTGTCAGCAAAGCAGAGTTTCATAGAATTCCTTCCCATTTCCTGGCTATTGTACCCTTTCTTCCCCCTATTTTCTGGTGATGTGTGAGATATGGAGGGGGTGATACAGACCCAGGTCCCATTTGAAGCGAGGCACTCACAGTTACTCTCAAGACTTTGACCAGGTATGAGTTCCCGCATTAACTATTCATTACTTCAGACAGAAGCTTCTCTGACCAAGGCTGACTGCAGCAATAATGTACAGTTATAAAAATAAGTATTTATAGGATTAACACCATTTTAAAAGAACAGCAGTAGAACATAAATTATTTTAAAATATTTATTTTTCTGTGAAAAATATTAATTTTTTACATTTAATCTTTTATTTCATGTGTGACTGTTTTGCCTGCATATACGTCCACCGTGCCTACAATTGATGACCCCTGGAGGTCAGAAGTCCACACTGAATCTCCTGAAGACAAAGTTACAGGTGGTTGTGAACTACCATGTGAGTATTTGGGAAGCAAACCCAGGTTCTTTGCAGGAACAAATCAATGAGCCATCTCCTGAGCCCCGATTCTTGATGAATTTAAATCATGTATGGTGATCATGTCCATAGATTCCTTTGAACTTCCCTACTCTTCAGCCTACCTCATTACCCTCCCAACTCCATGGCCATTATCTTTGTTGCTGTGGTTAGTTAACTTTTTGACTCAAATTCATGCTGCTCGTATACACACGTGAGCATCTGTTTTGGAATGGGCAACTTACCAGCACCTAAACTCCCCAAAGAGTGTGACTCTTAAATCCTCACAAACCATCAACTGCTATTAGCTTATCTGCCAAGTGTTGGCTTCTGATATCATTCCCCATTTGTGCAGTAATCTTGACTGGCTTGATCTTATGTTTGTCTTGTGCAGGCAACCACAAGTTCTATGAGTTTCTATGTGTACCAGCAATGAAGTATCCAAAGGTCTGGATTTCATGGCTCTCGTCTGTATTTGTCAGCTCCCTTTTTTTTGCCCACTAATGAAATTTTCTTAGTCTTACATGGGGATGGCTTTATATGGGTGATTCATTGACCTTTGAACACTCAGTCACTTATATTTGTGACTTTGACCAGATAGTCTCTTCATTAAGCATTACTCATTGCAAAAATAAACAAATAAATAAATAAACAAAAATAAAAAACAAAAGCTGAAAGCAACACAAGTATAAAAAATATGCAGTTATTAACATTATTAGAAGGCAGTTTGACACAATGATTTAATGTAACAATAAGAAGAGACATTTTTCCCTGTCTTATAACCACCAAAGTTACAGGTATTTGAACAGGTTTTCATGAAATCCCTTCTGCTGAACAGTCCTCTGATCTGATCAGAAGGGGATTGGATATACCAATAACTGTTATGCCATTATTGTGCCTGACACATCTTTTCTGATAGGTAGCATTTTAGCATGCTATTTCCAGAACTGAGTGAATCCATTAATGTCTTTTCTTCTCCAAGAGCCTGCACAGTACTTTCTGACACTATATACGCTAGCCAACAGGGAAGCATTTTCCTTGTCATCTGAGGTTGATTTCTCAATAATCTGTATCCAAAGTGAGTGGAGTCTTTAGCAATAGGGTCTTACCATCTATCTATGGCAGGCAGCCAAGAGCTCTGATGCCCAGTGTTGCTCTGAGTGCTTCTGAGATCTCCTTGACTAATATCTAGAATGGAGTTATCCCATGCCAAGCACTGAGATTTTCATTTAGTAACACATATTGATTCTCTCGAAACCTATAGAGTAGCAAACACATCGTAGACCTTGTGCAGCATGGTAAGTAAGGTGTTTCCTCCCGTGAAACAGTGAATTATGATCTAAGATAAATCAAATACAGCTTAGTGAAGGATGTTATGTAGACGGGGAAAGGCTGCTCCGGGACCTTGGATAAAGAAGCCATCAGTATTTTCTTTCAGTGAGTTCAGACCTGTTTAACAGTCCTCTCGTGAGTGTTAGAGATTCAGTAGGAGGCAGAGAAGATTTTCTTTTGGAGAGGAAAAATGGCGGTCTTGCCAATTGTCATCTAATTTACAGTAAACAGTTGTACTTCTGCTGAGTTTATTAATTTCAAATTGGGCATCATAATTTTTCTAAGAAAGGATTTGGGTTTGGTATTAATAGATTGCCTTCCTTAACATCCACCTTTTTATGGAAAAAAAACATTTTTTGTATTATATAATTGGAATAAATAACAGACAATGTTTTATAGGCATGTTTAGTCTTTAAATATTTACCACTTCTTACAAAGCATTTAGGGAGGTACTTTAGACAGTTAAAAGGTTATGAGAAGATGGATTCTGGACTTTGAATTTTATATGACAATAGGAAAGATGAGATTATTAATAAATGAGTAAGCATTTAAAACTGAAAGCTTGTGTTATTCAAGACATAGAAATTCTAAAAAGACATACATCATAAAAAAGCAAATTATATTGACGGACTTAGACTTAGTTAGCAAGGTCTGCAGTAATGAAATTCTGTAGGTGGAGTTCCATAAATAGCAAAATTAAATTTTCTCAAAACTCTGGAGTCTCAAAATCAAGGTTTTTGCTGGCTGGCATTGTTTCTTCTGAGTCATCTATGCTTGACATGATGTGCCCATAACCTCACTGGGCCATCACCTGTTCTTCCTCGGAGGGCACAGACCAGAGTCTTTCTGAATTTTAATCTAGTCTATATAGAAGAGCATCAGTAAGATTGGGTTGGGAGCACCCTATTTTCTTCATCTTAAGTTGATTGCTGATTTAAATGTCCTAATTACAAATTCAGTTAGACTTTACAATACTACAGATAAAACATTCCAACTCAACGTATGAGTTTTGAGTTGACAAAATTTTCCAAAGCATAGAAACATTCCTCTAGAAGAGCTATTCTTCTGGTGTCCTCAACCCCTCTGGCCTCCACCATTCCTCCTCTCTGCACCATCTTCCCCACAGGGTTAACTGACCAGCATTCTTAGGGGCTTCCAGAGACTGAAGTGGCAGACACAGAACCTGTGGGTCCTCTAAATATTTCTTATGGTTGTCTGGCTTAGTGTTCTTGCAAAACTCCTACAGGCTGGAATAAGAGAGTCTCTGACCCTATTACTTTCCCTTCGGACTCTTTCGCTTCTGCTGGGTTGCCTACCCAATCCTTGATGTAGGGACTTGGGCCTGGCCTTTTTCATCTTAATGCTATGGCCTGTTCAAGCAGTAGCAAACCCCAGGAGGACTGTTCTTTTCTGGGGAGAAGCAAGGGGGGAAGTTTGTGG
Organism: Cricetomys ansorgei; assembly: GCA_026225945.1. Classification (NCBI taxonomy): domain Eukaryota; kingdom Metazoa; phylum Chordata; class Mammalia; order Rodentia; family Nesomyidae; genus Cricetomys; species Cricetomys ansorgei. Next base: position 236,045 of record JAMJFZ010000558.1, read on the forward strand.
GAGGGTTTGGGGGATGTATCTGAGGGAAAGTGGAGATGCGGAAATGGGGAGGAGTGGAAGGAGGGGTGGAGGGAGGTCAGGATACATAGTATAAGTTGTATGATAGAAGAAAACTAAAAAATAAAAAATACAAAAAGAGTTGTTCTGAAACTCTCTAACATTATGACCCTTTAATAGAATTACTCATGTTGTAGTGACCCCCCCAAATATAAAATTATTTTTCTTGCTCCGTCATAATTTTGCTACCTCTGTGAAAATGTCATTTAACCCCCTAAAGGATCCATTACCCATAAGTTGAGAACCTCTTCGCTAGAAGCTTGGAAAGTGACACATTATTGCATAAAGTAAGAAAAATAGATACAAAATAGTAATTATGATGAATGAATGAATATAAAACATATCATTGAATACCTTGAATATCACCTTTCTATTCTGAAGTACAAATCTTCAAGCCTCACCTTCTTTGCATATTCATGTCCTCTAAACTTGGCAAGAGGGTGGACATGCAAGATCCTTCTTCATCCGGCTGCTTGTAACTTCTTCAGAAACTCTGTTTTCTCTGTTTTGGGGTCCATAGTAAAGGATCACCAAGCTGTTAATACTTAGCACATTTCCTGTAACAATTTGCTTAAGCTTATTACCATTAAAATCTTATTTTCTTTAAGACTGGAAGTGTGTTTTGTCATTAACTGAATTAACAGAATTAACATTGTCCTATTGATCATTACCACTATAGAATGTTCTGGAAATCACACAAAGTATCTCTTGGCCTCCTCTGTTCCACTCCTACAAGGACACTCAGTCTTAAAGGTGTAATATATTTTCTTATCCATTTACACACAGCCATTTCTCATTCTTATTGGAACTCTGAATTCATATTCAACCCTAAACTCAATTGTCATGGTACTCTCATGGGTCATTTGTGGCCATACACAATAGGGCAAACAAATCAATGTATGCAATGTGTGCTTTTCCAGTTGATATCTGCCTGGTTGTTTCTGCTCTCATTCTATACCCATGTGTCTCTTGGGTGTCTATTTTTTCCATATATTTCCCTTAGATCAATGGTTCTCAACCTTCGTAAATCTGTGACCATTTAATACTTTAATCCTCAAGTTGAGGTCACCCCTAACCATAAAATTATTTACATTGCTACTGCATAACTGTAATTTTGCTACTGTTATGAATTATAATGTAACAGATATGCAGATGGTCTTAGGTGACCACTGAGAAAGGGTCATTCTGCCCCAAAGGAGACACAACCCACAGGTTTGAGAACTGCTGCCTTAGGTAGAATGATTCACGATTTGCTAACTTGTTGTCCACTGCAACTCTACAGAACATAACAGCTTCAAATAATAAGAATGTAGTACATGTGTCTTGATTATTCCACTGTCAGCTCCTGAAATATAGTTCTGTGTTTGTTCAATTTACCGTTTCCAGGATTGACTGTAATGCTTAATAACACAGAAGTTAATTAGAGATATTTATCAAATGCTTGTTTAATATAACAAGGATAAATGTGTTATCATTGATCAGAGGTTGACAAAAATGCAGAACATTTTGAGCAGTAAAATCAAAGTTTTTAACTAGATAGTTACATGAATAAAAATGTCACAGAAGACTTCTTTAGAATCATATTAGAATGAAAAAAATGGGGGGCTAATAGAAATTTGAGAAATATGAGGAAGACCAATTTTGAAATGTCCTATTAGCTGTACAATGTGTTGATTCCCCAGTTAAAGCATGTGACCAGAGACAACAGAGCTAAAGCCAGCATTGTCACCACTCCATACATTTTATAAAGTCGGAATGTAGACTAGGCTTTCCTGATGGTAAGTACAAACAGATGAAGAATTCCTGTAGGAGGAATTTGGTTTTTAGCATATGCATCTTTAGTCCACACTCTGTGGAACATTCCAGAAACAAGGGTGGATGTGGAGCCTAATTTCCCAACGCCCAACATGTGAAGAACCATGGTGGCAGTGTGGTGCTCTGTGTATTCATAGACTCACAATAGGTCAGTTATCCCACCTGTCTCTTCCTCCTCCTCTCTTCCTTTCTCCTATGCTTACCATGCTTGGAACTGTGCAATTGTCTGTAAATAGAAATATTCTGAGAACATAGGTAATTTTAATTTTTTTTAATTTTTGAAATTCTATACAAGTATGGAATGAAATATGATCATATCTGCTCCCTCTACCTCCTCGAAGTCCTCTAATACTCTCATTTCCCCAACCATGGTTCTCTCAACTTCAAGCTATGTTTTTCTTTTTTATGTTAACCAACTAAGTTGAATTAGTGTTGCTCATAATTCCACGGGTCAAGGACCATCTACTTGAGCATGAGAGAACAACAGATTTCCTAGGATGATATTGTCCAAGAGTACAATTGCCTTACAGTGATGGGATTTGTTTGAAATTTTAATTTGTCACACAGCATTTGTTATTTGTCACAACAATCAATCAATCTGTCATTCAAACATGTGTAACACTATCTTGTATCCTGTACTATTTGCCACAGGCAGTACGTGAAAGAGTGCAAAAATATCATGTATATATTCTTTGTTGAATTCAGATAAGTTTCTTTCTTATATTTTGCAAGTTAGTGAATCTATATAAAAATGATAAGGTCTAGTATCTAATAAAGTTGCCACATATATATACTTATATGCGTGATGGGTGTGTGTGTGTGTGTGTGTGTGTGTGCATGTGTGTGTGTGTTTTGTGTGTGCTTCCTAGAGCTGATATGGTAAAATACTCTGAACTTTGTGGCTCCAACCATGGGAATTTATTATATAATTTTTTTGTGAAAGCTAGACCAAAATCAATGTGACTGTGATGAAATGTATTTCCAACAGCTACATTGTACAATCTACTCAATATTTTTCCTTAATTCAGAGTGTTTACCTGGAATCTTGGCAATCTTCTTCATTGCTTGACTTAGAAAACCATCCCTTCAATCTCTGCCTTCATATGTTCACGGTATTCACATTATATACCTGTATGTCTTTATTATTCTAAGTAACCATTATTAGAACACATTCATATTAATCAAAACCTATTATAATGACTTTCTGCTAAGACTCCATTTCTAATAATATAAGATTCACAGGTACTAATTTCAGCCCCTTTGGCTATAAGCGCAATTCAATCTATCACACTACTCTAGAAGTAAAAAGAAATACATATTGAGGACACATAATAGTATATTTTCTTGGTATCATCATCATAATAATCTGTGATGTTAACTAGAAAATGCACATAAAATCTTAAAGAATTATAAGTAGTAGATGACTGGAATTGATCTACTTTAGAACTAATTTTCATGATTGAGTTTCATCTTATTATGTAAGTGTTCTATTCTTAGAGTTCCATGCTATTAGTTGGTAGGATTTACTGTGACCAAGTGGACCATATTACAGTATTAAGTTACCTCCTCAGATCATTTTTTAAATTGAGACGGTGTGATTTTAACTTTAGGTAAAATAGTCAGTGTATGACAAGAAAAACTGTGTATTTGATCTCTTTAACCCACAGAGAGGGCAGTAAAACCAGTATATGTAAGGGCTCACATGTAGAAGAAAATGAAATAAAGCAACGGCCCGAAACAGAAGCACATGAGTTTTCAGAACTACTTACTTTCCAAGAGTTACATAAAAAAATAAATTCCTATGTTGTATTTTCCCATTTACTTCCTTTGGATTTTTTTGAGAAAAACAATAGAGTAAAAATTTTTACCTATAATTTTGGTTTATTAATCTTATTTATTGATAATTGTATAAAATGTGCATATTTATACTGCTCATTATTTAAGGGCATATAAGGGACATAACATAACTTAGATTTATGTTAAATTTAAATTATGTGGGGATATAATGTAGACTTATACAAATGTTAGAAATGCCAGAATATGCAAAAATGAAGATTAATGTATATGGGTCACATGTATTTTATAAACTTAAACATACTTGAAAACTTTCTGTATAATCAGGATTGTGGATTGGATGTCCTTTCTCTTCTCCTTTCTTTCCCTTCTTTTCCTCCTCTCCTCTTACCCTTTGTTATGTATGTATATATACACATATTATCTAAAATGATATTGGCTATTTCCTAAACAATACAAAACTTTGTACAAAATTCCATTCTAGGTTGCATTGATATTAATCTGATATGATTGAAACGACATAGGAGAAATACTATTTTTGTAACATATTTATTAGTAAATATATCATTTTCTGTAACAGACTTAAGCATCTATGGGCTAGATGTCTTTAGGGTTTTGTATAGAAGAGGTCTTGAAACCACAGCCCTGCAGAGGCCCAGGAACAGCAATACTGTGATCACTCTAAGTGTTCAGAGAGTAGGAGTAAGACCCATGACCCACGATCCTGAGGTATTTTCTCTTTGGTTAGGATTTAAGAAGCAAAATTTAAGTTGATTGATGAGTGGCATTAATAAAAATTTAAGCACAAAAGAGAAGAGTGAAGAATATGATTGTATCTCAGAAAAGGGCACAAAGAGGTGGAAGAAGAAAGGGGAGGGGAGGTAAGGAAAGGGAAACAGGAGGGAGAAGACAGGAGGAGAGAGAAAAGAGGAGAGGAAGGGAGAGGAGGGGAAGGTAGGAGAGAGGAGAGGAGAGAAGAGGAGAGAAGAGATGAGGGGAGCAGAGGGGAGAGGAAGGGAGAGGAGAGAAGCTGAGAGAAAGAAGGAATAGTGGTTCAAAACCTGTGTGGAAGCCCTTATAATAAGTACAATCAGTTACCTGAATTATAGAATATTCTTGATGTACAGAGGATAAAAATATTAAACTTATCTGAAATCACAAACAAGCTTTTATAGAAATATAAAGATCCTTCAAAAAACAATGTAATCAAAATGAAATGATATTGTATATGTACTTTCATTTGCATAATACATCTAAGATGCATATGTTCTTATTATTCATTTTTTTCAGGCACAGCTCTGGAGAATAAATGTAATTTTTGATACAAAAGTGTAGAATAATCATGCAAGTTAAAGGACACTACTAATGTATTAATATACTAATATCAATATATATGTATAAATATTACTATAGATTTTCAGATATTTTTAAATATGTTTATGTATATGCATTCTGATTCAACACTAGATATTGCTCTCTTTATCTTAATGAGCTCAGGAAAGGCATATTCTAATTGCTCTGTCCTATTACCACTGCCAACCTTTTATAAGTAATTCATATTTTCCACAGGGTATCATGATATTGACATTTGCTTTTACTTCTCCGTATTTTCTACCTCCAAATTTCTGCTAGTTTTATGTATAATTTTATACTGTCACAAATATAAATATCCATATTATCATTTATACCCATAATCGAGCTTCCACGCTTTGGCTACATGTGGTCCAAATGCTCAAACTGCATAAATTTCATTCACATTATTACAATGGTGTGATTATTATTCATTGCAAGGGCAAACATTTCAATATGGATACATTAGATTCTAAATTTCTAATGCCTCAAGCCCTGTGGTATACAAATGGGAATGTTAGAATCTATTCTCTGTACTTCACTAATTGCTCAAAACCAAGGCAATTTAATTTGCTTCATATTTGGAACATGCCCTTCTTAAATTGTTTTTTAAACACTTATACTTTCAAATTTAGTTTTTTTACATATTCCATATTGAAGAACAGGGGCCATTCTGTGTAGTCATCTTTACTGAGGTTCACATGCACAAGGATAATCTAGTTATCAGAAGAGTCATACTGACGTAGGTACCAGACTGTAGAACTTATTTGGTTTTCCTTGGTTTGTTCTCAAATCCTATTCCATCTCTACGATTCAGGTAAAGATTCTCATCTCAATTACTGCACATACCCTCACTTTCTTTTGGTCCATGACACTTTTGTTTGTGTGTTAATTTTTTTTTTAATTTCCTTACTTTTCATGAACTTAAAATTATTGAAGAGTGCTGGTAAATAGACTTTAAAGGTCTATTTCAAAGTTCCCTTGAACATAAGAAAACTAAATTTCCTCTCTTTTTCTAATTTTTCTGTCATTAATGAATTTTTGGACATGATCTTTTCCTGTCTGAGATGGGGTTTGTGTAGCGCTGTCTTGCAGCTAGTCTTGAACACGTGATCCTTTAACGGCCAGGGCCTCCCAAAACTGCTCAAGTACTTCAAGTTCAAGTTAAGGCTGTGAAAGGGTGCCACCCACACTCAAGTTGGATCCTTCTACCTGAGTTTAATCTTCCAGTAGGCACCTTCACTTTCACATGACAGGGTTTTGTTTCCCTGGCTATTTTCCACATGCAGCTAAGTTCACAGTTATTGACCCTCATAGAAACTATTTTCAGAGTCTCTCTCAACTTATTCCTTGAATCACATAATTGCAGTATCTTATTATATTTCAAATTATCAATGTTGAGGCCTGTCTGTAACAAATCTGGGCATGCAGAACTTGATCTCCTCCTTCATTTTTGTTGGTGTTGTTGCTGATATTTATGTTTTCATGAATTGTTCTTTGCTATTTCATTTATTTTCTGACTTATTTGACATGAATATCTTTTTGCTACAACCCTCTAAAGAAGAGCGATGAGATACATTAATGTGTCTAGCATATAGCTGTCTCCTCAGCACACTTTGGAGAATGATCTAAAGGTAAGGTGGTACAGTTATTGTCTTTCCTTTTCTTCCAATCTGATATGTTACAGAGAGATAAAGCAGCCATGTAAATCCTTTTATTGGGAATATTTAAAAGGGAAGATGTATTTGAGGTGATACTAGATCAAAAAGTGAATTAATCCCTGTAACATCTAACAGAAAAAGACAGCAAAATCTAAGAGAGCAGAGAAACTTGACCACCACAAGAAGTGACTGCAAATGACACATTTAGAAGGATATCAAAGCTTCATGTGGAGAGTACCACAAAATTTGCCTTAGAAATACAGAAACATCATTTGAAAGTATAAGGTTACAAAGTGGGGAGAACATAAAAAGGTAAGTCCAAATAGTGAAGACTTCTTCGATTGACATTCCAAGACAGGGTATTTTCTATGTATACCATGCATCCTCTTGTTTACATTTTTGTATCTCCTAAGATTCTAAAATCCAAAGTGATAGTCCAAGAAGGTAATATCACTTGTATGTAATTAAGTCATGTTGGCAGATGGCTGATGAATGGGATGATTGCCCTTCCAAAGCTTAGAGCTGTCTAGCTGGTCCTGCCGCATGAAAATAGAGCCGGAAGACAGGCACTTTCTATGAACAGAACTCTGTTGCCTCCCTGATACTAGATTTCCGACCAGTGGAACTATAAACATATTTTTTTATGCTTGTAACCCTTTCTAGGTTTTGCTATTTTGTTATAGAAGCCATACTAAGGCAATAATTGAAACTTTAAGGAATTTCATGTGAAAAGATGCAAGCAAGAAGTAGCCTTGTATTCTTGAAAAGTCCAGCACTTAGGAGGTAGTTGTAGGAAGATCAGGAGTTCAAGGCTGTATCCAGGCTAGTAAAGAAATCAAGTGGTAAAATAATCACACACTGCTATTTTAGGTAGATATTTCATTCAGTACTTATGAATTCCACTGCATGGCATCAATACAGTCTTCAACTTTGCAAGGAAACACTGTACTATGCATTCTAAGCAATGAGTGGAAAGCTATGTTTCCTCATTGCTTTTGGAAATTTTGTGTGATAAGTTATAAGTCCCTGTTACAAACACTGCAGTTTCCAAAGCAACTATAGTCTGTTTTGCTAACATTGCAATTTTTTATCCAAACAAGTAGATGGTACAAAACAAATGGCTGTTTTCTGCTTAGAAGCCCTGTGGTAATCTTAAGTTGAAGATTCAAGAATTAGGTAGGAAATATCTCAATTGCATTCGTATTTCAATATCAGGTTCAAAAGCACACATTCAACCCAGGTTAGAAGAATTCAGGAACATGTCTTTGGGAAGCCTCAGTTTTTATTTTTAATATTTGTATTAGTCTATGTGTTTTGAGTTAGAGTCTTGTTGTGTAGTCCAGGATGGGATCTTTAGTCACGATCTTTCTGCCTCAGCTTGTCAAATACACCCAATTTGAATGTATTTATAGTTATAGAAATCTTTGGAATAGAGTGGCTTCGTCATTTTCCATCGTTAGACAAGACAAAAAAGAGAATTGGCTTTAAGGAGAAAATATTACTGTGGTAAATAGTTTCCAAGGCTTTGGTGTACGCTCATGAGGATCTTTGCTTCTGGATTTGCATATGGTGTTGCAGAACATGATGCAGTCAAAGGGGCAAGAGAGGATCGCTCTAGAGTGGGCAGTGGGCAGAGAAGGAAAGGCAAGAAATAAACCCAGGGGTATTGTTCAAGAGTCCCACCCCTAGTGAAACCTATACCTAAAACCAATACCTCCTAGTGTCTGAAATTTGGATCCATAAATGTATTGACCAATTCATGGAGTCACTGGCCTTATGAACCAATAGCTTTCCAAAATCTCACAAGATCTCAATTTTGCCTTCACCATATACAACTGATGGGACCTTTTATACTCAAACCATGACCGTGAATGAATGTTATTGAAACCTTCTCTAGAAAAACCTTGGATTCTCTCATTTCTGATGATACCAAAGCTTGAAAGTTACTCTAGATGTTAGCTTTTCTCTCAACTGACCTTAAATCTATTTGTCATTCAGACTGTTAGTGAATGAAATAAATTTTAAAAAGGCATCACTTGAAGGTTGCTAGTAAGTAACTGGGATTATTTTGATGTTCCTTGTTGTTTATGTTTTTATGTATTTTATTTTTAATTAGTATTGAATTATAATAATGTGACTTCACCTGATAATATGCGAGTATGCATAATGACACCATTCTATGAATGGGACCCAGAGGCAGGCCAGCTGCTGCATCAAGAATGGGGCTATTACCAGTATCTCTGTCTTCTACGTTTTCAGTCACAGATTGTGTCATCCTGAAAAGGCAGACTAGAAATGCCAAGTCTATGGATCTTGCTAACTCTTAGCTTCACTGTAGGGAAACCTGTGAAGACAGTCCTCTGAGGAGTTCCAGACTCCTCAGCTGAAACCCACACGCCTCTTCTGAGGAGGCATCCTCCTAGCCGTCTGCGCGATAGGACTCTATATTCACATCTTGACACTGATGCATGCTGGGACTCTATACCCAACCACAGACGTGAATGACTGAGAAGAGTGCTCTGGCTCTGCAGTTCCTCTCAGCACCCCACTTTCTAGCTTCCACTGTTGTCCAAAAGCAAACTGTCTAGAATTACATTATTATCTCCAAAGAATATACTTATTTTCCCAGTTGAACCAAGGTGGTCGTTCACTCTACAAAATTATAAGAGGTCTGAGTTGTCCATTGTTTTGTCTTTCAAATTGTCCTGTTAATTTCAGCATTTCTTTCTATATTAGAAAATGCTTCCCATTTTTCCCCATTCGAGAGCCCCAGTGGGTTTTTCTGGTGTGGACCTTGGGTTTCATCAACCAACTCAGTTCTCATGCTCACTATGCCATTTATCACTGCTTTCTTGTACCTCTGTACTTCTTGTCATTTCCCACTTGTCTTGCATTTCACTGCCATTTGACTAGGGTTTACACAAGAAGGAAAGAGTATGTATGTGTCTAAGAATCAATACCCTACCTTTATCCAGAATATATTCTCTGTTCTTGAGTTTTTATGTATATACTATTTGATTTCAAGGAATAAACACTACTTTAACTCATTATCCTGTTATTAATTATTATTGCAGGTAAGAAAGAGAGACATATAGAAAAGGAGTATGTGAGAGTATGAAGCAGAAGGAGAGTGTAGGAAGACAGTGTGGACAACACGCGTGGGTCAGGGTCAGTATGTAGAGAGCAGAGGACAATCCTCAGAACTCAGTTCCCTTGATTCCCCTGGTAGCCTGGGGTTGAAACCAGGTTGTCCTCAGACGATGAAGTTTGCTGGTTTTTGAGTTTCACTGTGGAGTGATCAGTTGAAGTGACTTTGTTTTTTGCTCTTTAATTATTTAGTTCTGAAGAATATGTATATGAAGTCTTTTCTCTGAGACTATTCAAGTATTAGATAGAGAAAAAGAGACAGAAACAGAGAGGAAGAGTGTTGAAAACTCTTGAAATCAGTGAAAAGAAGTAACTTAGCTGTCCATTCAGCTTATAGAGGTTTAACTTAATCTGGTTCGCTATTATATTAACTCGATCTTTTGCCCTAGCTTCAATCTCTGGAAAGCACGTAGCTTGTGATGTGGGCAGGGCCTCGGTATGAACCCTTCCCTGACTATGCTAGTTCCTGTCCTTTTTCCCTTTTCTATGAAACCAGTCTCATTTCCCCAGTTGTTCATATTTTTATAATGAAATCTCCCAGAAAATGACAAAGGCCATCCCCTTCTGCTCATAGCCAGCGACTCATTCAGGCATCAACAGCACATTTCTGCCTTGGAATTTTTTCAATTCTCCAGTGGTTTCTTTCCCCTGATAATATTTATTTTTAATACACTCATGATTTGGATTATTTCCAATTATCTCTCTCCCTCTCTCTTTTGTGTGTGTATCCTTGTGATCCAGCAGGATCCATTGTCCAGCAAATGACATAATTTTATTATTATTCATGGCTTAACAAAACTTTTATGAACACACTCCTATATCTACGCATTCACTGATGGACCTCTAGGCTGGCTCCGTATCTTCTCTATTCTGACGAGTGCAGAATAAGCATGTGAATGCCAGCGCTCTGTGCTTTGCTGACATAAAGTCTTTCAGGTAAACACTAGGAATGATGCTGCTGAGCCATATGATATATCTATTTTTAGTGTGATGAGGATCACCCATGTGGATTTCCATACTGACTGCATCAATTTGAATACACAACAGGAATGTGTAAGAATTGATGCTTCTTCAAAGCCGTGTCTGCATTTGTTGTCATTTTTAAACACTTTTCATTAAAGAATAAAAACCTACCCATTGGGGAAAAAATGTCTGGTTTTGGATAGGTGAAAATGAGGTGTGGAATGATGACTGCTTTCCTTCTCTTTCAACCATCACAGAAGTTGGTTTGCGACAAGCCTCCTTTCAATTCAGCTCTATCAGCTACGGGCCAAAATGCACTGCTTCTTGTCTTTCTTTCCTTTGTTTCCTTTTCTTTAATTTGAAATTAATTACATCAAACATTTCCAGGCTGTACCTTGCAGCTGATGTGAAATGAAAGGCCCACTTGCCCGGTGGTCTGGATTTCCATGCTTTCCCGCTATTGATTGGGGCAGCGACATTCTTGCTGGTTGAATTTTAAATGTGGCCCGATGCACTCAGGCATGTGTGGCCATCTAAATACAGCCCCAGACATTTTTGCAATTAGGGGAGAAGTAATTTCTCTGAAGCTAGTTAGAAATACAAATCGCTTGTCAGAGGAACAAAGTATGTTCTCTTTGTTAGGCGAAGTGTGATGGAGAATTCTTGGGGAGATAGAAGGAAGATTCAATGAGCAGTGTGGATATAGATCAGCCTTTGTGAATTAAAATGCTAACATTTGCTTTATGATTATGGGAATGGGTTATTTAACTCACAGTTAAATTTGATGAAGGTTGATTTTTGGAGAAATTCATATTGGCTGGTAATGTGCTATGATTGAAAAACTATGTACACAAATGTATGTATATATCTGGAATGCATGTCAGTACTTCCTAAAGCATGATATTCATCTTAATTAAATATATTTGAATGCATTTTTATCACTCTCTTTATGAAGAGTTTTTAGTGTCTCACTCTGTGACTAGAAAACGGGGCATCTATATTGCACATTACCTACTTCGGTTATATCAAAACAACTAGGATGTCCTGTCACTAGAGGGCAGCCATCATCTGTTACAGTCCAAGAAAATTCAGGAGCTCCAAGTCCTACCAGGATGTGAAACTAGGGATGTGATAGCAGAGAGATGACTGTCAGCCTCACTTATTTTAGAAAGAGGACAGTAGCATCCATGTTTAGACATCTGATCAGAAATGATCGGATGAGAAGACAAAGCAAACAGACGTTTGCAATACAGTTTGAGTAAATTATATGTAAATATATACCGTAGTTGTAGAAAAAAAAAATCTGAGTGTAGTGAGAAACAAAAAGAAGATACACGTGAGCTCTCATGCACAGGGACTGATCTCTGGTGTGATTCCCTGTGCTTGATGTTTTTCCCCAGGAGACACAAGCTCCACACAGAGGAAAAGAGATCACCAAAACACAATTACAGGATGGCTTATGAATCTTTTCACTGAAACTTATCCTTCTTCATAATGGCCATGGGTCTGCTGGAAGGATTTATGTAGATATTGTGATGATTATAGACCTGAGGTAAATCAAGGCAAATGTGTTTTATGCCAACCTGAAACGGGGCAGCTTCACAGACAGAAGATCACATGACAGAGTCCTGATTTCCTGCCTTTAAGGAGAACTAACTCCTGCTTACAATGAGAATTAAAGATAATTATCAATTATCATGGCCCAAGCATGTAAGCTTCTTTTTGTTCCTTCAGAACCAACAAACCAATTCAAAACTCATTTGCTGGCTTCAGCAGAGGTAAGTAATGACCTCTTTGTCTCACAGGTAGGATTCCTGATGCAGGCAATCCATGCTACCATCTACAAAGTATGCATGGAAAATACACTAACCGATGAGAAGATTAAAGCAGTGATGTCTTTACTTGTTGCTTTACCTAACAACAGATTCTAAGACTGGTGACAGCACAGCCCGTTTGAAAAAAAATATGCAAAGATAAACGACAACATATATAGCAGAAGAATACTCCAGAAGCTTGCTTTGTTGGCCAATGCTGTCTAACGGATATGCGGAGATCAGAGTTCCTTTAAAGAATGAGTGAATAATAAATAATAAATAAATAAATAAATAAATAAATATCATCAAGATTACCTTCATGCAGAGTGTGCATTGTAAAGATATATGTGTGGGTCTGTGTATGTGTGTATGTGTGTGTGTGTGTGTGTACACACACACACACACATATATATATATATATATATATATATATATATATATATATATATATATGATGACTTTATTTCATTATTTCAAGATGTTAACAGATACATTATAATTTGGAATGCATACAGAGTCAATCATACAATATTACTATTTTAGACTTGACCCTAATCAATATTCTGGCAATGAAAAGACACTCATGCGCAGGTTGGCAAAGTTTTCAACAGATAAGCAAACACTGTTCCATGTGTCCAAGTAACATTTCATCTATTTTGTGGGCAAAAAAATAGTCTTCTTATGGTGACTTACGTGTGGGAGCTTACTTTGTTCAAGTGACAGTTTTGAATTTTATAGTCCTTTGTAAAATGTATCAAATTAAGAATAACAGAGTTAGAAAGTTGTAAAATGATATTTACTCAGCCAGAAGTTTTAATTCATTTCTTCTATGTGAAGGACAGAAGGACTTTCTGTATATTATATATTCTTGCATTAAATATGCTGATGTCCAATAACAATGAAAGTTATCTAAGCTCCCAAAGAGGACTGCAGTTTAAATCCAAGAGAGCACTTCATTTGGTTCAAAGACCTAACTTCCGGTCTTCCTGTGTTCTAATACACAGCATGACCTTAAACTCAGCACCTGCTCTTGACCTCGCTCCCTTGTCTATAAAAGACGCAGGTCAGACTGGCTGACTCTGTAGCTCCCATACTTCTCTTTGGTCCTCTGCTTGCTTCCACCTTTGGCAAAGCTATTTGTATACCTTTCAAATCCCCTTCATAGAACACAAGCTCCGCCCCGGAATGCAAGAAATACATTGGTTGTCTCACAGCAAATAGCAGAGGAGTCAGTCAGTGGCTGATAGAGGATATGAAACATTTGCAGGAATAAAAGGAATAAAAGCATGGTCTTCTTTGATCACCTGTCAACACAGCAGCAGAGGTAAGGCTTGTTGGTGACCAAAGCTTCTGCTTCATTAGGGCTAAAATTAAAAAAAAAAAAAATAGCGAGTGGAAAAGCACACAATGTTTCACATACTCAAGCAAACCCATGCAAGCAGAACTTGATTGAAATACCCTCTCTATTTTTCCAGTGCTGGAAGTATCTAAGCATTCCTTATTTTCTTATTTTAATGATCAGTACAAGAGAGCTGAGCTCTTTTCCCAATTTTTCCATTTTTCTAATCTCCTCATATGTTTGGTATCTTCTGGGCATTTTAACTTCTCTAATAGATTCATCTCCAACCAATAAAGTTAGCACATGTAAATTATTTAACTTCTGAGGTTATACGAAATACTGATACCTAAGGTATTTTATGAAACTTCCCCTTGTTTATATCCTAGAGAAGAAAAAGTTGAACGTGAGATATAAACATACCCTCATATCCAGGTGTTTCCTAACGTTTCTTCTTAACACATACTTTAAAGAAGTCCTTTTCCAAGTTTACACAGCCTTGTCTCATATCCTGTTACACTGTGTTTGTGGTTTGCTTTTAATTAATTAATAGATTGAAAGGCAGAGTTCAAACAAATGTCAGAATTGTTTTTGCTTAAATTATTCTAATATTGTATAAGTCCAAATAAAATGGTTCATTAAAAAAGTTATTTGAGATGGTAATAAACAAATTCAAAAAGTCATGCAGAGAGCAGAGTACCATCTTAAATTTTGAACCTACTGCCACTTTTCCTTGAATGTCTTGGACATTTTGTGTAAAAGGAGGAGGCCTGGGTTTTTGCTCTGTTTCTTCCTTGCATACAAATGGATAACTAAAGCTCCATGTCTGAAATTCTTGACACTGCAAGTATATATCTGAAAAGTGACCTTCCCAAGGCCATTGTCTTTTCCTCAAAATTCTTCGCTGATCTGGCCATAAGGTTTAAGAAACCACTCAAGATTCTGACGACCAACCACAGTGGCCCAGCTGTCTGCTAAATCATCCACCACCTCCTCCTCTGTGTTTTTTCCCATTTATTTATCATCTCACTCTGAAGGCCTTTTCATACCTCTGAGCGTTCACACATGAGACATAGGGGACTGTCCCTAGCTTGCCCTTTTTTGATGTGGTTGACTAGCTTGTCCTGGAGGAAGTTTTGTTCCCTGGGGATAACTGCTTGATAAGAGCCTGCTGTGTCTTGTCTCAAAGGAGAGACCAAATCTCTGTAGTATTAAATTGACTGGACTAGGGCTTAAATGGTAAAGTGCCAGGCACCTAAAGACACTGGACCCACGACCTTCAAGCTGCCAGGGCAGTGAGTGACTGCTGGGCAGCTGTGGGTGTCACTAAGAGACTCAGCGAGGATGAGAACTTTTAAAGACTTACAGAATCGCACTCAGTACTGAGAACTACACACTTTGGGTTGCAATGTCTTTAAGAAATGATGGTAATAGTAAAATTCTGTTACTTGCATTGCAGCAATGGAAGAACAGCACGTTTACAGTGATGATCTTTGCTGCGCATGGGTGCACGCATGCTTTCTGCTTCCTACGGATTCAGAGCATCACATTGGCGCGTGCCGTAACCTCCATCATCATCAGAACTTCGAACATTTATTTAGCATTTACCATGTGTCACTTACTGCCCCAAGAACCTTCCGTGTGTTTTCTTACGGGATCATCATCACCACCACAATGCATTACTCCATTCATGATATCATCCTAAATGTTACTATTCTCATATTTCTGAAGGTGAAGAAACGTATAGATCGATTAAGATAGAGCCCAATGGCAACGTGATTTCTAATTGACAGAAACTAATTGGAAACCATCACCTCTTTGTAGCAGGCATTCCTTTTGGAATCTTTGCTTAACTACTACTGTGTGCAAGCTGGAGACAGAACGAATTCAGTCAATGTGGGAGGTACCTTTTCAGAAATAGTTATGGTCTGTAACCCAAGTGCACCTGCAGCTGTTATTCTTAGAACACTGGGTGCTGTGCAGACACTTAATAAACATCCACCAAAAATAGCATTGGTGCCCACTGAAGGACAGGATGCAGTCACTAGCAGTCAGTCATCATTGGAACCTGTTCAGTGATAATGTGCTTTACAATAAAATGTGTGTTCCAGTTAAGGAGAACTGCGAAAGCATTGGCATAGGAGTGGGTGGCCTGCATTACCAAGACGTGCTTTCGAAATTAGACACAAGGTATGTGATGCTTGTAAGCCTTAGGGATGATCAGCATCTTACCCAGCAGTCAAGACTGTTGCTAGGATTAAATGAAATGTTTCATACTGGCAAACTGAGGAATATATGAGAAGCATATGAAACACTGTACACATCAGCTACTTAATGACTTTAGTTTTATAAAAATCTTGAAGCAGTTATTGAAAGTCTCTTAGATTGAGTAATGGCCAACACAAGAACTCTGCCAACAAATGGTGTGTGTTACTTTTCTTCATGCTGTGACAAGAGCAACCGAGGGAGGGAAAGACTTGTTTTAGCTCACAGCTCAAGGGTTCCGTTGTGGCTGTGTGGTGGTGAGGGTGCTCCATATGGAAGCAGGGACATGACAAAGACAGCCATGTGGTGTTCGCATTTGGGAATTAGAGAGAGATGAACGCCGGTGTCCTTTCTGCTTCTCCTCTTCAATCAGTAGAGGAAAACAACTCATGGGACAGTGCCACCCGATTCCCTGTGGATACCCTCTCCTCAGTTAACCTCTGTAGAAACTCGCATAGGCAAACCCAGAGATATTGCTCCTAGGTGATTTTAAATTCAGTCAACAGTGAGTGAACTTCCACCACAGAAGAAATGACCTTCTCTTGTAAGAGGACAACTTAGCGCTTTACAAAATATCTTCATTTCAATAAGTTTCTGTGTGTTAGCATTGTGTGTAGGGAGCTTGGTTGTTATGGATTCAGATTCCATCCATTAATCCAGACTACCACAGACATCATCAATTTTTTTTTTTTTTGCATTTCCAAATATTCAGAGACCTGTGAATTATTTGTGGATTTTCTCTCCCACTTAAGGAGACACAGACTCATTAATTTTCACTACATCTCTTTGGTTGTACATGTGAGATCCTTCTTATTACTAATCATTCATAGTCCATGTTTCAGTTTGTAAATGTTCCTGCTAAAATGCAGCATGTAACTGAGAGGCAGTCTTCCAGTGCTGTCTGAAATCAGTACCGCTCACGGGCTAGACACTAAAGTCAGTGTAGTCTACTGTGGATCACATACTGATGGCTGGGCAGACCACTCACAGGCTAGACACCAGTATCACTGTAATCTCCAATGGCTCACATGTGGCTGACTGGGCAGAAAGGCAGCGGCTGGTGTTCCTGCATGCTGTCCTCCTGAGTTGCTTATGATCAGCGTATCTATTTAACAGATATTTATTCAGTAAATGTATATATATATATATATATATATATATATATAGTAAGAGTTATGGAAACAAGTGAATTAATGTAAGACCAAAGTACATCTAGAGACACTATTATTGGTGGATATCCACTCATTAATCAAAACTATATGACCACCATGGTTAAGTTGGTTCTATATATTTTTGACTCGGGATGCAGCTTCAGGCATTTCCTCTCAGGGAAGTCAGACTACAATGCATTGGCAGAAGAGTGTTCTCTCTTTAGAAGGTCTTGCATAGTGGACTTCCATGCTTCAGAACACTTAATTCTAAAGTTACCAGGAAGCATATTTGAAAGTCCCTGCAATACTAGAGTCACCCTTAGTAAAGACAGGCACTTATACTGTGGAAGTTTCAAGAAAACTGGGGTGGGCCAAGAAACAAAATTGATTTAGGTAGCCCACAGCATTCTCCTGCCTACATATTAGACTCATGATGAATCAGGCACAGCACAAACAGTTTCACTGTGTGTGAGACCATCTTCCCTTTGCTCACTCTTTCCCTATAATGTAGAAGCATATAAAATATTTTCCTATAACATCTCTAACAGTATTTTATCTCTTAAAAAAGGAGGTGAATGGAATAAGTCGCTATGTGGACTTAAACACATATGTAGATATATGCATGCGTGCACATAGAGACATGTACAGAATTGATTCACTCCAGTTACACGGATAAAATGAAAATAGGGGTGACCAAAAAGACAATTCTCACCCCTTAAATTTATATAACTTTAAATTCTTATTAAGGAAATGTCTTATTTTTAAAATATTCAATATAACATCATAAATCAAGAATATGAAAATATCTTATGATTTTCTTATATTTAAATCTAAGCTGAGTTATTTAATAATAGGTATATTGAGCTCAGCAGAATATTTGGCTCATAGAATTTGAATGTACATGAATCGTATTCCATTACTTTGAGAAATAAAACAGGAAGATTCATAGTATACAACATTTTTCTACTTGGAAACAAAGAACAAGGTACTAAAGAGAATTACCATGAACAGTGACTGAAGAGTCCAAGCTCAGGAAAGCCAGTCAAGGCTTTGCACTGCAATGCACAAAGACACATAGGACCACTGAAGAGCAGAGCAGCTCCTCTAAACCAAGGACTTTGTGATATCAGAGAATCAATACTAAGAGAAGATGCCAGAAGACCTCGCTGGTGCTACAGTGAGAGGTCCACTTAAAACTTCCCAAGAAGCATGTTCTTTAGAAACAAGGGTTAGGAGATCATGCATGTGATCTTTCTGGAAAATTTGATGCAGAAGTCATGTACAGGCTGGTCTCAATGAAGAGAGAGGGTAGAACCAGGTAGAGTGGATAAAGAGCTTAAAAACGCTTCTATAGAGAAAAGATGAGGGCTTGGGTCTGAGAACTGACAGCAGCCACAGAGGAGAACAGATACATTTCCCTAAGCAGGGTAGAGCGCAGAGACACAGGATACCAGTCCTGGGGGAGGTAATGCATCTCTGTCTGGTAATGTGACCTCATTGAGCAGCTAAGTGCTTTCTTACTATCTCTTGCTTGTCAGTGTTAGATTCCCTTGTTTGTCCTACCTTTCCAGTTTGAATATCATTTTTATCCTGATTGAGAAAACAGAAGCAAAATAGCAGCTCAGCCCTTCCAATGTCATCTGCTAATGTTACACCATCTGGCCCAGGAAGCAGGCTATCTTTTGCTACGTCTCTCTTCGAAATTATATTTAAATTGTCCTTAGTGCTCTCAGAATGGCTAGACTAATCCTGTGGTTTAGCCACCCTAATGCTCTTTTTACAGGTTTCTGCTGCTCTTTCAATTTTGTCCTTGGTGTGCTGTCTTTCTTTCCTCTTTCTTCCACAGTCCAGAAAAACATGCCTATGTACCATCAAATTCTTTGCTGGTAAAATACATATCCCCCTATTGGACATTGCAAAGTGTCAATACTAATTTTGGATGTAGTGAAAACCACATTTTCTACATTCAAATTCTTCTTCCCTTTCCAATTTAGCATGTCTTCCAGCTGAAGTGTGTGTGTGTGTGTGTGTCTTCTGGCTAAAATCAATTTTAGTGCTATTAAAATTAACATGTACAATTACTGATTTAGGGGGTGTCACTAATGAGAAGGCATTCTGGATTCATAGAAATAACACTTAATTAACACTTAACTAAGTAAAAAGACAAAGAAATATCTGCTTTGCTATTGTGAAATTTGTTTGTTTAGTTTGAAGTTTTCCTAAGGCCTGTATCTTTTCTCACGTATAATAAGAATACTGATAATTTCTCCTGCAAAATACAAACTTTGTTACATTAAGCAATATGACATACACTAAAAATTGAACAAAATGTCAGTCTTTTAACATTAACCTCAACAAAAACAATTATTGTTCCTGGCTTTTGCATATAATTCCTTGGGGAATAAATCCAAATTATTTGTGAAGGTTTTGTCAATTAGTGCTATGAAACCAAGTTTACTAACAATTTTTGGTGATTTTCGCTTCAATTTAGATTATTTTAATGTCAAAACGTTAATTTAGTTTAATTAAGTATTTAACTCTGTTACATTTTTCCCCCTTGGCTGATGGATAATCATACGTGGCTTGTACAATGAACTGATTTTGCATTTTATCTTCATTCACAAAGTGAGACATCAACATAAATTAATTTTTGAATTGCCACTGTGTCATAACAAATAAATATAATAATTGGGGTTGTTTTCCAGGAGTACATACTTGAATTTAAGGTTTTAAATTATCTTTGATACAAAGTATTTGTGATGATACTGGCGATTTTCACAATTTCATAGTTCAAATAAGTAAAATACAGAACTAACTATGTTCTGATGAAATATCCCTGCTTTCTAAGTACACCTTCATGAGCACAAATTGTCTCTATTGTCTGTTAGCGAAAATTATAGAGACTTAGGAGGGGCTTCATTGTGAGGTAAGCTGCTCAGGAGGATTGTCTGAGGCATGCACTGCAGTGCTTTGGATGGAACAGCACAGGTGTGAGATGGAGCATTCCTGGTGATGGCCACGCATGTCCTGGGGTTAGCCAGACTCAGGATGTCACACTCAGACTTCATGGGAAAGCTCAGCGGAGGATCACTCATGACCTCATCACGTGTGTCTGCCTGCAGGAAAGGTGCATATCATCATCAATCAGCTCACATCCCTTTCTTTGCTCTTAAAATAAAAGTAGAATCCAAATGCTACTTAGCCTGCTGCAAAAGGAATGACAAATGCTTCTAGCAACGGAAAGAGCGGTTGGCAGAGTGACACATGCCTGCCTGCTGAGCAGAGTCTGATGTTTTGCTGCTCCAGGGCATGGATGTAAGTGAAGGTGGGAGGCCATTGCATGGCGTTAGGTGCGCACAAGAGTGTCTATGTTCATTCTGCAGGGCGAGTAATACCAACTGCGAGGATTTCGCAGTATTCATCACTATGACTTGTCTGCATTGAGCAGTAATACCAAAAAAAAAATCATAGCACAGCTCAGCCACTTAGCATCCTTCATTACTTTCCTTCTATTTTGTTTTGCTTTTGTTTAACTAGAAATGTTTAACTTCTTTTGACCTAAAAAAAAAACAGAGTAGACTTTAAAGATTCGCATCGAAGTTGCCTTCTCTTAGCAGACATGGATCTAAAGTCTACACTGACCCCTGAGTTGCCAATTCTAAGAGTCTATAGCCTGACTTTATGTCTATGAAATAGAACACAGACACAGAATGTCCATCCGAATAGACACTAGGATGTGGGAACAAAATTAACAAAGTACCATTTTCTTGTAGATTTTTTTTTTGACTTTTAAAATGGTCAGCCATGCTTCTGTACCATTAGTGCTCATTACAGAATTAAATGGAGCTCTGTGTTTATAACTGATTGACAAGATCAATAACTTTAAGTTCAAATAGGAACAGCAGTCTTTTTCCCCCCTTTAATCGGGGCTTCTTTGTTTTATACGTATGCCTACAGCTAGATCCTGTTTTCTGTCTGTAGACAGTGATTCCTGCTGTGCATTGTTGAGAAAATGAGAAGAGAAAATGGAGAATCAATTTGAAGAAAAAAGCTTTAGTTGACAAAGCTTTATAGTAGATCAATGGAATCTTGCTAGTTAAGATATCTTCAGTAGCTGAGATAAAATTTCACAATCACATTAAATACTTCCACATTTTTGTCATTCTCGTTTCAGTAAATGGAGAAAATCTTCATATGTTGGATTTCTTTTATAACATCTGAGTATTTTTGTATTACAAATATTAAAATAAAGTAATAATTCATAGATAATAGAAGACTAAAAGCACCACATCCCATATGCTTATTTGATACACATTTCCTTAAAAGTAAATTCTTCCAAGACTTGAAAAATAATAATTTGAAATACAGTTTCAAGGTGGACATAATTATTCTACTTCCTTATTTCATAGTTGACGAAGAGAAATATTTAAAGTTATTCTTTTGTGGGCATAATTACTCTATTTCCTTATTTTTGTATATAATGCTTTTATTAATAATTTGAGTTTCATACAATGTATCTTGTTAATGATCTCTTACCATTTCTCCCTGCTCCACCCTCCTACCCCTGTGCCCTCAAAAAAGAAAGGAAGAAAAAAAAAAAAACTAAACCCCTAGATTTTTTTTAAAAAGAAAATTAAGCTTGTGTGGCAGGAACATGAATGGCAGGCTTCACTATGGTCTTTGGAGGCAGAAGGCTGCTCTGGTTGTGAATTTTGACCTGGGCCATACTAGCCCAAGATGAGGCATGACAGAGTTTGTCCTTACCATCCGAACTGGGATATAGAGCAATCTCCTTGGTATCTTCCAAGCACTGGGGCATCCCATGGGCCCCTCAACACCCTGCAGGGTCCAGGGCCTCCTGAAGGCTACCAGTCATCCAGCTGTAACCAGGATCTCCAGCAAGCACTTGGGCCTTCCAGAGACGCCATGGCCTCCAGGGCACCTGGGTTATCTACAGGCACTCAGACATCCTATAGGCACCAGGACATCCCATAGGAGTCCAGACATGCCACAGGCACCAGGACATCCCCCAGGATCAAGGGAATGCCGCAGACATCTGTGTATCATGTATCCTTTTGTCACTTGTTTGTTTACAGAGATTTTCCCCAAACGTGGGTTGTATACTTCTGACTTCAGACAGATGTATTTACTCACTGGGCAGTTCCAAATATCTGGTATTTATCAAAAGATGTTTCACTAATTTTGCACACAAGAAGTCTTTACTTGTTTAAAGCTTGCAACAGCATTGATTATTTTAATTCACTCTTGTTTATTAAAACATAAACAAACTTAATGAACATCATTCCCATAAAAAATAATCCTAGAAATGTTGCTTACCCATGAGCTGTAAAGTAAATAATTTAGAAAGTAATTTAAAGCCTATAGCTAGTTTACAGAATAAGCATGATGATACACACCACTCACTATACTTTCTCCTGAAAATGCCACAGGCTGAGATCTTTGTCTGGGAAATAAGATTATTACTGCCTTATCAGTGTAATGTTTTATATTAAATAATAGCTATTGTGTGTACAGACCAGTAATTTCAGTACACATCTATTAACAGTCCTGCAGAATGCACCTTTGAAACATTCTGATTGTTAATCCCAGAGATATTTCGAATTGAATATTCTGAACACATTCAAGTATGTATTACTTCCAAATTGAAGTACATACAACACAATGAATTTCCACTTAGTAATTCATTATTAAAATGCAATTTCTGAGCTTGAGCAAGCACAGAGTATATGCATATCCACAAAATATGGACTACATATATTTCCTTTAAGAGGGAAAATGCCCAACACCATATCGTGCTCATTGACTATTTAATCATACTTCAACATGATAACCATTATGATATTTTTTCCTTTAGAATATACTATTTTTAATTTCTGTTGAATGAAATCATACTTCCATGTGATTGTTGACTACGAAGACCTTAATTAAGCAGGGTGCTTTTCAGACACAATTGTTTTTGTGATTATGTTCTCCCTGAAGAACAGGGAAACAGAGAAACAGGGCTTCTCTGATGACTATGATATGTATTTACCTAACAATTCATTAGCAAATATCATGTAATGCTTAAAGAAATACCTAGAAAAACAAGTGTTTTGAAAAAGTAACTGGAAAAACAGAGACTATGTCAGAAATGCAAAGAAAGATCTAAGAAGCAAGAACATCTGTAGACATTCTAACATGGAAGGGTGATAAGTCAGAAGTCTGAGAGTAGGAAGAACAGTTTTCTCCAGAGAAGACCCTATGTATAATTTAATATGTAATGGCAATTTGTCAGGTCTTAAATATGCATACAAATAACATTATAGGAACTAATCTGCTTGCATTTATATAATTATATATATATATATATATATATATATATATATATATATATATATATATGGAGAGAGAATAAAATGTTTAAAAATACATCGTCTGATTTTGAAGGGTACATATTTTTCATTGTCATTGTGTAGCAAAAATACAACAAAACATGGTAACATGGTTAGCAATTTTTTATTTATTAAAATTTACAGCTTTAAAAATGTCCATACATTTATTGAAGTAAATGTTTTGAAAAACAGAACCAAATAAATGTCCTTTGGTATGACTTCAGAGTTACCATAATCTTTTGTTTGCCTCATTGAAGAGTTGTGTGATCTTTGTGTCATTCAAACATCTTTACACTGTATCAGGACATTGGGGGATTTGTTGACTCAGCGTTGAAATAGTTGAACTGAAAGTAAGTTTATTTGCCTTTATTATTTGCCTTTCTTTAATAAAAACAAGTCAAAGCCCTAAGAGAGATGAAGCTTGCCTCTAAAATGGTATGTCAAAGTTTGCAATCTTTCTTGTGTTTTTATATTTAAAAGACATAGAAAAGGAAGTTCTTTTTTTCCATTTCATTAGTTTTAAGTTTTTATTCTTTACTATTTGAAAATAAAAACTAAGAGCTGTAAAATTTTAAATGATTTATCATGAATACACAGGTAGTAAATCAAGACTTTAAAAATGGAGTTTAACATAATTGTCTCTTGGACTTCTCTCTTATGATTTCAGGTTGCTGCCTAAGAAAAGATAGACTTCATATTTCATTTTGAATATTTTTAAAAGAAGTTCTCAATAAATTCCTCTGCTAAGGCAAATGATTATTAAATAAATAATTTGGCAATATTTTAAAACAGAAACATTTCAACAATGGCCTTCCGTCTCTCAGATTAATGAACAAATTTGAATTGACTTCATAGATGATCCAATTACCAATCTGCAGTGTGAAGAACACAGTCACCTGCTGTTCGTTTAATGCTATTGTACATTAACAATTTTGTGAGATGAAAAAGAAGATAAGAAAAAACAAAACTATGTTTTCTCAGGCAGCACAAATTCAACTCTTCAGTGGCAATAAACATACCATTCGGACACAGAGCATGTCCCATTCACACAGGAGAGCCAATCATAGCCTTCTTCCTTCTCTTTCCTTCAGAAAACCATGATCAGGTGACAGGAAATAAGGGACTCAGGAAAATGGTTCTACTTCAAAATATACTGATTTATATACCCATCATTAAAAATTACTAAGCATCATATTAAAATAATATATGGTCCAACCTTGTACTCTCAATGTTGGGAGTATGAACATCCATTAAATTTGTCCATTTTTTTTACCACTGCAAAAATACTACAATGTGTACATCGGAAAAATGTGAACTCTACGTGCCCATCTATCATCTCAGAAATAAGTCTACCCTTTGCTAGATCCTGGACGTTAGAACCCCAGGACCTGAAGAGAAATCTTCTGAGTTCTAGGTCTTGCACCATCAACCATCAGAGCTTTCAGGTTTTGGCCTTACATGGAGGAGAAATATTCCCTTGGCTTTCTGTGTTCTTAAGCTTTTAGATTTGGAGGGAGCCAAGCTGTCGTTATCTGAGTTTCTCAAGCTTTTAAATGATTTATATGAACATCTTATATCCTTAACTACATGAACTGATTCCACTAATAATTCCCCTTTATCTTTTATCTATCTCATTATATAGTCTATTGATTCTGTCTTTTGGAAGAACTTCATCTAATACAAACTGGTAGGCAAAAAACAAAAACAAAAACATTAGATGATAATCCAATAGAAGAGGGTGCGTGGAAACTAAACAATGACAGATAATAATAACTTATTATTGTTAAGAATTACTCATGGGCATGTGTTAAAAATTTGTTTGGTAGCTCACCAGCTGGCTTTGGGGAAATCAAGAGCTAGATCCTGATGCAGAGTTTTATAGCTGATTATAGTAGGCTCTCATATAATTAACAGATTAAACGGTCTAATCCTTTGGTGGATTCAGAGTACGACAGAATTATTAGGAGGGAGTAGGAAAAATATGGCCTAACATGAGGAAGGAGGTCACATGTACTCTAGATAAAACATGTCTAGTCCTGTCTATTGCTTGCTCTCTCACTCTTGTTCTTGAGCAACATGAGATGAGACACCACACTCCACTGTTCTTTCTTCACCACAGAACTTTAACACAGTCCCACATCCATAGGGAAAACCTCCATACATGTGAGCCAAAATGAAACCACGTCCATAGGAGAAAATCTCCATACATGAGCCAAAATGAAACCACGTCCACAGGGAAGAACCTCCATACATGTGAGTGAAAATGAAACCACATCCATAGGAGAAAACCTCCATACATGAGCCAAAATGAAATTTTCTGTCAATTCTCCCAAGTATTTTCCCGATTATTTCTCAAACTGACAAAAATCTTTCCAATACAAATTGTTATAATTATTTCAAGAACAACTACAAAATGTTTCATTTTCTCATCTTACAGTTCTACTATCTCAGGTCTCAAGATGCTGGTTGCTGTGAAAAGTGTCCTTTTCCCTTCTCCATTCTCAAATACAACTTTTTTTTTTTTAATCATAGTTCTCTCGATCAAATAGATAACTGGACTTTCTCCTAACAAAATGAAATTCCATTCAATGCTATTGGCCTTTAAATTTTCTGTAAATTGATACCCAAACAAAATTTCTGACCTTATGTAATGGTGATTATTATTTACAACCTGACCAGATATAGATTTACCTAGCAGTAAAAACAAAATTAAAAATAAAAAAACTCTGGACATGAAAAAGCATCTAGAGAAGTGTAAAGTCCTGCCCTGACTGTGGATTTCACAAACTCACAAGCTGAATTCCAGTACTAAATGACATGGGGAAAGATATCCAAACACTAACATTTATCACTCTTTGCTTCCTGACTGTTGAAGTAATGTGAGAGGCTGCTTTAAGCTCCTGTCATCATGATCTCCTCACCATTATGGACTATATGCTTAAACTGTGAATCACAGTAAACTTGTCTTTTCCTTCCTTCTTCCTTCCTTCCTTCCTTCCTTCCTTCCTTCCTTCCTTCCTTCCTTCCTTCCTTCCTTCCTTCCTTCCTTCTTTTCTTTCTCAAAAACAACAGCTTCCTAATTGGACTTAAGAAAGACCAACAAGAAAAAATTCATCCTTCTTACTGGAAACCTAGCCAACTATCCATGGCTAGTAAAGTCATGGATCTTGGAAGAGATCAACAGTCACTGCTTTTCTAAACCAGCATAACCCTAACTACACTCTGAATACTTTTCTGTACACCCACAGACAAGTTACACCTAATCATTCATTAAGAAAACTTCTATTTGCAACAGATGGAATCTTACATAATATTTTTCCTTTTTAAGCTGATTTTTGTCATGTATTTGCCATTGCAATGGGAAAAGAAACTAATGTTCTTATTTCTACTCTAATTTCTGTGTTTTCAATTGTAGTCCAGCCGAGTACTTGTCTACTACCCATTTATACAATTTACTAAGATCACACCATAACTCAGTATAGAAAAGCCTTCTCAAGTCCAGACGTTACCCACTAGTCCTATCCTTTTTCACTTTTCATAGTCACACTTCTGGAGCCTTTAGCCATCCTTCACAAACATGGCCTTGGATTTGTCAACACTTTATGGTACATATTTTACCGTGCAATATGGCAATCCTGTTCATAGATAATGAACCCCACTAAATTTATACATTTCCAGAAAATATCACATTTACTCCTATATCAACATCTTTAGTTGCATTGCATTCAATATCATCCACGTAACACTTGGAAATGTATTTTTACTGCGTAGTAACTTTCAAGTAAATATTGTGAGAGATTTTATAAGGGAAAAACTGAAAGAAACAATTGTCAGGGAATTCATCAGTGGACTCGCCTAGGAGCAAATTCCCATTCAATTAAAAGAAAACAAAACAACAAATATGATTGTAACCTATTTGCTATGGAAACCAAGTCCTCCCTCTGCATTCCCTGTATGACAAGTGACAGCACACAAGACTAATCTATGGTGACAAACATCCCCCAAACTCAGCTGCTCAATGCATAATAGTTAATTTCTTGTTTATAACAAGTCCTCAGTATGTTGAATGACTCTCCAGGGCTGCTGTCATTCATGTCAAGATTCAGTATTTCTAAATGTTTCCAGGCTCAGCACCCAAAGAAAAAAGTGTGGGAAAGGTATACAATGCCTTTCTCCATCGCTTTGTTAATTTTAACTCACTGGAACTGATTGGCCAAACCAAGTAAGTGGTTCTACTTAAGGAGTAAGAAATTGACTAATAATCTTCTGTGGTCAAGTGGTATTAGAACTAGAATGACAAACACTGGTTCAGTGGAAGACATCAGATTCCAATAGGTTTTATGTAATCACTAATACTCAATTTTAACTTGTAACTATTTCTCAGACAATACTTTCTTTTTATCTCCATGATGACAATTTGGTGAAGATAGAATATAAATCTGGCTAGTAAAATCATCTCATAAATGGTTATTCCAAATATTATGACTCCATAAGAAGACATCCTAAGACAATTTAACATTTTTGTGATCCCCAAACTATATAGATTGGAAATTCAGATGCTGACATAATGGAAATGGTCTTTCACTATCTGAGGATATCAGTGCCATAGACTGGGAGATTTAAAGGATGAGGAACAGGGTTTGAGTGTAGTGAGTTAGTGGGGTTTGAACTACTAAGCCCTACAACACAATTTCCAAATGGCATCGTTTCCTATATGGTCTAGGATGATTTGGAATCTGTGTTCAGCTTCACCAACAATCACACCGTCTTCATGATGACTTTGGTACGAAAGGAAACATCTGTAGAGCCAAAATGTTTGAAGATCAAGACTTAGCACTTATATGGCACAAATGATTTCTCATTATACTAAGAAATGTGTCACAAAAATCAGGTCAAAGTCTGAGAGAGAGTAATTAGACTCTATGTTTTTATGGAGGAGTAACAAAATCACATTACAAAAGAAATGTGAGAAAAGCATTATAATGGAGAGCATTTTCATCAGATTTTGTTTCAAGGTGACCATACCATTAATCTCTTTAACTTGTACTGTGGTTTAGCTTTTCCTATGCTCTTCTCAAAACTGCAGTTTTGTCTGCCCTTAAATTTTCAATATCTATGTTCACCAATATAGTTGAACTTCAGTTGAACTGACACTGGTGAGCCTCCATCAGGGCACATAGGTGATACTTGTCCTGGACCATGTCATGTCCAGTTGGTTGTGACTGGGAACCACAGTCAAGGCTATGTAAGTGCCCCAGGTTTGCAAAGCAGAATTTGTGCACTTGTTCAAGAATTTCCTTCATGTTTCCTTTTAGTAGTTCAGTAGTTTAGTAGTTCAGTTGGTTTCCATAGAATCATTGACTTACCCCCTGTCCAGACTCTCCAGGAATAACAAAAAAAAGTATAAAAATTTTGCCTCTGGTCCTCCCATCACCTCATTCCACAGTTTAGCTTCCATGGAATTCGTTATCAACTGAAGTTCTTGTAATGAATTGCATGTTCTCTAAGTTCTAGATGCTTCTTAACTTATCGATAAAATAGCCTTTGAATTGCATGCAGAGCTTGGTATATATTAGAGAGACAAGTATTGCTGGATCAATGAATAAATGTATCAAATAGTTATGACTTGTTTAAAAAGAGTCAGAATAATAAAAATTCCAGACAAGAATATCGATGTATTCTATGACTAAAGGACTAAAGTTAAGTAGCAATTGTAACCATACATTATTAATTCTACTGCTTGGCCTTTCTCAACTTGACACAATCCTAGACATATATAAGAAGAAGAACCTTCAGTTGAGAAAAATGTCTCCAAATTGCCTGCAACCAAGTTTTAGGACATTTTTTTGATACTTATGGCATTTTCATGATAAATTATTGATGTTGGAGGGACCAGCTCACTGTGAGAGGTTCTACCCTTGGGCAGGTGGTTGTGGGTTATTTAAGAAAACCAACTGAACAAGCCATGAAGAGCAAGCCAGTCAGCAGGATTCCTCCATAGACTTTGCTTCAGATCCTGCCTACTAGTTCCTGCTTTGAGTTCCTATCCCATCTTCCCTCAGTAGTGGAGTATAGTCTAAGAGTTTTAAGAAGAAATAAGTCAACCCCTTTCCAAATTGCTTTCAGTCATCATGTTTTATCACATCCGTAGAAATCCTAAGTCATTAATGGATGCCCATGGAATGCTTATTCATTAAAAATTAGAAAATATTGGAATAAAAAATCTAATAAAAACCAATTCGGTAACAGTATATTATCTCTCCTGAAATAATTCACACAGAGGAACACATCACTCCTTGGGTGATTGCTAATGTTCTGGTTAGATATATCTAACCATCAGTAAACTTCAGACAAATCCATAACAGCATGTTCTTCAGAAGGATCTAAGTTCATAAATTTGAGGGAAAACAAAGCAACACTTGCTTCCCGAGAGATGACAAGAAGATGGTAAATAAACAATATGGATGAGGGTGCACTGTGTCTATTTACCATGAAGTTCATGACTGAAGTTCAAGATAAGCCTGAAGATTTATTGGTAATCAAATGTGGTGACTGCTTTTTCATTCTTATATTTGAATTATTATTGTGTAGGACAGAATGCTTTTTATAAAAAAAATAATAACACTAATGTGTTTTTGAAGTAGTCTGGTATCAAAGCAAATATGATATGTTCTTAATATGTGGAAATATTATCTAATGACTAGTAAGAGTTCTTGTTGTTTTGTATGCGTGTATGTACACTCATGTATACTTTCATGTGTGTGAATATGGGTATAGGTGTCCTGTGGCACACTTGTGGAGCCAGAGTCTGTTGCTGAGTGTTGGTTCCTGTCTTCTTCCTTGTATGAGTAAGGCGTCGTGTTTAATCCACTATGTGCTCCCAGCCATCTGCCCATGACTTCCTTGCATTCTTCTTATTTCACCTCCCATCTCTACCCATGTCTGGCTTTTGTGCAGGGTCAGGGAATTCAACCTAAATCCTAATGCATGCCTCCCAAGCACTGTAGTCACTGAGAATTCTTCCCATCTAAATGTTTTTTAAAGTAATTAAAACAGTAAGCCTTATTTGGAAAGAATTTAAGGAGATGAACAAAAACTCAGAGCGTGTTAATGGACAGTAGCAATGACTTTCCCTTAATCAAGATATATGACAGAATTGAAATGCAGGATAATATATTGACATGCAAGAAATGCAAGTTTGAAATAATATCCAATGTTCTAAAGCATCTTCTTTCAGCTTTCCAGACAGGCTGCATTGGGGTGTCTGAGCACACTGTGATGGACAGACATATCTGGTGTCTGCAGGATTGTTCCTGCATAACC
This sequence comes from Cricetomys ansorgei, assembly GCA_026225945.1. NCBI lineage: Eukaryota > Metazoa > Chordata > Mammalia > Rodentia > Nesomyidae > Cricetomys > Cricetomys ansorgei. The sequence continues at coordinate 267,113 of JAMJFZ010000558.1, forward strand.
TTGGTCTTCCCACCTGAGTCCCTCGCTCACTGATAAGAAATTTGTGTTTTGATGATGAATAAGGTCAAATTTCTAAATTGTGGAGAGTGAAGATGGGTTTCATTACCTTGGAATAAATCCTTTATTTCTTCTTAGAGCCAGACTGATTAGACTTTTTCGTTGTTGTTGATTAAATATTAGTTTTTTTTTTCAAATGTGAATGTATGTGCATGCTACAGAGTGTGTGTGGGAGTCAGAGGATGGCTCGTAGCAGAGGCATCTCCTTCTACCCTGTGATTTCCAGGGATCAGAAAAGTCCTTAGGCTTGGCAGAAAATGCCCTTACCCACTGAGGAGTCTCACCAGTACTAATTAGGTTTTCTACAATAGATAAAAATGATGTAAAAAAAATAAAATGAAGCCTTCCACGTAAGCGTATGCTTTATTCCCATCACTTTGAATGCAGAGCCAGACAAATCTCTGATTTTGAGTTCGAGGTCATCCAGATCTGCATAGTGAGACGCTGTCTCCTGATTGAAAAAATTAAAAAAAAACAGAAAGAAAGGATCTCTCTTTTTCTCTCTCTTTCTCCCTCTCTTTCTCTTTCCTTCTCCCTCCCTCTCTTTCTCTCTCTGAAGGAACTATGGCCTAATTAATGATTTTCTTTTGTGCCATATTCATCTATATTGATACTTTGCTTTATAGTTCTCATTGAGATGAAATAATTTTTTTTAAATCTGATATAATAAAACAACAAATATTTAATTATTTTAAAATTATTTGTGCATATATGAGCTCAGGTATAGAGGTAAAATTTGGGGAAGATGGCATTGGTTCTGTCTATAATATATAGGTCACCTCTTGAGATCTGCAAGTGCTTATAATGATTCACTTCAGTGAAACCCCTTTATTGATACTGTCTGATTTTGAGTTTGATCCTTGTCTATTAGGTAAGGATATTTAAATCTACACAGACAATCAACTTTATCTACTTGAATCATGTCCATTCTTTATTGATGTCAGGCAGTGAGATAGGCTTAGAAGGGGGAAAATGAATAAAATCTGCTAAGGATCCCTATAAATATGTGACTTCCTCAGTCAGCATCTCTTAGTAAAATTGGATACACATGGTTGTTACCCTTCCTTGAAAAAATAGTGTCTATTTCCTCCTTCATCATTAGATTAATGGTAAACACCTTACCCAAAATCTCCTATTGAGATTCTATTAGAATAATTGTTAATAGGTTATATAATAGGTTATATATAACCTATATAATAGGTTATATATCTAGTTCCATGTGGCATTTTGTTTACATTTAGTGATGTATTCTGAAGAAACTTGAGGATGACACCTTCTGCCATATGTGTGAAGATGGAAAGGGGACTCTATTGCCAAGAAGGGTGAAGTAGACATTCAGAGAAAATGAACAATCCTCATAGGATGAGAGTCGGCGGTCCGCTGACTTTTCACATTCTTTCCTTCAGCCTCAGTGAGTCCCAGATGCTTGCCCTCAATTCTGTTCAAAATCTCTTTTTCATCCATATCCTGAATACTTCTTATACTCACGCTTTTTACTCAAGTATCTATAGATAATGTCAACCAGCCATTACAGTGGTACGACTGAACTTCCAAAAGGAACAGAAAGGAAGAATATTAGTATAGATGTCATTTATCCTATTTACAGCAAATAAAACCACCAAACCTTACAAGATGGAAAGTTTGTTTTATATCATTTGCTAATTCTTGTGGATAGGTTCTCCATTAAGTATAAACACACTCCACAAAGGAAGACAACAATCCTTGTCTCAACTATCTCTGGATTCCCTAGGGTTTACACTGTTCCCTAAGGTGCTATATCCATGACTTTAATTACTGGAATGGGAAAGAGTAAGTCTAGGTCAAAAGCCTTCAAGGATTAGACTCAGAAATGGCTCACCGAAATTCCATTCCTTTGACAGAAAGTAGGCACCAGGTTGTATTAAAGGAGGGTTGTGAACTCTCTCTTGGTGGCAATGTGATGAACATCCGAGACCTTTCTTTTCTAATGGAGAAAAGTAGGAGTAGATGGCAGGGGCATATATAGTCATGTCCAAGGTAGTCATATTGGGGTGTCATAGTGGAGTTGCTGTACCCATCACTCTGGTTTTCAGAAAAGGTAATGTAGAGAAAGGAAGCCTTGGCAGAATGTTCACTGATGGTAGATGATAAGGTCAGGAAGAAAACAGTATTTATAGGGAAAAGTGACGTAAGGTACATAGAAAACAAGTCAGAATTTCTTTTGGGGAAGATATTTCCTCTATACAGTAGGAAAAGTACAAAATGATTCTAAAAATAAAGGGTCAACTTGAAATATTTGTATTTTCTGGAAAAGACATGAAGTTTACTGTTAGAGCATAAAGATATTTCTATTTTGTCAGCAATAAAATCAGGTTTTTTATCAGAAGCTTGACTAGAAGCCGAGAAGAGTCAGTCATTGTGGTCTGCAAGCTGGTGGTCCAGAGGATGAAGTCAGAGAGTTAAACAGGATGCTCATTATTCCTCGGAGAACTCAGCAATCTTAAACTAAATTCCAGGACTTTCTTTTATTTGATGGATTTCTTAAAAGACAGCCTTCCTGCATTAACGATGCTCCTTCTACTCCTACACCTAAGCTCTCCTCTATCCACAAGTCTGGGTTTGTCTCCATCAAAAAAGTCTGTACTCGCTCAGTGTCTAAGTTACCTTCTCATTGCTCAGAGAATGTAACTTAAGAGAAAAGCTGCTTATTTAGGCTTACAGTTCCAGAGAGATACACTCCATCGTGGCTGGGGAAAGATGGAACCAGGGAGGAAGACATGGCAGAAGCAGACAGCTGGCTGATCACGCAGCTCCGACATTCAGAAAGCAGACAGGAAACAGGAAGTGGGCCCAAGCTACAAAACCCCAGGTCTTACCTTTAGTTACTCATTGCTTAAGTGTGGCTCTGCCTACCAATGTTTCTGCAGATTTCTCAGTTTCACCAGCTGGGCAGCAACTGGTCAAACACAAGCTCATCAGAAACACCTAGCATCTAGAATACAACTCCGTATGTAGGACGCTAAAGACAATGATTAAGTTACCTCTAAGATGTTAGTGAATTTTTTGTATTGAACATAATCAACCCACACATTTAACAAACTTGTATAACTATTTCCCTCCTCAAGTTTGGACCCAGCTATAAAAATTTACTGGGGAAAAGCTGCACTATTTAACTACTTTAAGATATAACTTCTTTACCGACAGAGACTGGAAGTTTCTGTCAACATTTGCAGTCATCAAACAGCTCCCTCCCAATTCTCTGATAGTCTTAGTTACATCAGCTGGTGGTACAAGGATTAAATCTGTGATGAATCAGGCAATGAATTCTTATATTTTTTACCCATTTTTTTCATTAATGTTGTTCCCCTTTATTAGCAGCTATATAAGAAGGGTCTATTGAATATAAGTGTTCCCCAGTAGTAATTAAGAATCTTAAGTAAGATCTGAAACCATTAGTTTGCAAATTTATCCATAAATACATAATTTTTGAGTGTTTATATTATACCAAGCAGTCAACTTACTTCTGACTCTTCATAATTACAAATAAAAGACTTCTATGGCCCTAAAGAGACTTCACTTGTATTTTGTTCAGCCATATGGGGGAAATCATATTTTGTAAATGAGCCAAGAACCATAATATGTATTCATGCCTGTGGTAGAAATGCATGTGTAATCGGTTTCCACATACCCTACGTTCTTCTTTGGGAGACAACGTGATGAATGAGTGATGCGTTGTAATGAATGATTATCTCAGATGTGGCGTCAGTCTTTGGAAAACAAGTTAATTAACTGAAAATTCTATTCTGGGCTTCAGAAATTACTCACTCAGGAAGATAGATTAAAAAGAGACAGCGGGGATGGAGAGATGGCTCATCATTTAGAAACAGCACGCGTTCCTCTTCCAGAGGACCTGAGTTCAGTTGCCAGCAGCCAGATCAGGCAGCTCACAACCACCACTTGTGATAGCTCCTGTGGCTCATGTCTCTTATGGCCTCTGTAAGTACTTATACGCATGTAGCATATTCTCAGGCAGATACACACACATTCACATGGCCTCTGTAGGAACTTACACACATGTAGCATGAACTCATGCAGAGACACACAACATACATTCACATAAGTGGAAATAAATGATATACCTTCTTTTTTAAAAAGGTAAAACAAAACATTGACCTCGGGTACCTTATATTCAGCTGGATTTTTATTTTCAAAATAACTAGCTGAGAATTACATAATCTCTTCTGTCCTCAGCTATAGGAATTTTTGTGTGTTATACTATATTCTTTTTCTTAAGACACTATCTGAGCTTTTTTCCTCAAGTTTTAAAAATGTTTTTATACTTATTCCATAGCAGTGATAAAATACCCAAGACTATCATATTAAGGGGTAATACTCATTTTGGCTTCCTATTTTGGGACCCAGTTATTTGGCTCCATCTGTCTAAACAGGCCTTAACATCATGTGGCATTGCTTCACGGCTGCTGTACGTGATGGAGAAACACGGCTCAGCTCTTGTCCTGCAGGAGGGGGAAGGGAGGGTGTGGACTGGATCTGGGGATATAATACACCCTTCAAAATCATACTCCCTGTGATTCTCTTTACAATTTTGCATCCTGTGATCTAGTTCCTCCAACAAGATCCCATCTCATCATCAAGTAACTGAACAATTACTAAACGTAGAGACGTTAACATTCCTTAAACAGCAACTAAGATTTCAATACTTGAGCTTTGAAGATTGTCTATTAAGATTAAACCAAAACAGTTGCTGTCTTATTCATTTCATTGCCTCTTAGCAGCTGGAGTGATCTCTCTGGACACAAAGTCACATCATGCGATGTCTTTGCACAAAACATAATCAGATTCCTTTTCCAGTCAGAGGCAAAGCTGCAACTTGAACACTGGTCTCTATGAGAGCCCTGGATGTGATGTCAGGATAGCTCTCTGGTTTCATCTCCCATTTCCCTTATCTCCACTGCTCTTGAAACACTTACCTTGTCATTCTCACCACTATCATTTGGGAATATGAGCAGCTAACTCTACCCATTTCAAGAGTTGGTAAGTCCAGGTATCTCACGGCTAACATTATCAATTCATGAAATTTTTCACTTAAAAATCAAGCTCTTGACATAGTTTCTTCAGACAGCAACTTTCTTCTACTTCCAAATCTATGTAAAGGAGTTCCTCTTATGTTTTTCTTTCAATGACACAAGCTTCTCCATTAGATTTTAAGTCCTACAGTGTGTTTTTGCTACTTTTATGAATTCTTTTGTTCATTTTTTCTGTTTTTTCCCCCCTCAGAGTTGATATAATTCCAGCAACCACAAAGAATTAAAATTGTATTTATTTAACACAGTTTTTTTTAGGTAAAAGCATACTCACTTTTTCCTTTTATTTTATGTGCGTGGATGTTTTGAATGTATGTATGCCTGTGAATCTGTGCACTACTTGCTTGAAGTTCCAGTGAAGGAAAAAGAGAATGTCAAACTAACTGGAACTGGAATTACAGATGGTTGTTAGCTGTCATGTAGATGCTGGGAATCAAATCCTGGTCCTCTGAAAGATGAGTCGATACTCCTAAAACCAGAGCCATCCCTCCAGTCTTATTCTTAGAGTCTTAAACACACTAGAATCAAGGTATCAACAACAATTTGGTTTTTATCTATCGATCCTTGTGGGAAACCTGCTTGCATCCACACCTGACTTTTGGTAAATCCAAATTGCTGCAGTCAGTCATATTTTCTTGTTCACTATCAGCAGAAGTCGATCTTAGCTACCAGAACCTGCCAACATGATTGTCCTGTGATTACTTCTATTTTTAAACCAGAAAATGTAGGTTCTTATGTTTAAAATCTGTCTTCAAACTGCTACCAGATGGATAATATTCTGTCCTGTAATTAGTTTACGTCCAGCAAAGTAACATACTTTATTGGTCTGTAGAGTAATATAGGCCTGAAAATGGTAACTTGTGTTATTTCTTGCATTCAATTAGAAAGATAACTCCATTGGGTAATTCAAGGCAATTTGGAATTCTATTGGGTGTCATTTCTACAGCCTAAGCTCCAATGAGTGTTTTAAAAGCTTATTGAAAGAATGGAAATGGGAACGACTGAACTATTGTTATAAAATCATGTGTGTGCATTGAGAACTTTATATGAATCACTCCACATCTGCCTAGTGTAGCCAGCTCTCTTTATTTACCTGCAACATGTACCCAAGAGATGCACAATGACACCTTTCCCCTTGGAGGACAAATCTCACTGGTGTATTCAGAGAATGTAATATCTCAGCTCCTTCTTGTCTGAATCATCCTTCTGAGAAGGTAAGGTTAGAAACTACAAGGAGCTAACCCCTTAAGATCTCATCTCTTGCCTCCACTCTCTGCCTACTCTTTGATACAATCTTTCTCCAGCATGGTTCTTCTTGTCTTCTTGTGTTTAATCTGCCATCTGTTGACAAATCCTTAATCCTTTTCCTTCTCTCCATAATGTACATTTTTGACTCTCAGAACCAAAAACGAAGGTCATTAATAGAATAAGGGAAGAGTTATCAAGAGTGGAAAAAGGGAGATTGAAGAAGAATTGAGAACTAAAGAGAAGGGAACATAAATTTAGAGTTCCAACCAGTTATTCATTTCTATATTTTATACTCTTACTTCACTATGTAATAATTACATGATAGCACATCTCTCTTACTCTGAGAATGAGAGAGCCTTGAGGGCAGAAACAGAGATCATTGATTTATGTCTTTACTTCCATTTCCTGGCAGTTTCAGAGCAGTCATCCAATAAATGCTTCCAGAATAAATAAAAAATGAATGCATGAATTAAAAACATAAAATAGAATATTTATTTAATTTAATATGAAAGCATGCAGCCCAACAAAAGATATCCAGATTGCAAACATCTAGGCAGATAGAGATATTCAAAAGAGAATTACAAATAGTTCTGTCATGTAACAGAAATGAAATCATAAAGAAATATTGATGATAAATGTTATCTTTTGACTAATGCACTTTTTTGAACATAATCAAAATATTTGAGCTGCTTTACTATACATTTTCCTGTGTCATTTACAAATATGAATCATATTATTAAATGCAAACATTCTTTCTTGGATGCCAATAGCACGCAGAAAATACTCCAAAAGTTATAAATCTGCCTGGGTTGTTTTTTGATATGTGCTAGAGGATGTTCACATTAAGATAAATGGATTGTCATGTTTCAAGAACTGTTTAGTTTCACTTTTAGGGGACCATCTGTCCTCTGATGAATGGCTCTGTGTATAAGATTGGGCATGCTGATTTAGCTCTTTTTAAAATAAATGCCATGGCTAATTATTTTTTTAAGGGTATGATTCTTAACCCCTCTGACTTCCATAGTCTTTTCTGAAGATAACTGCATAACAAGGGTTTATGCTCACTTAAAGGTTTCTTTCAGGGTGCAAATGCATTCATCATGAATTACAGGAAAAAGTGAAAGGTTAGGTTTCATGTATTCTGGGCTGAATCACGCCCTTCCCTTCTGAGAAACTAACTCTTCAACGGAGCACACAGTCTCAAGCGCAGCTATTGGGTCCTCAGGGAAAAGAAGAGAGCCAATTCTTTTCCTGGAATCAATTTTCTCAGCAAAGAATGGAGGGATGTCATAATCCTATCACCTACACTTTTGTTCAGACTGCCACTCAGCATCATCTGGAAGAGAAATACAATAAAAATAAAAAGCAGATATAGCATGAAATTGCATGTATTGATTCATATGATTTGTTGAATTAGAGACAACTATTGTTTGAAGCTATGAATGTATATTCAAATCATTCATATTATAGCCAAAATTGTGTGATCAATGGCTCTATTCATTAAACATATACAGTTGGGCTTTACAGTTATAACCATCAAGGGACTCACAGCAACACACATGTAAAATATTCAATTTCAAATCATCAAAATTACATTAGTAAAACAAGTAAATTGTTTTTTCAGTTTGCCAGACTTCTCTAGGTCACTCCTGCATAAAACATTATTCTGATGCACTTTCTTTGACTTTGCAAATTTTTCTACATTGTATTAATATATCCTCTATAGCTTAGCCAAGTAGGGTAATTTTCTTTGATTAGTACATAAAACCCTAACCAATGAAATAGGTCAGTGTGAAGTGGGAATATTAATATTCAATGGAGTTTTGAGAAACATTCAAATTTCACCTTACAGTGTAGTCTTGTATATGAGGAAATGATTGAAGTGAGAGAAGAGCCTAGATGAACTCACTAAATGAACTCAGACTTCGGAGCACTCTTTATTAACTAAAGAAAAGATGTTCGCTTGATAAAGTTTAATTTTCATATTTACCTTCACAGGATCTGTTCCATAGGCAAGTTAGTGGAAAGTGCCTGTCCCCAAGGACAAGGACACTTCTCTGTCAGTTGCCTGTCTCCAGACATCAACTAAAGTTGATATATACTCCGTTAGGTGTGTTTCACCCACAGTAGCCACACCCTTGTTTTCATCTTAACTTCCTGACTAATGCTTCTCAAGATTTTATGCTGGCTTGTCCAATTCTGCTTAATTGTAAGAGTTGAAGTGACCCCTGGATGTTGATATTGTCACCTCTCCACCATGTGAGCATTCTAACACAGAACCTTATTTCCATGTAATTTTGATCATTCATATAAATTCATTTATTTATGATATTTACCATAAAAAATGTGATTTCTCAGCGACTTTATGAAAAGTACTCTAAAGGTATTTTTGCCAGCTGTATCGCAGTTCATGTTTGCATCATGCACGGGATTTGTGTGTGTTCGATGGGTTTGGTGTGCTGCAAGGAGCTGTTAAAAGACACTTTCAGTATGGTACTTCCAACAGCTCAGTGGGCCTACACTCTAGCTGGATGCTTCAGGTTCTGACCCTTTCCATCTTCAAAAAGGAGATATTACATAAGATTTCACACTATCCTGTAAGGGGCCATGGGTAAGCATTTTCAAAGATGTCTACATTATATTCTCAGTCATGGGTCTCATAGTCTATATTAAGACAGCATAGGCACTAGATGAATTTTGTTATTCTCTTCCCCATGATAGACAGCATGGATATTATCATAATACCTAGCTCTAATTATGTGAGAATCAGGTTTTTGTCTTTATTTTGTTGTTGTTGGTGGTGGTGGTGGTGGTGGTGGTGTTTTTAGTTTTGTTTTGTTTTGTTTTTTTTTTTTTTTTTTTTTTTTGGTTTTTCAAGACAAGGTTTCCCTGCTGTTCTAACTGTGGCTGTCCTGGAATTCACTATTAAGACCATGATGGCTTTGAACTCACAGAGATTTGCCTGCCTCTGCCTCCAGACTGCTGGAACTAAAGGTGTGCACAGTTTTTATATATCATTGTTATCAATTTAGTAATCATTCTTTGTCCACACCTTAAGGAAGTGTCTATTGATTTCTAGGTAGAATGTCTAGTGTAATGACAAGGGACACTTGCTGTCTTGATCATTGGTATTTTGAGTTTCAGATTCAGTCCATGACTTATGTATTTTAAATATGTAGTAAGTATTTATACATGTTTAAAGAATACTTTGTCTATATATAATACTTGAAAAAATAGAGCTTGTTTCTTAAAATCGTGCCTGTTTTATCTTATGAGGAAAAAAATACATTGGGCTTCATATTTCTTTCTTTCTGTAGTAATTCATCAAGAAGTAGGTTTGGAACAGAGCAAAAATTTCTGATAGAGTTCCAGAGTATCAGACTGTTCCTAGAGGCTGAATTTGAATGGGCTTCCTTTTTCCAACAAGGTCATACTTTCATAATGGAATCTTCCAGTATCGTTCGGCATTATAAATATTTCATTTCCTTTGGTATTAAATATGTAATCTAGTGGTTCTCAACTTTCCTAATGCTGTAACCCTTTAATATAGTTCCTCATGTTGCTGTGACCCCTAACCAAAAAAGTATTTATGTTGCTACTTCATTACTGTAATTTTGCAAGTGTTATGAATCATAATAATTATCTGATATGAAGATGGTCTTAGGTGATCCCTGTGAAAGGTTCGGTAGACCCTCAAAGTTTGAGAAACACTGATATAGATCATTTCATAAATGACATCTTCCTCTATTAATGCTGCCGTGGTTTGTATAGCCCAACTAAGCTCAATGTAGACACAATTCATTATGAAGTAATAAATAACACGAGGGACCTTTATTTTATTATAGTAATTTTCTTTTTTTTCCTGTAAGTTTCCCAGTTATTACATTCTTCTGAAATTTTCTATTATTATTTTGGGTTGGTTCAATTTTTTTGTTTGTTTTTTTCTCTGAGGTGTTAACACCGTTCACACTTATCCATGACATTAGCCAGTGAAGGAAGAGTAGGTTACCAGGAAAAATGCAGAAATACTATAAGGCAAGGAGATACTTGAACAAAAACTGAAAACAAGAGATGCCATCTATATTTGCATTCTCAAGAACTCAGTACTTTCATAAAACAGTGCCAGTATATACAGGTCAAAAGAAAATGGTGTGTGTGGTGCTGAACAGATAGCAAAGTCCAGAAATTATATAATAAATTAAAAACCATTAGTCTTTAGTAATTAAAACGAAACATGCTACTTTCAAAGCAAAAGACTCTCATATTCTTAATACTCAAAATGCCATGCGCGCACTGTTTTGGTTCTTTAGAAATGCTTGGATATTCCCCTATATCCCATTCTAGAGAGGCAACATTTCTCAGTGCAATACGACTCTCAGAAGTTATTTAAATTGAAATCTCTATGTGCTTTCAAAACCACCATTTTCACCTTAGTAGTCAGTATGCAAACAAGCTTTGTGAGTTACAGTTTGTGTTTCTCTCCTCACTCTGTGAAACAACTTTTAAAGCAAGTGATGAAATCATTCTTGAATCACTTTTCCAATTTTCACAATTGTGTGGCTTTTTTTTCCCCACTTGGATACAGTGCAAAAATGTATTCTTGTAATGTGATACTTAGGCTTTATTTATTTATTTTAATTTTCTCTCCTGAATAACATGCTCTAAATAATACAGTAGGTACTATTTATTCTCTATCTAGTGATGTGAAAAGTATTTACCTAATCTTGGAAACTTTGTGTTATTTTTACAGAAAAGTAACGAAATAATCACCTAATAAAATATTATCAAAACAGGAGTGGAAGATGAGGTAACTATGCCTTCCTCTGTTTTCTTTTCTTTTGTCTTTCTGAGTCATTGTCTGTCTGTCTGTCTGTCTATTTGTGTTTTTGTCCCCCCCCTCTCTTTCTCACACACACACACACACACACACACACACACACACACACACACACACAAAGACCAAGAGGAAATAATTTGGTCCCAAATTATATACCAAAATTTTAGTATTTAGTCTTGGTCACCAACTTGACCGTGTTTGATACACATACAACCTGGAAAGCACTGTAGCAGTGTGTACTGGAGGGTCTTTCCAGGGACAATTTGCATTGCAGCCAGTGAACTGAACAGGAAGGCTTACCCTGAATGTAAGTAGAACCATCACTAACTGAGGAACCGGATGGAACTGGGAGCAGAATCTTGAGCTCCCACCATGCACAGCTTCTAATCTTGCTGCTGCCACCAATTGGAGGCATCTGGCTCTAGTTCTTTTCTTCTTAAATGTAGAACTGTATACCTGTTCTTTTGGATTTGTAATTGTAGTAAACCCTAACATAGATTGTGTTATCTGAAATAGCTCTAAAGATACAGTATTCTAAGAATGCATTTACTTAAGTAGTTTTATGCTTTCTGAACATGACTCCATAATTTGATTAACCCTAAACTAAAGACTCTTCTGGTATTATAGAGACACTGGAAGTCCATGATGAGAACCCTTCTTAGCCTTGACATTCATCTCTATACTCAATCAGACTTGTCTGACTTTTTAAAAAATATTTTTTTGTTGTAGATTCGACTATTAAGGAAAACATAAGAGAAACAGAAAAGGTGAAAACTTGCATCATTTTTAAGCGAAAGCTCTAACTTAATAGTTGATTAACATGGGTGTCTGGGTTTTGTTCCTTAGTATGGAGCTAGGGGGAGGGATGCAAGTGTTCCTCTGTGCCATGCACACATGTAAACGTCAGAGAAGTTCCTATGACACAGGTGCTTACCGTCCATCATCGTGTGACACACGGTCTCTTGCCAGGCTAACTGGCAAGTAAGCTTCCGGGTTTTTCCTGTTTCCACCTCCAGCTTTGTTACATCAACACTGGGGTCATGGCTGACTTCGCAATACTGGCCCTGGATTTTTGTGCATTCTGGGATCTGAACACAGATCCTCTCATATGCTTAGGAAGTTTTTGACACATTGAGCCACATCTTTGTCTCAAGAATGTAATTCTTAAATTGTGCTTCTTATAGAAGTCCCATGAAGATTATCTGAGAAACAGACAGAGATACAAATTATCAGGCCTGTTTCAGTCATAAAGAATCAGATCTAGGTCCAGTCTAGGCATCAGCTGCAACCTGTTCTCTAAGTAGTTCGGGGCACTCAGCAGTTCAAGAGACGTTGGAGAGGAGTCATGAAGCTGGTTTGTTCCTGTTGCCTAATAAAAAAAAAAAAAAGAAAAGAAAAAGAGAAAGAAAACTTTAGTGACGGAGGAAGGACAGGGTTGCCACTGACATACTTCAATTTACACACACGAGGAACATTTTCAACTCTTTGCTTTGGAGTCTTCTTCTTGCACCTACAATTTCTATTCGCTCATAAGGGAACTGCTGCTGTTGGCACTGTGGCTCTGAGCGCCCACCTAACGCGTCTCTCACAGGGCAGGTCAGGCTGATGGCTCAAACACAGCCCAGTGCCGAAATCAATCTAAGACTGCAGCGACGATTATGAAGAAAAGATTCAGGTATATGATTTCTCCACCGTCCATATTACTCATATCAGAGAGTTCATTTTAAATATAGCATACATCTTGAGCAGACCTGGGGTCAGATTTGTGTTTCTTCTCTAGAATCTACTAACGGCCTCTTCCGAAGACCGTTGGAAGTGCGGTAAGTGCTGTGGAGCAAGCATAATATTTAACATCTGGAGCGAGTGCTGAGCGATGAGTATCATAAAGTGATTCATCAATCATGATATAAAAGGGCTCACTGTACTACTCCGTAAACTCAACTGTAGATTTCATTTGATATTCAGTCAAAGGCAGAGGTAGAAATAAAATATCCCCAAGTGATGGTATATGTCCAAAAAAGTAACTCATTAAATACTTTGTTTTTACTAGATAATATAATGAGCAGCATACCATGTCAATATTTTCACTGGAGACAACAAACAGAGTGTGTTAGGATTATATACACTATTTTTAGTTTTTTTTCAAATAAACACATTAAAACTCAATATTCTATCTGTCAAAATGTGTAGAAAGTCCTTCCAGAAATACAATGTTGAAATGTTTAGACTTCTTTCTAGCTAAAGTTCTATATAGAATTTTTAAAAAAGTGGGTTTTATCAATGAAAATATGGAATTTGGTGTAGTCTAAAAATATATCACCTGTCCTTGTTCCTAGACCCTTCTGCTGGTGGTGACGTAGGCGTGTCTCTTTCAGCAGAAAAGTTTGAGTTTATTGTTTTCATTCCTTGGCAACTTTTCTGAAAATGAAGCAAAGTTCAGCCTTGATGGAACCAACACTCATTATTCCTAGAAAAAACATCTCTCTTTAAAAGACAATGCTCTTCAGAATCTACCCCAGGTCTGAGGTTGCCCTTATGAATTTACTATTGCAATCCATTATGAACACAACATTTTAAAACCAGAACACTGTTTCATGATCTCTGATGCTATGTCTTTTCTTGTATTTTCTCCAAACCTTTAGGTCTCATGACCTACAAAGGCTATCATGATGAAGTAAAAAGCTTCTGTCTGTGCTCTCCATTCTAAGACTCTGGCACTGTTATAACAATAGAGCGGCTTCCCCTACAGGAGAGAACTACAAATCGGCCTCGGGTATGAAACCACCAATGAGGAAGAGCAGAACAAGGCGAGATAAAGAGGGAAAGTGGCAGCACTGCCTTGTGGGAATGTTCCTTAGGATTTAACTCAATGGTAAAACAAAACAACTAAGCTCTCTCTCAGCATAGAGTAGAGAGAGGTCCTGAGAATGATTGAAAGGAAGCCTATTGTCCTGAGGATTTATTAAAACATCTACCTTCTCTTGTATTCTATTTGGGAATTATACTAACAAAGGGCAGTTCAACTTCACTTTTTAATTTACCACTCTCTTATACTCACATTAACCTGTATACCTTTGGGATCCGCACTCCCCCCTCACTGGGTAAGACAGGTTGTCTTATAGGGTCTTTTGCATACAGCCTCTCCTTCTTTATAAAGTATATGGAAGGAAGGGTAGAATTCTTGCCAAACAAAATTGTAGCATTGCATTCTCCTTAGACAGCAACATCAGACCCTCCCACGCTGTAGAATACTATCAGAGCCCTGTGTCACTACTTGCTTTTCCATCAGTTCCTTCCAGAGTTTATAGTACAGTGCTGTGTTCTTAAATTTATGATTTCTAAATTCACCACTCTGTTACTTGATGGTCATCTTTCTTCTACTTAGAACCTTTTGCATAACAAGGCCTTCATGGATCCAGGTCTTTTGTGTATATATAGTGGCTTCGAGTTTAGTGTTTTTATGGAAACCTGAGTTTCCAAAGTAGTGGTTCTCTGTTTCCTGTGCCTTCTCTGAGGCACTTTTCCTTCTGTTTGTTTTCACAATTTCAATTTGTTAGTTTCTGTTTTATCTTATTGTATTATATTTTATTTTACTATTATCCCTTAGAAGCCTGTCTGTTTTCTAATGAGACACAGATATGGAGTAGATCTGGAATGGGGAACAGGGGGCGTTAGGGAGGAACTCAAGGTGAGAGGGAAAATAGTAATCAGGATATATTATGTGAGAAAAAATAAAATCTATTTTTAACAAAAGAAAAAGCTAAGAGGGCAGCGGGGGAGGGGCTCCTTGCATGACTTCCAGTTGTCTGCTGTTCTGCTACACTCTGGTCCATATTTGCGTTCAGTACCGCAGCAGCTTTACCTCTGTTAACCTTCCCTGACCATAGAAACCACAGCAGATCTCTCTCCACAACAGAATCCTAAAGTCTGTTACTGGTGATTCTCACGGATATTCCTACCCTAGTCTTTTTTACTGCATTCTAAATCCAGAAGCCACCCTTGATTCCTACACCTCTTCCCTGTTTATACTATGTTCTTTCCCCTCCCCTTTCTTTTTTCTTTCCCACATTTCCTTCATGTTATCTTCTTGACTCCATTACTAAAGGATCAAGAACACCTTTGACATAACAATGCAAGGTTATATTGCCAGAAGCACTTGTTTGCATTTTTTTATTCTGTTGATAAAGAACTCCCCAACTAGCTAATTAGTTGTA
Organism: Cricetomys ansorgei; assembly: GCA_026225945.1. NCBI lineage: Eukaryota > Metazoa > Chordata > Mammalia > Rodentia > Nesomyidae > Cricetomys > Cricetomys ansorgei. The sequence continues at coordinate 282,553 of JAMJFZ010000558.1, forward strand.
GTGTTCACAGACACATTTGCCACTAAAGGCAATTTAAAATGATCTGTTGGGTGACACAGACAAACGCTATTCAGTTGTTGACTTTATAAGAAGCACATTCTCTTAATTTTATATTGAATAAGAAAGAATACATTTATTTTCTACTGATTTCCCAATCATAAATTGACACTTCAGTTTTGGTTTATTTATAGCAATATGGTAAATGACATCACACAGACACCTTAGGAAAAATCATTCTGCCGAACTCCCAAACAAAAAAAAAAAAAACAAAACAAAAAAAAAAACTTTTTCCACAAAAGACAAATGTGTTGTACTACACTAATGTGGTGGCTCAGCTAGAGAGACAAGGAGGCTTATTCCCTAAGTGCATACTCTGTAGACCTCAGCAGAGGGAACCACCATCCTGGCCAGCACCAGACTCCCAGTAGAACCTGAACTTCTGAGCTCAGGTGTTTTTATTGATTCAGAACTCCTTAGGTGCTCTACTGATAGCACGTGCAGATCATAAGCAATTAACCAACCTCTACATAAATCCAACACCTGCAAGCAATACAAAATGCCAAGGTCTATGCATTCCCTCTTCCAACAGTGCGCAAAAACAATTATTTTGTACTTAAACTGTAAATAAATTTCTGCAACATCTCCCCTTTTCTGTATTAAAAAAATACTTTACCTTTACAACACAATTTAACACCACACCAGCAACACTATTCACAACAATCACTAGGATTACTAACTCCCATCCGCTGCTTTCTGCTGATCTTGATGGTTATCCCAAGGTACTGGAATCTTCAGGATACTGGGGTCCCTTGCTGCAATTGGGCTACACTTCCACCAATAGCCTCTCTTGGGCTCTCTTCCTGGTGCCAAGCCTCTACTTCTTTACATGACCCCTTCAATCTGGGCCTTCAACTACTACTTAGGCTGCAATTTTACCAATTTTACCAATGGCTTCACCTGGCCTCTCACTGTGCCAAGCCTCAGTTGCCCTCCACGACCCCTTCATGTCTTCAAAATCAGCAACACCTGGGTGACTCTTACAGTACTAAGTTCTGCTGCCAGCATGAGATACAACCTCAGCCAGTTCTGGAATATAGTTTCTGTGTGCTGAACCTGAGAAAACACTTTCCAGATTTTAAGATAGAGTCTGGTTTGCTGGAAAAATAACTGGTCACTTTGCTGCAGTGTTCCCTCATGGGAAAGAGTTCTCATCATCAAAGCAGATGTGTTCTGATCAGGACCTCTTGTAGACAGGTTTGCAGGGAAAAAAAAAGTTCCATTTAACTAAGCTGCTTTTTGGCTCTGAGTCACACAACCGGGGTGGGGGGTAGCTGGGGGGTGGTGTTCCTAGGCTGGTGGGAAGAATGTCTGGCTAAAAAGTCCTGGGGATTTGGCATTTCCCTCTGCTATTGCTAAGGAGAAACATGAAACCGTCACAGACCTCAAATACAAGGTCTGTTTTGACTTCATACACACACACAGAACACAGCTATCAGAAAACTCAGTTTGTGAAACAGTAAGTTAGCACCATCAGCAGGAGGGGGCATCTGCTCCTCCATGATGGGAAAAAAACAGTAAGAACCTTGCTTTTTCCTGTTTGGAGCTGAATTCTTTATCTCCAAGGCCCTCCATTCTGTGGCTCTGAACTGGGAGGAGCTTTTTTTCCCCATTTACTTATTAATTTCACAGTCTTTTCTCTTCATAGAGGCTTATTTTCTTTCTCTCTCTCCTCTTCCTTCAGGAGACTTCTGCTCATTAGTTTTGCATATATATCCCTTTATTAATACCTTAACTCTGCCCTCTGGGGACTGCTCTGAGCATACTTTACTGGACTGTGTGAAGTATGGAGCTTCTCTCTTTTGTGATATGTGTGGATTAGCTCTTGTGATATTTTGCCTCATGATACAGGTGTCATTAATAGTAGTAAACTACTCTGCTGGTCACCAGGGATGACAAGGAGGCATTTTCACACATGGAAACCCTGCTAGACCTCAACAGAGGGAACCACCATCCTGGCCAGCACCAAACTCACAGTGAAACCCAAGCCTCTGAGCTCAGGTGTTTTTATTGATTCAGAACTCCTCAGGTATTCTACTGATACCACATGCAGATTATAAGCAATTAAACATCCCTACATAAATCCAACACCTGCAAACAAAATACAAAATGCCAAGGACTCTGCATTCTTTTTCCAACAGTGCACAAAACAATTATTTTGTACATAACTAAAAAATTAACTTCTGCAACACAAGTGTAAATCAATTTCAGCTTCCTTTGTTGTATGTCTAATGACGTCTTATTTATAACTAATAAGAGTCCATATGAAAGAAAATAGTAACAATGAAAAATTGGTTAAAATCAAATACAGTACAACCTTCCACAAATTATAGTATCTTAAATTCCAACTTTTAAACACAGTTTTGCTAGATATATAATAAAATAGCTGTCAGACTGAAGATAAGCCACTTGTAGCATAATTTTAAAAAAAAGAATAAAAAGACCTTGCTGATGACATGGCCATAGAGTGACATCATCCTCGTAATTGCTAGCCAGAGATATTTGCTGTAATTACTTCTGGATTTTCATTTAGGCAACAGCACTCACCTCATACACCCAGCTGATGAAATAATGAAGGTTATTCTTATGGACAATGTAAAACAATTCAGAACAATTTATACACTTGTGTGTGTATGTTACCCAGTTCCACATTGTGTTATACCTTTTGAATAGACACACACACACAAACACACACACATGCGCACACATGCACACATACACACACATACACACACACACACATGCACACACATACATCCACACACATACACAGACATGCACACACATAAACACACATACACATACATACACACACACGTACACACATATACACACACACATACACACACACACACACAAATTTTACCTACAAAAGATATGCATGCAATATGAGCAAAGCTCTCTGAAATTATGCCTCTCAAAAAGAGTCAAGCAACCTGTACACGAGGATATTTCTGAAGCAACACAGGATGTATGTGCTGCCTAATGAGAGAGACTGAATAAATTAGTGTGAAGACAAGAATTTAAAAAGGTCTTGAGAAGCATGAGAAATGACTTCAATTCTGTCACTACACTTACAAATTATAAATGTAAACTTCTGATCGTGTGCTGAGTTAAGATGCCATCCTATTGCTTTCTGTAAATACATCGTTTCAAAAGAATAAATGAACAACCCATGTCCACTGTCCTGTCCCTAAATGACCCTGCCTACAGGCCTCCATTGAGAAAGTAGTGTCCCCCTCGGGCTGTCACTGCAACGGTCATAAATCTTTGTGGCAGTCCTTCGAAGGCAAATGTTGTTCTTGAGCATTATAATGTACTTTGCTAATCTTAAATAGGAAAGATGAATAAGTGTATGAAAGGTCACACACAATTCAACTTTTATTTCCCACTGCAGCTAACTTCACAGAGACGTTTCTGTCCATCACATCCTTCAGGATGCTGAGTCTAAGTAGAGGAAAGAGACCCTCTGCCCAAACACCCTGCATTCCAGAAATCTCGGATCACCTTCCTGCACTGAGATACTCTCTGGCTTATCCCAGCTGCTTGTTTTTTGTTTCTAAGGTGCATCTGCCTTCCATCCAACAAACCCCTTATGTGTTGAGATGGATTTGCCCAAGGAAGTGAGTTTTCTGTGATAACCTATGTTACAAATTCACGTGTAGCAGGTAGGTAGAAGACACAGATGGTGAAGACAAATGTGGGTTGGAGCAAAGACCAAAAAAGATGAGAAGAGGCAGCAAGGTGTAGCAGAAAGCTGTGAATTCACAGTGATGCTAATCTTCACTGAAAGGAAGAACTAATAAATATGTTTGTAAAATAATAAGCTTTGCAATCTTTCTTGTGAAATCTGTGAATAAAGCTGTTTCATGGTAATTTTTGTACTTCAGCAAGTCTTTTCTGCTGTCTGATTTAACTTAGTTTTATTGCTAAATGAAGTTAAAAATGTGGCTCACTCAAGAACCCATAAATCATTTCCGCCAAACTTAAATACATTGTTGAAATATTTTTCCATGAAGATTGCTAGAAGAAAGAACATCTCAATTTGCCTGAGTAAGGATAAATACAGTACATATTTTGGTTGGCATGTAACTCTAAAAATTATCACCTAATGTTTGAAAAACAAAAAATATTTCAATTAAAAAACATTATTGTAAAATTAATAAGGTTAAGATACATAGTCTATGATAAAATAAAAATAAAGACCTTTGATCATATGGATTAGGTCATAAAAACAGCTGAACTTCCTAATGGACACATTTAGAAGTTTATAGGTTAGAATTGATTTTTAAACTAGTAATCATCAGTAAGTTATACTTCTGAAAGTTAAAAATAAGGTATCTTATTTGGTAGTCAAAATTGACACAGTGAAATTATATGCAGGCCAATATGGTACTAACTAATTTTTTTTAAAAACACGAAAATATGTTTTTTTAAACTATGACTAACTCTTTTCATTTAGAGAGATGAAACTAAATTTCAGTTCAAGGGAAAATCAGGTATTTGAAGAAATTGTGCTTATTTCATCAGAAATTCTAATATACTTGCTAGAGAAATTATTCTTTCCTCCTTAATCTGAGTGGGTTATTGATAGAAATTACTGTCTTTTATCTTTGAATGGGGCAAATAAAGATGAAGTAATAAAGTATTATTGTCTTGGAATACAAGGTGAGAGAGAGTCATGGACTTCTTACATTTTATTATACATTCTTTTATCTAATTCCAGTAAGAATGTAGACATTTCTGAACATCTGGATTTAAATATTATATATGCAGGACTGACACAAGTATCTGAGCAGCACACTCTTAGTAAATAGCTGTTGACCAAAGGAAGGAAAACAAAGAATATCTGGAGAATACGTTGAAACTTTATAGGCAAATATAAAATCATGCATAAAATTAAGGAATGTTTTCACAAAGGCAAAAGTCATTAGATATTGGACTTTCTGACTTGGCTTAGGAAGTAATCACCAGAGCTTTTGAATTAGATTACAACCTGGAAGAATGAAGTTTGAGTATAGAAAGTATAAAACAGGAAGCTTATTTTTCTCAGAACCAATAATTCTCCCTTTAAATAAGAAACACTTGACCTTTTCCAAAGCAAGCTTTTAAAATATATATCCTGTTTTTTTAATCCCAGATTTCCAATATTCTTGTTTCAATTAAAAATGTTTAAAATTATAATTTAAACTAGTACTTGTATTCCAATGAACAAATACCAAAATCCCAAGTCAAAACATCATCCCATACTACTTAAAACACTGTCCTGAATGGCTCCCAGGAAATTGAAATACATCAAATCCTTCTAGCCCCTCCACCTGGTTCCTTGTTATCTTCTAAAGCAGACAATAACACCTCTCTTGGTCAGGTGTGACACAGCCTGGGTACTCTGCACTTCAGAGCTCCTCTTTCAAGGGTTCATCCCCATGGAGAGTCAGGGTTTTGTGGAATCCCACCCTTCTCTAGGATCACTCCCACAACCTCCATCCAGGTCCCTTAAATTCCTTTACAGAAAAAATACAATCATTGCATAATGAAATTCCCATTCTCCAATTCTTCCTCAAAAATGTATTGCCCATGGCTTTGCTACAGAGGTCTTTTTAAAAATGAAAATTTGATCATTTCTATTGGAAAAGAAATATCTTTTAAACAAAGGCCACATTGAGATTGAAATGAACTATACAAAATTCATTTTATTCACAAAAATGATAATAATTTCTGTATTATTCATACATAAAGCACAAAACACTTAATATTGAGAACTGTGTTGTAAATTAAGAGGTGATAGTAAAAATAATCTTGAAAGAAAGCAGAGAAGTGAGCTTCTGCCTGGGTTGACTGTGATTCTGTCTTTACCAGGAAACAAAAGGCAAATCACCCGTGAAAGGCTGATTAAAATGTAGACGCCACCGAGTAATGCGAACTGCAGCAAACAGACTAGAAACAGCAATGGCAGGCTCTGCATTCAAACGCATTTCACGATGATGAGATTTAATCACTTCTTTGCCCACATTAGATGTCTGTGGTGTTTCTCAATTGTAAATTTTGATGATGTCAATGTTGCTTAAGATTTTCTAAAGTTTGAGGTTAAGCATAATACTTTAGTCTGATACCAGATCTCATACTATGAGTATCTTTGAATCTTTTGATAATATACTTCCACATTTACTCTGAAAACGATGCACAGACATTCTTTATAGACTAATAGTATACCAGTGCTTCTCAATCCAATATGTATTTATTATGTGTATGATTTTTATGAGCCAAAGAGCAGTATTTTAACATGTAGTGTGCTTTTATTAATAATTTCATGTTTTGCCTTATTCCTGCTGTTAATATTTCTTATTTTATGAGATATCTATTAATCTTCTTGGTGCATATTTCTTACTAATCTAAAAGTTATATTTTGAGTTGTTATGTTTAAAAGAATGTCCCTAGATGTTTATTTTACATATGGTTATAGTTTTTGTAACTTTACATTCTGAAAGTGTTCTGTAGATGGTTTACAAATATGAAATATTTTTCAAATTTTGCAAATATGAATAGTAGTGTCTGGCCAAATGTTTCCTGGATTAGTCTACCAAAAGCAATGAAAAGATAATCATTTATAAATACATCATAATAGATGAATGACAAACTGTTACTACTCAACTGTGAGATACTCAAAATTATTTTAACTCTTTCAAAAGTATTTATTTAACATTTATTGAATTTTGGTACTACCTATTGTTTCTTTTCTTGAAAACGCTAGAAGACTTGTCTTTTTAAAAATTCATCCTTGCCAGGCAGTGGTGGCACAAGCCTTTAATCGGAGCACTCAGGAGATAGAGGCAGGTGGATCTCTGTGAGTTTGAGGCCAGCCTGGTCTACAGAATGGGTTACAGGATATCCAGAGTTACAACAGAGAAACCCAGTCTCAAAGAACTAAACTAAACTAAAATAAAACAAAATAAAATATCATTCTTAAAATGCAGTGTGAATGTATTACATAGCTAGAAAATAAAAGGAAATATACAAAACATAACTCATAAAAGTACACAACTTGAGAATATTTTAAATTGATATATAAATACCAAATCGTGGAATGAAAAGGAAAGCATAATTTTTGAGGGAAGTGAAACAATATTTCTACTCTGCTGTTATAAATTTGAACATGCATATAAAAGGATTTAAAAATCATAGGTCACTTCTGCTAATACAATGAACATCTTATTTATTATGTGATTTAATACATTCAAAATTTCTGAAATATACAGCATCTACTTCAGATGCTGTTTGCTAAGTGTAAAAAAAAATAAAGCAAATTTTTTTCCCAGATAATAGATCCTTATAAGTGTAGATAAGCATGTGATAAATAATTATCCAACATCATTATGACTGTGACAGAATTTTTCTCTGGGGTGATCTGAAAGTGTAGAAAGTAAAATTTTTAGATTTGTTAGGGAAAAAAAAAAGAAAGAGGGGAGGGTTAAAGGAAGGGCCATTAGACCTGGCGAGGGAGCCAATTATTAAAGGACAAGAGTTGGAAGGCTCAGTGTTTGCTTCTGGAAGAGCCTGTACTCACTGACATAAAAATGAAGGCTACAGCACAGTGTGCCTGGCCCACCCGTGATGTAGGGATTGATGCCTGGCCTCATTCTATCTCACTATGCCACATCCTAATTATGCTGTAACCCTGGGGGCGGGGTGCTTTTCTGGTGAAAAGTAGGGGACCATGTTTGTGGGTGGTGATGAGGGATAAATCTCAGGGAGATGGGGAAGCTGGTTGGTGGAGGAAGGGGAGGAGGTGGGTTGGGATGTATTTTATAAATTGTATGAGAGAAAAAAATGAAAGGAAGGAAGGAAGGAAGGAAGGAAGGAAGGAAGGAAGAAGAAAGAAAAAGAAAGAAAGAAAGAAAGAAAGAAAGAAAGAAAGAGAGAGAGAAAGAAAGGAGGAAGGAAAAAGAAAGAAAGAAAGAAAGAAAGAAAGAAAGAAAGAAAAAAGAAAGAAAGAAAGAAAGAAAGAAAGAAAGAAAGAAAGAGAAAGAAGGAGGGAGGAAGGAAAGAAAGGGAGAAAGATAGAAAGAAAGAGAGAAAGAGAGAAAGGGAGAAAGAGAGGGAGAAAGAGAGAGGGGGAGGAAGGAAGGAAAGAAGGAAGGAAGGAAGGAAGGAAGGAAGGAAGGAAGGAAGGAAGGAAGGAAGGAAGGAAAGAAGGAAGGAAGGGAGGGGTCTCCTGTCAGACTAAAGTATTATGTTTACCCTCAAACTTTAGAAAATCTTAAGCAATATTGACATCATCAAAATTTACAATTGAGAAACACTGCAGACATCTACTATGGGTAAAGAAGTGATTAAATCTCAACATCTAGAAACTCAGGCTTTTTGAAAATCTGAGGTTATGGCCAAGAGTGTCTGAATTAGAGAAGCAGAAAGATATGTCTAAGAAAAAAAAAAAAAACAAAAACAAAAACAATAGACTTTGGTGACTAGAAAGTTGTGGGGAAAAGGTCTTCAGAAAGAGCCTTGGATGACTCCTGTTTTCCCTAGCATTTTGAATCTTTGCTCTGGGAAGTTATGACAGTGGTGCAAGTAAGAAACAAAGCAAGTTGTTTTAACTTGGGTTACTAATAATTTGTTGGTTACTATGGTTGAGGAACTCATTTTCCAATTTTCTCTAGTTTTTAATAGAATGTTAAAGTTAGTAGTATGTGCTTCAGTTCCATAAATATTAGCTGGTTTTCTCCACATTTTATAATCCATGCTTATCCTTCCAATTAAAGCGCCACAAGAGATTTTGTTGTTCTTCAGAATTCATGGTTTTCATTATTTCCATGCTTCTGACAATGAGATAAAGAAAAAAACCAGTACTTTAAGCTTCACATCACTCCATTGTGGGCAAATCCTTACAAACAACTGGTAGACCTCTTCACTCTACCTTGAACACTGCTGGCCCTTAATCTTCGTACTGAAGGTTAAGATCTTCTAGAAACTCTGTGAGCTTTTTACTTTCCCATCTCTATTTTGCTATATCAATTCAGAGGCTACAAGTTGGTTTGACATTTGTTTTCTTACAGATATATGGTTATGAAGAAAAGAAAGCAAAAGGATGCTGTTTATTTGAAGATCGTTTTAACATATCAAACTAGTATTTTTTGGTGCACTTGGTGTCAATAGTTTGTGTGTTGAAGCCATATCTGGAGCTGTAGATTTCAGAGGTAAGTGCAAAGCATCGTAGCTGAAACCATGGAAATGGATAAAAATGGATTTTCAGGAGAAGAACAAAGAGAACACAGGACCCTAGTGAATGCATGGGTCAAAAAGCTTTCTTGGGGAAAAGAAATAAGTAGTGGTTTACTGTTTAAGAAATAACTAGAGTATCAGAAAAAAATTGTGACAGACAAACAAACAAACACACTCAAAGATAAAACATGAAATACTAACACCCTGCTCTAATCTCTTAATGTTCTATTTTAAAAATTTTCTTCTGAAGGTGTATAGAGTCTTAAAACTAAAGTTCATTCACTTAAGTTGGATAAATCACTTAGCACAATGTGAAGGCTTACTGCAGAGAAAAATGATTGCAGCACTTTTAGACAATTTTATTCATGCTTAATTCTTATCTATAGTGTTCTGGTAACAGACTTCTCTCACCCATGAGGCTACAATTGGTTAAGTATTAAGGCTGATCAACAAAGAAGTCAACTAAGATTCCCTAGTATCATTATAATTTATCCTAGGCAACATAAGAAACATAAATCATTAACATTTACATATGAATAGAGCTAATTAATGACATCCTACAGTTATCAATGTGTCCTATGACTACAAATGTAAAACTTCTAGATATTAGTCAACTATTTATCTTTATTTTTTGAATTCTCCTTAAGCTTAAATACAGAAATAATACAGAAATATTCCCTAAATACAGAAATAAATAAAGAAATCTGATGCAATTTTACCACTACAAAAACCTCTGTAAACATTTTCCTATGGCAATCAAGGTGCATATTCTAGTAAATCAAATTTCCTGCATTAAGTAAGAATTTAAATGCTGATTTTATGACAGGCTGTTTAGGGCACACACCAGATATGCATGGTTATGGTACAAAATTGATTTACTGAGAAAAAGAGATGCTTGTATTTTAAACAAAAGGAAAAATGTATCTTTGTATAAATGCTCTTGTATTACAAGTCTATTGTATTATGAAAATACAAATAATAACAGAGTTTATGAGTTGTCATGAAATATTTATTGTACATATTCCTTGTACAGCATAATAAAATGTTTACTCCAAATTCTGCATGTAAAATTCATGCACTATGATTGAAGTTCCTTATATAACTCGTAAACATAACTTTGTTCACTGTTGTCTTGAGTCCTATATATTTATTAATTTATTTGTTTATTATTATTCTAAAATGTTTTTAATTAAAATAGAATCACATCATTTCCCCCTCCCTTTCCTACCTCCAGCCTCTCCCAGTCACCATCCTTTCAAGCCTTCCGTTTGCCCCCTTTCAAATGGGTGGTCTTTTTTTCTTTAATTATTGTTACATACACATGTGCATATATCCATGTTTGTACACAAATATATGTGTATACATCTTTGTGTATGCATGTGTGCATGTGTGTGTGTAAATACAACTTGCTGAGTCTGTTTTTGTTGTGTATATGGCTTCTGGGCAGACCATTGAACACTGGACAACTAACAAGGAGGTAAGCTAATTCTCCTTCACCCAGCAGTCATTTGTTACACTTAGTTTCTTGGTTTATTTTATTTTATATTTTTTTAACTAGCCATGGGACTCCATGAAACATCTCTGCTTATGCATTAACATGCTCATTAATAATGATACTGTTCCATTATTTGTTGATATAAAGATAAGTTTTAGAATGTAGTAAGGAATTATGCAGTTTTAGCCACATGATATTAATAGATTATTTTCTAGGATCCATGCCTTCACTAGCCCAGAGAAGTTGGCTAGCTTTCCAGCAGCAGATATGATTTATTTCCTGTTGGGTGGGACTTAAGTCCAAGTAGACAGCTGTTGGTTGACTCTATATGTGAGTGCCACTTATTCACACTTTACGAATATCTTGCCATGCTGGAAACTATATAGGTATTGCAGATGTATAGGACTGTTTAATCACTTATACCTATGTGTAGCTTGCATAGTATTTTCAAAAACCATGGAAACTATACTCCAGAAATGAGAATTTTAGGTAATATTCAGCTTGAATCATCCAATTCCTATGTCTTAAATGTGTGATGTCTTCACCAACATGACTGAACCCACAATGCATGAGAGGCAACCACGGATTAAATTGATAATCTATATTGTTTGGGGAGCCACTTCAATGACCCTGGTTGACTTCAAAAAAAACATTTCTTGCTCCTGGTACTGGAAGTTTTGGTAGTCTATCACTCTTGTGAGGAGCATTATCAGCCCAAGTGTGTGTGTGTGTGTGTGTGTGTGTGTGTGTGTGTGTGTGCACGCGTGAGCCTATCTGTCTGTCAGTTTGTGTTTCTGTGTATACACTATACACTACAAAATACATTTATATGTGTTATATATAATTTTAGGTAAATATAAAATACAATTCCTTGAGGCTTTGTCAAACATTAGTGTTATTGGTCCCTCCTTCATTCTTACCCTGATGTTTAACCTCCTTCTCACCTCCTCAGTTGAAACAACCTCACTATTACTGTTTCCTTCTTCATATCACATCTATATTGATGTTCCTACCTGAAAACTACACGCTTGTCAAGTAATATTTAATCTTTTAATCTGGCAGCATGGCTGCTCTAGGATAGTAGGAATGTTAGTACACACCTTTAACCCCAATATAACACACAATTTTAATCATAATTCAGAAGTCAGTGGTTGTGTACATCTTTAATCCCAGCACTTGGGAGGCAGAAGCAGAGCTCAGAGGGAGAAAGAGAGAAAAGAGTTCAGAGTTCAGAGAAGGAAACAGAGTAGAAGCAGAGTGTGGAATCAGAGGTCAGACTGAAGCGAGTTGGAAGGAGACTGGAAGCAGATAAGATGCAGAGCTCAGGGAGAAGTAGAGTCAGTTAAGTGAGGCAGTTTGAGTGCATTCAGCTAACAAAAAGTTCACTTCAGAAGGAGAAGCCAAGAAGAACAGAGCCAGTCAGAATAAGCTAAGAGAGAAAGCAGAGAGTCAGAAGCAGATGGTTTATGATTTAGAGTTCAGAAGATAGCCAATCAGAGTGAGCTTGGTCAGCAATAAACCTCAGAAGCTGAAGCATTCTAGGGTTAGTTTCGAAGATTAAATTGTACAGATCATGAAATCCTGAAGGACTGGGGATTGAATTAGCAAACAATAAGCAGTTGTTTGTCCTGAATCTACATCTACACACCCTACATATACCTGTGGTCCCTTCATACTTTACTGGATTCTGTGCTGACTTAACATCGTATAGTCAAATCTAGAAAACCCACAGAATGGAAGGAAATTTTTGCCACAAATACATTTGACAGTGGGTTAACATCCAGAATGTACAAATATTCAAGGAAACAAATTATGCAAATAGAAATTATTCCAGAGGTCTGAATGGAGAGTTCCCAACAGAAGAAATAAATGGCTGAGAAATACCTCAACAGTGTTCTAGAAATCATGGAAAAACAAATTAAAATAAAGCAATTTTAAGATTTCACCTCACACCAGACATAATGGCTAAGATATAAACAAAACAGCTGACAGGAAATGGTGGTGTGGTTATGGAGAAAGAGAGACTTCCGTTGACTGTTCTGGGAATGCAAACTTGTGCAGCCTCTATGGGAATCGTATGGGAATTCGCAAAGCATAAAAACACATCTTCCATATAACTCAGATATATCACTTCTTGTCCCGAGACACTCAACAAACAGATACTTGCTCAGTCATGTTTATTGCTGCTCTTTTCACAAAGCCAGTGATCAGAAAGAAACAAAATGTCCTACAATAGATGGGTAGATAATGAAAATATGGTACATTCCCAATAGCTAGTATTCAACTGTAAATAAAATTGAAATCATTAAATTTGCAGATGAGCATATGAACCTAGAACACTTTATATAGACTGAAGTAACCCAGACACAAAAAGGGAAAAGCCGAATGTTATTTCTCATCTGTGGTTTATACCTTCACTTCCTCAGATGCGATTATAAATTTAAAATGTTAAATGTAACATTGATGTAGAGGAACATTTAATCTTCTAATCCAACTCCAGATGCTCTGGTAAATGATTGATAGGCCTGTGTGAGAGCTAGGAAGGGATCACACCCAAAGGCCTGTATGAATGGATCACTTTGAGAGGGCTGTGTTGTAGGGATGGAATGAAGAAAGACTGTCAGACAGATTAATCTTGTCCTCGTTTGTGCTAATGCTAGGTGAAAAGGGATTTCCATGGTTAAGACTATGTAGCACACACTTTTAACTTTTAATCCCAACTCAGAAGGAAGTGGTGACACATGTCTTTAATCCCAGCTCAGTAGTCAATAAGCAGAGAGGAGTAGGAGAATGTGGAAGCAGAGCTCAGAGAGAGAAGCTACCTGGAAGCAGCTGAGAAGAATAGAGCCAGACAGAATAAGCTAGGAGAGAAAGCAGAGGGTCAGCAGCAGATGGTTTATAATTTACAGTTCGGAGTTCAGAAGACAGCCAGTCAGCTTGAACTCAGTCAGCAGTAAGTTTTGGAGGCTGAAACGTTCTATGTTTAGGTTTGTAGATTAGATTGTACGGAGCCTGAAGTTTTCTAGGTTTCAGCTTAAGACTGGATTGTATGGAGGCTGAAACCCTCTAAGACTGGATTGAATTGCCAAAGAATAAACTGTTCTCTGCCATGGACACAACATTCAAAGCCCAGAGCAAAGCAAGAGTGGCAGAACCTGGCCTTTTACAAAAGTCATAAAATAATTTAAATGACATTCATGTCAGTAATAACAAGCATCTTTATTCAGGAATTATGGCAAGTGCTTTGTGGGAACTTTTAAAAATTCTTTTCCCTATAGGAACCTCAGGAAAGCTATTTGGGAGACATATTTGTCTCATTTTAAAGTTAGAATCACTAGGCTCAAGGAAACTTTGTAATATGTCAACATACTATGTAATAGGACAACCCAGCTACTGTAGGAGTTCTAAATCCAGAAAACGTTTGTCTGGGTCTAGATCTTTCTCAATGCATTTTACTCCAATTAAAGTTGCTTCAGAAATTAAAAAATGGGCAGATTAGTCAATGTATTTCTTTTGTAAAGCTAATTTGGTTTCTTTTAAATCCAATGTTCTAATACTGAGGAAGAAAGGAGAGCTTGGAATGGAGTTGTTTACCCCATAGGGGATTGTTTCTTTAAGCAACTCCTACTTTTCATATCAATTAGATAGAATTTGAGGCATTACAAGTCTTAATTAAAGCCAAGTCATTGGACCTGTGAGATGGTTAGTCACCAAGTCTGAAAATCTGAGTTTGATCAGGTCCTACACATTGAAAAGAGGGAGCCAACTCACAAGCTAACCTCTGACCTACAAACGTGCTCTGCAGCATGTGTGTGTGAAAGTGGATATGTATACATGCATGTGTGGACTCACATAGGGGAGAGAGAAAGAAAGAGGGAGGAGGAAAAAAGAGAAAGTAAAACTGTAAAAAATGTAATAAAATTATGACTTTTTAAATATCTAATTTGAACTTTTAATTTAAGGTTCCATGTATGTTACATATTGATTTCTTATGTGACTTATTTTCTTAACATGGTTGGATGAAAAGATGATTGTTTTAGGAAAAATTTAACCAGTATGTAGGAAGAAGCCAGATATCTAATTTCTATAATAAAGACCGTAGTTCATTATTCTGAATTACAGCTGCCTTCATCACCCATGGGAATTGGTACACAGAGAGAATGGGCATGTTCGTTTATTCCAGCAACAGAATATGTTACCCTGTTCATGTACTATGTCATCACAGCACATAGGTTAATAATAATAGTTTAACAATAGACTTGTTAACAAAATAAACAACACCATATGCCGAGTCCTTCTTTCCTAAGTCAGAAAAACAAATCACAGAAAAAAAAGGCCGTGGGAGGAAATCAAAATACACCAAGCACCCTATTCCCATGAGAGGTAGAGGAGTTGTCACTGTAGGTGACACACAAACACAGCAAATTTGCAGAAGAAATTGCTAGAATCCTGAAGGCATGTGTCTTTATTGATAAGCCCTGGAGATGGCTGTTTCTTTCAGGAAGTTGTTTGGGGAATATTTGGCTGGTTTCTGTCAGAGGCAAAGTGTTAGGGGCTAGCTGTAAGAATGGTTGGTCAAAGCTGGACTGCAGAGTGAACCAGACAGGGTCAATGTTATATCGTGGGAATTGGAAATCACAGGGAACATGGGGGGATTTTAAGATTCTACCAACTACACAGGGCAGATGATTTTTGTCAAAACAATTAAACTCTAAAGGCTACAGTACAAGCAAAGACATAGAAAATATTTAATTGACACAAATGGCTGTTTTCCAATAAAACTTTATGTATGAAAGCTGGAAGAGAGCTGGATTTAACCGATTGGCTACAGTTCACCAACGTCTCTTTTAGTCAAACAGCAAATGAGAAGTGTTAGACATAGATTGACATTAAATGCATAGTGAGTAAGATCCAGCTGAATAAACCGCAAGCTGTAGAACTCTGGCCTTGAGAACCATCACATCAAGTATCTATTGCACTGGGAATGATTCACTTGAGAGGGACAGCAGGAAGAAGTGATTCCTGCAGCCAATCAAGTGCTTTCTGAGCTAAAATTCTGCTGTTTAAAATAAATGTTAGCTCTTACTACAGAGGAAACTTTACAAAAGCTGATACCTAAAAGATGAGAATTCTATGCTATGGTTTTAGGTAACTGTTATTAAGTTTTTGATATAAAAAGTAATCCACATGTCAATATGAAAAGCTAGAAATTAAATTAACATAAAATAAAATGGTAAAACTATCACATCAACTTCCACGTACACGTAAATCTTTCTGTTACACTTAGTATCAACAAGTAGGAACTTGTTAGTGAACATTAGAGATACATAGTTCTTATTACATTTTTGTGCCATTTGAGTGAGTACTACATCTCCTGGCACTTTCAGAGAATCTCTTCTATCATATAAATCAAACTTTATTCATTTATTGGATTATCAAGCTCCTTAGGACAATGATTATGCCACCCCCATTGCTGTTTCCTGATAGGCTGCACTGAAAATAAAGGAAACAATTAAATACAAAATTTTCCTAGTCATGTATAGAGCTAAACACTGCCATATTTTTTATGTACTTAAAACATGAAGCCATGCTGTCTATTTTATTTTCCTTGTTGTACTTAGAACAATGTCTGCCTGCAGAAGATACAACCAATATTTTTTTAAAAAATTCTTCACTCATTAACAATATTACTATTAAAAATTAAGCTAGATTGTTGTGTCCGATCTCAATATTGGTTACAAGGGATCCATATTTTTCATATATATAGACCTTACATTATTTTGGAAAATAAATAGGCACCTTCTGGCTCCTCATTTAATGTTGAAGCTGCCCATTTTTCTTATATAAACATCAAATACTATTGAAAAGATAAATAATATTTTGATGATATGCTTTTCTCTTATTGCTAGAGGCATCAAAAAGGAAGGAGCATCAATTGAGAGAATGCCTCCATGATATCCAGTAAGGCATTTTCTTAATCAGTCATCAATGAGGAAGTACTTAGCCCATGACTGCTGGTGCTATCCCTCAGCTGGCTCTCTTAGGTTCTCTAGGACAACAGGCTGAGCAGGTCATATGAAGGAAGCCAGAAGCAGCACTCCTCCATGGCCTCTGCACCAGCTCCTGACTCCAGATTCCTGCCTGTTTGCATTCCTGTCCTGACTTCCTTGGATGATGAGCAGCCTTATGGAAGGGTAAGCTGAATAAACCCTTTCCTACTCGATGTGCTTTTTGATTATAGTGTTTCTTTGCAGCAATAGAAACCCTAACTAATACAACAACACAACAAGATACAATAAAACAAGCACTCATATCAAGGCTGGAGGAGGCAACCCAGTAGGAAGAAGAGGCTCCTAAGAACAGGTGAAAGAGTCAGGGAATGCCCTGACTTCCATTGCTAGGAGTCCCACAAAAACACAGCTAACAGCCCTGACATACACACAAAGCACCTGGAGCAGACCCATGCAAGCTCTGTGCTTGCCGTTTCAGTTGCTGTGAGCTCATCTGAGCCTGCTTAGTTGATTCAGTGGGCCCTGTTGTCCTGGTCTCCTCAACTCCCTTGGCTCCTCCACCTTTCCTTCCCTGTTCCACGGAGTTCCCCTGGGGAAGGGACCAAATTGAGACCTCCTTTTAGTCTTTCTTTCTGCCTTTCTTTCTTTCTTTCTTTCTTTCTTTCTTTCTTTCTTTCTTTCTTTCTTTCTTTCTTTCTTTCTTTCTTTCTTTCTTTCCTTCCTTCCATCCATCTATCTATCTATCTATCTATCTATCTATCTATCTATCTATCTATGTATCTATCTATCTATCTATCTATCTATCTATCTATCTATCTATCTATCTATCTATCTCTTATCTGTGTAATGTCTAGATGTAGGTCTCTGCACCTGCTCCCATCTGCTGCCAGGAAATGCAGACCCAGAAAGACATAATATGTATTCACTTATAAAAGACTATTAGCTGTTAAGGAAAAGATAATCATGCTACAAGTCAGACCCAGAGAGGCTTTTATGGGGCTGCATGGATCTCTTTGGGAAGAGGAAAATGAGTAAATCTTGTGGATGCACTGGGGTAGGATGGGGACTGGAATGGGAGTGAGGGATGTAAGGAGAGAGTACCTGGAGAGATGATTACAATTGAGGAGGATTTCAGGGATGAAGTGGAAACCAAGCGCGCAGAGCAAACTCCCTGGAATCTATGAGGGTGGTGCTAGTGAGGACTCCTGTTAATGGAGGATACTAAGCTTGAACTGGTCATCCTCTGTAACCAGGTGAAGGTCCCAGTGATGGGACTGGGATACCAACCAACGCACAAAATCTGCTCTTCCTACAAGATGTTCTGGGGCAATGATAGCACAGAACTTGTGGGAGTGGCCAACCTATAACTGACTTAACTTGGGGTCTATACCACAATATGTCTACACCTAACACTGCCTGGATAGCCAGGAACTGGAGACTGGATAGCAAAGGGACCAGGGATCAGTGATTAAATTCTTACAGATACTTTGAAGGGAAATAATTTAAATTTTGACATATTTAAAAATAGCTGCATTTATATATTTAATGTTTTAGAATATGTTTTTAATGAAAATAGGATTACATTCATTTTGAGGATTTTCAAAAGTAGCATAATCATATTTTCATGAAACATCACCATCAGATGAGACTGAAGGACTTCATCAGACCAAGATATCAGCGGCATCTCCCAGCCATGAAGAAAGTGGTGCTGAGACTGAATCTGTCCTTTTCTTGAGGAACTGTGGCTACCAGACTCAAAGAGTTTTTACTGTCTAGTTATTTTTCTAATTTCATCTTTACAACCAAAGCTAATAAATGACTATTTATATTTGATTCTCTTGAGGGTAGAAGATAGGAAATAACTGGTGTTTCATAAATCTCAAGGCAAAGATGATGATGTTTGACAATGGCAAATCTTTTATAAACGAACAATGTTCAAACTAGTGAAACGTGTCTTGTGATAAGTCCCAGATTGCTTCATTCCTGAGGTTGATTTGCTTATGTAACAGGCCTAGGGCCTAGAGAACACAACAGTGGAAGGAAAATTACCTTCTCTAGGTCCCTAACTTACCTGCCAGAAGAACTCCCAAGTCAGATAATTGAGACCCAGATATAAGTCTGCGTTTGGTATATTTCTAGCTGAGAAACTGATTTAGAATCTGAGTGAAAACTCAAAGTTCTGTCATTTGAATCAGCAGACATAGGCTGTCTCATTAATTTAAATGGCCAATCAGATGCAATAAGAGAGACCTCTTATCCTCTATGTTCCTTTGGATGGGCCATTCAATCATGGCTATGAAAAAGTACAAAATATTATACAAAAATTCTTATTACATACATTGTAATAAATGGCATCAATGCACAGATCGTAACATTTCCTATCACAGGCTTATCTTCCAACCCAAAAGTGGTTGTGGAAAACAGATTTCTTTGTTTTATTTTACTCAATCCTTGAGAGTTCTTGTGGATAGCCAGGAACTTGGTAAATATTGTACAGTACTGGGGTCAATTCCAAAGATATTTTATACATAAGAAGCTGAATTAATGACTATGCAGCTGATGGTATAATTATGACATGCATGGTTCCTACTTATAATTTCAGGGCCGGAATGATAAAGGACTTTCTATCCATTGGCATCCAAATCCAAGGCTCCTGATAATGGCTAAAGTTGCCAACTTTGACCCACTCCGGGCATAGCTCCATGCGCTAATTTTGTGCTCTCATAGATACATAGCACTGTGGCTTTAACAAAGGAAATAAAAACACAATGAATAATGCTTTCTTTTTTATATTCCAGGTAGAAAATGGGTTACAGTAAGTGTGAATGTTCCTGGAAGTATCCGATCTCCAAAAAGAATCGAAAAAACTATTTCAAATGCAGAATTTTCAATAAAACATTCCCACTTTCCGATCACCTCTCAGATTCAGAGAAAGGCATCATCTCCCCCCAAAACGCTAGGCATTCTGAGAACTACTTTTATGAATAAAAACTATGGCTAAAGTGGAAATAAGTTGTAGGAAATATATATTTGGCTTTATGAAAATAACCACAAACTCAGATAACATACGCATTTGTCTTCTGTAATGTATACCAATAATAACCCTTTACCCTCAGAAGGGAGCCAAGCTTATCAGAAATCAGAACACTAAAGTGGTAATATATATATATAGTCTTCTGAGAAAGTATTTCAAAATCTTTAAAGGAGCTGTGACAATAGGAAAGATCAAGCAAATGGGCAATTTTGACATCACTGTGGTGGATACAGGGAACAGAGACCCCACCCCTCTCATGCAGCTCCAACTCTACAGACTGGAAGATTTGGAGAAGTGGAGAGATGGTTCAGCAGGAACCAACACCCAAAGGGCAGTTCAGAGTCCCTGAGGATCTGATGCCCTCTTCTGACAGCTCCCAGCATCAGATATGCATGTGTTGTGCAGACATACATGAGACAAAACATCATTACACCTAAAAGACATATAAATAAAATATAAAAAGTCATTTTCATTTTCATGATGTTACTAATGGCAAAATATTACACAAACAACATTTTCTCAACAATTTTGTTACAAATTTAGCGTATAATAGTTATTCTATTTATAGAAAGCAAAATATGCCTTCTTATCTTTCAGACCTTTTGTTTGTCAGCAAATAAAAAGTGTCCTTTGTATCACTACATGCATGTGGCACTTATGGATACAGATTTGAAAAGCAAAAAATCATAAATATGTCTTTGTTGTTTTTATAGAAGATGAGGTGCAGACGATTGAAGGGGAAAGTACAGGTCTAGTGATGGTTGAATATATTTGTGAAGGTAGAAAAAGAGACCACCTCCTGGGTTTATAGGTGTATACCACTGGGTCTGCATTTGTACACAGTGGAGGGGTAGTGCTTACCCCGCCTTAGCTTGCTCATTAACCATTATCCCCCTGGCTACTGTCGAATGCTTCCTGCATCACCTGAGGATGCTCTCACTCCACGAAATGCCCAAGGAGCACACACCCATGGGAAGCGTGCACATGCCAGTATTATGACTTAAAAATACTGAAATCTCTCAGAGAGAGTAAGTATGAGTTTACTTTTCAACATGTGAATAAATTGTATCATCACTTTTGAAAATCCCTAAAAGAAACAGAGTAAAAATACTCCTTACAAGTTATAAATCTTGTATTTAATCTTGATAATTGTGCTTGAGACAAGAACTCATACAACATACTCATACAATGTTTCCTAAACACCAGATTTTCAATAGAAAATTTATGTCATATTAACACTTATAAAATTATGCATATGGTATAACCAGGAAATTTTATGCCTCGTTTTTACTCTCATTCTCAAGAAGTCCAATAGCAAGATGATAGGATCTGCAGGCCTCTTAGCTTCTTTCTTGGTGTCCTAACTCAGCTATTGTAGCATACAAACTGCCTTAGACGAAACATAAAAATTGATGCTGCTGTCATCTCAGAAGGTAGAAGGTAGCCACAAAGACAGACAGCAAGCCACAGTTTGCTCACGTCTGTTCTCAGGAATTCCACAGACTGACAAAGTTTGCTATACAGACATTCTGAGAAGGATGCTATTTATAGGAAGCCAGGATTAAGGGCAACCAATATAAAAAGAAATAAATAGATTACTAATTGTTTATGCTTATGATGATATAATACTGCTCCATTTAAATTTTATAGAATTAAAAGAGTAAATGTTTACCTATATACAGTATTATGCTAATTTTTTCTTATGTAGAAATATGCATAATGCAAATCTTTAATGAGAATAGAAAAATACCGACAATACATATTTTCTTCCTTACACTTTTCCTGTTATACAAAATTGCTCCAATTAGTAAATATTACCTTGGTAATTAGAAATATGGTCTTAATTAATGCTAACTCTGACACAAACCAAACTTAACAAAACAACTAATTAAAATGTTCGTAAAGTTGATGACTGAATTTTTCTATAAATTAGAAAGAACAAATGGCCAAGGATTAATGAAATATAAGACAATAAATGAGTAGCAGACAGCAAACTAAATTACTGTATGTAAATGTGAAATGTAGTAACCTTTGTAACCATTCCCAAAGCCAATCTGTAAATTCATGTCACACCAATGAAACTGATAACATTGACAGTAAATAAAAAGGGTCAAGATGATTTTTGAAGAGACAGTTCTGTTCTTATCATATGATGCATTTAAAATGACTGGGAAGCTATCATAAATACTGATGGGTAATGCATGGGCTAACTATAAGAAGAGATACAGAATGCTGACTGTCCAAAGTGAAAAATTAATATGTAACTATCTGTTACCTCCCGGAAATACACATTACTCTCAGGGGGCCGGGGGCCAAGCGTATAGGATGGGAGTCAATGTAGCAATAGAACAGAGGCTGTAAATAAACCAGCATAGCTATGTTTATGTCTGCTGAAGGAAATGTCAAGCTCAAACCAGTCCACAGGAGATAGTGAGAACCATCACAAATTAATAAGAGAATGGAGTTGAGGTAATCATCAAGAAGACATCCTAATTATATTTATGAACAAAATATTGGTACTCCAAATTCCACAAACTAAACACCAAATGGCATTAAAATACAGGTAGGTCCAAGCTTAGGAGGCTTCCATACTTTCCTCTCACTCTTAGGTCTTCTGAACCAAAAATCAGCTGAGCAAATTAGGAACTAAATATACCACAAATAAATTGGATTTACCAGATGTGTTTACAGGATATTCCAAACAAAAAATGGAGAATACACATTCTTCTTAGGGGCATACAGAACCTTCTCTAAAATCAATCACATTGTAAGACAAAAAGAAAATCTTAAAAATAGAAGATAAAATTCATTGTATTTTAACAGCTCATAGCAGATTCAAACTGGAAAACAATAACAGGTGAACCGCAGGGTCCCCTCCAGTATGTGAGAACCACAGAACACACTTGTGAATAAACTGTAACTGAGGACATCAGAGAAAACGAAAATCGAAGTCTAGAATTCAGAGAAAATTGTAGTCCAATTCAGGAGACCTTGGGCCTCCAATTGAAAGAGTTCTGGAACAATTTAGAACTAGAGATGCTTATAATTACCCCCTCCACACACATCAAAAAAACCAAAAACCAAAAACACAATCAAAAAAACAAAAACAGTGTTGCACCAAAAATAGCAGATTATAAGAAGTGATGGTTAGATGAGATATTAATGAATGAGACTAAAAGAAGACATAAACTAAGTCAACTTAGTATCTGACCTAGAAAGGGGAAGTCACGGTCATATTATTTACATGAATTTGATAAGAACTCACAGATAGCAGACTGGACATAGTTATGACTTTTATTGTTTGTTCCCTGTACTTTGGTTAGTACTGGGAATTATTTGAACTTTATTGTCCATGAAACACCTTTACCAGCAAAGACTGAGAAGGCTATGGAGAAAGAAACAGAGCGTATCTGAGCATCGTGAATGTTACAGAAAGATACATCTGTGTCAGCAGAGGCTCACGTATGACTCCATTGTCAAGTAATTCATGCCTAGCAAATTCTCTTCTCAGATGAACAATATAGACTGGCAATCAACTTAATTATAACAACTGGATGAGTTTTCAGTCTTCAGCCCTGATCATTTCTCCTTCAAATGCTCACACTGAATGAAAATTACACATAATGCCAGAAAGCATAAAAAGTAATAGACTCAAGAAAAATGACTCTCCAGAGACAATCTATTAAAAATCCATAAACATTTTTATAGAAAATGAACCATTTTAAAATCAGTCTTCATAAAACATTTTCATGAGATTCTGTATATCATCTTATGATTTTAAATTAAACTGCCTTGGCAAGAATCAGGGATTATCTCTGAAACATTTGTTTCAGGTTTTTGAAGAACAGAGGAAAAAGAAAATTCCATCATCTATGGTGTGCTGTTTAGCAGGTAGGCTATTTTAAGAGATAATCCTTGGGTCACATCTTTTAATTCCTCTCACTTCAAGTCCTTCCCAAGTGGGAAAATGAAACATAAGGAGTCAACAGTCAAATTCAATAAAACATAAGGCAAACATAGTTAAAAATATTAAGGCACATTTGACTTCATTTCCTCTATCCAACCAGAGCTGGTTTTCCAGAAGTATAGGTCTTCTTTGAGTGTTTGCAGACTGAAACATATCACAGTACGTTCAGTGAATATAGTAGGGTTAAGACACATTAGCCATAATTCTCCATTTTCATTCAGACTAGTTTTTTTATCCTATTAATTCCTACAATGAGACAATACAACGTGCTAATAGGATAACTGAAATATTTGTTTAACTGTTAAATCCAATTTTTCTAATTTTACATTGTTTTTATTTCAACATTGTAGAAACTAATGACTTATAAATGACAGAGACTCTTCCATCCTAGTACCTGCCATACTGCAGTATTATTGGATACAGAGATCTATGGGGAAGAGAATTTAACCTCAGCTAGCAACCAGTTCCTCAGGAAAAATGTGTAGGTCAAGACTATCTCAGTTTTTTTCTTCTAACAAAACTTATGCATTATATTTTATATATGTCATGCTTTAGAAATATGATTTGATTTAAACTTGACTAAGTAATTTGTTAAAATCGACTCATACAGTTGCTTGTACACTTTCATCTTGATCATTTTGTTAAAACTTATGCATATGTACAATGAATTAGTAGGATTCTAGGCAAATATTGGAAAGAGCAACTGATTTCACACATTACCTCTGGAGAAGTGGGCTTTCAGCCAATTATACAACTAAACAATAGGAAGAGCTGAAAATGTTGTAATCTTCTAAATAAGCCCTTGTTAACAATATTTTAGCATTTTCTCATTGCTTACATATTATTTATGGAATTACCTGTGTTGATGTGATCAGTTGAAGATTTGGTAAACTTTATAACTGTCCATCATCTCAGGCCATCACTAAGGTGCAGCTTTTAAACTATACGGAAAAGTCAGACTAGAGTCCCTTTCTTACCTTCTCTAAAATATAATGGAAATGGAGAAGGTTTCATTTTTTCAGCATCTTTTACCTCGGTCTGCTGGTTGGAAACTGAGCAAGACATCAGGGAGCAGCACAGAGACAGGAGGGGCAAAAGATCCCTTGCTGAGATACTATGTGCAATTGAAAGCTTCTGGGGAAGGGAGGATCATTTTTTTTCAAGGATGCTGCCCCTGATGGCCTATCCAATCTCCTACAGATAGAACAACACCTATGTGCATACAGACCATACTATGTGGACTCAGTGAATTTAAAAAGCATACATGAAAATGGGCAGGAAAAGTGGTAGAGGAAATAGGGGAGGAACTGGAAGAAGTAGATGGAGATAGATTTGACCAAAATATGTATAATGTATGGAATTCTCAATGAAATGAATAAATAAATATACTGATTTTAAATTAGAAAAAAAAAACTCCCACTATTTGAACAATTGCTACTATACACGTTAAATAACATGTATGTAATAAGGCTCCCAAACTAGAGACCAGGGTTGGGGGGGAAAGAGAATAATTTAAATGACTGCTATTAACAACAACAACAACAAGACAGCTGTAAAAAATCAATCTTCTTTGGTCCTCAGTTATCCCCCACTTCTCTGGATAAATTGATTCTGGAAAGTAAGGAACAATGTATTGAACATTAGCAAGTGTCTGTGGCCCAAACCTTCATTCTCTCTTCAGGAGAAAGTCTGAGCTCTGAGATCAGGCTGATTTCTTTGGGGAACTGTTCCATGTTCTGTTGATGTCCATGATGCCCTGCCTACCATCAAGCTTTTAACCTGTTGCTGATGTCATGAAGATCAGTCTATACCTCAGCATCTTTTCTCCGTGTCTTTGCTTACTCCATCTCAAACTCAATCATGAGGAATGCACTGCTTTCCCACTGAAGCGATCTTTTCCTGTTCCCCTTAAGCCTTGAAATCTGTATGATGGCAGATTTCTGCTTCTCATGGCTGTTGTAGAAGTTCATTTTTAGTTATTTATGAAATATTGTTTTATGCACTGTTGTGTGAGGGGATGTCTTGAGTGCTTAGTATTGCTCGCAGGTGTTGGATTTCTGTGGGGGATGTTTGATTGCTAATGATCTGTGTGTGCTATCAGTAGAACACCTGAGGAGTTCTCAAAGAATAAAAACACTTGAGCTCAGATGCTGGGGGTTCTACAGTTGATCAAGTATGGCCAGGAAGGTGATTCCCTCTGCTGCATACTGGCAGGGTATTTATTTATGAATATGCATCCTGGTCTTCCTTGGTGAGTCACACATAGCCATTCTACCGCAAATGGCACCTGGAACATGGGACGAGGCATCATGCCAGCTAATCCAACTTGGAGACAAGGAAGAAGAGAAAGAAACTCCAGACCTCTCAGAGTTCAGTAAAGTTCATTCAGAGCATCTCCAAGAGGACAGAAATTATATATTTGCAAAAATAATGAGTAGAACTCTCCTGAATGAAGAGGAGAGTGAGAAAGGAAAGCTCTATAAAAGAGAGTTGTAAATGAGGGGAAAGCTCTGAAGTGAGAGCCACAGAACAGAGGTCCTTAGAGATAGAGAATTCAGTTGGGAGCAGGAAAAAGCACAGTTCTAACAGCTTTTCCTGATCATGGAGCTGATGCTCCCTCCTGTCACTGGTGGTAGCATACTGTTTCATAAACTGAGTTTCTTAATGGCTTTTTTTTTGTGTGAAGCCCAAGTAGGTCTTGTGTTTGAGGTCTATGAAGAAGGGTATATATTTCCTCACAGCTATGGTGAGAAAAAAAAATGCCAAATCACCAGAATGTTTCAACCTGAGATTCTTCCCATCGTCCCAGGACCCCCTGCTGTTGTGGAAGTTGCACCATTGAGCCAAAAAGCCTAGTTAAACTGACTTTTTTTTTTCTGCAAACCTGACTACAAGTTTTCCAGGCACTGGTGATCGTGATGAGAACTCACTCATGAGGGGATCTTTCCTGCAGATAAAGTGACCAGTTATTTTTTGCAACAAACGATACTCTATCTTAAAATTTGGAAACTGTCAGCATACAGGTCAGCATACAGACACTGTTTTCCAGAACTGGCTAAGGTTGAATCTCATGCTGGCAGCCAAACTTGGTACTGTAAGAATCACCCAAGGGTTGCTGGTTTTGAATGTAGAAAGGGAAGAAAATGGAGAAAGAGAGAAAAATGTAGAAAATGGAGAGCAGCTGAGGTCTGGCACTGTAAGAGTCCAGGAGAGGCCATTAGTAAAAGTGCAGACTGAGAGGTCGTTGAAGGCCCAGATGAAGGTGTCATGAAAAGAAGTTAGGCTTGGCACCATGAAAAGAGCCCAGGAGAGGCTATTGGTGAAAGTGCAGCCCAGTTGCAGCAAGGGACCCCAGCAGTCTGAGATGCCAGCACATGGGACAACCACCAAGGACAGCAGCAGCAGTGGAGTGGAGCCAGCTGGAGCCTGGAGGACAAGCTGTGTGTGCTGCAGAGGGCAGAGCCAGAGAAGTGACCCAAGCCCTTTGGAAGAGCCCAGAAGATCATGAGTGAATTCCAGATAATTAGATATTGATAAGGTTTTTCCACTTGTGGAAAGCTTGATAGATGTTTGATATCATTTGGTCCTGGGCATTAGAAGCCTCATAATTGTTCCTCTTGCAAATGGTGTTGCTGGTGTAGTATTCAATTATGTAAAGGTAAAACAATTTTTTATACAGAAAGGGGGAAATGTTGTGAAAGTTTATTTTTAGTTACTTATAAAATATTGTTTTTATGCACTCTTGGGTGAGGGGCTGTCTAGGGTGATTAGTACTGCTCGCAGGTGTTGGATTTCTGTGGGGGTTGTTTAATTGCTAATGATTTGCATATGCTTTCAGTAGAACACCTGAGGAGTTCTGAAAGAATAAAAAAACACCCTAGCTCATATGCTGGAAGTTCCACAGTTGATCGCAAACGGTGCTGGCTGGGACGGTGGTTCCCTTTGCTGAGAACTGGCAGGGTTTTCATGCCAGTTCAGGCTATGAATATGCCTCCTTGTCTTCCTTGGTGAGCCCTCCCAACAGTGTACTGCTACATGTTCCTCCTGGAGATCAAACATAGTCGTCATACTGCTCTGTTCGACTTTGTTGTCTTCTGAAAAGCTTTGGTGTTGGGAAGGCTGGTGGATTAGAGTTCTTGTTTTACCATTTACTAGCTACTGACTTTAAACAAATTGCTTATTGACTCTAACCCCCTCTGCCTTCTTCTTAAATCTAAAATGGGATATTAATGAAA
The DNA here is from genome assembly GCA_026225945.1 of Cricetomys ansorgei. Classification (NCBI taxonomy): domain Eukaryota; kingdom Metazoa; phylum Chordata; class Mammalia; order Rodentia; family Nesomyidae; genus Cricetomys; species Cricetomys ansorgei. The sequence continues at coordinate 310,571 of JAMJFZ010000558.1, forward strand.
ATACAATTAAATAATCTATGTAAAGTAATTAACTGAGTCCCTGCTAGAATAAGTGTACTATCTATACTAACTGAAAATAATAATGGATTTTCTTCCTCACTTAACATTCTTAAAAAGAACAATAAAATCTGCTATTTAGACAACATAGCATGAATTAACTCATATTTCTGACTTATTTTTATGCTAGTGATGAAAATACCAGACAAACCTACCACTTCCTCTACTACCATCTTCTTATTTGCTTGTTCACGTATGAAATTGGTTATACAAATAATTTATACACAATTCTGGCTTAACCCCCTTTCAAGCATTTTGTCTTCTCTGGTATGTCTTTTAATATTTGTGTGCTGTCTAATGGCAGGCTTCCAAATAAGGAATATACCACTGTTTAATTTTGTTTTTATTCATGATTCTAGGTCTGTGTGTGCATGCATGCGTGTGTGTATCTGTGTGAAAAAGAGAGACAGAGAGGCAGAGAGACAGGGAGACACATAGAGAGGAGGGGAGACACACAGAGAGAGATATAGAAAGAGAGAGAGAAAGACAGGGAGACAGAGTGATGGAGAGAGATAGAGACAGAGAGAGGGAGAGACAGAGACTACACAGGGCTCAAAAGTTATTCAGACAATTAAAGATGACTGATAATTAAATGATATCCTCAAATGTAAAAGAATGCAATACATTTACTATAATAATTTTTAAATAAAACATGTTGAGTTTCAGAAAGTTAGAGGAGAGACAGAAGAAGAGAGAGAGATAGAAAGACACAGAGAGAATCAGACAGTCAGATGGACAGACAGAGAAGCAGAGGAGCAGGGCAAGGAAAGAGAGCATCCTGCTTGCAAGCCATGGCACATGGGAAAGTTGGAGAGCATCTTGTGTATTAACCATCAGTTTCACCATGTTTGAGCCACTATCTTTCCATTGGTTGTTACTTCAGCCCCCAAGCTAGCTGGCCTGCAAACTCCAGGGCATTCTCCTCTATCCATTGCCCATGTCTTCATAGAGACAGTTGGATTACAGACACATACAAATGCACCCAGCGTTTCATGGGTTGTGGGGATTGAAATCCAGGCTCTCATGCTTGGCTGAGAAGCACTTTCTAAATTAAACCATCTCCACGTTCTTGAGAGCAATAATTTTATTTTTATATTCCAAAACTAAATTCCAATAAAATATTTGTTGGTTAAAAATAATTGCTTCATTTTTCTCTGGGAAAAACAATTGACTTCTAATTTTTCTTACTTGGTTTTAGTTATTGTTTTTTGACATAGTCCCTTAATGTATAGGCCAGGTTGATTTGGAATTCACCATTTATCATTTGCCTCAGCTGCTTGAGGTCTGAATTATAGGTGTGAGCAACCATGCAAGGATTGAAATGTTATTGTTGTTGATGCTGTTGTAGAAATGACGTGTGGGGCATTATGGGGGTGCCATGTTTTAAGGAAGAGATATGGAGCTCCTGGCATTGACCCATCACAAGCACAGCATGAGGGGAGTCCAGTCCTCCAGTCCTTCCCATCCTCCACCCAAAGCTCCTGCTGTGTTCCACGACAGCCCCACCCAAACATGGCTGCCAGATTTCTCTTCTATGCATAGATGTGGAAGTGTTCTCTTCCAGTTAAGGCACCAATTATTTTTTCTGCTAAAGCTTTACTTTGAGACTTGTCGCCACTACACCCAAGACAAGAAGTAAAATATGAAGTCTCTGTGAATTTACTGAAAATATTTAAAAAGGGGGCTTGAAATCCCAAAGGGCATCACCAGATAGATCTACAACCTCCAACCTTCCCTAGTTGAGCTTCTAAAGAAAGTCCATTCATTAAAGATCAGCAGCTCTTGCATCATGCTGTATAAATCAACACGACATGATGTGATCTGATATCGTTAGAAATGCCTGCTCTGCTTCTGCTCAGACCATATGTTCAAATTAGTGAAACTATCCACAAATGTTTTCCTCCCTTTTCTACAAACCCAAGCTTGTTTCAAATCATTATCGTACATATTATCTGAGAAAAGATAATCTATTCTCTTAACACTTTAGTATCAATTATTTTACAGATAATGTTTTTCTTTTTCCAGAGAGATGTTTACGAGAAACATGTGTACACACACTCACACACACACACACACACACACACACAAGCTGTCCAAAAGTAGGATATTGCTTTAGAGTGAGGAAATGCAATTCATTTAAGAAACACTGGTGTTGACTTATAATGTGTGCTTTTTATTGTAAGAACCACTCATTTTTATACTTTATATTTATTTTATTATCTAAGGAAAAGTCACCTAAGATGTTAGTATATCTGATTGCTCAATATCACCAATTTGGACCAGAACTTATGTTACTGAGTGGTCTAAAATCATGCTTACCCATGAATAAATATAAGCTATGTTTTCCTTAAAAATATTTTTCACACAACTTTATGGAATTTATGGGAAAACAGCCAAGTTGGCAAGTTTTAACACACACACACACACACACACACACACACACACACACACACACACACACTAGAACATCTTGACAGAGCTGATGACATGACAGCATTGTAGTGTACACCAGCAGGAGCTGGCTGTGGTTCAGAAATGGACTCAAGACAGCAGAAGCAGAATGCAAAAGGAGCTGGCTCTTCACTGGTGTGACTGCTTTATGTAAGCCAGAAAACATCATTTGCTAAGCCAGCCTCCCATTAACTGCCTGTAGCTCATTTCCTGTCAGCACCAGAAAAAAGCAATTAGCATACGTGGCAACTATGCGATACCGAACAATCTGCTCCAGAGTCCACCACTGACACCAGGCCTGTTGTCCACCATGCCCTGGCCCCTCACTCAGCTGGTACAATCACAGGGTTTGGTTAGTTTGGACTCCCTGAGCTCTTCTTCCTTCTATTACACTAATGAATTGGAGGTAGGGGTTAGGGAGAGACTGCAGAGCTGAACAGATACAAGTTACATGGCTCAGCATATCATTTCTTCAAAACGAAGACCAATGAAATGCCATGCAAGCATGTCACCCATGCAAGGGTGACAAAATGGATTCCATGAAAGTCAGTTATGGAGAGCTCCATTTTGCCTTTTAAGGTCTCTGCACTTCCAAGGGTTTTCAACTAATTTTAAGGAAATTTAAAGAGCGCTGAGCAAGCACCCAATGGCCACGCACATAGTATTTTCACTTCAGCCAAACAATATGGTGCTCCAGAAATCTAAACAGATAGCCCTTTCCCCTCAGACTTGCAACTTCAGTTTTGCAAACACCAGCTTTGATAAAAGTTCAAGTAAGCATCCTCCAGCCTTCCTGATGTATCGGGACAGTTGGAACTGCTGCACTTTGCTTTTTACTTCACCCAGCACTAATTACCTTAATATTTTGAGATAACAAATACTGATCTGTTATCTTTCCTGGGGAAAAAATATGAAGTTTCCATAAGAAATAGAATTTTATTAATATCCTTGAGGATCTTGAAACACCGGATATTATAATGTCAGCAAATCTGTATATCCTGTTTGGGCAGAGAAATTAACTACCTGGCATCACTGAGCCAACAGGGGAGTTTATGAGGTTCTCTGATGCAAGAGAAGTATAGCCTAAATCAGAATTTAAGGAATTTTTCCTTACCCTTCTTTAAGAACATAGTGTGCAGAATCTCTGGGTCACCAGTAAAGTGAAAACCATCATGTGAATTTTCCATCATGTAAATGAAGCCAGAAGGAGCCTTACATGTTTGAATGTGTGCAATCTTAAGCTTACAATGCAAAAACTTCCTTACAGCTTCTTTAGAAAATATAACTCTTTATTGATAATATTGATAATATCAAATATTGGGAAATTTTGTGTTTTTGTTTTTTAGCTAACTACTCCTTTGCAAATGTACTTCTCCTGTTCGTTTACACTCAATGTCCATGGGAATTGTAGTGCTAAAAGTCTTACAACCACTTATATGTGATTAGTTTACAACATTCTATAGTATTTGTTAAAATGATTATTTGATATCATCAATTAAAATATTTAAGATAAACTAAAGTCTTACCTTCTTAGCTATGAAATAAAGAGCCATTTCCCATCTTAATATTACCAGTTCTTAAAGAACACTATAAGGAATATATCTAAGCTGTCACAAGTTTATCCATGAGCTCTCTTCAGAGCATGCTCAGCCATGGGTAAACACGAGCAAAATTTTCTTTGAAAAAGTATTCAACTTTCAGTATTTTTTTTTTTAAGTTTTGTGTGTATGAGTGTTTTGCCTTCATGCATGTCTGTGTACCACATGCATATCTGGGACTTGTGGAGACCAGCACTTGGTCCCTTGGGCCTGGAGTTACAGATGGTTGTGAGCTGCCACATGAGTGCTGAGAACTGATTCCAGGTCCTCTGGAAGAGCAGCCAGAGCTCCCAAAATCTGAGTCATCTGTCCCCACCTTTCAATGCTCCTCATGAAACAAAATCTATGACTTATTTACATTTTTTTTAAATTTAATTTTATTTTTTAGACAGAGTCCTATGTTGCTAGGGGTGACTTGAAACTCACTATGTACTTGAGAACAGTGTTATTAAACTCTTGATACTTTTTCGTTAATCTCTAAGTGGTGGGCCTGCAGGTACAGGGCACCCACATTTCTCTTTATATTTATTGACCTAGTGAAATAACTGCCTTTGTTGTCTTCTTCATTCTTTTTTGCCATTGTTACCCAGTTTGAGGAAAAATTTATTTAAGGTCCTGGTTGGAGGGGGTTGATCAGGATAGGTGGTGGCACTGAGAAGCAGGAGAGTAGGGGTTTTAGCTTGCTTTCTTACCTTTTTAATTCCAAAGGACCTTAGCATCTGGGATGGAACTGCCCACAATCCAGACAAGTCTTCTTCACGTAGTTAAGTTTCTCTGCAGCAGCATCATTGGCACAACTAGGGGAGCTTTTCTAATTTCCCAGCCACTTCTCAATCTAATAAATTTATCAGACAAGTTTAAACACTAAAATCTTTATGTAGCCTAATTCTTCTTTGCTATTTCAGCTCATGAATGGGTTTTACTAATTTATTATAGTTCTTAAAACTTCAGAATTCAAAATCATCACAAGCATCATTATGACCCTCTCTCAGTGGCCTAAGGGGAAAAAAAATGCAGCTAGCTGTGTCTTACTGATCATTTGACATGTGGAATCCCACTAATTCCTTGTAAAAATCCAACAAAATAGGCGTCTTTATATACTTAACGAGTAAAGAAAAGTTTATAAAATTTTGGCAAATTCAGCAGCACGATTTGGTTAGTGAACAGTGACACTGGGTCAAAATCTCAGCAGCATAGATTATCCTCTCTCAGTTACTCATGAAAGTTCATCTCTATTGGTCTTGTAAATGCCTGCCTAGAGCAGGAACACATATCTTGTGCTACCTAACCTAGAAGGACAGCGTCACTATCTTGTATTAATTGGGCCAGTTTGCATCTAATCTTGCCCAGATAGGCTTCATGTCTGTATGCTGTGACTCTAGTGGGAAGTTGTGTCAGAAATGCAAGCCTCATACTAGCTGTAGTTCATGAAAGTTAAATACTTAAAAGTTATCTTTTCATTATTTTCATCATTTAACTTAATTTCTAATACGAAATTCCACTATGTTATTAGTGGAAAGGGTCTCCAGGTGTAAGCCAGTGATTTCTCAGCCATAACTGGTTGAGTATATACTCCTGTTGCGGGTGAAATTATGTTTGCAATGAATCTTTTTTTTCCACATGGAGAGCTCTGATATGATGCCTTCTTAGAGTACACAATCATCATCTCTTACTCTGTCTCATTTGTCTTCTTTCACTTTTTGAATAATGTAACCTAATTACTTCCTGAAATAATCTAACCTAACTATGTACGAATAAAAGAATGAAATCTGGTTTGAACATCTCCTAGAAGACATAGAAGATGTTCCCTCTTAGTTATCACAAAGCCTCCAAGGATGATTCTGCAACACAATGTCATTTGAGTAACAAAGGAACATTACAAAGCCATCACCAAAGCCAAATGATCATCTCATGTTTCATGTATTCAAAGGAATCTTCCTTCCTTTCCTTATTTGAACTAGATTTGATGTCTATCTTATAAATTAAAGAGGATAACAAATCGCATAGTGAAGAAGTAACTTGAAAATACTCTATGTAGTCTACCAATCCAGGTTAATAACCCCTGGTGGTGAAAAGGAGTACATTTCTGATATTCTTCCTCAAATCCATGAAAAACCATCAAATGCTAAAAGAACTGTTTAAAAGAAAACTTTTCTTCAAACCTATTGAGATCACAGGGAATGGAAAATTAAATAAGTATCAGGTCAAAGAACAAAGAGTATTAAACTAAGACCAGTTAGAAACCACAGGCTATAGTCTGAGCAGAAAAGAGGACACTGATCAAAAACACAAACACCCACATAAATTTTCTGGTTCAGTTGGTAATATTGAATTATTGTTAACTTCTTAGTTTTCACAATTTATTATGTTTGAGTAAGCTGTTGACAGTAGAGGAACTTCGGTAGAGGGTGTACCATCTCTATAACTCTTCTACATATGTAAAAAATACAGTTACAAAAATCAAAATTTCAAAGTTGTACTGCGTATTCCCCAGGGATGTACAAGATGATTTAACTCGAATGCAGGGAGAAATTTCTAGGCACACTTTGTCTCAAGCTGTGAAATTGACACTGGGTAAACACTCAGCAAAGAAAGAGACCTAGACCTGTTCACTCAGCTATCAATTCTACTGCATCATTGGTCATTAGATACTAGGATCGTTATTTATGAAGATTTATGAAGAGACAATGCATTTGCATCTAAAAGAATTTGCATCTTTCCTTTACAAAATAAACATTTCAGAATTCTCACATTTAATTGGAAGTTATGAAACAGTTTTATAGAACTTTGTACTCTGGCAAAAAAAAAACCAAAAAACAAAACAAAACATATTCCTCTTTACTTGAATTTACTTGTGAAAAGAATGTCCCTGTCAGAAATAGTCATATCAGTGTGCTTTGGAATATATTTCTAATGATCCAATTTGACAGCAGATCTTCCCAATGAAAACTGCATGTGCCTTAAAGCATAGTATATGAAAATATTTGCAAATATGAAGCTGGAGAAGCTACTAAGTGGTTGAGAATGCATACTGCTCTTACCGAGATTTGGAATCGACTGCCCAGTACCCACTGGCAGCTCTAACTAACTTTAACTCTACCCCAAGGTGATCCCATTCCCTCTTTTGGCCCCAGCTGGTGTTGCATGCACTTGTAGGAACCAGCATTCAGATACACATAATTAAAGACAAAAATAAAATATTTAATAACATTAAAAAGCCACTTTCTTGAAAGACTAGATGAGGAAAATGAAACACATAGCTTCCCAGTCAGAATCTTCCAAGTCAAAATCTACAGAATATTTGCATTATTGTTGGATAAGCATGAAAGATGAATTTCAAGATTTCACAAATGCAGGCAATTTGCACTTCTTCCAGTTGGCTCTATCAATTTTTAACACTTGACTTTTCCAATAATGACAGTCTTTAAGCTTGTAAACAGTCTCAATAAACGTGACTTACAACCAGACTTGGAAGTAATTCCAACATATCATCTTGAATCAGATTTCTCATAATGATACTATATATTAACATGGTGCAAGCACAGATTTTAATAATATTTAAAATTTTAACACCACTAATACATAGGATGGAAAGTATTTCCTTAAAGTATTTTCACTCCCTCTTCATTCCATCCATTTTAATTTCACATTTTTGTGTTTGCTGTGTCAAATTCAAGTATAGTTATGGCTATCCATGGATGCCTTGTAAAGATGTTTACAAGAATTTAATTATTTGCATATCAAGGAGGTATTGGCTTTAATTTTAATGGAAAGATTACTACTAAGGAACAAAAGAATGAAAGCAGTACCTTTATCCCCACCCTGGCTTGTGTCCTTTAAAGCTGGGAGAAGATTATTTTCTCCACATCCCAAACTCAAGGAGATTTACAAGGAGTGGAAAAAGCATGGGTAGTTATAAATGCTGTTTAGCCTATTTTGTCCTCCTCCTGACTCTCTTCCCACTCCTGATTGTCCTCTTCCTCCCTGTCTCTTCCTCCAGCTTTTCTTCCCCCTCATATTCATCCTCATCTTCTTCTTGATGAAAAACAAACACATAAAAAAGAAGTCTTGGAAGTTTGATCTCCAGGACTCAAAACCAAAACTGGGATAGTCACATGCACCAGTTATGTTAGGGCTGTCAAAGGCTAAGACAGGAGAGTGGATGGGACTTGCTTACCACCATCTAAATACAGTGAGAGAACCTGCCTCCAGGAAGTTAAACAGAGAGCAATAGGACACACCAGAGAGAAAGGGTGAAGGCAGAGAGGGAGAGAGAGACATACAGAGGGTCAGAGAAAGAAAGAAATTAGGGAGGGAGGCTAAAGAAAGTGTGAATTTAGCCATGAGTGTACCACTTCAAATTCAATGCCTTACACTGACACCTGAACCGACATGTGAATATCAGGAATAATGACTTATTCTCTTTTGACTCTGATTTCTGCCAAAGATAAAAGCTGCATTCAGTGTAAATGATATGCCTATCTCTAACAAAAGAATTTACCTCCTAAGGTGAAGATGTGAATTTTATTGTTTGCAGTTATTTCTATATCAGATGAATAATTAAACACTATAAAATTATTTAAGGAGTAAACTCTGTCATGAGACAGACATACCTGGGCTGAATCAGAGAATCTCCTGCTTTTGAATTTACAAGCCTGCTTGAGCTAACCCCAGGGCATGGAATGGAAGGGCAGCCAGCCCTGGGTAAGGCAAACTGGAGAGAATATGCCTTAACACAAAGGAAAAATGTTATGTGAACAGCACGTGCCAATGTGGCACACATTTTAAAGAATGAACCCTCAGGCCTGGAAAAAAAAATTAATGAGTTCTGCCTCTCCTTTCTGTGACCTTTCGCTGGGTTTTCAAGGGAATTTGTTTTCTTTGTTTTAGGCTGAGCCGCTCTGTGAAGTCACAGTGGAGAATGAACCCGCAGCCGGGCTCTTGTGAAACACATTCTGCAGACTAGTACCGAGTTGTTATCTCTTGAGTAATTCAAGGCCCTGAACTAGGCGAATTCGCATAGAAGTCAAATATTGTCTTAAGAACTCCATCCAGGGTTTCTCCTCCTAGGGGTATTCTCCTCTGACAGTATATTGTTCCACAGAAAATCCCTTACAGCTCATTATCACTACATTTTTCATAAAGTCTGCTTTCATTACATGTTGGGTAACGACACTCAAAAAAATGTGCCAGTAGAGTAGAGAAATGACAAGAGCAGAGATCAAAGATCAACGTTTGACCTGCAAACCTGACATTCATGATGAGGTCAGTGCCTGAGTCTCTCCTCTGACAGCAGGTTGACAGTGTTTGCCTTGACTTAGGTGGAAGCTATGTATTTTCTGGTCCCCCATCTACACTCTCACCCTTCTTGGTGGCCAACTAAAACGACCCATTCCCATTTCCACAGAGGGTCACTGTTTGGCCTAAGTGGATAAATTAAGTTTATTCAAATTGCTTTAAGACTGGTTTTGCATGAATTGTAATTTATGACCAAGTGAGCAAGCCAGATTTTCCACAGGGCAGTTGACTCAGGGTAGCCCTGAAAACTTTTATCTTCAATCAATATTAAAAAGACCATAGAGTTTCTTCAGCGTAGATGTTGTTATTTGATGCAGCTCAGCTTCATGCAGGCACATACAGAAATCTTCAATTGACCACAACAATATTAGGAATATCTAATATTTTGATACTCAGTCCTTCATAACACAAAATCCAAACACTTCAGACTGCTGGGCATTTTTATGTAAGTCTGATCTATCTACTATAAATTAACCTAGTTACTCTACTATGAATGAACGTGGTTTTACATTATAGAACCATGAGACAGCTACAATTTTTTTTATTTCCATAGATTCCCTTTCACGTTTTTCTGTGATCATTAATTTGACTTAAGGACAATTCCCCTATATCTAAAGACTTTAGCAAATATTCAACCACAACGTGATTTACAAAGTAGTGGAAGGAAAATCCCTATATTCTCACCTTTATACCCACAGAGTAAGTTATTTTCCAGTCTGTGTCAGAGATACTTCTTACTTCAGTGTATGAAAATTGATGTGAAGATGGATGACTGTGGAGAGAAAGTGAGGCTGTGGGGTACTCAGCTTGAGGAGGAATCGCTATATCAGCCTCCATCTGAGGGATCATCTTGGAAAAGGAGGCAAAAGATTGTTAAGACCCTCAATTAGTACACAGTTTGCTCAGGTGTGACCGGGCTATTGAAGACATGAACTCACAGCAACTGTATCTTCATGCTCAAAACCATGTGCAAGGTCAAATCTTCTCAAATCCCAGCATGGAGGTAGGTGGTTCTGCTGAAGTTCAACCCTTAGCTGAAGAGATATTGGCAGTTGATGGCTGCTGACTGAACAAAAATATCTTTACTTCAGGGGTATGGCTCTGGAGGGGCTACCCACAGTGCAGTAAATAGTCTTACACCCTCAACCATGGAGGCTGTGCTAAGTGGACCCCGCGGATTAAAAACCAAGCACATGGTGTCAGAGGGAAAGCTGAGAGGAATTGGAGTGAGGGATGAGTAGTGGGATGGACTGAACAAGGTGCACAGTGTATGTGGATGACATTCTCAGGTAGTTTTTATATAACATGTAGTATAACATATAGATAATATGTAGTAAAATAAATGTAAAATAATAATCTTAGTAATAGAAATTTCAGGTAAGAGTAAAGTAAATATAAACTCTATATATTGTATGCTCATGCTAGGGGCAGATTCCTGTCTGTAAGTGATAAGTGTACATTAATTTTATATAAAATGTGAGACTTTCCGGCATGAAGAAGTCTACTTTCAGTACTATGCCAAAAACCATTCTTCAACCCATCTTAATTCCTTAGGAATATGTGGCTCAATGGTGCTAGTAGCCTTTTTATTCAAAAGGAAAAGTGCAAATGTGGATCATGTAGATGGTTCTTGTTTTTCAATCCATGACTGAGCTTCTGCACAGAAGTAGACCTTGGAGGACAGAGAAGATGACACACTCACCGGTGACACACTTTACTTGGCATCGCTTTCTTGGGGAAAGATCTGAGAGTTGTATTGCCCACTATTGGTATTTTTGTTTCTTTTACTTATAGTTCTCTTCGTGAACTCTGTCCAATAGGTGTCCAGGCATCACTTGACTTTCTGTGGATCTCTGCGCTTACTTCTGAGGACTGAGCTTCAAGGAACCTGAGGAAACCCTGCTATTCTGGCTATTAAACAAACAAACAAGACTGTTCATTTCACATCCAGGAGTCTCACTCCACAAGTTAGGAATGTCAGCCAAAAAATGTCAGCTAAAATTGCGCATGCAACTGTAGTAGATCTGTAGGGCCTTCACTGTTCTTGATGTAGTTGTATGAATTTATTTTGCATTTATAATTACAAATTGCCACAATTAATAAGAAACAAAACCCATTTATGAATTTATAGTTCATAAGGTCACAAGTTCAGATGGATGTGTTTAGGTTTCTTCTAGGATTTATGAGACCAACATCTGCTGTGAGCTAGAAGCTGCTCATTTGTAGAACCATTGCACTTACAAATTTATTTACTAATTGGTCTAATTTAATGTCTCAAAGATGTAGAACCTAGGCCCCTGTTTCCTTTTCCATCTTCTCACTGCCCTAAGAATTTACAGATTATCTTGCCACATGGTCCAACTGATCTAAGCTAGAATAGAGTACACCTCAAGATGAATCCTTTTCAAATGTTAAATCTGTGATCCTTGATTTTGCCCTGTAGGTCTAGTGTGGCTTAAATGATTAAATGGTGGCTATGAAGATAATCTGCAGATTTTAGGATTGACTGATTTAAGATATTTATTGCATGTGAAAAGTCCTGTATATACTGCTTACCTAAAATCCAGGGACAGATGAGTATTACACCATTAGTTCAACTGAAGTCGGGTTAAAATGCTGGCTATTACAGAGTTCCAGTATTTGTTATCCTTGATTCAAATTTTCATGCAAACAGTGAAAATTTCACATTTAAATTATTTTCTAAAACAGCATTAGCTTGAGACTTAAAACATGAGCTCATTATTAAAAGTAATAACATAATTCATTAATTTTTTAAACAAGTATTTGTTTGTCATAATGTCCTCAGTAGCTCACTAAATTAATGAGGTAAAATTATACCAAAGAGAGGAACACTGTATAATGGAGAAGACACTTTGGGAATTGTGTCATCTAAGCAAACTAGGACGAATACATCCCACTTTCAAATTACATCATTTTAGAATACTAACTCAGCAAACAAAACATACCTTCAGAATGAAAAGAGATAGACATTACTCTTATCTTGAATATAGTTTCCTATTAATCACGTGATCATATACTGTCATTTTATTTGAATTTAGAATGACACTTGCAAGTGAGTTCAAGGTCATATGTCATGGCAAATATATAAAGGATAGTTATTAACTTAAAAGACAGATCACATTTAAATGCTGATGAATATTTCTAGTTTTGAATTTTTGACATTTTTATGATGTTCCTATTCAAGATTTGTTCATATTTCTATTGATAATTTGTTCCAAAACTGTTCAAATACTGACAAAAATCAGCTCTTATGAGTCCTGTTATATAAGACTAGAATAATTTATTTGATTCTAATAAATTGGCTTAAAAATCATTATCCTTTCAAATTTAAATTTATCCTAGGATTAGTTCTGTATTTTATTTCTACACCTGTACTGAACATACTTGTCAGACATGAATAATCTTTGTATTTCATTCAGTATCATCTTGATGTTCATGAAACAAATATATATGTGTTAGAATTGTGATATATGCCTGGGTTCTATAGTCCAATAGCTACCTGCCCACTTGAAATATCTTTTTAGATTTACACATATTTCTGAAGACAATTACTTACTTATGTCATGAAACATGTAGAAATTGAGTTGTTGCTCAAGTAGAAGCTCCACCCCTACAGACCAGTGTTCACAGTGGTAGCAGGGACTTTGTACACTAAAGAAATAGACAAGAAATAAGCATTGTCATCAATTTATAAATCCTGTGACCCACAAGAGGAGACTTACAAGATATTCTGATGCAATAGTGGCACAAATGTAATGGAAGAAACCAACCTCATTTTAGTTGGGTTTAAAGCACAGTCCATGAGATGGAACTCATATTTGGCACTGCTGAAGTAGCCAAGAACCTGAAACTAGGTAGATAAAAGACGCTAAGGGAAAATCTACAACTACTATCCTGTTAATGGAATGTAGCAATGAAATGACTTCTATATTTTACTGTTACATTGTACAGTTACAGCCATAGATCAATTTATTTCCATTCCCCATCAGAGAAGTATCTTCATGAAGTAGATGAGAATTAACACACTGACCTATAACTGAACAATGTACAGAATTCTTCCACATACAAAATAACTAGTTCACATATGAACTCGGAGACTGTGGCATCATGTGTGTACAAGACCTCTGCAGTTCAAAACAGACAAATCCTAGCACAAAGAAGGGCAAGTGGGAAGAGACTCTCACTCCTATCCAAGAAGCTATCCACAACTGATTCTTTCCTGGAAAGAGAATATTAGTTTTCTTCAGTGAGGTGTCATTGGCTATACAAAACCTATTCCAGGACAAGCAACAAGCACAGGGGTAGTTGGCCAACACAAAGTGGGCCCCATATTTTTATGTGTTCATTTTATTTTCATTTATTTTATTTCTTATTTTTTTCCTTTTGGCTTGAGATAGATGATAGATAGATAGATGATAGATAGATAGATAGATAGATAGATAGACGATAGATAGATAGATAGATAGATAGATAGATAGATAGATGATAGATAGATAGATGATAGATAGATAGATAGATAGATAGATAGATAGATAGATAGATAGATAGAGATAGATAGATAGATAGATAGAGATAGATAGATAGATAGATAGATAGAGATAGATAGATAGATAGATAGATAGATAGATAGATAGATAGGATAGACAGGATAGTGAATATGAAGTTGAGTAGTTGTGGAAGTGGAAAGGATCTGGAAGGAGTTGGAGGAGGGAAAAGGATATGATCAAAATACATTGTATGAAAAATTACAGCCATATAAGCAATTCAACGTAGTAAGAAGAAATAAAATGTCATACTCTGTTCTTAAAACCTATGTTATAAGCCTTCCCCTTCAATAAAAGCTTCAATAAAAAGCACCTTACACTAGGAATGGTACTTTGATCTTAGCATTCTGGAAGCAGAGGGAAGTTGAGCTTTTGAGTTTAAAGCCAGCCTGATCTACAGTTCCCCACCAGCCAAGGCTGCACATAATGAGAACTGTCTCAAACAAGCAAACAACAAATGAAACACCTTCAGTATCAGTGGAAACTTATTTATTCCTGATGATATCTCCATGTCTTATCTCATTATTACCCATATTAAAGTACATTCAGTTGCTTCCACGTCCAAAGCACAGCTCAATTCTCTTCACACATATCAACACCATCATTGTCCAGGTCACAGTCATCTTTTTACAAAGTGTCTTATTTCTCTGCTTCCTCAGTTATGGAGCTCTCCCCAGAGTTGAGCTTTCCATTCCTTTATTAAGACCCATAACGCATAACCCATAACCCATAAGATCTCCCTGGGCACTTCTCAGATTGTCCACTCATGGAACTCCCTTGCTGGTTTCTTTGTTGTGGCAGGTACATCAAGACCTCAAGATCAGTCACAGTCCCTAAGTGACAATTTCCATAGTGTTTAGTTCAGAAGAAAGATAGTCTAGCATCTCCTCATATATGTTTTCGTTGTTGTTATGTGTCTGTTTTGATTTTGTGTTTGCATTTCATAATAAATCCTGCCTTTTCCTTGGATGCTAGTTGTCTTCCTGATTATAAATTTAATAGAGAATTTTATTTTCTGCTTTTGTCCTCAGATAGTCCTCCACTAACCTTGGTATGGCGTATCCACTTTTTCAACTCATAATTTCAATATGATATATCTTGAGAGAAAAATGTTTGGAATTTTATCTTAAGTCCAATTTCTAGTGGCCATTCCAAAATATTAATTGTATCACAACTTAATTTCCTGATTTTAATCTCAGTTTCTCAATAGTAATCAAATAATTGTGAGAATAAAATAATAAAGAAATAGATTTGACTTATGATACAAATTATGATTGAGTAAAAAATGGACCTCAGGGAAAATTATATCTGAAGAGTTTAGATAAATACTGTATTTTCAAATCCATTTATTGATTATTCTAGTGCTTTTTAAATTAATTATTTGCAAATTTACCTTACAAATAAAAAAATAAACATTGTTATCCTTTGAAAACTCACAGAACTAAATACCCCTTCCAATTCTTATTTGTGATGCAGCTGTTACCAAACATTAATATTTTTATTATGGTTGATACGATTACTATTATTTTGTTATAAGTTTGTATTTGGAAACAATCAATATACAGTTTTATTTTTATTTTGTGATTAATACTATAAAAGGTATATTCTAATAGAAGTTGGCAAAGCTCTTTTGAATATGAAATAAAGAATTATGAGGACCCTGCATATTTCTGCAAATATGCAAAGCACCCTGGAGGTGGATAAGTAACAGAGACTAGACTTTGCATAATTGGTGCAACTCAGTTCACATTAACCTTATGAAGGGCAGCCATTTTTTATAGGTGTTGAGAACAATGTAAAGAAGACCAAAACCTAAGCCCTAACAATCATGAAAGTTAGCATGGATTATTAAGCTAATTAAAACACTAGGGCTCTGGAGACCTGAATTTTAATATGCATTTTACCACTAACTTATATTGTAACCCTAGGCAAGAGAGCAGGTCTCTTTATTCTTTGCTTCCTTCATCTGTAAAGTGAACAGTACTTTCCAGGGGGGTCTCTACTGCATAGCAATGAACTGATTGGTGATGGAAGCTAAGACTGTCCTCCTTGTGATAATCGCAAGTACATATTGTTAAAAGCATTTAACGTAGCTAAAGGAACTTGTCTTTTCAACTGTGTTACAGTTGTACAGGGAGGGAAGTAATCTTGATTTTCATTATTTCCTTTATCCCTCCCATTGTCAATGCTACACCTCACTTCTGGTAATATTCAAAAGTAAGTGATGAAGGTATTCAGAATATCTCAACAACCTAAGGACTAGAAAGGCAAAAAATATTAATTAATAGCATGTCTTCATCACATTCGCCTTAAAATTCAAGGTACACAGTGTTCCTTCAGCCACAGCACTCATATATTTCGTTCTTTAATTAAAGCTTTGGTGTCTATTGCCACTATTTCTCTTACAAAGGCCCCCCAAAGAAGCATAATTGGGAAGTACAGTTACGGGACTAGATGATGAATGAGCATAGCACTCCCTGTATCGAGTGCAGCGCTGGAATATAAAATGGATGGTTGTCATCATAGTGTGAAATATTGGCTGAATTGTAAGATAGATTAGCCTACCTGAAGCACATTGCAATTTCTATGCAAAATTAATTTATTTAACCTGCCAAATTACTGTTAATTTATTAATTTGTTCAGGTCATGCATTTTATTATTAAGGAGAACCTTTCTGAATTGTGGTTCTCTGATCCTTGATTGTGTTTTGTTTGCTTGGAAGCCCAGACCGTACAAGTGAATCTCAGCTCAGTGCTCACTTCTCCATGGGACCCATCATTTCTTTTCCAGGATATGAACGCTCAGGTGGATTAATCTGTCACAGCTGTAGATAAGTGTCCTGAGAATGTTCTTTACATGATGTGTGCTTAGCCTCTTGGCCATACAGTTGGACAGAAGAAAACTTCACAAGAGAATGTCTGGTTACTAGAAATTGCTTGGGACCACCTCCACACAAAGCTGCTGTGAAAATAAAATTACAAGAGATGCGTAATGGGAGAGACTTCCTCCCCTTTATGTGTATACCCACTCACACACACACAAACACACAAACACACACACGCACACACCTGCTTATTATACTGAAACAGACTTGTTCTCAGTGCACCAAACATGAGAGCAATTCAGTTGAGCATAAGTGGCCGTGATCAGATGATGTTTATTTTGTAGTAAGTCTGACAGTGTTAATATTGGCACATTCTCTTTAAAGTCATAATGTAAACTAACACTGTTCAGTTATTTCCTGATCTACATCAGTAATGAGGAACCCAGGAACTCTGTGTCACTACCATGACACTAGTTTTATAGTTCAAGCAGAGCTTTTATGACTATTGGGAACTTGTAATGAAATATGAATACATTAAATTTGTTGTTAAGGTGTCCAAAAATTGTTGGTTTCATTTGATTCTACAATAAAATAATTTGTGAGTTGATATCAACTTTTGACCTTTATGTAAGTGTCCCACTCAGTGTGTGGTTACTGACTCTGTGATAGATTTGTTTAGAAATATCATCTAATAACATTGATTTACAGTGATGTCTACTCACAAATCCCTTATTAATACAATATTCAAAAAGAATGGGACAGAGACAATCCACCATTCTGAAGTAAGTGAGCATCTCAGCAATAGGAGGCCTAGGTAACTGGTGTCACTTAAGACATATGAATATTAAGGACTTCAGTTTCATTTCAGAACTGATCATCATGCAACTACCACATCTCCATACCACACATCTGCTCAGTAAGAGGAACCACAGAGATAAGATTTAAACAGCAAGGTGATCACTGACTTTTAACCCTAAGTAGCTCTTACTAGCAAAGTCTCTCAACACAAAATAACATGTACCTGGCCAGAAAATAAACATATGTAATCAAGTAATTATCAAGACCTCATCAGCTTTTAAAAATAAGGACTTTTTTTTTATTATGATGGGAAGATTATAGTGGTAACATTCAAGATAGGTTCTGAATAAGATATAAGATTTATCATATAACTCTCAAAGGAATGTCAGATACATGTGTTAACAATGGGCTCATGCTCAAGTAAATAAGAAGTTTTGATGCTAAAATCTTCTAGCTTGCTATCTATTGGTTTCTTGGGAGAATAAAAAAAGCATTCTGAAAATTGATGAAGAGTTGTCTACAGTATTCCTGAAGAGTGGATGAGAAAAGAAAAGTCCTGATGTAACACAGACATTAGGAGCCCGTGTAAAGCAGCTTGTTAGCTGAATTGAGCAATGGGGAACCTCACATCTAACAGCTCTGCTAGCAGGTGCTCCTGTTGTCCTGGTAAAGTGCTGCATGCTTTTCTCAATAGTGGTGATAATACAATTGAGCTATCCCTGAACTACTTGTAAAGCTTGAGTAATAAAAGCACATTATGGCTTCATTATGACTCTGATGTTGCTTTAAACTATGTGCCCTGAAAATCTGTCTGCTGCTTAAAACACCTTCCAAAAGAAAAGTAGTATTTCTGAAATGGAATTTTATACAACCTTACATGATATTGTCAAGTCGTTTAAGAAAAATTTCCCTGAGTTTATGCCAAGGCCATTGCCAACATAAAAACCTATATATAAACAAATAAATATATTTCAGCAGCATATGCATATATGTATTCATTTTATTATGTATCAGTGACTATAATGAAAACTTATACTGCACTTTCCTATTCAGCGTGCAGATAATGCAGACTCTCCTCTGGTCACAGAATTGAAACCCTAATGGATTTGCATAATAAAAAAATGTTAGCCTCAGGGCAAGTCAAAACAGTCACTGCAAATAAAAAAAAAATGCATTAGTTAGTTAAGCCTGATAATTTTAGTTAGGCCAAAAATGATATTTCAGTTTGGTGATTTGTTATGGTCTAATTTTACTTTGCATCTAGAAATAATAAAAAGAAAATATTAAAAGTGCAAATGCACAAAGAAAATAATTTAAAATAAATTAAAAAACTCGATGTGAGTGCTATGGATTACTTGAATTCTCACTGTATTCCTTCCAGAAATAGAACTATTACACCAGCTGCTCTTAATTACCATTGCTATCTACCCCCTTTCAGTGGTCAGCCATTTGTCCGTCATTTGTTCATTTCCCAGTGAGGCTTCACGCCAGGCACTGGAGCTGTACAAGCGATGAAAAGACCTGACCTCCAAGACTAGGTGTCTTGTGGGGACACAGACATAATGAGTTAAAAATGTGGTGGGGATGGAACAAGCGAGTGTGCTGAAAGAGTTATGAACGAGGTGATAACTGAGAGCAGAGGAGGTGGTGGGCCCGTCGCCTGTGGTGTGAGGCAGCGTATGTCACAGTTGCATACGCCTAGCAGATCCTGGTATCGTTTGGGATTGAGGGAATGTGTGCACTTCAGAGGATGAAGGACACAATTTTTAAATCATGCTTTCAGAATTCAGCAGGTACTACGATGTCCATTTTCCATGGCCGCTGTCTTTATAACTGAGTCTTTTCAGGTCTCCTTTCATTATTTTATCACCTGATTAGAGGTTGTCTGTGAATAATACACATTGATTAAGGAAAAAAAAATGACAGGGAAGAACAAGACTAGTCATAATACTTTATTACAGTGGGATAACGGCTGATTCTCTGCAACTTTTTCCAGGATCAATCATGTTTTCATATAAATGTGATCCTAGTAGCATTAAAACATGGACTTCAAGATATCCTGCTATGAATTAAGCCTCGTCAGCAGCTATGGAAAAGAAATGACCCTATAGAAAGCCTAAAAGTGTATTTTCTGTATACCATGCGTGATACAAACGAGAATAGATGAAATAGAATCAGTTCTCAACTGATAACGTGAAAATCTTTCATCATTATGAATCAAAGAAGTTAATGACGACTGAACTGTCAGACAACACTTTTGTCATGAAACAAAAAGGTCCCTGCTCTTGCTAGTGCAACTGTTTAAGAAACAACATCAGCAAGGCTTTCCACGAAGAAAAAGTTCCAGTAATTTTGACCCTGCGTGTCCTCTTGCAGGAGTTTGTACAGCTGAACACACTATCCTAATAAACAATTTGCATACTGTGAGATATTTCATGCATTATTGATAAAGGAGAAAAAAAAAAGTCCAGAGAGTCCATTAGCATTTGCAGAACGCCTCTAACCTACTCTTGCTAACATAAGTGAGGGCTAAGCAGCTCTGCACTTCTTCATCCTGTGTTGGGATGCCCATTTTTGATAGAGATAAGCATGTCATGTTAGGTATTTTATTATCCTGCTCTCATAGATGAGAAAGCTGAGATCAAAAGTGGTAAAATTACTTAATCAATGTAATGTATACTGTGTGGGACACAACCAATGCAATGTGGAAAGTCAACTGCCTATAACATGGGTTGTTCTTGACTCCCCCAGAGTCACAGTGCATGGAGATATTTAATATATTCTTATACCACAGGGAAAGGTTGGGCTGGGATTCAGAAACAGATTTTCATAATCATGCATTCTTTATTCTATACTATTCTATTGAATTAATCTTTTTTAATGATTTTTATTTTATTTAAATATGTTATTTAATATAAATGTAAATATATTTAAATAATGAATATATGTTTATATGATAACAAATAATAACAATGAATAATATATATTATTATAAAAAATATAAAATGTTTATTTAAATATTTTATTTAAAATTTAACCATCCTTTGGTTTATTAATAGTTTTGTGTCTTATATGGGAATTAATAAGCACTTACACATATAATCTATCATTTAAGTAGTCCTTATTTATCTATGCAGGATATGACACAAACCATTACTGGATGTTAGAAACAGTAGATAACACTGAACCACGTACAGCTCTCTGAGATTTAATATCTGGCAATCTCCTGTTAAACTGTTTGAAACTCTTACCTGGCACCATCAGAAGACAGGCATCTGTTTATGCTGCATTTTATCCTAATCAGACATACCTATGAGAAGAACTAGCTTAGCAGTTAGGCATAATAAGAAATAAACCACAGCATTGAAATTTAAGATGAAACATTTACATTTTTATAATAGTAGGCATTATTGAAAACACTGCTTGTTTTGGGATCCTACATTTAGTATTTCCATACCATGATCATTCTAACATACTTTAATAAAAAAAAACTCATTATGCTGTCTATAGAATGCAATAATCTTTAAATAAGGAATGACAATAAAGGATTATGATGGTACTTAAAACTTCCAAGACATTATATACTGTATCACTGTCTAGGTTTATGGTAGATTATACTAAATATACCATTATATATCTTGTTCTATTTATTTTTAAAGTTATAAATGTCAAATTTTTAATCATTTGAACAAGAGTCTAAATCTTCAAAATGTGTATTAGTGGTTCTAGTAGTTTAATTGTCAACTTGTCAGTTAACCATCATCTGAGAAGAGAGTTTGAGTGAGAAATTGTCTAGATCAGGTTGACCTATGGGCATTTCTGTGAGGGGCTGTCTGAATTACCAACATTCATTGATAAGGTAAGACCCAATCCACTTTGGACGACTTAAATTATATGTATCCTTGTAGGTATTTGTATGCGTATATGAACTGTAGATGACTACATAAAAAACATTTACACAAGTGTAATTGAACATCAAGCAAGAAACATCAGTACACGATAATATTTGCTTACTGTATTTATCTTGTCATAATAATCAATACAGTCTTTCCCTTCTATCGGTAGTTTTGTAGTCCAAAGAGATGGAATGGAAAATTTCAGAAAGTAAAGACTAGAAAGTTTTAAACTCCACTCTGTTCTAAGGACCCATAAAATCTCTATCTTTCTGTTCTTTCTGCTCCTCTAGGACATCAAGATCACCCGTTGTCTCACACAACAGTAACTTAAATACTATCTCCTGGTTCATCACTTAATGATCTTGACAATGAATGTATCAGATTAATTGCTGTAATATTGAAATAATTGTGTGATGTAACCTCTTTTTTATTTAATCACACACTTTAAATGTAGAAATGCCATTTTTGTCATTTTTTAGGATACATTGTTATATTTGACATATGCTTATTACATATTGTTTTTTACATAAAAGTTCCCAATATTCACATCATTACAATATTGAATAATAAATAGAAATAATCCCGGCACTTAAAAATCCCAACTCTGTTAGCAATTCAAGATAGGTCCTCATCATAGAGTAGCAGAAAATTTTGAAGGTGTTCAGAGTCCTAGTTTTTATTGTTTTGTTTATTTATTTCACATTTCCACTTGGGAATCTGGTAAATTTAGCCTCCTCTGTGGAGGACCAGGGAAATGGCTATGTTTTAGTAATAAGGAAAGGGTCTTGTGAGAGCTTGAAAGGTCAGCATTTCTTGATCCCTAATAAACAGTGATTAGTAGAAAGTGAATTTCAAACCATGGCACCTTGGGAACAATTAGGCAAATAAATCCACAGACTGAGGCAAAAAAGGTACCATGGAAATTAACATAGTGTTGTCTACCCTGCTGTTTCCTGTTCTTGTGTCTAATTTAGACAATTGAACACTGTGAAGTTCTAGACAGAGATTTTCTACCTGATAAATGTAACCTCACAGGCTGTATAAAATATAAATGGGCTTTGAGAACATCAACTTTCCAGAGTATTGGATCAATATGATAATGTTTATATATACATATTAAGTGGAAAGCTAGTATACAGCTCTCTCATCCAAAGGGGATTTGGAATATGGCATGATCTGAGATTTAGAGGCCTGAGAGGCTGAGTCTATCTGTGACATCAATCTTATTTTCAAGTTAATTTTGTAAAACTGTATTTTATATTGAATATAGTTACCACAAAACTATCACTTAATTTTTATAGTTGTTTTGTTTTATTTAAAAGGGGAGAGTAGTTTACTGAATTCCGTAGCTTTCTTTTGTAGAGCTATGAGATGAATACACTAGGAAATTATAATAAACATTTTTAAATGATGACTCCACAGTTAAGAACACTGACTGCTCTAACGGAACCACCCAGGTTATACTCCCAGAGACCACATAGGGCTCACATATGCCTGTAACTCCAACTCCATGGGGTCTCTTCTGGCCTTGGTGGGCAACAGGCACCCATGATATACACATCTATGTGCAGGCATATAAACACAAACATAAACTAAAAATAAATGATACATTTAAAATTAATCTTACATTTATAGTATTTAAGCAGTGACTGTTAAAATGGCAATTAATAAAAGGCAGAAATACTTCAAAAAACAGCCACAGTTTATTCTCAGTTCTTCCCTCACAGACATGTGACATTATCAGTCTCAATTAATGCACTGCTCTATGCTGCGTATTTTAATTATATTAGATATCGTTTCCATTGTTTTATTATCTGTGTCCGTGAATGCTGTATTTGGCCTATTCGTGAGTATGTAGAAGCCAGACACTGACTAGATACCTTCCACCATTACTTACCACCTTAATGTTTAGGCAAATTCTCTGCCTACATATGGAGACCACCATTTAGACTAGGCTGGCATGACTGAGGTGACGAGCCTGTGCTACCAATCCTGGATTTTGTGCAGGCACTGGGGATCTAAAACCAAATCTTCATGCTTTTCCAAAAGCACTTTGACCACTGTGCCGTGTGTCCAGTCCCAATTTCGTTCTCAAGACAGTAGGCTTTGATGGGTTAAAATAACCTGTCCTATATGTTTAAAAGTATAAAACACTGGATATGAAGACTTGGCTACCAAATGAAGCTATTTTTATTGTGTTATAGTGCTGAGCCATAATTTATATATTTAAACAATGCGTGAATATTCACTGATATGCATAATGAATGTAATGTTCTGTAGCATATGTATTCATACAGACATGTGATCTACGTCTGTAGTGTAAATGAGCTTACAAAAATATTTATGTAGCTCAATAATCTAATATCAAATTAAGAACAATAGTATACACTGATCACAAACATAATGTATTAGTGGACGTGACAGGAATTCAAATGTTGAATTATATATTATGCTTTGTTTTGTACCTCATTATTTAATCTGTTAAAATGGAATGAAATCATCAAACACACAGAACAGAACAAAATGATAATCAGATTCAGTTTACACTGTATGAATATCCATCAAATCTTGATTTAGATGGCTACTGACAGACAACGCTAAGTACTGTATTACCAGGCTGATTGTTGCTTTAAAACGGATTATAGCACTAATCTAGTAGCTTAAAATATTTACATGTATTTACAGTAGTTGATGTCTGGTTGTTTAAATTTTCAATTTAAACCAGGTATGAGAGAAAAGACTGGATATAATAGTGACAATGTGGATAAATGAACACTGTATTTATTGCAGAGAGAATAAAGTGATGAAAATTCCTAGGTACTTTGCTCTTTTACCAATCAAGATGTTATTGAAAACACATAGGTCATCAACTTAGACTTCATTACCAAATAAACAGCATTCATTACTTAATGTGATTTAAAAAGTAAGTGTTATCATTCAGTTAACTTTGCTTTTCAGCTATTCAGGGTCTTCCTATTTTTAAAGGTTTACTTATTTTTATTTTATATATATAAGTGTTAAACTTCATGAGTAACTGTGTACCAGGACTGGTGCCCATGCACTAATAGGGACAAAAGAAGGTTTTGGATCTACTGGAAGTGGAGTTACAGTTAGTGTTTGCGATACAATGAAAACCATGGAGTCCTCTGCAAGAGCAGCAAGCCCTATTCACGCACCTGTCTATCCTCATCTTGCCATGGTTTCTTCACCGTGATGTCTGATACCTTTTGTAATGGTTTCACGGCCCTCAGGATAATTCAGCAATAGTACAAAATGGTGGTAGCATTGCTAATGACCGTGTCCGAGGATGACATCCAGTGAATGAAATCTGAAGTTGTCTCTTCCTGTGTGTACCAACATATCTAAAAAAAAGCCACAGATTCGACAAGTGAAGAGGACACACTTTTCTCTTGATTCCATTTCTAAATTGACCTTAACAGAACTAGGAATATGATAGCCAAGGTACTTGCCAGACAGCCTGAGGTTGTTCTCAGAAGAGAGCTCACATAAAATTATCCTTCAAAATAAGCTTTGTTGGGAGAGAGCCTCAGGACCCCTTGGAGCAGTCATGATTGAGCCGTGAGGTGGGCGATTATTAAGAGAGCTTTAGGAAAAGTACAGCATCGCACCAGAGGGAGCATGAGGAGGTTATGGGGCGGGCGGGGCGGGGAGAAAACCTTACTTTCCAAAGTGTGGAGAGGAGATTCATTAAGAGAAATAGCTTAAAGTGGAAGACGACAGGAGACAGTTGACATGTACAGCATGCACAGCATGGACGAAACCTTTCTGATCCCCCCTGACAGAGCAAGTTATCTGACTTGTGTAAGTTTCCAGGGATTATCAGAACATTCCACAACACATAATTAACCTGCCCTAGTCCATGTATCTAGAAGTATGGAGCATGTGGGTATTGTTGGTATTGTGCAGTAGCATAATCTTACATTACAATTTCATGGTACTGAGAGGCATTGCTGTGTCCTCTGGGATCTGAGTACTGTGACATTTAAAGCAGGGGCCTGTCAACTGCGATTGGGGCCAAACCTAAGAGAGCATGACAACTAGAGGGTTTGTGGTCTAACAGCAACTGTGACTACCTTAGGAAAGCTGAAGGGCTAGTCAAAAGAAAGAAGAGAGGATAACTGTTGTGTGATCCACTTACATGATGGATTCCAATCTGAAAGCACTATTTCAAATGCAATCACTGAAACAGGTTCTGAAGAACAATAGGAATGGAGATCAATAGCCAAAGAGTTTGTAAACGTGTACTCTAATGTAAAAAATAAAATAAAATTAAATTAAATTAAATTAAAAAGCAAAATATAATATAATGTCCTTTGTGCACTTTAAATACGGAAATAATAAACTGGTTAATTAGATAATCTAAGCTGTAGGACTGGATAATCTACATCCATATTCCACCCATGGTAACCTAAAGGCAGGTGTTTTGTGAACTGACCCAGTACCAATGACTGGCTGGACTAATCTCCACCCTTACCTCACAGCCTCAACACAGTGGCAAGTGTGTCTTTTAAAGTGTCTCATTTCATTCCAATGATTTAAATATCTCTGTATGTTCTCACACTTCTCTGTGCAAAGTCCAGATTCCTCACAGTGGTCTGTAAAGTTCTCTCTGACCTTGTTATTCATGCCTGGCTGATCACATGTTCCCTACTGTAGTAGTGCACTCTGTGGTGGCTCACCAAAGAAGGACACGGAGGCATATTCATAGTTGCAAACCCTACCAGCCCTCAACAGAGGGAACCACTGTCATGGCAAGCATAATATTGGATGGTGGAACCCTGAGCCTCTCTTCGCATGGGTTTTTATTGATACAGAAGTGCCTCAGGTGTTTCATAGAAAAAACACCTGCGGATCATGAGCAATCAAACATCCCCTATGTAAAGCCAACACCTGCAGACAATACAAAAGGCCAAGGCCCAGGCAGCCATTCCCCTAACAATGCCCAAAACCGCAATTTTAAACATAACTAAAAATAAACTTCTGCAATACTCCACTCATTCTTATGCCTAGATAAACTCTCCAATATTTCTTACTTGAGGACTAAACTAAGCAAAGGTCTGCTTCTCCTTTCATCCAGTTCCATTAAAGCTTCATTCAACATCCGCCCTGTGAGACCAATTAATCTGAGTTCCTACTTGTGAAGTATTTAAAACAGAATTCTTTCTTCTGTAAAGCCATCCTTACTCTGTTCTTCTTTTGCAACCTCTATAAAGTTTACTGCCATCTTTTATTCTGTGGAAAACTTGCTTATTTCTCATATTTATGCTTTCTCATCTCTCACTTGGTTATAATTTAAACATTAAGAAAACAGCTCTTTATTTTATTTTTGGACATATCCTGCATTTATGAAACATTTCTTGTTCTCTGGTAAGCATCTAATAAACATCTTTTACTGAGTAAATAGCAATACCTATCTTCCAGATACTGTCTGAGGAAAGCCTATCATTCTCCTGAACGTCTATATTTGTTATGAAACAGCAACAGGAATGGTTTGATTCTGACTCACATTTTCCAGTGATACACAACACCATTTTAAATAAAAAATTAAACAAGTAGATAAGTGTGGAGATTTTCCCCTCAGGAGACAAGTATAAAATTGCTGTTTTGATAGAAGCAAATGACCTAGGTGCCTTTCTTCTGTACATGATCAGCTCAATTTACAGATACTTTTGCTTAATTGCATATACTGAAGAACAGAAGATAAAGTATCCTGGACTCAAAATTATTGCAAAACAATAAAATAAACACACAAAATTCTTTGATTTTTACAAAATAACAAGTTCTTAACTTCAGAATAAACAATTTACTGACTTAGAATACTATCTATCAAAGATCAAATATCAAATTAATATTTGGCCTTCTCTAATACATAAGCTGGGTGGTATATGGATAGTAATTTTCCCAGTAAAAATGGAGACGTGATTTTCTGAGTAAAAATCACTTTCCTAAGAACTTTTCTTTTTGCATGTATATTTTAGGAGTAAATATAAAACAGTATCTCTATAGCTTTATAAATACCTTTTGATAAGTTGTGATATAGTACTAGAGAAGGAAATAATAATGGGCAGATACCATTGATATAATTTCAGGTTACTTGTCCCTAAGGTTTTTGGAGAGGGACTGGGGACTGAACTAGCAAAGAATAAACAGGCTCCTGCCACGAACCCATGAGAATAAAAATTTTTTAAAAAAATTGCATCTATGCCTACAGATTTTGGTTTAATTTGATTCACTCTGTTTGGTTTTGTTTTATACTGGAGTTGAACCCAGGGTTTTATATTTTTTATAAATGAACTAGGTAAAAACTCCATCTATTTATCCAAATTATTAAAGTTTATTATTAACTACTCCACTATCTTTTACTAAATATGGTGGCTTGTGCAAAGAATTAAATATTGAGCTAAACAGGTTGAAAATTGTTAGCACAATTTATGTTTAATAATGGATCATTATTAAATTAATTCATTAAATAATGGATTAGTCTTACTCATTTTTCTTTGAATTTCGTCTATCGAAACACAAAGTATTTCAAAATGTATTTCAAAGCAACTACTCTTCAAGACATTTTCTTATTGGAAGCTGTTAATGTGGAAATGAGGACGGGTATGTTTATTCATCTTCTGGCAATGTACAATTAAGTACTAAAAAACAACAAAGTCAATATCTATTACAGAGTCCCAGGATTTAGAACTTTCAAAAATAGGATATTTTAATGATTAAATTCTCTGTTCAGGTACATAGATTGGACATTGTGAATTAACTAAATTGGCCAGGTGTATTAATATAGAATTACTCTAACACTTTGAATGAAAATGTAAATTATATAGGCAAGTGAGCAAAATGAGCTATTTTGATTGGGTTTGAATAGAAATGCCTATTATTAAGAGCATTGATAGAACAAATACACACTTTAAATATGGATTCACTATTAGGAAAATGTGTTAAATAGCAACCTCGTAGATCATATCACAAGTTTCTAGCAAAGATCAGCAGAGAAATGTGAATTATTAGAGCTGTCTACCAATAAAAGTGAAGACGAACGCACAACTAAAACTTACAACTGTTTGACAACACTTCAGCCTCGTCATCTCCATAGAAGAAACTAATCAACATATGCATAATTACCCAAATTGAGCAAATATATTTCGTTTAGAATGTTTGGGTGCCTATATGCAGAAAAATATTATTGATCAGTCCTAATTTATTAAAACTGATTATGTATTTCAATCAAAATAAAGCTATGATATATTCTAATGTAAAATTGTGTTTAATATTCTGTGAATATAATCCAACGGATAAAAACATGGTATTCGGTCAGCACCGTGAATCATTTTTAAAAATCAGAGATCATGGGAAACTTAAAACAGAGTTTGAAACATCAACAAACCAAATAAATTAATTTTAAAAAATGGGGTACAGATCTAAACTGAATTCTCAATACAGAAATCTCAAACAGCTAAGAAACACTTAAAGAAATGTTCAACATCCCTAGCCATCAGGGAAATGCAAATCAAAACTACTTTGAGAGTCTATCTTACACCTGTCAGAATGGCTAAGATCAATAACACAAGACAGCTCATGCTTGTGAGGATGTGGAGCATGGGGAACCACTCCTCTTGGAGTGGGAGTGCAAACTTGTACAGTTACTATGGAAATCATATGGTGGTTTCTCTGAAAATTGGAAATCAATCTACCTCAAGACCTAGCTATACCACTCCGGGGTATACTATACCCCATCCTACCAAAAGGCCATTTGCTCAACTATGTTTATAGTGGCTTTAATTATAATAGACATGAATTAACCTAGATGTCCCTCAGAAGAATCGATAAAAAAAGTGTTAAATATATACAAAGAAGTATTATTCACCTCATTAAAAACATGACATCATGCAATTTGTAGGCAAAGAGATGGATGTAGAAAACATCATCCTAAGTGAGGTATCCCAGACCCAGAAAGACAAACGTGGATATTAGCTGTTAAGTAAAGGAGATCCATACAGCAAACCATAGAGCCAGAGAGGCTAGAGGAGGCTGGGGAGGATACATGGATCTCCTTTGGAAGAAGAAATAGAACAGAATTTTCAGGTAGAGTAGGGGAAGATGGGGTTAGAAACAAGAGTGGTGAGCTGGGGACAGGAATGGAGGGAGAGAGTATCTGGAAAAACAGCAGGAATTGGAGGGTGCTTATTAGGTAATATGGAAAGCTAGGACAGTGGAAACTCCCTGAAATCTATGAGGATGACTGTAATGAGACCTCCTGGTAATGGAGGGTATGGCTTCTGAACTGGCTATCTTCTGTAACCAAGCAAGGCTTCCAGTGGTAGGACCAGGTCAAAAACCCAGCCACAAAACCTTTGACCTAGAATCTGTCCTGCATGCAAGCTGTGCTGGGGCAGTGGTGGCACAGAACTAGTGGGAGTGGCCAACCAATGACTGCTCTAACTTGAGGCCCAATCTACACGAGGGAGCCCATGCCTGACGCTCCTGGAAGGCAAGGAATGGTAGGCTGGAGAGCCAAGAGACTAGGGTAGAACCAAACGTGACTGGCAAAATAAACAAATAAACAAATAATAAATAAATCATAATTCCTAATGATATTCTGCTGTACTTATAGATCAGTGCCTAGCCCAATCATCACCATAGAGGTTTTGTCAGGCAGCTAATGGCAGGAGATGCAGAGACTCATGGCAAATATTCAGTGGAGAGAGAGTCTAAATTGAAGATCTCCATCTGATCCCTCCCCTCAGAACTCAGGAACCCCCAAGAAGAGGGAGAGCAAGTGTTAGAAGAAGCAGAAGGGTGAAGGTCACCAGGAGAACATGGTCATCAGAAGCAACTAAGCAGGGCTCATAGGGGCTCACATTGCCTGTGGAGAGAATCAAGTAGCCTGCATGGGTCTGCACTAGATTGTCTACATACACATGATGGTTGTTAGCTTGGTGGTTTTGTGGGACTTCTAACAGTAGGAATGTGTGTGTCTTGGTACCCCTTCGTTCCTCCCCGGTGGCTTCATCCAGCCTTGATATGAGAGTTTTTGCCTAGTCTTATTGTATCTTGTTATGCTTTATTTGGTTAATGTCCATGGAAGGCCAGCTCTTTTCTTAAGGGAAAGGGCAGGGGAATGAATCTGGGGCGAGGGAGAGGGTGGGGGTGGGAAGGGAAACTGTGTTTGGTATGTATTATATGAGAGAAGAATAAATAAATGGTAGATAGATAGATAGATAGATAGATAGATAGATAGATGATAGATAGATAGATAGATGGATAGATAGATGGTAGATAATAGATGATAGATAAATAATAGATAGATAGATAGATAGATAGACAGACAGGTGATAGAAAAGATAATGAGGACTATCTCAGTTGCGTATGTGAATTTTTAAAAAATAATTCACCTAATCTATAGAGTTTAAGAACTATTTCTACGGAACTTTTATTGTATTGGATATCAGGACAATCTAGAAATTTTTACATGTGGGGAAATGATGTGTTTGGGTTACCTGACAGGGTTGTACCGTTTACGTAAATGGATACATTTTAACATCTACATGTTATCTGGATCCATCTTTTGAAGACACCAAACTATAACATCAATTAACCAAGATCAAGAAAAAGCCAGTTCTTTGATACTTTTTCATAATAAAAACCATTCAATAAAACTGAAAGATAATAAATATTTCTGTGGAAAATAATGACCACAAGACACTAAGCCTAGAAAAACTGTGAAGCAAATAGTAAAGATAAGAGATGCAGGAAAACTTTAGAGGGAAAATGCCAAATTTAACCATGGAAGTATAGTTATATTATGCATAAAGAAAGACAAAAGCTCATATTGAACATAAACAGTTGTGGAGAAAGAGTCGTTAAAGATTGTTTTATCTACACTTCAATTATGGTCCTTATTAACAATAATAATTTATTATGGTTTTTTATGTTGTCTTTCATTTCCCACAGTGAAAAATCATGTCATATTACTTATTTATATAAAAAAATTTTCAATGTAATTTATTTATTCTATTACTGAGGTCAATATTTCTCATGAAAATTATGCTCTTCACTAAGGACTAGGGAGGTATTATTCTATAATGGAAGTGATATGGAATGAGAGTGGAACTTTGCTTATCTAGGCCAGTTACGTGAGACAAACATCAAGGTCTTGGCAATACCAACAATGAAGGCCAATGATGTAATACCAACATAGATTTTCATTCATCAATATAAATTTGTGAGGAATAGCTTCTTAAATAAGTTGAATGTATTTAACCATTCACATATATAAACATGTTCTTTACTATGAATGCAATATCTATGATATCTTTGTGCAATAACAGATTTTAAAAAATTCATTTCAAACTTTAGGTTGATTTATCCTTATTTGATAACATGATTTTGAATACAATTAAAAATAGTCTTATAAAACAATATTCTAAGGGGAAGGACAGATGGACGACAGACTTGGGGAATGAAGGAATAAATATTTTAATGGGAAAATAATAAATGGCAGGAAGAAGAATGAGTGTAAGCATGTGGATAATGATTACAACAATGGGAAGCACGTATGAAAATTTGAAAACACAGAGTACTACCTAACCATATGCAGGAGAAATATGACAAATCTGACTTAAAGGGAAGAAACACAGGCATGGTAAATTCATTCAACTCTAATTTATTTATGGAAGTCACATTCTTCGAGAAGGGAATGGGTTTTGCTCTCCATTAATAATAAAAAGAAAAATTCGATCAAGTGTAGCTGACTGGAAATTTGGACAGAGATTTAGTTGCCTGAATGATAGTTTATAAACACTAAAAACTGATTTCCAAGATTATATGTACTCTGTAATTTACCAGACTGAAAAAGAAAAAAAAAATTGTTATCTAATAACAGAGTCCTTTCATGAAAACTCCTTGAAAATGGTAGAATGATAAAAAAACCCAGATATGCTGAAAACATTGTTCAGAGTTTTGCAGAACCATTAAATGAACGTGGACATTCAGAGACACTTAAGTTCATGTTTCCAGGTAGTTTGGGTTCTAAAAGAACTTTACAAGCTACAGAAATAAATATGTATAGAAAGAGCAAACCCAAGAGTAATAAAATGTCACAAGCAAATGTGTCAAGAAAAAAATATCTATGGGGCAAAAAAACAAACAATTGGAAAAACAAAGAAACATATTTTGTAAGGAAAGCAAAGCCAAAATAATGAAGAAGAAATGTGCCTATTTCTAAGTAGAACTGCGCACTGGTACTACCTAGAGATGACAGAAAGGACACAGGCCACTCCAACATCCTTGTCATTCTTTTCTATTAAGGAAAATGACTTTAAATTTGGAGAGAGTGAACAGAAATTGTTTGAGTGGGTTTTCAGAGCCTGGGGCAAGCGTGCATCCCTGCAGCCTGCATCTTCTCCCTGGGTCTTCTTTCCGTGTGTAACAATGCTGAATTGCTCATGGTCATCCATTTTCTTTCATGCAGTCCCCATTTGGAGCAATGATAGTCATTTTTGGGACAGCCATCTTAGAAAAACATTATGTTTATGTATGTAGCAAATTTGTCAGAAAGTCTAACTGGGTAGATCTAACATTAAGAAAAACACACCTTATTTTGCAAAGCTCACTTCTGACATGGCTCTGGTCACCTTTTCCCTGTGATCTGACACAGCAGAGAAAATTCTGAAAGGCTCCTTAGTAACTTTAAAAAGTAAAAAAGATCCTTGCCCAGATACCTTCTGCCTGCACCTACTGTCTAGTCGTGGCTCAGATATTTTGTATAAGTAAGAAAATATGTTTGGCTCCTGCCATTTCTGATTCTTTAAAGACAGAAAAAAGCATCATGATCTGAAGGGTGTAGAGCAGAGTAAATGACTGGGAGAGGGGTTCTATGCAGCAAAGTTTACATTTTCGATTTCTTGGACTACACTTGGAGGATGCTGTTAAAAAAATCTATAAGGACTGTTTGTAGTTCATGGCTCCCTGGTCTGCTCAACTCCTGTTTCCTACAACACAAGCTGTTCAGAGCTTCCTGCCTGAATCTCTCATCCCCGCTGTCATTTTCTTAAGTAGAATGACATTCGAGGTCGCTTACAACCACTTGTCTCTCAGTAACCATCACCTGGGAAACCAAGTCAACCTTGCCGTGCCCCAGAGGATGCATTTAGTATCATCTTTTTTGAAATTTGCTCAACTATCCCCCAAATGAGAGAGCCTCATTCGCATGTGTGTCCTCAAACTAGTTTCTGTTGCTCAGCAAGCATTTACTTAGAATGGGTACGACAAATCTTTTCATCAAAAATGCCTATACCACTTCCCAGTGTGGTCCAGGTGGGTTGTGGAGACCACTGTAGAGGGACTTGGAACAGTTCTAGTGTCTTATGGGATCTATGGAAGAAAATAGGAGAGTCTGACAGCTAAGTGTCACCTCTTACCATGGGAAATAATTAAATATTTATTTTCTAAAGCAATATGAATCCCTTAGGCTAGCACGATGGCTCATGGGAGAATGAACTTGCCACAAAGCTTAGACACCTGAGTTTAATCATGGGAAGCCCTATGTTGAAAGGATAGAACTGATCGGAGCCAATTGTCCTCTGATCTACTGTGGCAGGTGTATAGCAACCCTCCCAACAAGAAATATGTGTAATTAACAAAAGTAATGCTAATCTTATCAAATATTGTATTAGTATGTGAAGTGTTATCTCCTTATCTCTGTGTATACATATATTTTCCATTTAAAAATACAATTAATTACAAACAGTAATTGGATTAAAATTCAGCCAACTTAAACTGCACAAATATAGATAGAGCTAGGTACAAGAGAACATATAGTGTCTAAATCCTTGATCATTAAGTGGCTATCCCTGCTCTAAAATTAGACAGATTTTAATGTTAGTTTTCCAGCTTATATTGCTATGTTCAAAGCTGTTAACAGTAGATTTAAGTGAACATTTTTACATTGGCCAAAATTCCATGGTTTCAGATCATAATTTTAAGTGCATAGCAAGGAATATGGGCACATTTCTAATGTTACATTCAGTTTAAAGTTTGTGTGCCTCAATTATTTCAGGAATTCATGAAATTTAAAACTTTAATTTTCCATGAAATATTTCTAATCCTCTCCAAAGTTAAGAATAGCTCAGAAATTTAAGCTAGTTGCCTTCAATTATTGGCAAGATATATGTCAGAAAGTTATTACTTATACTTTTGTTTAATATAATTCAGGGTAATTGTACTTCAAACATTTATATGAAATTACAGAAAATGTAGGTATTTCGTTCCACTGAGTGAGCACAAATGTTGTATATATTTAAAAAATTTAAAGGCAGGAGGTAAAAATTTTGTGAATATTGATATAAATACAATTTTCTAAAAATAAGATCAAATATTTAGGGTCAGGAGAGATGGCTCAGTGGTTATGGCTGCTTGCTCTTAGAAAGCATCTGAATTTACTTCATAACAACAGGTTTTTGCACCTGGCAACTGTCTGTAAACTCATCTCCAGGGGATCTGATGATGTCTTTTACCCTCCATAGGTACCTACATATACATGTACGCACATACACACACATGCACACACACACACATATTGGTGGGAGGGAGACAGAGAGTACACATAAATAAAATTAGAGAAATACTACACATATAAATAAAATGAAAATAAATTTTAAAAAAAATAAATAATTAGCACATAATGAGAGAATGAAGGAAACTTGGATCATCATATTTCACACAAGCACATCAATATCAAACAAGGCACAGAATGAACATAGAGTATTAAAATGATTTCTTTGGTGTTGCAGAAATAAATTAAGAGGGGAAAGCTGATTTTGGATCATGGTGTCAGAGAGATTCAATCCATTACAGCAGGGAAAGTGTGGAGCAGCTGAATTTATGGCAGGAAGCGTGCGTACGAGAAGCTGTTCATATCTTTGCAAACAATGGAGTCAAAGAGCAGACAGATCTAAGACCATGTCTTACCTTCAATGTGCTGTCTACCTTTAGTTACCTGCCTACTCTAGTAGGCTCTGTTCCCCAAAAGATACACAAAGATTGTATTTCAGCAAGTAGGGGGAGCAGGTATTACAAATATGAGCTTGTGAGAATCATTTCAAATACAATATATTAAAATATTCACATTGGATTCATCTATAAATTTTATAACTTTAAGCAAGTAACTCTGCAATACCACTGCCCAAGAGAGACTCATGAGTTCTGGTGATGGTGGATTCTATGCTGTATATGTGGCAGTCACTAGTACATGATGCAAGCTACAATTTAATTATGGACAATGTCAAATCAAATGATTTTCATAGAACTGTGTCTTCTAGCTGTCCAATTCTTCAGTTCAACAGTCTAATGGAACCACCCTCATCACTGTCCTTGCTTACATTTTATATCAATATGCTATATATAATATATAATATATAAAATATAATACCTTCCATCCTTCAGACACATAGAGTGTCGAGAGTCTTAAGAGTTGTCATTATTATTTTTAAAATGTAAAAAATAAAAGGTAAAGCTAAAAGATTGATATATACCATTAATATCTCTAAAATTCTGAAAAATGTATACTTATTGATAGCAATGACCACTATGAAATAAAAACTAAAATGCCTTATGCAATGTAATAAAAATTTGTAAGTTAGATTATCATATGAACATATTGTAAATTGCAGAACCACAATCATTTTAAGATGCTTTACTATCTCTGCTTCCCCTTTGCTACCTCTACCAAAATTTCTTTGACCCATAGACAACCTATCAAATGAGAACAATAATTACGTTAAAAAGAATTCTATAATTTGGAAAGCCTAACAGCTTGTTTCTTCCATGACACATGTGTTCTCTACAGGGGAACTCTGTAGCGCTGAGTTGCAAGACATTCCATCCTCAGTTTGCCCTTGGGACTTCCTGTCCTGCTTCATTCCCAAAGACAAATGTATCCTATTCTCTGCCAAACACCAGGAAGACTGTGTTCTGCATTCTGTCAGGGCCAGATTATTCAAATGAATCATTTGTGCACCTTCTTTCAGAGACCACATTTGTTTTCTTTTCTCTCATTTTCATTGCATTGCATTCTCTGATGATTTCTGGAATATAAAGATCTTACGAATACAGATGGTCCTGGAAATACTTTACTGGAAGATGATATCAGTTAGCAAAGTGTAATACAGAATTCACTGACGTCATTTCAGAATTAATAACAACTTCTTAATAAGGTTGTTATGGAGATTATATAAGCTGTTACATAATGATGAGAAGAGTCAATGTCACACACAATTGCTTAGAGTTAAAAATACTCACTTAAGGTAAATTTTATAGCCATTATTAATTTTATTTTGAGAATGTTACGAAAAATGAATTATGTTATCTATACACCATTGCATTGTCTAGGTTGCACTTCTAAGAAGTTGTAGTGTTTTTCCAGGAACATGAATTTTAAACGATAAATCTAAATAATATAATCTGGTAGTTTGTCTGTCTAGTCTCTGATGGTATAAATGGGCCTCCATCATTGGCAAGGGGGCTTTCAAACATTGCTTTCATAATCAGAACTGATGTGTGCTGGTCGTTGGTCATTTTCCTCTCTGGTTAATCATGGGCTTTTGCAACAGTGCCCACCAGTAATACAAAAGCTCACCTACCCAGGATTCATTGGCCCAGGTGTCATGATCAGTCTGTCTGGTAAACCTCTTCCATCTTTAATTCATGTAAATCAATACCTCACCAATGGAGGATGGGGTTCCTGGTGGTTTTTTTTTTTTTTTTTTTTTTTTAGTGGGAAATTATAAATGTCTTCTCTTTCTCATGAAAATTATAATTGTTGATTATAAAGTGTCTGGAATCATAAAAATTTTGCCATATAAACAAAAATAATTCTTATAATGATATTATTATATTATTTGTTAATAAAGCACATTTAAGACATGGCAAACTGGATAAACACTTTACAGTTAGATGCAAACTTTTTGGTTTAATTCAGGAAGAACTTAGCACCATTGGAACAAGGTGGTATCTAACAACACGGTCTCACAAATCAACACTAGTGATTTAAATAGAAAGAAAGAGAATTAAATTTAAGTTTGGAGTTAGTCATCATTCTGAATATCTTCTGAAAATAAATGCAAAGACAAACTTCGTAGGAAAGCAGAATGCAGGGGGACAGGCTGGGGTTGCCAGATGTGATAGCATTTTAGCACAACAGAAGTAGTGGTTGTGAGCACTGTGGGGTATCTTAAAGTTGCTACTGAACAAAATTTGTTTGTCTACTTCCTGTCCTATAGTAGATTTAGGGTCATGATAAAGGACATGTTACAAGGGATGAAAGGCAGAGCAAAAATAGCACAGGGAGACACAGCAGCACTGATGTGTGGGATGCACAAGATTGTCTGCGAAGTGGGAAGAGAGACAGCTGAGAGGAAAGCAGAGCAAGCTGCACCAGGATACAGGAGAGGTCTCTGAAGTGACCAAAGCATGCAAAAACAGCTGCCCACTAAGTCACAGAGGAGAAACTTCAAGGCTGGCAAGACAATCAAGTAATTTTCAGAACTTTTGAGAAGAATATGGAGAATTACTGTTTTGGAAAAGGAGAGTTTAGAAAAAAAAATGAGAGCCATCCATTTTCCTTTTTTCCAGTAGGGGTTGGGATGTGAGTCAACCCGGAGGGCTCCATGTATGCTAGCGAACAACCCCTTCACAGGGGTTGCCTAAAACCATCTTTGTACCAAATATTTAATTATGATCACATAGTAACAAAATTACAGTTATGTAGTAGCAATGAAAATAATTTTATGGTTGGGGTCACCACAACATGAGGGACTACATGAAATGGTTACAGTGTTAAGAAGGTCGAGAACCACTGCCTTAGAGAGCAGAGAATGAAACATGACATCACAGTCAGGAGGAAATGCCTTCTTCTTCCCCAAACATCCTTTAGGCAGTATCCCAAGTAATCATTACCAATGGTACAAAACCCACAGTATTTTTATTATATATCACCAAATATTCATTAATTCATTCTATTAATAATATCTGAAGAGCACATTTCTGAGCTTCAGTTGTACAAAGCTGGCTTTGATCATCAAGAGCAGAAAGTACTTCACATTTCTAAGCAGGCTTGGAGACACTAACGTTGTACTCAGAGGATAAGGTCCCAACCAATGCCACAGATAATCCGGCTCAGGATGCTGGTACTATCAAGTCATATTTTCATGTTCAGATCCTAATTTTTACAGCTTATAAAATCATCTTTTTTCATAACACACACAGACACACACACACACACACACACACACAGACACACACACACACACACAGAATTTACTGCATTTTGTTCTTAATACAAACCGTGCTTCCTACTTTTACTAGCTCTAGCCCACATTTGTAGCAATGGTCATTTGTTTCCTTCTTGTCAGAAGATTTAGAAAGCCTGTGTGTAAAACAGGCCGAAAAGAGATCAACAAAGTTAGAAATATTTCAGATTATGGGCGAGGACTTCCTCCAAATGCAGCAGCTTTCAGTGACAGTCAGTTAATGCATAGTGCTGAATTTACAGTGCACTCACGCCCATTCAGATTCTCAGTCAAACAGCACTGGCAGTATTAATAACCCATTACGATGGAAACTATTTAGAAATGATGATGTGAGCTTTTATACGCCAGTAAAGTCAAGGCACGGTTCCAAAAGAAAGCTTAAATCATACTCAAGGTGAGGTTTGCCTTCTAGAATTCTGTTTCAAAGTCATTAGAGGGTCAATATTCTTAGTTTATCACACAAAATTTTCTGTAATTTCCTTTCTTTTAGGTGGAAGACAGCTCAGATGGTGTTCTAACATGAAATGCAATTTTCTTCTAGTCCTTTTCATATTTTCAGGATATTGAATATTCACTGCAAAAGGATAGTGACTGTTTTCTGAGAAATAAATGTGAAGCACACAATATCGACAGAAACCACTACCTGGGTATTCTTGGCTTACTTACCATCTGCACAAAGATTGTCCAAAGAACGCAACTGGTCTAGTATCAACTTTTCATTAGCCGATAAATATTTCTCCAATGGTATAGTTATTATTTCTCATGCTTGCCTCTGGCCTTTCATACTGGATAAACAAATTGTCATGCATTTGAATTAAGTTAAATTACTACTTTCATATGGTGGCAAAAATCGATTGAATATTTTTACTTCTAGACAATCTGTGTTATAGAACTAAAAAATAATTTTGTTGACTTAATTATAACATGACCTGATTTTTCAAGTTAGAAAATACAAAGAAACAAGTACACTAAAGAACCGTTCTTTATTATAATGTAGTACTTTTTGATTTACATTTGTTTCATCAATACAAATGTCTTGTGACAATGCCTAGCCTCAACTCGATAAGGGAACAATAGAAGTTAACAAATGAGTTCAGAGGAATGGCTGAACATTGTTTGCACATAATAAAAAGAAACTAAAAGGACTAGCATTGATAGTCTAATAAAGTCAACATTTTATTCAATATTTCAAGATGCTAGACTTTGCAGAAAGAACAATTAATCTTGTCTAATGAATGTACACGAAGTAAACTTTCTACATATATTATAGCATAATGGAACACATTTCAAACAGAAAAGAGTACATTTTTTTTCACTGTTAATTTTGGTAATACCTTTGATGTTATGGTTTATAATTGAGACCACTTTAGTGAGTAAGCAGAAAATATGTGAAAACAAACTTGTAGGAAACAAGCCCATATTAGGCATGGTGACTAATCACTAACTGACTGATTACATATAACTTGGAGAATTAATAGCATCACCTACCGTGAGGCATTTCTGCTATATCCATGAATGGTTTTCAGCAAAACAATTAAAACATCAACTGAATGTGCCTGGAATCACATAACATGCCAACTTTGCACTTGCACAAAATACAATCATAGTCGAAAGTATCTACAGACCATGCATTCACACATCTACAGTTGTTTCCTATCCTGGAAGTATCCACATTAATGACAACTTTATCCCTACTTTCAATCTTCTTACACTTTGTGACTATTTCAAATCCTTGTCACAAACAAATCAGTTCTAGTTCCACTTCCTGCTCTTCTCCTTTCCCATTCAGACTTAAATCCCAGCCTCTGAAGGACTGAGTTTCGCTTTGGAGTGAAGGTTACATATTCATTCTTTCCCCTAACTTCCTCTCTCCTTCTTCCTCCCCAATTCTTCTCTTCCCATTTTCCACCCTTCCCTCTCATTAACTCACGATATGCACCAACCTCCCAGGAATGGAACTCGATATGGCAAAATTCTTCACTGAAAGGGAAGAGAATCTCTGCACACTTAGATTGCCATTAAAATAAAGATCATTGTTTATGATGTGTATGGCATGAACATTCACTTGTTCAAATGTTATTTTTCCTTATGATAAAAAGATCAGGTCAAAAAAAATTCATGTAGAGATGCGTAACACTTATCTCACGTTTCAGATTTAGACTTAGGCTATACCAAATTTGACATGGAAATTGAAAGATTAAGATTTTGATGTCCCTCAATTCAAAATGAATGAATCTCATTCGACATTATGAAATCAATAATATTGTTCTCCTTGTATACAGAAAAATGTGTTTGTGTGTGTGTGTTCTTTAAATAATAAAATGGAGCAGTGTAGGCTTAAAATAATTGCTTGTCTATCCTTCTAGAAACCCCAGTACAAATCAGGTATTCCATGTCAAAACTATATTTGACCTTACTTAAAGAAGGTGATAGAAATCATTTCACTTCAACATACTTGGTGCACTAGACAAGAACAACTGTGGTCTATAATACGTTTTACTTTGCAATGTGCAAGCTCTGCTCACTTGCAGTACTGAATTTGACCCATAACACCCTGTGAGTTAGCTATTATTATTTCAATTTCATAGATGTTATAACTAGAGATCACGGATGTTAAATGACTTACCCAAGTTCAGATAGTAAGTGACAACAAGGCCTGGAACCTATGACTTCGAAAATTGGCTCCATAGATAGCTATTCATTTTCACAGACAAAAACAGAAACTAAAACTTATTATGTGAATAATGGGCTATGCATTGCCTTTTGTGTTTTCCCATGAGGAGGAGACCCAAGAACAAGGACTCTTGACATGGATGGGATGAGACATAGGAGATCAAGGAAAGTTGTGGGACTTCTAGGTCTCTGAATCTCCCAATGCGGTGCCTTATGAATACTGTATGACATTTGCCACAATAGCCCTTGTACTTCAAATCCTTTTAACACATCATGAAAGATACAATGATTGGGTCTCTATAAACCATAGCAAATTGAATGTAAAAGAAAACCTTTTTGCCGTTCCATCCAATTTGCCTGGAGTC
Source organism: Cricetomys ansorgei (assembly GCA_026225945.1). Classification (NCBI taxonomy): domain Eukaryota; kingdom Metazoa; phylum Chordata; class Mammalia; order Rodentia; family Nesomyidae; genus Cricetomys; species Cricetomys ansorgei. The sequence continues at coordinate 352,426 of JAMJFZ010000558.1, forward strand.
CTCTTATGATCACACATGCAACGGGGATCACAGTTGTGTGCCTGATTGAGAATACAGTCACATGAATAAGTGGCAGCAAGGCCAGACCCGTACGGTCACATTAACAGCCATTCTCTATTGCTGTCTTCTAAACACAGCGGCTGCCTAGAAAGCAGCTGCCTGTCTGAAGTAGGAAATGAACACTAGATCGCCATTTCTGAACTCTGCGTACCTCGGCCTCGTGGTCTATTGAAGTGATTTCCTGGAGTTACAGGACTTATTACCTTTCCAACACACTGGGTCCTTGTAATTTCCAGCCTTGAGCTCATATTACTGACCAAGGCTCAACTCCATGTGGCAAAACTTTGCAGGGTCTTTTTGAGCGATTGTGAGAGGCAGCTTTCTATCATCAAGACAAAGATCCGAGAGAAAACAACTTGAAGTAGGAAAGATTAATCCAGATTCATGGCTTTAGAGATTTCCACCTATAGTCTCTTGTTCCTGTGGTTTAACACTATAGGTGGGGGCAGATGATGCCTCAAGGTTGCTCATCCTGACTCAGCAGGAAAGAGGGAGAAGACACATTTGACATGTACCAATACATTGATGCTTCACACAACTTCCCAATATTTTACTGTACTATGAATGCATCAATATATCAATTCATTGATTACTTGAGAGCACTTATAATACAATCGATTCCCAAATGTCAACATTTCAGACAATGTCTACAAACACATGAGCCTTTGGTGGATATTTTCTTTCCAAAGCATGGCAGAGGCCACACTCCATTGGTGAGTATTTGAGTGAACTGCCAACTGGCTCAGCACCTGTTCCCAACCACACACATAGTCACCTCTCTTCCATCCCTTTCCTTTGTAATGGTTAAAAAGGAAAATACTCCTGTCTTTCTTTACACTAAGATGTTTACATCCTCTGTTGGAAGGCATTTGGTGTCTGCCCTAGTTCTATTCTGCTTTTCAAAGATGGAATGTGACCCATAAACTGATATCAACACTTTCCTCCCTACCTTTCTTAGGCCCAAGTGTTTTTTGGTTTTTTTGCTTGTTTGTTTACGGGTCACATTCCATCTTTGAGGGAAGTCAAAGAAAAGAAGACACTTGAAGTAGAAAATACGATGGAACACAGACATCTTTCTGGCTCACTCCTAGGCCGATGCTTAGCAACTGTCTTACGTGGCCTCAAGATGATACTGACAACAGTAGTCTTAGCCCTACTGTTGGCCCTACATCATTAATAATCAAGATAATCTCCATGGATATGTCTTCCGGCCAATATGATCTAGGCAATCCCTTAGGAAAGAATCTCTTCTTTGATGTCTCTAGGCTGTGACCAGTTGACAATTAAACTAGCTAGCCTCATTTTGGGAATCCCCAAAACAACAACAAAAAAAAGAAAAAGAAAAGAAAAGAAAAGAAAAGAAAAGAAAAGAAAAGAAAAGAAAAGAAGAAAGAAACGGAATGCTAGAAAAGCATTTCCTTTGAATATTCTTTCTAGAACAATATTTATTTATAGTTCATAGACAAAGAGCTTCCCTGTCCTTTAGCTCTTTATCTTTCCTTGTAAATTCTTAAAGAAACTTTCCTTTGAATCCTATGGGGCCTTCCAGTCATTTGAGTAGGAGGCCACCAATTAACAAAAGAAGAATTCTACGTATAGAAATCAATGTGATTGGCCAATCAACAGACCACCCAGGATCTCAGCATGCAAACACAAATCATTAAGAACAGCTTTTAGGTGGTTATTTATACCTTCTTTCTGATTACTTGAAATTTTGTAACTCTGGATAAAAGTTTGAAACCAAACTAATGAGGCTAACTATATGAAAAGCAAACCTCTGTGGGCTCATTTGTTCTGTGAGTTCAAAAACACATCGAGTTTTCTAAACATAACTCTTCAGAATTCTTTAATTATTGTGTTCGTATGAGGTAAAACGAAAACATCCTGCACTATGATGAGGGTAGCTTGTGTTGCTAAACATTGAGATGTTTGCCATTTTCCTTAAACAGATGTTCCTATATTCTGGGTTGGAAGTATTTCACTTGAAAAAAAAAAGTAATACTTTGTTTTCAGTACTTAAGAATACTTCCACAGCACTGTGTCTTCTAAATAAAAGCTATTTTTTTTCCAACATAATTTGTTTTATTTTATGTTACCCATAAATTTTTATTTAATTTAGATTCCTATGATATACAAGGCACAGTGAATTATATTTTGTTACGGTAAAAATCCATGGTTCATGGATATTTACTTATAGATGCATGTTATGTACAATAGAAGTAAATATATATGCATATGCATACCACGTATGAAAAACTCTATCCATAAGCATATATTTATATTATAAAATACATATTCTATTATGATAATTAGACAGCAGATAATCATTTCCTGGTTCTTTTGTCAGGGGTTTATTTTTGTTGTTTGTATGATTAGCTTTGTGTCTCCCACAAGTTTTTTTTTTCATTTAAATTATGTTACAATGAAATGTTTACAACATATAAGCTTTACAATCTTCATCTTCATTGCCAAAAAATCATCAACTATTTAAATGATCAGTAATAATTTAATTTGATATTATAGTGAATCTGCAATGTTTTGTAAATTTTAGTTGTAAATATTTGTTTCAAATTTAAATAAGATGTCACAAATATTCAAAATTATCTGAACTGACTCTTGATCCTTAGTGCTAACATACAAAACTTGTGCTTTTCTCTACATTCTGTTTTCAGCTCTCTCCTCCTGTGTCCACCCCTCCCCTTCTCTACATCGTTCTAATATTTCTTTCCCTGCCTTCCACGTCCATACAACTTGTGTGAAGTCAATTTCCCCAAACAAACTACATGTGTTCAACATTAAATAATGCGTTAATTACTGTATATATATATATATATATATATATATATATATATATATAGTATTTATTGTATATATTGCATGCATGTGTGTGTGTGTATGTATGTGTGTGTGTATATATATTGCATCTCCTAAGCTTTATAGGTGAAATAATTCTCATTGTTTCACTTTTTAAGACAAAAACTACAGTTGTGTGATTTCTTTTGAATTTTAGTTCTGCACAATAAGTAGCTCTGTAGCAATATTTAAGATCCACAAATTATTCTTGTAAGTATTATGATGTAATATAAGATTTTTGGTATGGAGAAACAGGAATGAAGAGGGGCTTCTATATCAAGTATAAATTACAAAAGTATAAATAAAAAGAAAGAAAAAAAGGAAGAAAAGACAGACAGAAAGAAAGAAAGAAAGAAAGAAAGAAAGAAAGAAAGAAAGAAAGAAAGAAAGAAAGAAGGATAGATTCATTCTCACTATAGACTCTTCATGAATTAAAATTGGAAACTTATTTGACTTTGAATGCTTTCAGTATAATTTTGTTTGTAACCAAAAATGACTTTATCATCTTGAGTTGGGATAGCAGAGAAATGGTATTTCAGGATCATATCAAAGCAGAGGAATATCTGACAAAAGAGAGGCTCTATAACTGAAGACTTGTGAAGTGCAAAATTTTAAATGTACATTTAAATGAACACTGTATAATATAAATTTAGATGTTGAAAATTATATGATGTTTTTCAACACCATGACTAAAATAATGAAAAGAAACAAAATACCGTTTGACTATATTGCATAATCTTTATACTAGAAAACAGAAGTAATACACATTTAATTCTTCAAGTCTAGGAATTAAACAATGGCAGAGTCAATTAAGTAAGCAGTTTGAAGAATATGACCCTAAAATAGAAGCAGAATATGAACATATCCTGAAGACTAAAGTTATAAAATGTAAGCAGAATATGAAGACAGGGATAAATTTGCTGCTTGAACTGGTGAGGATTGGATAGTTAGTATCTCTTCTAGCACTTGCGATATACCACAACTGCTGTCAAAGACAGATACTGTAAAAAAGAACTTTATAAAGGAAATTAGAGCCTAGTAACCTTTATTTTCTCATCTTATCAGCTAGACTCTGGAATAGAGGACCATTCAGCAAGCTGAATAGTTCTTTAAGATGTTTAACTGATTCTTCAGAGATCAAAAGCTAACAGATTTACTGTTGCAAAGTCCTGAGTAATAAGATTATTTCTACATCCTGAATCTGTGTGGGTTAGCAGTGTGTTCTCTAGGTATAAATTCAAGAAAATCTCTACTCTGCTTTCTTCTCCTTGTACTTGCTGACAGTATGGGCCCAGTTTAAATGGGTAATAGAACTGAGTCATTAGTTACCATTTCTTCAGAGTGGGTAGCAGTGGATAATAACATTTTTCTAATCACTAGGTAGTTCTCTTGAAATGGAGAACTTTCAAGTATATTGATGTTTCTCATAGCTGTTTTCCATTAAATATAGAAGCACTAAGAAAGCCAAGAACAGAGTGTTTTCCCACTTCTAATCTCTTCTTACAATATTCTTAAAAATGACTTATTGTATTTTAAATAAATTAAAATAACAAAAATCAAAACCTTTAGGAATTGGATAGAGTAAGTTTTCCTTAGAATTGCATTGTCTCTGAACAAGATTTTAAGAAAAGTATTTTATAATAAAATAATATTAATATGATGCATAAATGGAATGCTGAAATACAGAAGTGACTATTATCCAGAGTAATAATTGCTAATACAGCCATAGTTTAGATGTGGTTTTAGGAGAAAGTCTGTTTATATGCATATATTAAAAGATAATCAGAGTACTAAGGAAGAATTTGTTTTTAAAAAAAGCAATCTTATGCATTGGAGTTTGCTGTAGAGACATTTTAATATACCAGTAGTGGTCACTAGAAATAGGTTAAATATAAAAATTTTGAAACTGGATCACTAATTACTTGGCTATCAGTGAAGACCTTATCATTGGAAGTTGAAAGATGCCAGATGAGATATGGTGCCCATGTCATTGTTTATGTAGTAAAGCAATTGTTAAAATGACCACTGGTTATATACTGGAATAGGATACTGGCATAAGAGAATGCACTGCATGCTACATTAACTCAGGCATTTGAAAAGTACAGAGGAAGTAGTAAAATAAAGACTATAAAATTGGATGGCTGTTGATGGGTGCTCTTGATATATTGGAAAAAGCAATGTGAGGCTTTTGTTGATCAATAATCCATTTAAGCTACGTGTGAAAGCCAGATACCATCTTAACAGCATACAAATAGGGACCTTCTTACCTTGTAAAACTGGCCAGGAGGAAAGATAGACTACTCGGCTCAAAACTTGATGCAAATTACAGTAGAACTTGATTGAGTTGAATTGTCAAATGTGACACAACTCCCATGTCAAGAATGAGACTTTGATTGACAAGCTGCAAGACTTAAATTAGAAATGGAGGTAACTGGATAGATATAAAGGGTTAACAACTTAAGATATGGATAGCACAGTCTCCCTGACATTTTGATGATCCATCCACATCACCATTTGTGGACTCAGAGTCCATGAACTTCATAGGATGAAGTACCCAGCATAGCTCATCTCAAAAGCAGAGGGCATCTCTACTGGGCAGCAAAGACCAAGGAAACTTAACCTTGAACTTCTTCACTCCAGTACTCTGAGAAACCAGTTCCTGTGTTTGACAAACTACCCAGTTCCAGCTACGTTGTGATTGTAACACCAATGCCAGACTTTGATGGCACATTGTGAGAGTCAGTCAGCCGAGTCTGATGAGGACATAGTAAGCAGAGAAAAGAAGTAACATTCTGAGCTGTGCCACAGCTAAACCACATTTACTGGGAAGGATGCTGCATCATCCCAAGATAAATCTACATGAATAGTATAGGAGGCAGAAGACAGAGATAAGTTTTGGTCTCAAGGACAAGCTCAGCAGTGACACTGTGTTTTGCCACAATAACCTTCCACCATATGTTCTTTCAGGAAATGGGATAAGTCAGAATCATGAGTTAAGATTTTAGTTAAGCTGGTTGGTCTCCGTGGACCACTATGGATACAGTGATGCATCCTAGAAAGTTTGAGTCTTCAACGATGAGTCGTTAAAATGCTATTAGTCCCCTTCAGTGACATGCAGGTATGATTTTGTCTCAGGTTCAACTCCTCCTCCAGTGTGATCCATGTTCACTGACCGGTTCATGTGCAGATACAAATGGCAAAGCCTCCGGTCTCACTGTGGAAATCTCTGGATGTCACTTGCACTTGTAAATTTGATGGAATCAAGGAGTGCCTTTACTGTACTGAATCACACTGTGTTATCTCCCACTGCAAAGCACAGCTCTTCCAGCTTGTAGAGATATGGAACTTTACTGTTGTCCCTGAAGCCTACCACATCACTAGTTCCTCAGAGTTGTCCCCACCCTCACCCCCAAGGAAATCTAGCAAAAGAAAAAGCCACTAATGTTTGAACTTATTGATTAGTGATGATCAATCTTCTCTATTTTTTACCTCCTAATATTCCTTCAGATGGAAACTTTCACTTCACAGAGACCAGAACTAGCACTTGAGGCCAAGGTCATGGACGTGGTACCTTTCTGTACATACTAGCTGTATACCCATAACTAAGTCACCTTGATGTTTTAGTCCTGATGGCTGCATGTATTTCAGTTTTGGAAAAAGGAGAACTTTATTCACTTCATATTTTTGGGGAAGACAAAGTAGAATACTTTCAAAATAAGCTATTAAAATTATTCAAACATTTTATTATAATTTATTATCCCCTCTCTCCTATAACACATCTTGACCCCAATCATTCCTTCCTTCCATTAATCCCAGCTCCGTCTTTCTCTGCTCTGCCCCAGATCCTCTCTTCCCCTCAGAAAAGAGCAGGCCTCCCAAGGTTACACCCAAAGCATAACAAGGTAGAACAAGGTCTGGCAGGAGCTCCTACATCAAGAATGGACAAGGCAGCCTAGCAGGAGGGAAAGGATCCCAAGAGCAGGTGAAGGGGTCAGAGACCCCTTTCCCGCTCACTCTAGCTTTTAGGAGTTCTAATTCTAATTAGGATCCTAATTAAAGATTAGGCTCACAACCAAAAACTCAAACTTCTAACATTCAGCGTTTTAAATCTAATTTAATTTAAGTCACCTGTCTGAATTACCTGAAAAAATAATCTAAAGCATCATCTTTCTCAATGAGAGAGTCCCTTCATTTGGTTTTTAGAGTGCTATTCTCAGATTATCAACTTCCCCTGTGGTTATAATTTTAAAGAGAAATTACTGATGAAAAAATGACCCAGCTACTCAAGTTGTAGACGACAACCTGACTTATTTAACAGAAATGATAGTAATTTCAGAAGTATTTTATTGAACATAAAATGATAATGGACAAAAATGGCCAAAGTCTAAATGTAAAATTCAATGAGTTTCATATATATATATATATATATATATATATATATATATATATATGACCAACCACAAAACAAATTATATAAAATATTTCTGTCATCAAATGTTCTCATGTGTCTCTTCTCATTTGTGTCTCCATCTAAAGGTGACCATCATTAAGTCTTTCAGAGTGATAGATCTGTTACATCTTTGACTTTCTTGTGAGTAGGATTAGAAAGCGTATACTCATTTTTAATTTCTTTCCCTATATGTGTCTTTGAAGCTCCTTAATTTTACTGAGTTTAGAAATAGTTTCTTCTGTCGTATTTCTGTGGAACTGTGGTGTGGGAAGAAATATGTTTGTGTTGTACTGAGTGGGACATTTTTGAATAATTTCATTTGGAAGCTTGGGATACTGGGTTTAGAGTGAGGAGTGGGAAGTGAATTTGTAATTGTGTAGACAGATATTAAACTCACCTAACATCAGAGGCGAGTTCATGTTTCAAGAGAAAAATCAGCTTGTGACTATGGCAATGGTTCTCAGGTATAAAGTATGAATACCTGAGACTACTCAGCCCTGGGGAGGATTCAATTAGACTCCATAGAGACATAACCTGGATTTCTTTATATCCTTTTACCAATTAACCCACTACTTTTTGGAGAAAACCGACTTCTTTCTCATGTATAAGCAGACAAGGTTTATTTTCCTTCCTCTATTTCTTATAAAACAGAGTTAAATGTTTTTGGAGTGGGGTGGTGTATTCATGCCAGTGTGGGCAAGTGGGTGAGGGAGCCTGTGTGCAAGCAGGCCAATGCAAGAGGTTGCCACTGGCTAGCCTCCAGTGACATTCTTGAGGAGCTGATCACCTTGTATTTAGGGACAGGGACTTTCACTGGCCTCCAATTTTCCTGCAAGGCTGAGCTGGCTGTCCATTGAGCTCCTCTTTCCACTGCCCCATTGACAGTGCCTGAATTTTTTACATAAGTATTAGGAATTGAACTTGGGCTTTTATGCTTCAGTTTAGCGATTTCAAGCTTAAGAACGTACGACCTGGTCTCATCGCCTCATCCCAGGAGTAAGTTGGGAATGTGTTACAGTAATCATTTGTTTTCAATAGTAACTGTGCATAAGCCAAACAAAATGTCTTCTTGAATGTACTCTGGGGTGAAAATGAACTAATGATATGGCACTGCTAGCGTCCATTCTATTAAATCGTAATTGTTCAACTTATGTTTTTAGTGAATCCAATCTTAAATAGTTTCCAGTTTGTAATTGTAAGGAATAAAGCTGCTAAGCTATTTCCTTCCTTCCTTCCTTCCTTCCTTCCTTCCTTCCTTCCTTCCTTCCTTCCTTCCTTCCTTCCTTCCTTCTTCCTTCATTTCTTTCTCTTTTTTTTTCTTTTTAGATTTTTAGTTTTTAGTTTTTTCAAGACAAGGTTTTTCTGTGTAGTGTTGGCTGTCCTGGAACTCGCTCCATAGACCAGGCTGATCTTCCACTGCCTCTGCTCCTGAGTGCTGGGATTACAGGCATGGACCACCACTTTCCTGACTTCTAAGACTGTATTTTGTTAGTCGTGTAGTCTCTATTTAAAAAAAAATCAAATAAAGCAGTTTTAGAGTGAAAATCCATCCTTTAGCCATAGCATGTATTTCCAAATAACATCCCAATGGGATTTTGCCAATACACAACCCTACCAATATAAAAGTATTCTAATATTATATGACATTAGTACCATTTACTCACTCTCTCTCCACAATGTGTCTCTCCCCCGAATGCTGGGAAGATATAGCTTTATTGTATTCTCGTTTTCATAATGTTTCTTTAGAAATCAGCTATCACCTTAACATTGTTTCTTGGAAGGTAAGCTTTTAGGGTTCTTTAACTACATTTAGGATATTACTTTTGTAGTCATATCTTAGGGTTGAGTTAATTAATTACATTGATTTGTAGTTTTGGTTTCCTGGTCTTTCAAGTCAGTTTCTAAATAATTCTGAATTTTTTTCTGAATTTAATGCAGTTAATAGTGTATTGTTCTAATATATCTCTTTTGCTCCCTAGGATTTCAATTTTAATTCACTGTATATTCAAAATTGATTGCATATGGTTCTAATTGTCATCCATCAGGCATGCCTTTTTGCAATTGAGATCAGTTGCCTTCCCCATCAAATGTAGAGCCTGATCTTATTTTTATTTTTATTTTTTTTGTTTTTGATTTTCTTATTGTTTCCCAATACGTTACTATGTAATTAATTAATATGTAATTTTTTATATTGATCTAGTATAGTGGCTCTCAGCCTTCCTGATGCTGTGACACTTCAATGTGATTCCTCACGTTGTAGTGACCCCCATCCACAAAGTTACTTTTTCCGCTTCATAAATATAATTTTGATACTGTTATGAATTGTAAGGTAAATATCTGAACTGTAGATGATCTTAGGTGACCCCTGTAAAAGGATCCTTTGACCCCTAAAGGGGTCACGACCCACAGTTTGAGAACCTCTGGATCTAGTGAGTTTTAAAATTTCTATATTAGTCCTTCAATTCTAGAATATACTAGAATATTCAAAATCTAGAATATTTATCTGATCATTTATTTCCTCTCATGTTGAAATTCACCATCCATTTTTTCTGTCTTTAGTTATCAATATACCAATGATGTTCTAACAAACATTGCTAATAATTCTCCTATTTGGATATTTTTAGTATCTGCTTCCTTTAATGTTCCTTGATAGATAATGTTCTCTTGATAGAAAATCATATCTGTACGTAAACCATACATACGCAACCATATCCTTTGGTTGCAATATATGTGTTTCCTCAGATATACTGAAATCATAACTTACATTAAAAATAGAGTCTGAAAGCAGAGTTCAAAAGGATTGCATTAGTACATTTGCTGAAGATATTATGAGTTAACTCATTGTGTTAATCTGCAATGTGAAGACAAAGCAGGAAAGAACTGTTTACAAACCTGAAATTTTCTCCTCAAAAAAAAAAAATGTCAGTAACTTGACCTTGGACTTCATACTCACCTAGACTTAGAGATATAAGCTTATCTTGTATATAATATATCCAATCTATAGTGTTAGTTAAAATAGTCTGAATAATTAAGACACATATATAGTAATAATTTTTTACAAATATAAGATAGACCTTATGTAAAGGACCTATTTTGATCAGTATTATCATAATATTCATTAATTTTCTCCCAAACATATTTAATTAGCTGATAATCCTCTCTGTCAAAGGAAGAATCTGGATCTTTACTGAGTTTTAATTTCATTCAAAAATTAGTAAAAACTTCCTTTCTGCATTGCTTTATTCTCTCAGTTTCTAACGATTCAATAATGTTAAAAGTTAACAGTAATGGAGTAAGCATGATTGTTTATTTCAAGATATCTGCTACCCAATCTGAGCACAGCTTAGAATAAGCACAATTGCATATTGGCCCTTGGCTACCCACACGTGAAATGTGAAAACAGTTTATAAAGAAATACAGGCACCTTATAATGTTTCTATATGTAATGTAATATATATGTATGTATCTATATGTAATGTAATGTATATCATCAGAATATATATTTAATATATATGTCATCAGAAAAGAAATTATCTTTATGTTTCTCAGAGAGAAATACTTCACTTAAACAGAATTTAGATTCTTTTCCTTCCTGGTATATCAAATCAAACATGTTCCTGTTGTGTTTGTTTCAGATATATGTGCACTTTAGAACTATTATGCAATTCATATACTATGTAATATTATATTATAATTATAAAATATCATATGTTAACATATATGTGTGTATGTTTTCAGCTACATGAAAGCTGTAGAGTTTATATATGATGTATTATACAATCTGTAATTATGTAATTTGATAAGATAGTACACACATCTATGAGTCATGCTGCATGAAAACTCCAGAATTACTACAGAGTATATAATAGTGTTATATATAATAGAATACCAGCACAATATAATACATAAAATACATGTGTGTGAATCTGTGTGTGTATGTGTGTGTTTATGTGGCAATGCTGTTTAGTATGTCAGGCTGCATAATCCATAATTTTAATTATGACTAATTTTATATAGATGCCAATCTGCCTAAAGTTTCTGGAACACTACAGCAAGCAAATCATCTCAAATCTCAATGTAAATATGAGGTACCTCATGCCTTCTCACAAAAACATTTATCAGCACATATTATACTACACATCATTCTAAGAAGCAGCAACATATCAGGGAACAAAACAGACATAAATCCTTTTCTTTTAGGTTTTACATCAAAATGAAGAAGTAGGCAGCAAGCAAGCAGGATGTATAATGGATATACAAACATACTATATTATGTTAAAACGTGATAAATACCAAAAAATACATATGTAGGTGAAGGAGCACTGCATGTGTATTAATGTATTGGCATGGAAAGAAGGAAAGGCCTAAAACAAAGAAAATAAGGATGACAGATGTAAGACAAAGGTAAGGACAAGTAACAATGATGAGGAATGATCAGGCTTTGAATATATCTTTCAGTTAGCATCCTAAAGATCTAGCAATTGAGCAGGGGTGGGAGCATATGATTGAGCATCAGAAATTGCTCCTCATATTTTGATTTGAGTGTTTAGGAGAATAGTAGGATTTAACTTGAAGGGTTCAGAGTAGGCAATGTGGATTGGGTATCTCATAGACAAATAAAATGAAGATATATAAAAAGCAGTTGGATACATAAGTTTAAGATAGAAGAATCATAATTTTGTACAAATTTTTGTGGTTTCATTTTCTTCCTTTTGATGATTTAGTGCATTCACTATTTCTGATTATGAAGGTTAGCTTCATGGGAGGTTGACAAGGAAAGACTTTAGAAACACTATAAATAAATAGATGAAAATAGACAAAGAGGTCCCAAGAAAAACAGAATGCCTTAGTGTTCATATATTGCTCTTAAGTATTGGAAATAGTCATTCATTGGGTGTACTCATGTGAGTTTCATGGGAGACCAGGTTAAAATACAAATAATACCTCTGACTGGAGTGAGTCTAAGAGATACCAGGATCTGCAGAAATACTCAAAGCAATGAAAGCAATGCTGTTGATGTTTCCAAACCATGTAGAAAATAAACGTCTTTGTCAACATAAAAGTTTGGATTATTAGTGGAAGAAGATAGCTTCCGTTGGCTCAAGTGAAGATTATTGGCTTTGAATTTGTGCCACATTTTGGCAGTAGCACCATAGCTAACATGGTTTCTGTCATTATGCATAAATATTTTCTGGCCATTCTGTCTTGTCAAAGCTGCTACATTATTAGTGAATTCTTCCATAATTGCATCTATCTGCTAATGTTCACCATCCCCTTTAATCTAAATTTCGTAATATTTTAAACTTATATCTCCTTTCAGATTCCAATGTATTCTGGTGTAGAGGAATAGGCCTGTGTGAAAGCTAGGAAGGGTCTGTATTCCAGAGGTCTATATGAAGGAATCACATTCAGAAACCAGTATGGACCAGATGGAATGTAGAAAAAAATGTTATGAGTGTTTGCACACACCTTTAATCTCAGTATTCAGAAAGCAGTGTTGGTCCACACCTTTAATCCCTAAGGCAAAAACAGAATGTGCAAACAGACACATGAAGCAGAGCTCAAGAGTCAATGTTACACAAGAAGTGACAGAAAGGTCAGTGCAGGACAGGTAAAGTGACTAATTAGAGGAATAGTTAGTTAGCAAAGAGTCATTGTGAGGACACATCCAACTCTCACAATATAAAAGCAGGCTCTCAGCTCAGAGAAGAGTCATTTACAGCAGTCAGTTACAAAGGCAGTATGAGGAAAGCAGTCAGAAATAGCAGTATGAGAGAGACAGGGGGACAAGACACAAAGACAATGAAATGGTCTGACTGAGACAGTATGGAGCAGTGAGTTACAGAAGCAGGCAGGCTTGGAGAGATACAGACACAGAAACAGCTGTGCATAAGTCAGTATCAGATAGACTAAAAGAGCAAGTCAGTTGAAGCTGAGCAGAGCAATTCAGTTTGAGGCAGTCAGAGAATCAGCCAGAATTTGCCAATTAGAAGAGTTTGGTCAGAAAGAGTAAGCTGGCTCAGAAGGTAAGTTTGAACCAGCAGCTTAGAGAAGAGTTTGGGCTGGAACAACAAGTGAATTGAGTTGAATCAGGAAAGTGAATTGGTCAGTACTTCAGTACCCCTCTAAGTTCAGAAGGAGCTAGTCAGAGTGGCTCAGTCAGCAGTAGGTCTCAGAAACTTAAGACTAGATTATGTGGAGGAGACCAAGAAGCCCCAGGATTCCAGGACAAGAACCAGTGATTGCATTAGAAAAAACAAAAGAAGAGAGAGAATGAACTGCTTTTGCCTGGAATCAATGCCTACGTGTGGTGTGAATTTACATCTGCAATCTGGTACTTATGTTAAGTTTTCTTTTATTTCCTAATTGAGGACAGGGAAAATTCTTTCTTGACTCCTAGAATGATGTATTGGAGGAACTGTGCTTTGGATACTAGTTTTCATGATCCAGTCTTAAATATCACAGTTCTTATTGGTCAGATAAATAACCATTCCTGAAAAAAAAAATGTGTTTATAAAGTTAATATGCAGACAACTGACATAAAAATTATGTTACAGAACAAGTTTGAAAAACTATCCAATCATCACTTCACTTTTAAAATGTATCCAATTTAATGCTTTTTTTGTCCTTTTGTGTTTATTTAGTCATATTTAAATCATACTTCCTGTGCAGTTTGTTATCTTAAGAGTAGCTTTCTGGCATGATTAATGATGTCATTTACTATATTTTTGAAATGATTAAGCAGAAATTGCTTATGTTTCATTAATAGCTGCATTCTGCTATTATTTTATTGTATCACCTTTCCAGACAATACAAAATGGATGGCCACCACCAATTTTATTATTTTTCTCACATTGCAAAGACATGTACAATAAATATGTGTAAGGTCTAGAAAGGCTGGGTATTGTAATGCATCTCATTTTATTTGTTTAAAAAAGACAAAATCAATATAGTATGACACTGTCAAACATCTTCTGTTGTTTGAGAATTGTTTGAGTTAACCTACTTTGGTTTCTAATAATAAAAACAGAGTAAGGCCAACTGAAGTGGAAAGTGGTTTTCATCAGGAGTAATAGAAGTTCAAACTCATGATGATATTAAGAATGTGACATTTGTGCCAGGGTCTTAGGCTTTCTCTAAAGATTACCATCAGGTACAACTCATCTCCAAGAAGGTCACAGTTTTAAAGTCAGAGGAAGAAATGTCTTATTAGCTTAGCTTGAGTGAGTAGCTGTAAATTCACAGGAAATTTTGACCATTAAGAGCTTATTCAAGTTAGAAGATCAAAAATCATCTGGAAGTAATAAGGCCATTTTCACAGATATCTATCAAGAGTAACTTTTGGAAATATTTTAGATTATTACATACATTTACCATATATTCACTAATTTAATTTCTTATTGATGTGTTAATGAGGATTAATATTATTTATTAAATTTCTATTTGTTTATATATAAAATAATTTATGCTAGTGTTTATCAATGCACTTACGAGTGATAAATGATAGCGGTGTTGACAATTGCATTAGTATACTATGATAATATCTTTGGTCCAATGCAGAACAGGAAATAAATTTCATTGAGGACATCTTTTAGTTTCTCAAAATCCTAAGACTTCATATTTGTTGAATGTTGGCCAACAAATGACCTTAAGATATTAATCTCTCAGTTTTTAGATATAACACAGAGCAGTTACCTAAAAGGAAAAGTTTAAAGTCTTGTTACCATTCCTTAAGCTTCTTAGTCTTTAGAAAGCAATGTTTTCATTTATTAATTATTTATTTATATTTTTGATAGCACTTCTTCAGTTCAACAAAATGATAAATAGCAGAATATTACTGGAGTTTAAATATTTCCGAGTGACAAATTCTTCTCTCCCTGCTGTTTACAAGTAAAACATTCTCTACAAATAATACATTACATTATCTGTCCTCTTTATCATAAAGCCATGTTGAATACTTGTAACATTTATAAAAAGACACCAACTGATTGCAAGATGAGCGTTACCCTTGAGCAAATTATGAGCACATTTATTTCAGTCTTGTGCGTTTGAAACTAATTTTCTGGTAATATCAAAAGTGTTCATAGAATTAACTTCCTGTCACTTCAGCAGTATTCAAGTGAATATTTTATGATTTTGCATTGCTGTATTTGTCTAGAGTTGTGACATGATCGAGTCATTCTCTGAGGGAAACACATTAATAATTAAACTCTGTCCAATGTGGAGTGCTGGGGATGACAGCATAATTGTACATTTCCAGAGACCATCTTGCATGCTGGAGAAAGAGAATTGCCCCGCCACCATTTAAATGTCAATTTCAAATTCTTTCTAAACTAAAACAGTGCTTTAGAGGAAAAAAGGGGAAGAGGGGGAGGGGATACGGTTGATGTCAAATCTGGAATGTTCTCTTTACTTTCTCTTTATTTAAAAATGTGAGCTAAATGTGAATAGCCTCCTTCCCTCTTTCCTTCTCTTTCCGCATTAACTGTCAGTTAGAAGTTCTTTCTTTTGGCAACATAACGCCATCCTGGGTTTTGCAGCAGCACTGTTTAAATGATAGATACTCCTTGCATAGATTAGCTCCGTAGGAGAGACTGCTGCTGACAACAGAGCTTTGATTGCTTTCAGCTCTGAGGTTTGAGTCTTTTTTAACTTAGATAACCTTCGCAATAATTTAAGATTTTAATCCACTTCCCAGTCAAACAGGGGTGGATGGATCACACTAGGTGGCTTATTTACGTTTCCTGTTAGGATTCTTAAAATAAAGTTATTGGATTTCCGGAAGTGAGATTTAAAACTTTTTTCTGAGGCTCATACATTATACACATTAAAACTCACTTTTTTGTGTTTCTTACCTAAACAAATTATGCTTCCGAATTCTGACTGGAGAAAGCCTACTAAGCCTGAATTCGACACAAACCAAGGTGAAAAGCAGGGAAACGATCTGAAAATAGGTGGAAGTGAAATTTGCAGTTAAGTATAGAGTCAACCTCTCAATTGAATACGATTTTGTTTTGAATATACACATTCTTTAGAAATAATAGATATTTTCATATTATCTACTATTGGCTGGACAATTGCGTAATTTTACAAAAATCCTACTTTCAAGAATTAATTCCAGAAACATAACGGTGTGACTGAACCACAGTGGATAGTCTGTGAGTCAGTGGCTGGTTGTCGTTGTTGTTTGCTGTTTGTTTGGTTTCTTAGGTTTCTTAATTACTTTTCTTCTCTAATACAATACATCCGTACATCTCATACAATAGAATATATACAATACATACATACAATACAATACTCCTCCCCCCTTCCTCCACCCCTACCCATTCTCCTCTCTCTCAGATCTTCCCCCACCTGCTTCTCCCCAGAAAAGAACAGCAGTACTCCCAGGATTAATGCTCAAACAGTTCATATCACAACAAGATGGAACAAGGCCAGGCACCACTCCCTATATCAAGGGTGGACTAGGAAACTCAACAGGAGCAAAAGGCTCCCAAGGTTCCCAGAGACCCCCCAACTTCATTCTGTTTTGTTAATAAGGAAAATCATAGAAATCAATCTCAGTAAGTGGAAAAAAATAAAAGATTTGTTAAATAAATAGGATTGCTTACATTGTTAAATATTTTAATGGTGCAATTGAAACATTTCAATGCCTAGAAAACCGATCATTCATCTTTTCCCCATTTATTTGTTTATTCAATCTACAAATACTCATTGCATACACATTGAGTGCAGTCAGCATTTTTAATAAGGGGAATATTAAGGTACAGAGAACACCCCTAGTTGAATGGAGCAGCATTGCAGAAGAGAAAGAATAGTGGCAAATGCAAATACAGTCAAAATACAGTCAAAGAGAGTCAAGTAAACTGAAGAATGGAAGGGTCATAGGACTATTCACATGGCCAGTAAAGATTTCCAAAAGCTGAAAAAGATTTACATTCTAAGATGTCTTGAAGCAGAGTTCTCCAAAGTGAGAGGCTAAGAAAGACTGGAGTGGAAGGTGGTCTACTACAGGTGAGGAAGACTTAGCAAGAAGGGGAGGTGACCCCAGGGTGTGAGGAATGCAGCAGAGTCAAAGCAAAGCCTAGAGCAGCCACCAGAGCTGCAGCCTGTCAGCCACTGGGCAGGAGCGCAGACTTCATCCGCATCGCCTGGGAAGGCACTAGAGAAAGCTGAGCAAGGGACTAAACTGATCTGATTTTGGAAAACATGATATTCACAATGCTGTAAGTGGAACAAAACAGGAAAGGCAGCCCTGAAGCCTTACTGTGAAGAATAAGGACATGTGCTGGGACTTAGTGTATTTTGTTATTAAAAAAAATTATTATTATTTAATTACTTTCTTTTACACAATATAATTTTACCATATTCTTCCCCCTCCCTGAACCGGCGTCTGCATCCGCCTCTTCCCCCATCCATCAGGACTTTTTTCCCTCTGAATTCTGACGTCTACAGGGTCAGAGGGATAGGCCAATCTCCTTACTTCACGATTATCTTATCTGACTGCCTAATTTATGTAACCTTGAAAGAACTGTCAGATGCATGAGTGAATTGATATTAAAAAAGAGTAAATATTTTGATTTATGTATATAAAAATCACTTATTTTCATTTTAACTTCAGATTATGACTCTGCCATTATGTTGCTGATTCATTTTGCCAGGTGATCCAATTAGCTAAGGAGTTCTAGGGTTTGGGAGGAATTACGTTTAGCTAGAGAGTTAGTTCTATGAGATTTGAGCTTGTAGAATATCCAGAAATTCTGTGTGTGTATGTGTGTGTAAAACTTTGTATTATATGGCTATTCTTAGATTTTCACAATATGGATAAATAAAAATATAGTTGGATGGTAAAAGATAGATAATAGATGACAGGTAATGGAGGTAATTTGCTAGGTTTGGCACTTCAACTGTAACAAACCATTAGAAATCCATCGATCAGGGGCAAACAAGGTGGTTCACCTCTTCACCAAGTCTGATGATCTTCATTCTAACGCAGGATATACATGACCAGAGGAAAGCTGACACTTGCAAGTCATTCTCTGATCAACACAGGCATTTCACACCCTCCCTCAGGAAATAAATGTAACATTGTTGTTTTAAGACAGGGTCTCACTATATGGATAAGCCAAAAATTCTCCTTGCAATGCAGGCCAGACTAGAACTCAAAGAGATCTACCTGCCCCTGCCATCCCCCTAACCCTGGGCTGGGATTAAAGATGTATGTTCACAGGCCCACAAGCAAAAAATTAAAGATATATTTTAAAAAAATCAAAATTCACTTATTATTTCAGAATTGGATGGCATTTCTTCTTTGCAGTAGTCAATATCAAAAACAAAAAGGTCACAAAATATAAGGTGTGTATCTGTGAATTCTTTTTAGACTTCTACAAAACTACAATTGCCAAATCTGGGTCTCAGAATACTCTACGGCAAGGGATTGCAATTGCTATTTTTATATTGCTTTTGTTAGCAATAAGTTCTAGAAGAAAGAAGCAAATGACAAAACACCCCTCAGCAATTTTTGGAATTTATTCAGAAAACCATCTTCCAGACAACATTTGTTGTCAAAACAATTGCATACCTTTCTCCACATTCTACATCTGCATTGAAGCACCCTTGTGAAGTGATTGCCAACCTCTCAAACAATCTACAAGTACTGGATTTTATTATGATCACTGCCCTACACTAATTTGCCACACATGTAAGACTTCGGGTTTTAAAATTTTCTTCTGAGGTTTGGGGAATTGAGCTACATTTTATCAACAACTTCAATTAAAAAGCAATTTTGACAATTATCTTTCAAAATATAGTTCCTTTTTCAGTATGATAGGTAGAAAATAACTGTCAGTCAGGGTTTTGGGAGAATACTCGTTTAGTTACTGAAATGGTTTATCTTAAAAGAATGAAGTACAACAAAATTAGCTAACAGCCTCCAGTAACCACAGAAAATGAAATCTTTAACAGGGAGGGAGGCAGTAAGTAAATATTTGATCATTCAGATGACCTGGATCACATTGAAAATTTGTCATAATGAAACTATAGCTCAGAAGCCCTTGCCCCGTACAAGTTGGAATTATACATATACATTTTCTGTAGCCACTAATAGGTAACATTTTGTTAATCAACCATTATTGAGTTTTCTTTATAACATAGTTAGACAAGGTGTCTTGTGTTTGACAGACTATTTCCCATGTCTTTTTTTAAATGAAGTTTTGCTTATTATAAAGCATGGTTTGAGTTTTCAGGACTCTGCATAATAAGACCTTGAAGAGCTGATTTATTTTTGTTTGTTTGTTTCATTGTTAATAGAAAGTAATCAATCGGTTTCATTAAGTTTGGAATCTTTTAAGAAAAAGATCTTATTTTTTACTTCAAAGCTGGTTTTAGGAGCCACAGACCTGTTATATTTTTCTGATGTAACACTATGAGAATTATGAAAATGTTATTTGTCTTTTAGGAATGGCATAGAATTTGATTGTCTTTGATTATAGAACTGTCATAACCATAATAGAGAATCAAAGCCTGGTCTATTTAGGGACCAGTCCTCTTCTTCTTACACTAGAGCATCTTTTGTTTTAGAAGTTTCCTGAAACAAGTATTGCCTCCTCTTAGTACCTCTACACAGTCTCTCCTTGACTTTTTCATGTATTTGAACACTTTAAACTGTTAGTTTTTATAACTAAAAAATAATATAACCATATAGGTGAACAATCACAAGTATAACTATGCTTGAAAATTAAATATCTTATGACTTTCTTTGATACTCATAGATCCAGGTGAACTTTCTACAGATAAACAACTTTCATTTGTTATACAAGTATACAGAAAATTTCTCATAGACATTTATCTGTCTGATTTATCAACCTCTATCTTCTGGATCATCAGAAATTTATACTCAAGGTCAATTACTTTTCTTACTAAATAATAAAGTTGAATATCTTTCCACACACATATCAATAAAATTAACATTAAAAATGCTATGCTATCCCCTTGCTTGTTGAGAATATCATGTTGAGATACTGAGAATAACATGAATGACTTTTTTACAGGCAGATTTCTGAGGATATAGAGTGAACCTTGCGTACAGAGCTTTATGTTCATGTCTCATTACAGTCACCTATTAAAAACAAACAAAACAAAACAAAAGCAAAACACAAACTTCCAACATAGCCTGCTTTTCTGGTTTTAACACTCTTCTCAGTTTTTGTCAGGGGGAAGTTGACATGATTTTCTCATTCACGCAACAGTATATGGCGTGTACAGGCACCCCATTAGAGACAACTTAATTTTCTAAGAAGTCTGAAGTCAAAAGACTGGTGTCCACCTTCACAACTTTCTAGGTGTTTATGTGCTATCTCTGTCCAACACTTTGATGACCTCCAGGGTAGGCATAAGAGCAGTACAAACCATGGGATCTGTGCACAGTGTACAAGGCCAGGCTTAATTGAATGTGATCTTGAGAAGTATGAGTTGCCATTCTACCAATTTTACCTGCCTCATTTTAAGAGCTTCTTGGCAATGTTACAGATTTCTGATGAGTTTCTATTATATTTGAAGGCCTTGATCAAAAAAATAGTTTTAAAAAACTAAGTTGTTTCATATCGCCTACTGAAATGAATTGCTTTTTTTTTCTCCTGTCCATTCTGAATTATGCACAGATTATCATTAGTGGATTTTCAACTTTTCTTTATTTTTTAAAATGATCTCAAGTTTTTATATTAATGATCTGTTGATAAAATATGTCATATGGTTTTTCCTTTCTGTGTCCTGGAAAACATTCCAAGCACTTGAAGTGCCAGTTGATAGACATATGCCTACATTACCTAGCAATCCTTTGACATTTTATTTGAGGGCAACCATCATTATGATAATCTTTCCTATTGCTGTAATTGTCATTCAGATCAGTTCAGGTATTTTAGTGTTTGGGTGTGCTTTATAGCCTTAGGGGCTATATATATTCTTATATTCTCTTTCTTTTTTATTTTCATGATTTATAAATGAAGATTTATTTGCAAAGGGCTGAATCAATCTTATTCTTGAAATCCTTCTCAGACTTCTCTCCATCTTCTTACTAGTTATCCCTGCATTTCTTTGTGTATTTCAGAACTGTTTCTCAACAAGTTTCCCGGTTCTCTGATGAGCATGGCCCCCAGTACACAACCCTTTTCCTAGTGGCTTTGAACTTGGCAAATATTCTGTCCTGATTTACATTGCTAAGCTCCATCCATGACCCCTCAAGGACAACTGTGATGCAAATAAGAGATTTAGTCACCACCTTATGTCTCTGATTCCAGAAGACAGTACTTTTCCAAGATTTATAGAGATGTGAATCTTCTCCTTTGCCTGTCCTTGATTGGGTCTAACTTTTACAATGCTGGATAGCAATTTATTAAAGAAACAAGTTTGGAATTGTGAATAGATTCTACTATCACAGATAAGGTTGAATTTTCTCCACATGTATGTTTTTATTATCCATATTGGCTTTACGAATCAAGTAGGAGAGGAGCCTTTATGGTGTAGATGTCTTGCTTTTCAGTTTCTAAAATTAATTTCATTCCTTCATCTATTTCTCTAATAACCTTTCTAAAGATCACTAGATTAGAAAGACATTCTTTGATGCTTTACTGAACTCCTTCCACCTCTACTTTCAATCACCACTCCTGGACTCACTTGCTTCTTGGTTCTGCATGAGAAGTGGCTGACAACAAGGTCAGGGACAAAGGCAGAAGAATATTGCCCATTGCCAATATGTCATAGAAAGCACTGTGTAGTATATAATCGGCTCGAAAATTCATTATTCTCTTTCAATACGATAAGTAGAATGTAATTGTCATTTAATCATCATTTTAATCATTCAGTTATGTACTGAAGTTGTTCATCTTAAAAGTATTTAAGAGGGCAAGCATAAGCGAACAATCCTGTGTAGGTATACAGAATAAAGTCTGTAAATTTTGGCAACATAAGCAATTGATCACTCAGATAACCACGGTTGTTAAGATGTTTGTTATGTTAACTTTTCCATGGTGAAAGTTCAGCTAAGGAGGCCTTACCTTGTGCAATCAGAGAAAACATATTTTCATTTACTGTGAGATGTAATAGGTAATGTTTGTCAACCAATGTAGTAGTGAGACAAAGACCTAACAAGTGAGGATATCTGGAAGGGAATCTGACCATCTCCAGCATGAATTATCTCTAGGGCTGGATCAAGAATATTCTGAATATGTAACCAACACAGACTTCTGACTTAGCAGCGATGACTCCATCAAGGACCATTTAATGCTTTAAAACTCTCGGTGGAGATAGTTATATTGTGTTCCCACTAAATGCTCATAATTAGGATGTAGATAGGAAGAATAGGAATAAGGCTATGAATTTCTTCTCTGGTCTATGTACACTGTTTCTCTCATAAAAAAAAAACAACAACAACTATATTTTGAGACGCCTAAAATTACTATTAATGATAATAGAACATTATGTTTCCCTCATCTCACTTCATTAAAACGATGGTGGTCAAACTTGGTTATCAACTGCACATATTGGGGAAGAAAGTATCAACTGAAGAATTCTTTTGTCAGATTTGCCTGAGGACATTTTCGTGGTTCATTTTCTTGATTGCTAGCTAGTATAGGAGGACCAGCCCACTGTGGGCAGTGCTATGCATAAGACAGGTGAGTCTGGAATTGGAAAGGAGGGTGTGAAAATGAGCCTGGGGAAACATCAGTAAGCAGTGTTCCTCTGTACTTTCTGTTTCAATCCCCTGCTTTTATTTTCCTCAGATAAGGGCTGTAACTTGTAAGAAACTCCCTAAGTTGCTTTTAGCCATGGTGTTTACACTGACAGAAAGCAAACTAGAATACCATCGACCTTCTCTAAACCTTGGTCAAGATTAAGGATAATTCTAGTTTCAGTAGATTTTAGAAATATGGGAGATCATAGATATTTATAGCAAGGGTATAGCGAACAGGTCCTTAAAGGAGAATGAGGTTAGCAAGTAGGTGCGCATGGAAGAGGTTAGTGGTTCTCAGGGACAGCTAGTTATTCATCAAAGTCCTCTCTCCTGACTATACATCTATACATCTCCATCTATACAGTTATTTGTTATTTGTCAGTTCTAATTGTTTTCCCAAAAAATAAACTTAAAAAGTATGATATCTGCTGTCCATTTAAGGGAATGTACAAACACCAAACAGGTGTGGGCAATTATTGAGCAATTATTGTGTGAGCAATTATTGGGTTCCACGATCAATCAGTTATCTTTAGATGTATATATTGTTTCACAATGGGGCTATTAATTCGGATTCTGCTAGAAATCTTTTCTGTCATGCTCGTATACATATAGAATGCACTGATCACATTCACACCTGTCCATTACACACTTTCTGATCAGATCCTCCTCCTGCTTCCCCTCTTCTTATTACTCCCCCTCTTACTTTCATGTGTTCACTTTTGTCCAGGCCTTATGCAGGTAGCCACAGAGGCAGTAAGCTCACGATTCCTATGGTCATGCTTTGTTCACAAGACACTGTTTTACAACACTCTTCTCATAACCTGGGTCTTCCCATCATTTCGCCCCTTCTTTGGCTATGTTCTCTTAAAGGGTGCTCTATCTATCCCATTTAGAGCTGAAGACTAAACAATCACTCATTCTTAGGCCTATATCTAGTTATGAGCCTGCATTAAATTTATGAGTAGTTAGGAGCCTGAAAAAACTACTTCCTCTGATCCAGGTTGGAGCAGCACATGTCTATGGGTATAAACATACATGTTTAGAAGATGGTTTGACTTCACATATATTTAGTAAATACCACTATCAGCTTCCTCCATAGAGCCTGTGATCTCCCTGGACACTAAGTTTTTACCAGTTTTAAGTGCCAGGGAAGCATTGTCTCCATGGCCAGAAGGAGACTATACATATCATCTGATAACTGTATGTTTTAATTTTCTTTAGAAACATTACTATGTATATAATTGTTTGCTCACAGGTAAGCAGCTAATCAACTTTGTTATATAAATATCGTCTTTGAATATATCACAAGTAATAAATAATGTTGAAATTACTTCCACCTTAAAACAGCAGTCAATCTTGGTAATCTATTTTAATATTTGTTTTCCTCTACTGAGAATGTAATTCTCCATCATTATGGTTTTACCTCAGCTTCCTTGTGGGGAAGTTTGGCCAAGCTCTTTCTGTGTGACCATTGGCTCCTTGATGATTTTCTTTTGAGAAATGCCATTGGAAGTATTCTGACAAACTTTAATTACACCATTTCTTAGTTTTTATTGATTATAGAAGTCTCTCAAGCATCGTAACTTATCTTTATTGTATAAGTATAGAGTTGTAAACATTTTCTCTCAGTTTGTGACATGCATGTCCATTTTTTAAGATTAATTTTTGAAAATTATATTAATTATAAATAAGTTCAACTTTTGTTATTTTCACGATCAGTATTCATTTCTGTCCATTTTAAGGACTATTTCCTTACTGAAATTCTATTGAAATATTCTTGTCCCTTGCTATTTCATTATATTTGTTGATAAGTTTAGTTTCATAATCAACATGCATGTGAATAACAACTTGTAGATTTTTATGTGGGCAAATGCTCTACTCATTAAGAAAAAGTGATGTAAGATGACACGGATGGAACTCAGAGATCATAGTGAACAAAGGAATCCCAGATTCAGGACTGTAAACTATACGATTTTCATCGGCAGAAAACTAAAATGTGTGCTTGTCAAGATGTGCACCTAAGATTTAAATACTTCACATTTAATTTGTGATTATGTTTAAAATGAGAGTGCTTGAACTGAAAACTACAGATGTGATCTTAGCGCCTCTGACACATTCCTCATAACCACCCTTCCTGTGCGTTAAGCACTTTTACTGCATTTAAAATCTTAAGTTCAAGGCCAACGTGTAGATGTTCAACATAACAAGAATGAAGACTGGAACTTGCTCACTTCCTCAAGAAACTTGACTGTGGATTTGGCTTTTCAAAACATTTTGCAAAGATGCCATAAAGAGGGAAATGCTTAAATCCTTTCTATTTTAAAATATATCTTCAATTTGCAGCTTCTTATAATTTATACTTGATTTTAGGATGAAATATTTATATTATCAATATCACTAAGTTATTTCAGTCATGAACTCCAACAGTCTAACTAGGGTCTATACTTCAAAGATGAATATAAATCCAAAAACTTTACATTTTAGGACTGTGAGAGTCTGGAGAGAATGTCTTGTAGTAGCAGCAGACATTTAGCAAAAAATGGAATTATTAGTGAATTTTCTTAAGTTTAATTTCTTCAATTGAAAAGTTTAAATTGCCTTCCAAGAATAGAAACTTTCTATGTTAATTAATTAGAGCTGCTCTAAGGTTAGTACCACAACGTGTGTGATCTATATAATTTAAATTATTTGCTTCCACACTCTATGGGTGAGAAGTGCATGCCACAGGTGGAAAGAAGATGGCTCCTTCTGATTCTGTCCCCAGCACCTGCTCTCTGATGTACCTCACACTGCATCCTGACAATGCACACACCACAGTTCAAATTTCCCCTGTTGGAAAACACACCAGCACTTGTGGATGTTGTACCCACTCCAATGGGAAGATTTTTTGACTAATCATCTTCAGAGACTATTTAAAACCAAAACTTAAAAAAGTAAAAAAAAAAAAACAAAAAAAAACAAAGATATTTCCAGGTATTAGAAAAAAATTAAAAGCAGAAATTGTGGAGAAAAGACATGCAATTCAATTTATAACACAGAGTTGACTTTATCATAAGATTAATTCAAGGAAATTGTGGTACATTTTAAAATGTTAACCTTCAACTTAATTTTTAGTGGAAAATGAATTGCTGAGAACATCTTCTAAAAATTTTTGACAAATCCACCTTAAAATATTCAAGAAGGAGTCTGTCAGAGTTCTAATTATGAATCATTATCAAAATAGTTAAAATAGACCTCTTTTGCAATTTACAAACTGCAGCACTGAATTTTGTTTATTCTGACTTTTGCTTAAAATAATATATGGAAAATGTTAAAAATACAAATAACTCACATATGAGATAAAGAAGAGATATTTGGTGCACGGTGGAAACTGGAGAGCCTTTATATTAATCATTAATCATTAATCATTAATCATTAATCCCCTTGAATAAATAGCTAATAAGATTCTAGGACTTAGATTTAGACTGGAAGTCTAAAGAACTCATGTGACTTGTATATACCTTCTACCCCATCATTCAATGTGTGCTTTAACTATTTAAACATGTGAATGTTGCTTCACTCCTCTTTACCACTCTCTCTAACCTCTCTTTCACTCCTGTCAATTTCACCTGTCCAGGCATAGCCACTTTCCTAGATCCCTACCCCTTGATTTTGTGATCCTTGGATTGGAACTTACCATGCAAAGCAAGGACTCCACCCTGTAAATTGAGCCTCAAATCCAATCAGAGACTGGTTGGTTACCCCCATGACAAAGTGTTGTTATTGTACAATTGGGTACATCTTGCCTTGCAGGTTGCTCTCCTGGTTCCAAGGGTTCAGTGCTGGGTAAGATCATTCAACCATTTTTCCCCCAAGCATCCTGCATGTCCACACTGACTCACCAGTGAGCCCCAGCCCCCTCCAGTCTCAGCATCTTGATAACATGCACACAGCCATGCCCAGCAATTTTGTATGGGTGCTGGTGATCCAAACCCCCATTCTCAGAATTTTCAAGACAAGTATTTTACAAGCTTTGCAAGTTGCTTGCAGTCCTTAAAAATAAGCAGCTGCTCTCCAGTATTTGTTCAGTTGAAGAAGAGACTAGACACAAGTGAAGCTATCCTGAGTTTTTGAAAGTGCTGCTTGCTAATTGATCAGAAATCAATTTGAACATCAGTTTCTCTATAAAATATTTAACATGTTTTTTAGGCCTATAGTTCCTTCATAGGAAGTTAGGTATTTAAATTTTATTATTTAGTCATATATTTATTTATTTATTGAGACAAGGTCTCTTGTGTTCAGGGTTGGGCTTGAATTTTCTGCCAAGGATTACCTTAAGCATCTAACAGCTTCCTGTCTTTATCTCCAAGAGTGGGATTATAGGTGCCCATAACCACTTCGTTTATATGATACTAGAGATATTGTTCAAGTCCAGCCTGTAAGCCACTCATTCTACTCATTCTTCTGCATCCCAGGTGGGCTGGCACCTAATCTCATCTCCTTTATTGATAGGCAGATAGGGTTACAAACATCTTCTTCCACCATAAAGGATGTACTGCATATGTATGGTTATAACAAAAATGTTAGTATACTCAGAATTGCTCATTAGTACTTAGTGGTTATTTGTTCCCTAGAAATCAATATTTAGAATAATTGTACAATTCATAAGGGTCATCCAGCTAATGAATACAGTGAAGATCTGAACTGATTTCACATGTTTTGAAGTGGGTTTTCATTTACTTTGAACACAGCACACATAGGCATGAGTGCTTTCAACTAATCATGACCTCCATAGTAGGTTTGAGTTGGATAATACCCATCGAAAGCCCTCCATTACCATTCATTGATGACTTATACTCCAGGCATCTTGTGAAGTTCTCTTTACTCCCTTCTCAAAACTAAATATCAAAGAAAGAAACCAACACGGTGTAGAACTACAATTTTTTTTCTAAAAATGGACTAATCAGCCCTTACTCATAAAGCATCAGGGTCAGCAACACATGGAGAAGGAAGCAAGAATGTTAAATATATTTTTTCAAATAAATAAACCAAAAATTGATATTTGAAAACAATTAAGTGAACCAAGAGAAAACAGTTCACTCTTCCTATAGCAATGTAGGTACCAAAAGAAATTATAACGTAGACACTGTGTCCTTGAGGACTGATGGTAGAGAACTGTAGATGAATGCATCACTCAATATACCAAGGAAATAAGTACCTCAGTTAAGAGAAGCTCTTCTAATGAATGGTGCCAAAGCTCCTTAGAACATGCTGCTACACAAAGGCAAACGCGATAAAAACCCTAACATCTGGTCTGAAAAAGTTCACCCTCTTTGGATGTAGGGCCACCTTATAAATCTAATGCTGTTTCCCTGCATGATTTGTCTGGATTGGAATGCTGTCTTATTTATTGGTCCTCAACTATTTATTGGTGTTGCAGTTAAACTCTCATTTTATAAAAATGGTACAATATTTATCCAAGCATCCAATCTATATTTAAATCTACAAAACAAAAAGAATCCTTGTAAATCCTCAAGTTGATTTATAGGGGGTTTCATCAAGTAAAACTCTTGCTATTATCAGGGATGATGGTGGGGATAATGGGTGGGGATCAACAATGAAATAAGAATGTCATTCCTGGTCTTTGTTTTTCTAGTCATCTAATTTAGGGAGGCTGTTGCAGTTGAACTCCCTACTCTATAAAGTAGAGGGGAGTAAGTTGTCTAGCCGTAAACTAGGGAGAAAGGAGCTGTAAACCAGAGAGCAAATGCATTCCCAAGTCCATGATAAGTGGCGTCTTCAGAGTTAGGTATAATTATAGCTACTAAATAGTACACCAGAGAATGCCATTGAAATCATCACTTCAAAAATTACTTATTGTTATCCAAACAATATGCCATAACACAAATGTGACTATGCTTATTGCAGGTGGAAAACGTAAGCCATGGCCACTTTGCTATCTAAGAATATCTCATTAGTGAATAGAATCCAAATAGAGTCTCTTTTACCACTTACTACACTGGTCATATACAGTATACACGCACAATATAAAGATTCATTCCTAATGAAATACCAAGTACATGTTTTTGTGATTGTTGTTATTGTTTGATGGGTTTGGTTTGATTTTTTGTTTCTGTTTTTTTTCTACTTTATTTACTAATAACTAATAAACAACCAAGAGTTCTATGATACAGTTTGTAGAGGAATATTTAATCTTTTAATCCAACAGCATGGTTGCTCAAGTGTAGAAAAATGTTGGTACATAACTCTAATACCAGCATTCAGAAGGCAGTGGTGGCACAGGCCTTTAATCAACAAGACAGGAAGCAGAGCTCAGAAGGAGTCAGTGTCAGAAAGGAAGTGACATCTGAGATGAATTAAAGTGAGGAGTCAGAGGAAGAGTTGACAGAGTGAGTCAGAGTGAGCACACATCCAACTCTCATGAATGAAATGCAGTCTCTCAGCTCAGAGAGTCAGAGAAGAAGGCAGATTAGCAGAGAGGCTGACTGAGGCAGAATGGGGCAGCTGGGGCTCATAGAGACATGGAAGCAGTCTGAGGAGTCTGAGGCAGAGATACAGAGACAGCTTAGCAGAAGTCAGTATCAGATAGGAAGAGTGAGTCAGTTTGAAACCAAGCAGAGTAGTTCAGTCTGAGGCAGTCAGAGACTCAGAAGAATTCAGTCAGAAACAGTACCCTGGCTCAAAAGGTCAGTTTGAATCAGGAAGCTTGGAGAAGAGTTTGAGCCAGAACAGCAAGTGAACAGGAGAGCTAGTCAGAGCTGCTCAATCGGCAGTAAGTCTATGAGGTTGATTAGACTATATGGAGTTTTAAATGTTCTAGACTGTCTGGAGGCTGAAGCCTTCTTGTTCTAATATTAAGGCTAGATTGTTAAGAGGCCAAAATGTTCCAGGGCTCAAGAACTGGGATGGGGATTGAATTAGCAAAAGAACAAACCACCCTTTGGCCCTGAATCTAAATCTACAAGGTTCAGTCAAAGGGAGATACTAGAGGGAAGCAAAGAAGCAGCAAATAACAGCAACAGCAACAAAAACAGGGTGTGTTCCCTCTAAAAACAAAGCCACATTTTACTTTTTTTATTCTTTATCATCATTGGAATTTTCTGTACTTAAACTATGCAGTGGCAGATATTTTAGGGGGAAAATGAGCTAATAACTAAAAATTCTTGCTCTTGGAAGTCTCCTCTTAGTAGCAATTAACATATGAAAGTATTCTGTACTATTTTACCTAACTGCTGGTAAAAATAAAATGGAATTTTATTTGGAGGCAATTGTAGAATTTTAATGTGTATGTGCGTGTGTGTGTGTGTGTGTGTGTGTGTGTGTGTGTGTGTGTATGTGTGTTAGCAGCTTTTTTGGGCAATGTTATTGGTGGGTTTGTTGTCCAAATTCTCATACCCTTGGACTTAGTTTATAATCAGCACAATGTTCTTCAAATGTGTACACTGCGATACAGCTTATGAGATCTACAACAGCAAAAAATTTCAGAACCAACATGTCTCTCCACGTGATTAGGGTGAATTGGAATTATCTATGCTACAGACATTAATGTAGACTTGAAATTTATGGTGATACCACTGCACTCTGCAAGACAAACAATATATTTGCATTTTAAACATTTGTAGCTATAGGCAAATAGAAGTTGCCAGTAGGGGGTGTATCATATTGATCAGTAGTATAGACACTGACACTCTTCTTGAGCCTTGGCTCAAGTAAATCCACATGCAGGCTCCATTTTAAAAATTCTGTGAATCACAATAAAAATCATGAAGTTAAAGGGAGAGAGGGTGGTGCATGGAAAGAAAAAGGGATATGATTAGATGAAGTAGGAGATAAAAGAGGATAATAGAGAAACTTTCATTAAAGGGTATCATACATATGATATACATATAAATATATGTATCATATATTAATACTCTTTATATATAAATATATAATACCCTTTATATATATATATTTTTATATATATATATATACACATGCACATATATATATATATATATATATATATATATATATATATGTATAATACTGAAGGTAAGTAAGTGTAAAAATGAATACTTCAACAAATCCCTTATGAACCAAGTTTTTAATAGAATACTTTTCAAATGAGAGTTGACTCCTTGGAAATTCTCAACATTAGTATGTTTTCAAAGAATGAAATCTTCAATATTGAATAAAATAATTTCAAACCAAACCATATCTCTTAAAACTGAGATTTTTCTCTAGTTTGAATGATTTATTAAATTTTACTTGATGGAAGATAATTCAGGGCAAAGGCAAGCCTCTCCCAGTTAGACCCCATTTTTCTCATGCATGCTAAAGGTAATTTTATAACACTCTATTAATCGAAAGATCTAAGCAAGATTAAGAGGGCTCTCCAGTTCCCTCCCACAGCCCAGCATGCACTCAAGTGCTCTAAAGAACTGTTTGCATTGGAATTCTCCTATGCATTTGTACTTCAATCTTTAAAAGATCTTTGAAGACCATCTGCTTCAGAGTTCTTCTTTTAATGAAAATGGAAAAGGGCGGACATAGCTGTTTATGATACAGAGATCTTTTTCTTTATTTCTAATTTGTTTTATCACAGAAGAGAGCTTCCAGACAGAATTATTTTCATTCATAAGAATATGAACCCATTGAAAAATATTTTAAAAATAAAGTTACAGAAATAAAAATTAGAAAGATTTCATAGATAAGTTGCCATTCTCAATCACTTTTGAATTTCATTCTACAAAGTAGAATATATCAGTTTGTAATTCATTCAAAAATAATATAAATTTACAATCAGTGCCAAATAATATTTTCACCTGTAAATGTACTTTAAATAAATGTTTGAAATTAATAACAGTAGACAAAGAAGAAAATAAAAATATCAAATAATTTTGTTCTAAATATACATCTTACTTATAAAGATTTTGATAGAATCGTTGGCATATTCAAGCAAAACATTGTCTCTATTGTTATTCTTTTAATATTCCAGGCATTTTAGTTTCACAAGAAAAAACATGGTCCCTTTAATGTGATATATATATATATCACATTGCTGAGTATTTTAAACAGTATATCACTATTCCTTGGTCAATGTTATATGTAATACAGTTACAGTAATATATTCTCCACCAAGTTTTTCTCTATAGTTTTTTGGGCATAAATACCTGAATGTGTTTTCCTTTATAGAGAATTCAGAAGGTTTCATCACTGCAGAATCCCTCAGGGCCAGTATTGTCTTCACAGAGAACGACACACTTCTCTCCTTGAAGGCATTGGCAGTTCTACTTTTTTCGTATTTTCTTCAGATCAGGAAACATAATCTAATAATAAAAACAGAACTCTCCTCTCTATTATACTAATAATGGTCTGGGGATTTGTTTTCTGTGACTATAATGTCCATATCTATGATTCTGAAATGATTTCATCTCATTTATTAAATACAAAATATTATTCATATTCCAGAAAATTATTGAGAGAAATTTACTATTGTACAATCTAGTCAACATATAACTGATATTTCTTTTACAATTATGAAAAACACTGATTTAAGGAGATCATGAATAGAAGATAAAGAAGTTGACATTATATGACCATTCCAAAGAAAGTCTAAGGATGAACCAGTAAGAGGGAGTTACTATGGAAATCCATAGACCTGGGAAAGTTCTGTTGGGAGGAAGAACTGACAGTCCTTAGATATTTTTAACTAGCTGCATCTCCCAGGGTAGTTCACAGTAACTTTGGGGGCTGCAGTTAGGTGGGTCCCAAGTGTCTTCACAGTAGACTCTGAGGATTTCTCACTTGTCACTTAAGTTCTTACTAATTTACGTTTCTGTTCTTTTAAGAATTTTTTTCTTCAAGGTACTTTCTGAACTGCCATCCAATGTGCTGATTTTATGATTAGCTATACTTAATCTACTCTTAAATCCCTTCTGTCTCACATAAATTCACTAATTTTTAACCTGAGAAATCCAATTTTATTTTACCGCATGCAACTCTCATATTTGTGCATGTTCATATGTGTACCAAGATGCACATGTGGAAGCCACAGGACCACTGGCCAGAGTTGCTGATGAGAGTGGATTGTCTCCTTCTACCATATGGGTCACAGCAAGCTCAGTTTCTCAGGCTTGGAGGCAAGCACCTTTATTTGCTGAACTGTCTGGCCAGCTGTGTGTGTGTGTGTGTGTGTGTGTGTGTGTGTGTGTGTACACAAATGTTCCATAGTATACCTTTTTTGTTTCTAGCTTAAATATTCACACAAGAATTTGAGTCTTCCATTGCCTATTATCTGAGAGATAAGGAAAGCAGGCTAGAATTAATTCTTGGGTTTGGTTCTCTAAAAAGCCCTGTTGCTTTCTTTTTCCTTTATAAACTGGCTCCTACTTAGTCAGCATTAAGCTTCATTATAATTTTTGTGTGTATGTGTTTATTGATTCTTAGAATCAATATTCTTCTAAATCTAGTTATTGGTGTTGTGCACATTATGAAGCCACTCAAAATTCATATTGCATATGTCATTGTTCACACTCTAGGTTTTGGGCAATCACACATTTTACACAATATCTTTATTATTAAGTTGTGATCACTGATAAAAGTAATTTTAACATAACAATAATTCTGATATTTGTATGTTAACTGATTTTGCAATTTTACTTTTGTATGCATTGGTTAAATGTATGTGTGTGTGTGTGTGTGTGTGTGCGTGTGTATACATATGTATATAGTATGTGTTTCGGGAGTTGTTTCTCTCTCCTTCCATCTTACTTTGAAGCAGATTATCTCTTGTTTCTGATGATGCATTATGCACTCCAAGTTAGTTGCCCTGCAAGTTTGCAGGCTATTCTATTTTGTGACTTGCTATTACTTGTTTCGTAACAATGATCCATTTTTTTCATTTATGTGTATGTGCCTTCTATTCATTATGACAGTCACCAATAGGAGCTAAATTTATTCAACTATAGAACCACATTCACTTCTTATATAATTCTCTTTCTTAGATTTATTATTTCTCTTGTGTTAGAAAGGAGGAAAAAAAACTTTGAAGGATAAAGGTGTTAAAGGTGAGGAACTACAGATTTTACTTTCTCATTACAACACAAAGCACTTATACAGTTTGCACTTCATGGCAAAGTAGAAGTTCCCCCTGACACAGTTCAATGTGAGGCATTGGAGGGCATCCTTAACAGCAGAGTCTGTGACTACCGCTTTCTAGATTAAAGCCCGGAATGACTGAATAATCATGACTACAGAGCTCAGACACGACGTTACTGTAAATCTGTTACAGCATTGATCTAGGTTTTAGTGACTGGACTCATTACACAAATCTTCTGTACCATCTACATGGCCCTTTGTTTTCCTGCTTAGTATTAACTGGAAGTAAATAGCCTTGTAGTCACCAAGTATACTGAAAATACCTTGTTTGCAATAACTACTATGACCTTTGAGATTTACTGTGTATAGAGAAGAACTTTATATGATCTCAGAGAAGAAGGAAATGCCCACAGATATCAAAGAAGGCGTTCTGAGAGTAGGGTATGTGTCTGCCTGTTGCCACCCTTGAGAACATAACATGGCCATGCTCTAAAAACTTAGGCCTAGGAATGAACACCACAGAGCAAGCCTTAGTTCTTGCTTCAAACCTTTGTCTGTCTCTAAATACAACTTCACTTATTTAATAAAGTGCTAGCTGATTGCACAGAACATCTTACTTAATCTTCTTACCCAAACTTCAGCATTCTTAAGGGTCCTCATGGACCCGACTTGGACTGCGACTTAGGCATCAGTCACAGGACTGATAGTGAGATGGACTGTTTAGTTCAACTTCCCCTTGGGAACAGAGTTGGTTAGGTGAGGGCTCCAGTACATTAATAGACATAGGAGTAGCAGAGTCTCAGGAAACTCGATGAATGCTTGCCATAAATTAGCTTAGCATGCAAGATATAATTTATTTCTGGCTGGGCCTTTCTCCCAGCTAGGTTATGTTATATACTACACAGACATACATACAAAGTGTGCAAAGGAAAAAGTCAAGAGTTATAATTACATTCACATGTTGGCTAATTGGGCCCTTCGGGGCCTTCTTCCTAATTATAAGAGGGCATAGAAAGAAGAAATCTCACTAACAGCAAATATGCACAGAATGAATATGAGTTTAAATGGGTTGTACTGGCTACATAAAAGCTGTAAAACTTGATAAGAAAGGGATGATATCACTTGCCAAACATCTCCTACACATTAAAAATAAAATCAGGCTCATAGCAGTGTCGTCCGCAGAATACATGATGAGAAAAAAATTATATTACATTGAAAGAGGATCCACTAGGACAAAAAGGAACATTCTATCATGCATCTTAGCTGGATATGTCTATTCTCTATCTGTTTTAAAAGTGTGAGGACATTTAGTAATGTATTGTACTTTATGGAGGTACTGTACTACTTTTAATCTTAAAAACTCAACTGTGCAGCAAATTCAAAACCTGTACAAGTTCTGTATGACCAAGGGGAAAACTGCATGCAGTACATACAAATAATCCTGGAAATCTCCAGAGCTTGTTTTTATCCTGTGACAAGTAAAATTTCCTTTTAATTTTGTAGTAGAAGCAAAGGGAGAGTTTGATTCCTGCCATTGGAAAACTACTTAGTCCTTCGGTTTCTCCTCCGGCTTTCGTATGCTAGAAAGAGTGTCCCTACATTACAGCAAATCATGGAATTTTACAAGGTTGTAATTCATTTTATTTCACGTGGAGTGGTACCCTTTTGACGTGTCTGTAAAATCTCAGTGTTTATAGTACATGTGTATATAATATCACATTACACCTCCTAACCCGGATAAACTGGCAAGAGCGCTGAAGCTCAGTGCACCAAGATTGCCTTTATCTCTCAAAACTGTCATTTTAATTCTCCACACTAGACAATGCTATAGATGCAAGATGACTTAAGTTCCTGGTGGCTCTAAGACCACAGTCTTGTAATGTTTCTAATTTAGTACCTAATCAAATTGCTTTGCGTTTCATATTCTTATCTTGATTTATGCTAATCAGTGTACACTGCTCTCTTTAGTACACCCAAAGGAACAGTGTATTTTACTGCATTCTAAATGCAAATCCTGTTCCCAGACTTATACTGTGGACAAAGCAATCACACCAATAAAAAATAACTTAAAATAAAATCCAGGAAAAAAAATCGAAATGACAATTGGCATATCAAGATGTCAAACACAGGCAGTGCCTGACCCTGATGCTCTGCAGGCTGCAGCGACCCTGCCCACGTGCTGGAGCGGGGCACAGTCCTCACCTTGCAATTTCAAAGTTACCTTCTGTGGCGTTGGAATGAAATGCCCAGTTAATACAAAGGAAACTTTCTTTAGCACAAAATCTAATCAAAAGTAATATGTCTATATTATAAGCACCATTCCTGTGACTATTATAGTTCAAATTTCTAATTATGAGTTCAGTTCGTAAAAAGAAAATTGGCTTTCACATGAGCAGCACTTTCGGTCAGAATTGGGAAACACACATTTTAAGTACACAGGCTTCAAGTCATTATTCTCTGTATTTCTATGCCCATTATGGACCCAATTCAACCCTCACACGCTGACATTTAACTCCCTGTTCAGTTAGGTTTACGCACATTTCCTGGGCTCAGTAGAAATGTGGAAAATAGAAGAATTATTCTGGGGGGATGGGGAGTACCTGCTTATGTGGGAGATGTGAAAGAAATTCTCTGGAGGAAATCTAAACATGGGATGAAGCCATGTCAGCTCAACTAAGTACAGCTGAAAAGCCATCCTTCCTTTACAAAGAATGTTCTTGCATTTCCTCCACGTGGGCAATGGCTCTGCCCACAGTTAGCTCAAGCCCAGTTGAACTCACTAGTTTTTTAAGAACATGAACTGTATGCTACCAAACATTTTAAAATTATGAGAACCGTTATTTCAGAAAGAAATGTAAAATATTCAATTTCAAAAATTCTTCAAAATAAAACTACTTTTTTAAATAGTTTTTGTGTCTTTTGGAAGCAAAATAAAACTATATATACATATGTATATATAGTTTTAAAGGCAAAAATTTTGATCCTGTGGCTGGGCCATAAAAATTGTTTCAACCTTTAGCTATTTGGTAATAGGATAGCTATAGAGTAGCTATTCCCAGCTATTACTGGGAGCAGTGTGGTGTCTGAATGCTCTCATTAGTACTCACACGATGAATCCTGAGTAGCTTTGAACCCACATTCTCTCAGAGGACACACCAGAGCAATGGTTTTAACTGGAGATGGGGAAGTGGGTACTCAGCTGAGATCAAGGCAGTAGTATTTGTAGAGAAACTGCCATCATAGCAAAGCAGAGGGCCAGAAGGAGAATGCACACAACTTGCTTTGGATCCTTAGAAAGTTCAAACAGTAAACTTCTGAAAACTTGATCAGGACGTGAGAAAAGAATACTAAAAGTATACAACGAGAGAAGGCAGGGTAGGCTCTTGATAGCATAAAAAAGTCATCTTTCTTTTCTGTGGGGCAGGAAGTTGAGGTTGTTGGTCTGTTGAAAGCCAAATGCATACCCAATTAATTTGTTTTCTGTCTCAGTAGAATGCACTTTCCCATGAAATAGAACAACTGAATGGATGAACTATGTTCAACTCACTAGCCTTCATGTTCACAATATCTAGGATATAATTAGGCTTCATTAACTAATCTTAGAATTAATTTACACATGAAAAGATTCTATTCTTGAACTTATTTGCTCTCAGGCTTCAGAAAATACACTGTCATAATTTTCAACGATATGTAAATAAGGATGCTTGTTAAATGGAATCAAGAGAAAATAAATTTAATAAAGTACTCACATGTACTGTGTTAACTGCAGAGCATCATCCTTGGGCAGTATTTCAACACTGTATACACAGAACAAGTTGATAATTTATGGTTCAGTGAGAGAAAACAGCACAAGGAGACATTGCAAGAATTAAAAGTCTTTTGGAAGTAATGATCAATCTAGTTGGTATAGAGGAATATTTAATCTTTTAATCCAGCAACATGGCTGCTCTGAGAAGGGATCACACTCAAGGTCTGTGTGATCTGGCTCTAATGCAGCATACATCTTCAAGTAACACAATTCAGAAGGCAATCGTGGCAAACAACTTTAATCCCAGATCTTGGGATATAAAATGAAGCAGTCAGTTCAGAATTCCACAGTCAGGTCAGAGATTACAGAGAAATAGTAGAGATTGAGAGAATGGAAGGAAATTGAGTCAGAGTATGCTAGTCAATGGAAAAATGGAAAGTCAGAAGCAGATTGAAGTACAGAATGAGTACATGCCTTGAATCCCACGTTTGAGAATAAATCAGGATGAAGACTTGGCAGAGTGACATCTGAGATCAATCAAAATGAAACGTAGGCAAAATGGTAAATCAGATGAAGAGTTAGCAGAGTGAGTCAGAGTGAGGACATTCATATCTCTCACCATATAAAAGCAGGCTCTCAGCTCAGAGAGGCCGTCAGTTAGAGAATCAGTCACATAAGACACAGAGATAGTTCAGCGGAAAGAGAGTGAATTTGAGAGAGTCAGCTAACAGTGGTAGTCAGTTTGAAGCCAAGCAGAGCAGTTCAGTCAGAGAAGTTGTGGGAGTCAACCAGAGTCAGCCAGAGTCAAAAGAGTTTAGTCAGAAACAGTCAGCTGGCTTAAGTCAGTTTGAACCAGTCAGCCTGTAGAAGAGTTTGAGCCCGAACAGCAAGTGAGTTGAATCAGCCAAGCAGAAGAGTCAGTTGAGTTCAGTACAGCTCTGAGTTCAGAAGGAGCTAGTCAGAGTGAGTCAGTCAACAGTAAGTCTCAGAGTCTTAAATGTTCTAGATTGTGCAGAGGCTGGAACCTTCTGAGGACCAGGGATTGAATTATCCAAAGAACCAATTGCCTTTTACCCTACATCTATGGCTACAGGTTGGAAAAGAAGAAGCCATGGACTAGATAAGCACTTGTGCTATGCCTCTTTGAGTCCTAAGCTGACAACAAGATGATGACCATGTACTTCAGAAATTAGATATTCTATGGAAGTTATTTCCAGTGTCACTACTACAGTACAGAGGCTGGTTATAGAATTCCCAGCCCCAAAGTAAAGCGCTCCAGGGGAAGGGGAAGGGGCCTGGGAGGAGCAATATTGACCACATGGAGAACAAGGGAAGGGATTGCAGTCATGTACCGCAGAGAAGAGAAAGAGGGACAGAGACCACACATTGTCTTTACGATAATCTCTGAAAGTCACAAGATGCTCATTTACTTTTAACCACAGGACAGAATTGAAAGTAATGGAAAACTATTGAGCTCACTGAGGCATGGAGGAGGGGGAACCAACTAACCAAAAAAAAGATAAGAAAGATCAGAGGTGATTTCATTTTACTATATTATTTCTATTACAAGAATAATGTACATGAGAAATGAGTAGACTTTAGAAATTATGACAGATTTACATGTACCTTTTGCACATGAAGTACACTTTGACATCAGAAAATTAGGTAAAAAATAATGAAATCTCTCCAGCAAACACTCTCACAGCAATTGTTGTCATTAACAGGTTACTCTGAGGTCTCATTGGAATAGCCACTATCCTGTTCCTCTTTCTACAGAAATCTCCATGAAGTACTTAGTTTATATATAATACAGGACTGACAACCAGGTCTGTGAGGAGCTGATACCTTCAAAGAAGTAGACTCTAATAACAAAAGAATAAAACTCAAAATTGGAAACCTATACCACAGATAATTCAAATTTTTTATCTGTAACTATTAGTGATCTGGTCATTCCGAATAAGAATAAGTTGAAATTTGTAGGTCATTATGTTATTTTGAAACATAGATCATTTTATAAAACATTTTAAGTCAATATATTAATTTTCAGATTCACCAAAAGTGGTTTCAATTATTTGGAGTTCTCTCCCACATAATGTACAATTGACATTAGCTTCTCAGCTTCAATTTCCTACACCATAAACTATATAATGTATCTGCTTAATTTATTGTTAAAAAAAACTAATAATGTAGACTTATGAAACTGATAGGTTATGAACATCTGTATGAATCACCATAGCAACATAATTATTGATTCTTCACCAAATACCACCTACTCTGCTTTTATCAATATGCAAAATTTTATTTTAATGTTCCCAACTACCTGTTATTGCTTAACTTTTAGAATAAACTATATGAAGTATACAATACTACTGCTTTTAATTTGAGAGGTAAAGCAAGGCTTAGCGAGCAATATATTTTCCTCAGTGTTCACAGATCTTATGTAGCTATAGGAAACCAAAGCCACTACTTCAAAGTTCTATTGTGCAAATTTTACTCTTCTTTACATGGATGTTCATATTAATCAGCACTAAGGTGGAAATTTGTACATTTTATTTTACATTCTGAAAGCCAAAAAATTGTTCAAAGAACAGTGTGTAGGGCAGTCATGTATCACTAACTTTGTGGGTGTTTCCTCAGTGATGAGATGTTGAGAAGTAAGTATATCACAATTAGTTAAGAAAGACAGAGAAAGAGAGGGAGAGGGAGAGGGAGAGAGAGAGAGAGAGAGAGAAGGAAGGAAGGAAGGAAGGAAGGAAGGAAGAAAAAGAAGGAAGGAAGGAAGGGAAGAAATAAGGAAATCTCTCAGGTAACACAGGAAGATGTCCACACAACTGAGTGCTTGTGCTCATTATAATAATCCCTGTCTTCCATAAGGATCTCAACCAACTAGAAGTTTCAGGATCATGCCTTCCTGTCTTCCTCATGCTGTTATTTGTGAAGACTGGTCACATCCTCCCAAGCTATCTTACCATGAATCCCTGTCACAGGACATTGCTTTGCAGAAAATACTCACAGAGTACTTATTATTCTGGAAAGGCATAATCATAATATGTAATCTCTGTGTATTTATTATTTAATCCAGGTAACTTCTGCAAAGATAAGAGTTTAAAACATTATGGTGATCTAATAATGGCATCCTAGAATACCATGAGAGATTTTCTACTTGGGCAAAATTTCAAGAATGCTATCAGAGTATAACTTGAGTTTTTGAGAAAGTAACAGAGACAAGCACAACTAGTTTAAAAGAAATAGTAATAGCAGTTATGGAAAGAGGCCATTTGTGATGATATAAATAGGACAGTGGCTTTTCTTAGCTCACCAAATTCAGTGTAGTCTCCACGTTTATTAATATGTAACAGACAATCAATAAACATGAAATCCATGCTCAAAGTTGAAAATGTATGTCCTTTAGTGAAAGTAAATCCAACAGGAATTCAAAATGCTAAGAGCTCTGGAGAACTCAGTGGGTATAGTGTTCACTGAAGAAAAGCCATGTTGACCTGAGTCCAAGTTCTCATAACCCACATAGAAAAGTGAGTGTGGTCTTGCAGAGCTGTGACTTCAGGGCTTTGGAAGACAGAGGTAGGTTATCATGGCCAGCCCTGTTCCAGGTTCACCGAGAGACCCATTGCTAAATGTCCTCCTGTACTTTCCATGTGCTGAGATGTAGAGAAAAACCAAATAAACATATTTAATAACTAAGAAAGCATCATAAAATACAATGTAGCAAAAGAAGTTTGACAATGAAAGTCATCACAATACATTGCTCCCTTTACTATGTAGAAAGGGCTCTAAACAAACATGAAGTGCTCACTCACCCTGGGACTATGAGCAACAAGAATCTATGATTATACATGAATATGCTGCACCTGTATATCTATCAAGGCCAGAAAATTTTATGAGTGATTTCTACTGCATATCAATCATATTTAACCTTTGCAAGAAGTGGAGTGACTGATAGTTTTTTAGGAGATTGACATGTAAACTTAATATTAGACCTGGTAAGAATATCAATAATAAAGGTTATCCACTGAGCAACTTGAGTAATAATATATCTGCATATGTGAGTATAAAATATTTAACACTACACAAATTTAGACTATCAAAGAACAAAACTGCATAAAGATGAGGTTATCCCCAGCTAATACAATTTCTTACAATGCAGTTAACTTTGTAGTCAAATTATAAGTATTAATGAAAATGTGTCAAAATTCATGGATAAAATAAAATTTTACATAAAATATTTAATGCATATAAAACAGCTAATAAAATATACCATTTATTATATATTATTTGTTGTTAATAATATTACCCAGTAACATTGATAAATGATTATTTCATATAATAATCATTTCATGTTATAATAATAGAAGTACCATAGACTGAGAGGCATAATTTTCCAAATCTCTAGGGTGGGAAGGCCAAGATGAAGGGGACTAAAGGAATGGCTCATTCTTTCAACACACTTGCTGCTCTTCCAGAGGACTTGGCTTTGGTTTCCAGGCAGCTTACAACTGTTGGCAACTATAGGTCCAGGGAAATTTGATGCACTCTTATTGCCTCCCTGCAGATCAGGAATGGAATATATACATGCATGCAGGCAAAACATTCATACACAAACCCCTGCACCTAAGACTCGAGTAACATTGAGGAAGAGGGAGCCAACAGGTTATGAGAGTCAGAGGATGAGAAAA
Source organism: Cricetomys ansorgei (assembly GCA_026225945.1). Taxonomy (NCBI): domain Eukaryota; kingdom Metazoa; phylum Chordata; class Mammalia; order Rodentia; family Nesomyidae; genus Cricetomys; species Cricetomys ansorgei. Next base: position 395,040 of record JAMJFZ010000558.1, read on the forward strand.
TCTACTTTGAGATTTCATCTCACGGGTTAGCTAAACCCATGATACCTGAGCAATATGGCTACCTAAAGAATACATTACCAATGACAATATCTACACATTTTATAACTCATCAAGGGGAAGGCTCACTAGATCCAATACCTTCAAAAGAAACTACAAGAAACTAAAGACTTCTGAGGAAGGGAGAATTAATCTCTCTCAGGACCCCCTAAATGTTTATCCAATACAAAGTTATCAGTCATGAAATCACATGCACAGTCTCAGCAGGTGGTATTTCTATATTTACAAACACACACACACACACACACACACACACACACACACACACACACACATATATATACACACACATATATATCAAGAAGAGGAGACCACCAATTTGGGAAGGGTTGTGGAGGTTGAAGGGAGAAAAATAAAGGGAGGAAGTGATGTAACTATTTTTTACTAAGATTAAAAAGTTGTAAAAAAAAAAAAGAAACTTTTAATCAGAAGCATGATGGGTCTACATATTTTAAGAACAGTCCTTTTCTGAGCTTGCAGAGAGTTTCATTATCTATTCACATGGCTGATCCAGAGAGAGGTCATCACTCTGTTCTTTCTTACCATAAGGACACTAACACCATTCATGAAGTTCCTGCCAGCTTATTACTACCTGAAGCCTCACTCTCTAAATATTGCCATGGTAGCAATCAACCTTCAGCACAGGACTGGTTAGAAACAGTCAAGCTCTAGCATTGTACAATCACAATTAGCAGATATTGGCGTCCTTTTAAATTCTGCATGTTATTTTTATGAGAAAAACTGATATAGTGAAATTCAAAAAAGAAGACATGACATTGGTAAAGGGGCATTTGTCAGAGATTCAGAAGGAGATGAAGGGTGGAGTAGAAACTAGACATGATTACATCATCCTGTACATGTCTGAAATTCTCAAACAATAATTAAAATAAAGAATTATAGGCAACTAAGGAATGCTAAGTGTGAGAGAAATTGTCTTCCCAAGAACAGCCAATGGGTTATCCAATACCTGGAAGCATATACATACAAGTAATATTATACAGACTAAAATATATATATGATTAATGAATTAAAAGAAAATTAATGAAACCAGTTAATGAAAATTAATGAAATTAATGAAAACACAAAACTGAAAAATAGCTAGAAGAGGCATATGGGAGGGTTTAGAGAGAAGAACTGGAAGTGAGGAATGATGTAATAACATTGTAATCCCCAAAAAAGTCTAAAGAGGAAAATTGACATCAAATAGCAAGCGTTAACCTGTTCAAGAAGTTGTCTTAGTGGCTTAAAAGTGGCAATCATTGCTGATAGAATGTAAAAATCAAGGAAATTATAAATGATATTTCTAGATGTGATTTTGAGAGAGTGAAGGAATTTTTTTTTAAAAAAATGAAACATTAATGTCAAAGGAAAGATGTTCTCTCCAGTTTTCAAGATTTACTTTCAGTCTAAGGAAAATAAGTCAGTGTGGAACTTCCTTTGGGAAGTACAAATGACTAACTAAAGAAAAGTGGAAACAAAAGACAGAGATCCACAGTATATCAATGTTTTTCTTAGTGTTGTGGGAGAGGGGCTGGAGATACCCAGTCAGTGACGGCTGCTATGAGATTTGCTAGCCAGAAAGAACCAAGTCAAATTCTGTTACATTCATTTCTGTAGTAAATAGCAAACTGTGATCAAACAGAGCTCTGCAATATAAAATACTAGAGCATCTTTATGCCCTCAACACAGATAAAAGTTCTCCAACAGGAGACCAAAATCACAAATCAAAGAAGACATTTTATGAATCTGGGTAATATTACAGGCAAAGCCTTCCACTCACTGAGATAATTCATTGTCAATCTGAAGGACAGGTGAAGAGTCAGAATGTCTATAGCAAAGAAGGCTTATCTGGACTATGTATATAGGTAGTGAATCTTCTTTCAATTAATTATAAAAACATGAGAATCTTCTCAAAATATGCTGAAAATGTACAAAAAATATGCAAACTATAACTCATAGAAAAAGTCCTGAATAACCAGGAAGAATGAGAATATGGCATGATGAAAGATAGAGGATTTCTTTCAAGATCAGTAGGACCCATGATGCAAAGGCTTCAGTCTGTCTGGAGGAAGGAATGGTGTCTTCTTCGTAGATTTCTGTGCAGAGGGAAAAGCTTTATTTCCTTAGCAATTGGAAGTACTACCACCATAGAGCTCTCAGTTAGAAGCCACCTTTAGGGAAACTTTGGAGTCCATCCACTGGAAAGGATTGCTTTATTGAAGATGATGCTCAGAAACCAGTGACTGATAGAGGCACGAGTAAAAGCCTGCATCCTTTCTTCCACCATGGCTGTGGATGAGCTAGGTTCAGACTCCATGGTCAGGTATTTCAGATCGCTGCTCCCTCTGCATCAGATCTCTTCTCTAGTCTTGCTCTACTATGTCTGTTTACAGGGGGGTTGATTTCAGAACTCTGTGATATATGTTTCCTTCTTGATCCACAACCTGGATCCTTCATGAGACCTAACCTGAGCCAAGGTGTGCAAGAAAATTCATAGAATTCAGATGATGGTATGGGGATTACAGTCATTGCTAGACATCTTCCTGGTAAAGAAAACATCTAGTGACGGCTTATACAGATATCCTCAGGGTCAGATATACACAGTTGGAGCTGAGGATTCAGTACTAATAGAAGAAATGGTGTAGGCATCCGTAGTAGTGGATAACAGGAAGTGGCAAATGCCAGGGCTAAGGAGAATTGAATAAGATTGGTGCTCTTAAGTTTGAGATAGACTTCAAGAAAAGACCACTGAAAACTATGTATGAATGTTCAGCTGCTAGACACTGAATTTGAAGCCTTAAGGGCCTCTTAAGTAATGTATGAACTCTGTTTCATCATTCACAGCCCAAAGACCTAGAAAAATGAAGACCAACTCTGGAGTTTAATTGTACATGATGAAGTCTTCTTTGCAAAGCATTTTAATGACAATGGACTACAACTAAACCACTGCAAACATGTCAGACCATGCCCAAATGAAGGCAAATATCTATGAAGGAAAAGGTGCACCCTAGGGCCGAGGAAATCAATATTATGGGGAAGAAACATCACCTCAAATAATAAGGATGACTTTAATCCACTTTATTCAATTAGAATTGAGATAATGATCAACATTATACTTTGATCAAAATTCTTTAAAATGAACACCTCTTGTCCCTTCTCACGATTCTTTAATCTATGCTCATATAACAGTTCCAAAGACAGACTCAATGTCGATGAATTCTTTTATCTATTATCCAATGTGATTGCTCTGATTAAATCTACTTTCTCAACATTGACCGTCAATCTTAATTGATATATTAGGCTTGGTGGCCAAGCCTAATTGGATGGAACTCTGAAAGAGTGAGACTACAAATTTTTATTAAAAATTTGCAATAAAATCTCTGAGATGGAAAGTGAAACCAGCTCTGTGTGTCTTTTCAGATTTTAGATATTTTTCTTCAAATTCCCCAATGAAAATCTAGTAAAATTTCAGAGCTTTAGAATGGTTACCTTCCATTTTGAGAAAACAATCATATTTCCTAAATGCATCATTTCCCTATACAATTATAGATTCTTTGTTAGCTTTATCCACGTAGCAAGACATGCATAAAGAGTATTAAAACATATATGAAAGACACAGTGTATACAAGGGTTTATGTTGAACCACAAGTTGGGAATGTATTCCATCAAGTAAGTAGGAGAGAACATGAAGCAACTGTCCACAAGGTACCCACAGCAACCACAGGAATCAACTGAGATTAACAATGATGTTCAACTATGTTCTTCGCTTTCTTCCTTTTATCCATTCTCTGTCCCAATAACATAGAATGGTGCTGCTCACATTTGTGGTAGGTCTTCTATGTTGGGAGCCGCAAACGCCATTACAAAATGGCGCTGGTTTCCTGCTTCCTGATTCTCTACGGAAACAGGCACTGACAATGCGCATGCGTGAATCTGCTTTGCGTACGCGCAAAGCAGATGCTAATTAGGTGCAGTCTATGAGCCAATGAGAGAATCACACGTCCTCCGGAGCTCTATATAAGCCAAGGGATTTTCGGGCTCGGGGTCCTTCTCCACCTGCCTGCTAAAAGAGCTGTTAATAAATTGTTGTCAGAAGAATCTCGTGTGTGGCGTCTCCTTATCGGCGAGGTGGACGCCGCACTTCTATCCCAGGTTGAACCTTTCGGAAATGTCCTCTCAGGCATACCTGAGGAGGGTCTCTTTCTTGATCCAAATCCAGTCTATAGGACATTGATGGTAGCTGTCACACCAGCTTCATTTCAGTCATAATTTCCATAATATGCTTTTGATGCCACTCCAAGTCAAGTTGACGGATATGTCTTATATATTATTTTGCGTGAACTTTTGTAAAGCAGGGCTGGTCTTTCCCACCTCTTACTCCACAAAGAGCAGACTACATTGAGTTGCCTGCTTTCATCCAAACAATAAGCAATGTCAGGCGTTTTTGTGCATCTAGACATGAGCAGAGGCAAAATGCATAGTCGTGTTTAGACCAACAGAAGAAAAGGAAGAAGGCAGAAAATCCCAGAGTGAGACACCCTAAACCCAATAATATCCGAAACCCTCTTAGTGCCAGAGGTCTCCATAGCTCTGTGGGACCACTTCTCTTCACCAGAAGCCTCTTACATTTGCTGATAAGCTTTCATTTTGCACATAGCTGCTTCCTGTCTTTTAAGTCTTCAACTAATTGACAAAATGAATCCACCAAAAGCAGGCATCAGAAAAATTTACTTGCAATAATGTTGGTAATAATGCTACATTTATCTTTTTCCTCCTCTTTTGAAGGGGGGAAAAGTGTCATAGTTGAGTTGGTGGGTCCTCTGAGAAGCTACAAAGATTTTTCAGACGGCTGGTGACAAGAAGACAGTTTATTCCAAGGAGCATGAACACGCGTGAGCAGAGAGCGTCTGTGTCACCCTGCTGGGAACAGGGAGCTCTGTCTATTAAGGATGTATGTTGCCTTTTCAGGTTTTGTCAGCAGGAGCCTGGAAAAAAAAAGAAAAAAGAAAAAGAGAAAAGAGAAAAGAAAATTCAACAGAGATAATTCACAGGGGGGCAAATCGCACACAGTTAAGTGGAGACGGCAGAGTGTGCCAGCACCCTCCCTGAGCACTGTCAGAAAAATGAAAGTGGTACTTTGGATCCCAAGAGCAGCATGGGGTGAACTCCACAAAGAGAGAAAATAACACAAATTGTCCGTCAGATATAAACTAGTCAAGTTCCCAGATTTGCTGTTGCTTCTTCCTTCTGGTCAATTGAGTGCTTTCCAGGTTGGGGTGACTAGGTGCAGGGGTGACACTTAGAGTTATCAAGTATGTGAGTGTAAACCACTTAGAAATGTATGATGCTGAAGCTGTTACATACAGTGAGCCCTCACCTCACCTCACAGGGAGGGCGAGGAAGGAAACTGTGCCTTGAAGCACACATAAAGTCTATTGCATGCTTCTGGACCTTTAAAAGAGATGACAAGCCATTTTAGAAAAATAAAACACTTTTTTTTTTTTTGATCCCATTGAGTGTGGCATTTTGAAAGGTTGACATTGGTCCTAAAGGGATTATAATAGATCTGAATAAAGTATAAACCTTCATCTTAATTTTTATAGCCCAATATGAGGGAGGGCTTTCTCAATCAGCAAGAAATTGGATATTAGTTACACACTTTTTTTCCTGCTTAGAAAGACATGCATAGGGGTGGGTGAGGTGGCTTAGTGGTGAGAGGCCCAGCAGCCTCAGTTTGATCTTGCGGACTTGCATAATAACCAAGTCCCCCAGGTTGTATTCTAACCTTCGTGGGTATCTTGGCATGAATGTACATGTGTTCCCTAAGTGTGTGCACAACCACACACACACACATACACACACACACACACACACACACACACACACACACAAACACACACAAACAAATAAATTAAATATAGTAAAAAATGTAAAGAGTAAGGTAAGGATAAAAAGGCAAGATACAATATAGGGATCCTGTTTTGGCCTCATTTAGCCTGTGTGGCATTGTAAAATGCTATAGCAACTGTGATATTCCATTCTTTTTTTTTTATTTTTAAAGCCCAAACATGTCATTATTCATGCAGTCTGCTAGTGCACATCATTGTGGATTTTGGCATTCCATGTTTTGCATGCCTCTAATACCAAATCAAGTAAGAATGCCATTAAAATAAAAAAACAAAGTATTATGAAACCTATCAACCACCTGACATTTAATTTAAATCAGACCTGCCATTCATTTTTAATAACATTTATGAATCTGTGAGGTGGAAGAAATCAATAGAGGTTTTTAGAAAAACAAAATCAGCAGGAAGTAGAAGACCCTCAGCTATACTTTGATTTTCTCCTGGAAAAGCAGAGAGAACTGTTGTTTTGCTGTTCCTGCTATCTGAATGCTTCCGAGTTCCTTTAGTCAGCCAGGCCTGTGTTGTTAAGAAAACATTTTAACTAAAAAGCCACAGCCTTCAAAGTGACATGCCTTCTGATCGCCCCATAGCTGTTCCTTTCTCTCTATTTTTCTCCCTTGTTTCTTTTGTGCCTTCCATTACCGAGAAAGGCAAACAAATATGTGTGAAACAGACTCCACTGCTTGTTTTACTACGACTAAGAGGAATCAAGGAAAGGAAATACCGCAGAGCACAGGAGGATCTGCTGAAGGAGAGGGGAGCACTGAGCGTGCAGAGGACTGAAGGGAAGAAGAGCCCCTAAGATTCAGAGAGACAGGACTGGGATAAATGGTATACTGCTGAAGAAGACATATCTGAGGTCTGCCAGAGATATCAGTTGTTACCCAGAAGGACAGAAGATTTGGCATTAAAGATGATGGAGCTGATTTTAATGAAAGAGAGACATATTAATGGAGGTATTTCCCCTGATTAGAGTGAAGTCACTCCAAAGAAATTGAATATTCTTTGTATATCAATTATTAACTGCTAAAAATTCATGCTACCTTAGGAAGTCCATTGGTCAGTCACATATGGCCACCTTCACAGCATAGTAGAATTGAATAGCCTGTGGCAAGTCAGTTAAAACCAGGTCCTACATGTGCAGTCACCAATCCAGTGTCAGGCTCTATTCTTTAGTACGTATTTTTTTCTACTGCATTATTACTCAGGCGTAGAGCAGGAAGCTCTGTGTTGTGAGTGACTACCTGCCACACAGATGTTAACTGCCTATCTGGCTCCATACAGCTAATACCAGCAGCACCCTACGATCACGAAAGCAATGTCTGTGCTTGTGGCTGGATGTACTCAGAGAGAAAGCAAAAGTCACTGCCCAGTGAGCGTTACCATTCAAAGCTCGGTGAACTGCTGAACCACTTCTGAACAAGATACTTTTGTTTACTGCACACTGGTGATGTTTGATACATTGAGCCTAGCCTATTCTGATTGTTTCTTTCTCTAATATGTGACTTATTCTTCATACCTTCCTGAATGTAACTAGTCAGGAAACTTGATATCCAACACATTGTCACTAATTTTTTACACCCTTAAAATACTTTATGCTCATAGCTATATATGATTCCAAAACCATCATTTCTGTAAGCAGATATTTTCATCACAGTGCTAAAATATATTTAAGGCTCAGAATTCTTTAATTATCAATGCACTGTCCAATACAATATGGTCCACCTAATAGCAATAGATGCACCAAGTAACTCTTACAAACGCACTGTCTTTGCTTACTCGTATTTGTTTATATCAACCTGCGGTATCACTATTATCAAGAAACAATGTTTCTGCGTCATATATGAAACAACTGAAGCCCAAAGAGTCTCTCTAGCCAAAAGTTACAAGCATTACATAGTGCTGAGTTTCACTTTAGCTAATCAGACACAACACTGGACCTGTATTCTTAACCACTGAGCAATTCCAACCAGCCTAGAGAACAAATACATATTTATGAAACTAAAATTATCTGAGCACACTGTTTACAATGTAAGGTGATTTACTATTGACTTTTATGACAAAATAGGAGAGAGGTAGTGCTGGCTGTCAGAGATTCAGCCTAATTTCGGGATTGAAGCAAATAGATAAAGGTTCTGTTATGGTGTACTCACCAAAAAAATCCAGTGTGAGGCACTTGATGGAGTGTAGTTTAGGGAATCAAAGAGGAGAAATATACAAGGGTTGGACTCTAAAAGTGGAAGAATATTGGAAAACTTGCCTACATCTGCAGGAAAGCCTACTTTTATTAAAAACATGCAAAACAATAAGTTTTGTTGTTTTTTTTTTAATATCAATTTTCAAGCAAGCATCCATGGTCTCAGAATGAGATAGAATATTGACATTGGTGCTTATATTCCTCTGCAACAATTTATTTTTACAATACAGTGTTAAGGTGCTCAAATATACTGCACAAATCACTTATTTCTTTATGTAGTTATCTTAAAACTTTGCAATTGTAATGAATGAGATAAATGTGACTGTACTGGGTATTTTCTTTTTAGCAAGGAGAAATAAAATAACATTTTATAGGTGTGTTTAGAAATTCATTAAGATTCTTCTTATATTCTTTAAAGATCAACTCTGTAGATAATTTCAATAAGAATCACAAAGCTCTCAGGACATGTTCATATCTGTTTGAATGTAACCTTGAAATTCTCAGCAGTCCTCACATATTCATGAATGACTGAGACTATCAAAGTGTGATCATCCCTCTGGTACCTTTGTGTGCCAATAACATGATGTATGTGAATCAATGGAGTCAGGTTACCAATGTGACTGCAGTAAGGAGTTCCTGGCAGATATGGAAAAATATCAAAGCAAAGCATTGTCTGTGTCCATTTGACAGTGAGTGCTGTTCTTTTTATTCTACGGAGGCTGATCACTCTCAAGTACAGGTCTAAACATATTTCAGATATTAGTTTGAGATGGAGAAGAAAAAGATTTTGGTAATTGTACTGCATTATCATGCGCAAGTATTATGACACACGAGTTCCTTGTTTATTAGATGCTTAACTCTGGTAAGCATATCAAAGAAACAAGTGTGTTCTCTGGACACCTATGAAATTCATTACTTAAAGATGTCTCTTCATATTAATGATGTGTTAGTGCAGTGTGTGTACAACACATGTGTGTGGGGGTACTCATGACTGTAGGATTGCAATCCAGAGGCTGTTCATTGTCCTTCCTCCCTTATCCCCTTCACATCTGCTGACTTCTGTCCCAGATGACACATTACTGTAGGCACACACAGTCACTATTGGCTTTTCACATGGGTGGTATGATTCAAGTAGAACTCTTCCCCCTTGCTACCCTAATGCACTTATACACAGCATTGTTTCTCATTTTGACAATATTTTTTTTTAATTTTTTAAATATTTGTGTAACCATTTTTTTCACATTTTTCCTACTATGTCTAACTCTGCTAGTCACTCAGAGGACTCTGCTCTGTCCTCCTTTTGCTTTTTTGTCCTATGAGGCAGAACTGTAACTTATTCTCAATTGATAAAGAGATAGCTCAACTCAATATGAATATATAAAATGAAACTTACTGCAATATGGATTGTTTTGGTGTCTCCTGAAGAAGGTAAGACCTCATTGCTGAAGACAGCATATACTTCAGAGACAAGATTTGGAGGAGGCAATCAAAATTTGACTTGGAAGCTTCCTCACTGAGGATTAGCTCTCAAAATCTCAGAGTCATTCAAGCTGCCAGGAGGAAATCATTCAGTAATCTTATCTAGCAATAGTTTTTGCAAAATGCAACAATAACCAAAATGGCAAGATATTCCTAAACGTGGCAATTATATTCTGTATGTAACCAGAAGTTTCCTATCAGGACTTGGGATCCCTCAGTATAAAGGAATTTACACATGGCACTGTAAATTTAATAAAATATCCATAACTAGTGTGGCCATGGAAACTAGAGAAGAACCAATTGTAGAAGTTTATTTTTAGTTGTATTTAAAATATTGTTCTGTGCACTGTTGGGAGAGGGGTTGCCTAGGCCTTGACCTTTTATATTGTCTGCAGGTGTTGGATTTATGTGGGGGAATGTTTGATTGCTCATGATCTGCATGTGTTATCAGTAGAACAGCTGAGGAGTTCTGAATCAATAAAAATTAGGTGAGAAAAGGGTCTGAAAAGTGAGAGCCACAGAATAGAAGCCCTTAGAGAAAGGAATATTCATGGTAAAAAAACAAAGAATTCATCTGGGAGCAGAGAAAAAGAAAGGTTTCAAGGCTTTTCCTGATCATGGAGCCTATACTTCCTCCCTTATGCCACTGGCAGCAGCCACAGCAGGGCAAATATGAGCCAGAGCATACTGTTCTACAAACTGAGTTTTCTCTTGGCTTTTTGTGAGTGTGAAGCCCAAGTGGGTCTTTTTTCTAGGGTCTATGAAGAACATTGTATGCTTTCCAGTAGCAGTGGTGGAAAAAAATGACAAACGGCCTAGATGTTTTACCTTGGGATTCTTCCCACTGGCCCAGGACTTCCTGTTGTGGAAGCCTGGGGTGGGGATGGCAAGACATTTGTAGCTGAGAAGTTTAGATACTGGTGAAGTGATCCTGGCAAAACATATCTGCTATGATGAGAACTCCACCCTACAAAGGAATCCTTTCTGAAGACAAGGAACACCTGCAATGATGCTGAGAAAAACACTTGCTAAAAGAATCAGGACTAATGGCTGCTGCCTTATGAAGACATCTTTGGAAGGTTCTACTGAATTTTAATGCAAACATGAACTGACACTTTTGTTTGTTTGTTTTTGTTTTTTTCCAGAAAACCAGGCTCTATCTTAAAATATTGAAAGAGTTTTTTCAGGCTCAGCGCACAGAAACTGTCTTCTAGAATTGGCCAAGGATGTACCTCATGCTGGCAATTGAACTTGGTACTGTAAGAGTCACCCAGATGTTATTGTTTTTGGAGGCATCAAGGGCTCACAAACAGCAGCTGAGACTTGGCAGTAAGAGATGCTAGGAGAGGCTATTGGTAAAGGTTCAGCCTCAGTGGCAGATGAGGGCCCAGACTTAAGGGGTCACTCAGATAAACTGAGGCTTGGCACAATGAAGAGAGCCTAGGAGAGGCTATTGGTGAAAGTGAAGCCCAATTGTAGCAGAAGATCCAAGCACTCTGAAGATGCCAGAAACATGGGATGACCACCAGGAATGCTGGAGTAGAGCCAGCTGAAGCCTAGAGGCAAGCTGTATGTGCTGTAGAGGGAAGAACCAAGAACTGATCTAAGCCCTTTGGAGGAGCCCAGAACATCATGAGTGAGTCCCAGAAAACTGGACATTGACAATTTTTCCTGAAGTCCAAAGACATTGTTTAAAGCTTGATAGATGTTTGGTTTTATTTGGTCTGTCTTTATGATTGTTGTTCTTGTAAATAGTTTTGCTGGTGTAGTATTAAATGATGCAATTTTTTTTTTATTATTGACTTACCCAGAAATGGTGGGAATGATGTAGGAGTTTATTTTTGGTTATGTTTAAAATGGTTATTTTATGCTCTGTTGTGAAAAGGACTGACTAGTCTTTGGCATCTTGTGTTGTCTGCAGGTGTTGGCTTTACATAAAAGATGTTAGATTACCCATGATCTGCATGTGCTATCAGTAGAATACCTTAGGAGCTTAGGTATCAATAAAAACCTAAGAGATGAGATGCTCAGGATTCCACTGTCCAACATGGAGCTTGCCATGAGATTGGTTCTGTCTGCCAAAGTCTGGCAGGGTTTACAAATATGAATATGCTTCCATGTTTTCCATGCTGAGCCACACAGTAGGTATACAGCTACAGATGGGGGTTGTTTCCTATGGTATAAAATATTTGTCGAAATATGTAAAGTTGTACCCAGAAGTGCTAAGGAAGAAGTAAAGCATAAGAATTGTGATGTTTTCAGAAACAAAGAATATAACAGGAGACAAATAGCATGTTTAGTTCCATAGAAATTTACAGAATTTCTCAGCACAATTCTCAGTAGACATGGTGTTCTGCACACCTTGCTGGAAACTTCATGATTCAACTGGATGGCTTGATTTTCTCCTTCCTTGTTTGCTTCCCTCTTTCTGACTCTATTTCAAGATGTATTTCTGACTTAGTTTTTCCATGCTCAAAGTATCCTTTTTTAAATTTATTTTTTCTTCTCTTATACAATTCATCCCAACCCCAGCCTCCCCTCCCCTGCCCCCTCAGCTCTTCTCCTCTCCTCTCTTTCCTGGATCCACTTACCGCCTCTGCCTCCTCTCAGATGAGAGCAGGCCTCCCAGAGTTACCAATGAGCACGGCATAACAAGATGGAACCAGGCTGGCAGGAGGAAAAATATCAAGGCTGGCTGAGGCAATCCAGCAGGAGGAAAGGGGTCCAGTGGACAAGCGAAAAGATCAGAGACAACCCGCTCCAACTTTTAGGAGTTATTCAAGAACACTGAGCCAGACAACCATAAGATATATGTAGTGAAACAGTAAAGACCCATGCAGGCTCTGTGTGAGCCCCCAAGAGTCCAGGTCATTTAACTCTGTGGGACTCGTTCTCCTGGTTTCCTAGAGCCCATTGGTCCCCACAGTCTCTCCTTCCCCTCTTTATCAGGATTCTCCATACTCTGCATGATGTTTTGGCCTGTGCGCCTCTGCATCTGATCCCAGCAGCTGCAGAAGGAAGCCTCTCTGATGATTGGACTAGGCACCGTCTATGAACATAGTAGAATATCATTAGAAATCCTCTCCAGGCTATCTGAGCTCCAGTTCCTGTAGTGTCAGGCATGGGCTCCCTCCCTTGGAACAGGGTTCTACCCCTCCATTGCCCCAGTTATTCCTGCAGGAAAGATAAGTTAGAGGTTGAAGGATTTGTGGCTGGATTGGTGTTCTAATCCTGTCACTGCAATCCTTGCTTGGTTACCAGAGATGGCCTGTTCGGGCTCTCTATCCTCCGTTACTAGAAGTCCTCACTAGCATCACCCTAGTAGATTCCAGGGAGTTTCTACTGCACTAGGTCTCCAGATCACCCCCTTAAAGTCCTCCAATTCTAGTCATCTCTCCCTATATTCCCCCTCCATTCCTCTACCCCCACTTTATTTCTTCTGTTTCCATTCCCATCCTCCCACAGGCCACCTGCAATGTCTGATCTAGCCCACCCCCCTTCTCAGATATAAATCATGCTGAATCATAGTACTGTATAGCATTTAGTATGTAACAATAATAAATCAAATGAAAGAAGTCATTAATTTGAAAGAGGGTGAGGAGACTCACAGGAAGAGTTTGAAAAATAGAGTCAAAAATCGCGTAAGAACTCATGTACAAAATTCTTTAAAAGATTTTAAAAAATTAAGATAATTACTATACTTAAAAAAATTAACTTTTCCTTTGCAGTGGCCCAATTCGCATGTTGAATAGCATGTTCATCTGGCATGTATCCACTTCATCAGTGAAGAAAAGCATTAGGAGAGGTGCTACAAACCAATTTGGGTCATAAACACTTGGACTATTTTCTGAACTTACAGAGTCAGTATAACAAGAGTTCTATTTTCTTTCTTCTCTACTTTTTTAGCTACTTCTCATAAAAATTAATTTCCTGAAACTGAAATTTCCTGAAAAAAGTCTCAAGCATTCTTATCAATCTATACTTATATACGTACCATGTATTCCATTATTAGAAGCACTTTCATCTAAGAAAGAAAATTACATATATGAAGTTGATAAAATTTTAATTAATTCTGATTAGTTTGTAATAGTCCAACATCATTATCGTGAAAATAAAAATTCATATAAATGAAAACCTGCACTGCATCTGAACAGTCTAAGTGCACTGAAGTTTCTCATTCATCCTTCAGAACAGGCATTATGACAGCACAAAAAACACATGAGCACATCCTCAGGCCATTTGAGTCTTTCAGCTGCTCCTAGGTAGGACACAACATGACTTGAATTGCCTGTGCCTTCAACTCTACCCAGCACAATTTGACTCAAAACAAGAACCTTGGTCTGGGGCATGGCTCGTTGGATAAAAGTTCTTGACATGCCACCATGAGGATTTGAATGTAAAGACCCAAAGGCCATATAGCAAATCTAGATGCATAGTGTGAACACCAGTGACTCCAGTCCTCCAATCGTGAAATGAGTTGCAGAGACAGTATAGTTCCCAGTAGTTCTTTGAAACACAACAAAAAGACCATATATGAAACAATTTAGACACCTGAGATTGTCCTGTGACCTCCACATGGCACACCATAATTAAGTGCCTTAATTCACACAAATGAATGTATGCACTCATTAACATACACAGTGAACAGAGAGAGAGAGAGAGAGAGAGAGAGAAGATAGAGAAGTGCTTCAAATATATACATTTTAATGAATGAATAAAGAAATGTTTTTATAAAATAATTTTTGAATGTTTTTACATTTCTCAGGTATGACATTTACCAAAGACAACAGTGGGTGGAGCTGTCCAAAATTAGAATCCCTTTCTTCTGGCCAAATCCCCATAACATGTTTTTAATGAGATTTTATTTGAAGCAAAATCTTCTCACATAAAAACTTCAATAAATCTCAAGTGTGTTACTGATATTCTGCTGTTCCTAATAGGTTTAATATGTGAGCTAAATTATGAATTGAAACAGCAGGCTTAAAATTGGATATGAATTCCTCAGTGCTCGCTGTCCATCACCCCTCATGTGCCCGATTCCAAAGAAGAGCAGCTGGAATTATGCCATGGTGAGCCCCAGATGTTCAAGGACGCTCACTTTTCTTTCCAAAATTAAAAGAGAAACCCCCCCATTCTGGCAGCTGAAACTTTTAACAGTTGGCATGATGCCTCTTGGAGAGCATCGAGGAAAACAGAAAAGATCACGCAACACTGAGATTCTGTTTCATTATTCGGCCCCATTCTCCACGGACGTTCAGCAAACATTAACTAACAATCAGACACATCCTGGGAGGCTGTTCATCACTGATGGCTCTGTCTTCCACTGTGGAAACCGAGGCAGGGAGAAGCTGAAACTGAACAAAATTATCAGTGGCAATTTTAAAACTCTTATAAGTTAGTATATTCAACTACAATGCTAAGGGTGTGTATGTGTGCATGTGTGTGCATGTATATGTATGAGTGTGTGTGTGTGTGTGTGTTTGAACACAGGCATAATTCTTTCTTTTTTGGGGAAAATATATGCTATAATCTAGAAATTTCAATTTTGAGTAAAATCTTGTGGAATTGTTGGCATTGTAATAAAAAAGATACCCCACAAATATTTTACACATTCTTGACAGGCTCTCTACACCACAGCAAAATATCTGCTATGGATAAATTAGCATTAAATATACATACAGCAAAATAATAGTAATCTACAACAATCGTTCTCATAAATACAACATTTTCATTTTTATTGATTGTTTAGATAATTTGAATACTCATTTCATGAGAAGTTTGATTACAAATTTAGCCTTGATTCCATTTCTTATAATAGAAAAGATTCTTAGCTTTAACCCAGGGTGGTAAGATTGCCAACATTCTTGGGTTACTTTTAATTCCTTTCCTAAAATGTCTTGTTGACTCACCCTTCTCCACCTGCATTATAAAGTCTACTTTAAAGTTTTTTTTTTTTTCAAAACTGAGTGTTAACATTTTTCAAATAAATTTTTACAATCTTAAAGTCAGTGTTTATAAATTAGTGTCTTAACAGATACATGGCAATGTTTATTTCACCTTTAGAAGAAGCTAGCAGTGGAGACCTTTCATCTCTAAGAATGCTTTGGCAACTCTAGGTCTTCAACAGAAAATAACTTGAGACCAGATATGTAGGTCACTCACTAACTTTTTAAATGCACAACAATATTTCATAAATTCAGAACTTCCCCAAGGTTTCATCATTAATTCTTTTCATTCCTTTTCAATTTGGATATAACCCAAGGGAAGAAACAGAATAGGGATACAAGGCTGTATTTCAGATATCAGTCATTCTTCAGAGAGGTTCACTTTAACATTTGCTCAACTTAACTACATAGAGAAAGAAAGTGTTATGCAAAAGTAGGTAGAGGCGAGGCTCCTAACCTCTCATGGGTCATGGGTTAGGTAGAAAGTTAGAGATGAGGAATTGAAGGGTTTTGACCCTCTCTGCTTTACAGTTTGCTGTGTTCTTTAAAAAGCCGCTACCTTCCATGCAGTTTATTTAATTTTGTAGAGGTTGAAATTATTCCAAAATATGAATTTTTTAATGTATTCTAGGCCTCTGAATTATCAATGTGGCTTTCCTTCTAGTTTATGGAACACATATTGTATTCATATATAGTTTAAACCTTCCAATATTAGCTGATATACATAATCCAAAATGAATAATTCATCTGTCCAACAAAATATTATAGATACTTAATAATGCCATAAAATAACAAATTCTATGACTATAAACAGTATAGAAACCATGGTCCCTGTCTTCAATTGTTTCTTTGTGATTAACATTTTATAATTTAAAAGTAGAAATAAGGAAGAACTGTGTTTATTTAATGTGAATATTAAATATTATCTCAAAAAACAATGGATTTCTACAACTATAGAACATTCCAAAAAGTCTCTAAATCCCATCCAACTCAGTGTGTAATTTCATAACTTATTTATTAACAAAGGTGCTTTAAAATCAAGTTAATGTAGACAGTTAACAAATAAATAATAAATTTGCATCATTCATTATTACCAGAATAAAGAAAAACCACAATACTCTTCCATCAGGTACAGACTAAGGTCATCAGTATGATTATTTAGCAACAGATTGTGCTTTTAGCTCAGTGAGTGGTTTATCTGATGATATAGAAAAATTGACATAATATTCATTGAAATTTGATATTTTCTTCATATGGAAAAAAATGAATTCACTTCAGCTCCAAGCTAGAAATGAGTGAGTGTCACAAGAGAAATGGCTTGAATTCTGAAGATCTTTAAGAGGATTGTAGACATTATAGATGATATTGGATAGGATACATTTCTAAAAGACCAGTACTCCCTTTCCAAGTTACAGTGGATACAGTGGTATCACTTAATGAATTTTGAGACCTCCATGCACTAATAGCTTGAAATATGGTGTTCTGTTGTCTTTCTCAATGATCATGTTAACTTTGTTAGAAATATTTATTTATTTATGTTTGCATTTAAGTAGCTTTAACCACTGGAGTTTCCATTCTTCATTAAATGCACAAAACATAAGCATCCAATTTTAGTAAATCATAAGAGAATAATAATAGCAATTTATTGTCTGAAATGTCAATTTCACACAAATCAGATCTGTTCAACAAACATAGGTTCTAGTTTCCTTCCCGAACCTTTGTATAGAATACCAAATAACTCCGACAGAAAATATCTTCATGCTACCTTTGAGCTCATAAATAAATACCTTATCTGTTACAATAGCTGCGTAGACCTTCTATCAAACATGATAAATATATCTAATATGTTTCTGTTGTATACATTAAAAAGTGAGGCAATTTTCCCAGACATTTTGAAACATGCATTTCTCCCATTAAAATGCTTGTTATTTCACCGCTCTGGAGTCAGTGACTGTTTTCGTCTTATTATGGTAGTTCTGATACAAAGAGTGAAATAGACAAGACTAAGATGACATGTTCATTATAGCAAAGTAAATTAATGACAGCTCTGGGATCGAACTCGGAAACTCTTGGTTCAATGGTTAGCATATCTGTTTAGAATAAAAAAAGGACCCGGTGATCTGACTGTAAAATTTTAGTGGGGCCTCTCATCATGACACCTGAATTTCTTTCACTTACAAATACAAAAGAACAGTGACAGCCCACACTTCACTTTCTTATTCCTTTGGAAATTCTGGAAAATAGCAATTACTCTGGTGTGCTGGTCTAAGAGCCCTAACTGGATATGTTTCCAGGCGTGGAGTAACTCAAAGAGCTAACTCAGACATCACATGACATATTGCTGTGAAAGCTTCAAGGGAGCTCGGGACTTGGATTAGACTGGGAAAAGAAAATCCTCTGCCAGTCCATCTGGCTGTAAACATTTTACATGAAGTTATTCTTTGTTTTTTGCCCATGGGGAAGCATGTAATTTGAAAGATTTCACTTTTGGCAGAAGTGTAATTGTGCATTTTTAGAAATGAGCACAAAAGGGGCTCTAGGTAGCTCCAATGAGTTAAATAGGACAACCAACAATGACTCTGCTCTCCTTTTTATGGGTGTCGTTGATTCTCCTCATCAACCCTTGTGTCCATTCATAAGACAGTGATATGTTGTAGAGGTTAGTGCCACCAATTCTTGGTTGTTCACAAATTTTAGCTCCTGCAAATAAATTTGTCTATAGCTCACCTGGACAAGATTAAAAACAATTCTCTCCAATCAGATAATATTTAAGATGTAATCACAGGCTTAATTTCAGGCCAATAATTGGGTAGAACCCCCCCCATTTACACACGTGCACACACACAAAAGAGGGGGGAAGAGTTTTAAAGAACATTTTAAGAAAAGCTCAGTGGTTTGGAGTGCTTGCTTCTCTTCAAGAGGAGGCAAAATCAGTTTTCAGCACTCACCTCCAGCAGGCAGCTCGCACTTCCTGTAGCTTCTGTTCAAGAGAACTGAATGTTATCTTTTGTCCTCCATAGGCCCTTATATGTATGTGTGTGTATACTCACATGCACATGCAAACAGATGAGTAAAACTAATATAAAAATGTAAAATTAATATTGTCAAGGTTTTCTCTACCTTCATAAGGCAGCTGCTTTCAGAAGGATATGCTTTCTTACCAATGTATCCTCAGAGTTGTGGCTATGGAAACCAAGTACTTAGGAATGCATTTTGAAAATGAGGTCTTGACAAATTGGGGCAAGAAGAGACAGATCGGGCTACAGAAGGAAATAAAGGAATTGGCAATGGTGGTCCTCAGTCACGATCATGACTTATAATGTGGATTTTTAAAGCTTAAACAACAAGAATGATAAAAGATAGAGGAGAAGGGAGATGACAACAAATGTTGGTGACAGTGTTAAGTCAAATTACAAGCTCTATGGTGTTCCTGTGCCCGTGTCCTTTCTCACAGTGAGCTATATTAAGAGATGTACGCTCACAGAGCAGTATTTACACAGTATTTATAATAGAGTAGTTGGAGTGATAGTCAAGTACATGTTGTTTGTAAGACTACATCACTGTAATTGACCTGCATGTGCTTCCATAGCACACAAAGAGCTAAGCTTTTGTTCCACGTGTATTCCTGGTGTACATGCATGTACCTGTGTGATACATTGTCTCCTCAACCACTGATTTTCTGCCGAAACATAAAAAAAATATCAAGTACATACAAGTGTGGTGTTCATAGTTTAGAGTCTAGTTCTCCCTTGAATTTCACCTTCTTTCCATATTAGTATTAAAATATTCCTTTCTGCAAGTTTCAAAGAACCTTGCTCAGAGCAATGTCGTGACTGTCTATCAGTGGGTTGATACTCTCTCTTGCCTTAATGGCAGCTTCTCTGGAGTGTTTTCTTAGCAGTAAGTGCAAAAGGAACATACAGAGAAGTATTATTTATCAGGTATCCATTCTGTGCACAGTCTTACACTAATAAAATATTCATAAGGTTATTTTAGATATTCATAAAAAACAGGGTCAAATTACAATGAATATTTTGAAAGTGTGTATCTCTCATATAGACCCAATTTCATGTAGTAAAAAAATAAAGATAAACTGCACTGTACAGTTTATTATAAGATACCAAATGACGAGTATTTATTTAGCCCAATATATAGGATACATATGTCTATTTTATTTCACAACATATTTTTTCTGCATTAACACATGGACTGATCTTCTTTTCATCTTTATCAGGAAATTAAACACATGTTCTATCTTCTGGCAAGGTGAATAAAAATTAAATATTCATTCAAATAATCTCCGTGCTGATGTTCAACAATCCACATCTAAAATATTATTAACATGTTAAATTATTAACTCTAAATCACAGGACCAAACTTTCAGCTTGTAAAAGTCACCCGGGTAAGCCATAAAAATCTAAGTGTTATTTAGCTTTCTCTGATGTGAATTTAGTTTTTAAAGGATATGTAAAGTTAATTCACATAAACATACCTCCATGAAAGTAGATAATTATTTCAGTATACAAAAAAAATCTTTTAATTTTGAACAATAAGAAGGAATGTTCGAGTAATACAATTAAATGTTTAGTTTTAAGTTTCTCTTAATAAGAAGGTATCTTACACTTCTTAAAAATTAAGTAGATTAATTAAAAACTAATTAGATATAGTATCTTGATTTTTAAGCTTGTGTATCTTGTACACTTGTGTATACAAGGCAAACATGTGTGTTGGGAAAATCATATTGAACTATCATGGGTATTCATGCAAAATAATGTGATACTTTTAAATAATGATTTTAGTTTATTATGAGCCCTACACATGGGTATCAAAATAATGTTTTAATAGTTGTAATATTGACAAGGAATTAAAAGACTCATTGAACACTAGATGATTT
Source organism: Cricetomys ansorgei (assembly GCA_026225945.1). Lineage (NCBI taxonomy): Eukaryota > Metazoa > Chordata > Mammalia > Rodentia > Nesomyidae > Cricetomys > Cricetomys ansorgei. Next base: position 415,518 of record JAMJFZ010000558.1, read on the forward strand.
GTAAATCTCTTCACTCACAGTTCTCTGCTCTGCTCTCTGACAAGAAAGCATGATCTTTTCTACAATGTCTAACACAAACTCTGGCACTCAAATAAACGATAACATTTGAAAATGTAAATGTACTTCTCTCCAGGAAAGATCAAACAGAGCTCTTGTTTAATTCATGTTATGAGTATACTTTTCAGTCCCAATATTCTTTCAAGATGTTTTCCTGATAAAACTCATATATCAGATATACGTAAATATATAGGGAGTGAGGAGGAAGAACCATGTTGTGGACGTTTTACACTTTGCAAGGCCCCTAATGAGAACGGGAAACACCATCCACCGCACTCGTGAGCTCCTTGCACACACCTCATTTGTGGAATTACTGTGAGCGGCTTAAACTCTTCTTCTGTCACTTGAGGTTTAGGTTTGTTGAAAAGCACCCTGGACCACAAAATGCCCTCTTGCCTCTCCTTTCAGTGCTGCCAAATTTCCTTTCTCAAGGCTATGAGTGGGTTCTGACAAGGAAATCAAGGCAACATCCTGCTGTGTGAGGGGCTCACCATGCCTGTCATCAGTTGCCCTGGTGTACTCCTATCTGTGGAATTGTGAAATGACAGATGTTCTGCAGAGGACAGCTTTCAGGCCTGCAACATCATTTCCTTATTGCCATGGCTAGTAGTGTTCTCCTGCTTGAACATTGTCGATCGTTACGGTAAATCCAGTAGGGAAGCATGTCCATGTCTGTAAGTACAAATTCACCGGAACACAGCACCCTGGGTCTGTGTAAAATACAGTAAACCATAAAGTGAACATTTTCTGAGTAAAGAATGGCAAATTTTTTGAAGATCAAAACGTGAAAAAATACAATGACTGATGTATAACTTCTCGGTGTTTTCCCACAACTCATTCTGTGTCTGTTTTCTACAACTCCAGGAACAGCTTGGGACATGACCACCACGCCAGCAATGTTCTCACATCTCAGCTCTGTTCAGCATTTAAAATAATTCTCGTTTGCTTTTTATGTTGCAAGAGCTTCTTGAAAATCCTAGAAATATTGAAGTTGACTTCAGACGCTAAGTTAAGTCCTTGCATCAGTGTTGGAAGATGCTGCTATTCATTAACCCACTGGATCCTTTCTGATATCAGTTCATATTTATTCTTACAATGATTAAAAGTGTTTTTGCCAACGTGCAGTCTTTTATTCTACAATAAGCAAATGTTTATGCTAATATAATTCAACATTAATAATCTGTTTGGATGATCATTGCTGTAATAATTTCTCTCTCATCTGGCCACAAGTATGCTGGATATTAATAATTTGCATGAATTTGCCTGCTTATTAAGCTTATTTCCTGATTTCTTTCTACTTAACTTTTTCATTCTTTCCAGACTTGATAGAGACATTCTAGACATTGGAGCCCTCGAGGCTCCTTGATTATATCTCTGCTTCACTCACTTTCCACAATGAGTTTTGAGATATAACTTCTGAATCACCTAACATTCGCACATTTACTCATTGGCAACCCACTTCTGTCTCTACGAGGGAAAGGAACAGATGGCTCTCTTGGCTGTGTCACTAGGAAAGGACTTGGTAGAAAGGTGGCGGGACACCTTGTAAGGAGTAAGCCGTGTCCTTGTATTTCTTTCAGACATTCTCAGGGAAAAGTTATCCCTCCAAATCACATTAGAAATTCTGAAAACCTGCTGTGTTAAAATTTGCAGTGTAGCCCCAGTTCACATCTTAGCATTTGCTGTGCTTGTTGGTGTATGGGAGGCTCCTTGAGGACTCTCATACTGTTAATAGCATTTAGTATAAAATTAATGGATTGTTTTATTTTGGTGTAATTAGAATGTCAAGTACAAAAATAAAAGGAAAAGAAACTCTTGTTGCATTTCAAATCATTTAATTATTTTATTTTTTTAGCATCTTAGAAGTTACCGAAAGAATGCCTAAGGAAAAATATAATTGCTAATGTAATGAGTTTAATAATAACTAACTAATAAAATGGTAAACATGGTATAAAGCTTGCATGCTTTATTCATTCTATTCGCATATCTAACCACCACAGGATTTGTGGCTTATATGTGTCATGTATTCAGAAAGCAATCATGCAAATCCCAAGTCTGTGTTCTAGCATGTTAAGTAACCCAAAATAATCACACTGCCGAGAGATACTTTGATTTGTGTCAATAAAGACATCTTGTATATTTTAAGGAGAAATATTTTTGTATTACATTTTAAATAAAAACAAATAGAAAGTTAAATACGCATCTTTATTGAGAGATAAGGAATTATTTCGTATGTTCTCTATAGCACATGGCATAAATGTGATTATGATAATCAACTTAGCATCTTTTGGTTTTAGTCTTGTTTCACTTGTTTTTATTTGGGAGCTAAATTTCTGCATGTGTTTTGTTAGGTACCAAACTTACGGCTTTATGTCTAAGAAACACACAGTACCTCTGATCTACTGCTCCAGCTTAATTAAATACAACAGAACAGTTAGTACAGAGAACTTTAATGTCCTCAGCACAAACAAATCATGTTTGAGTTAATAGCTATGCCAATACCATGATTTTATCACTGCACACATATTGAAATGTCACAAAATATGTACCAAATAAATACATATAGTTACTATGTACCAAAACAGAGTGAGTCAAAATCGTGCTGTTTGTCTACTCTAGGGATCCTCACACTTCTTACTGTCATAATGGTGCCACTATGGTTTTACGTCATCATAGTCCTTTGTCTCTACATTAACTTAAAAGCTCCCTAGGTGTCTACTTTGCTCAGATTATCTGCTTCCCAGCTGCGTATGCTGGAAACCTCATTCCCAGTGCTGCATGTGAGGGAGGCACTGGAGTCAAGAGTTCTCTGTCTTCACATGCAGACTAACACTGCTCAAAGCAGGGTTATGACGGTGCGTGTATTCTTCTACCATAGCAGGGCATTTAGGTATTTTTTGCTTTTTGTCTTCTACCATCTGAAGACAGGACAACAGACTCTCACAGGATGACAGATGCTACTGACTTGATTTCACACATGCCAAAATGACAACTTCCTTACATGTTGAATCTATATATGTACCAGAACAAGATGAACTGCGTTTATTTTGGTGTACGTACTTATTTTCATCATATGGTGATCCTGAGCACAAAAATGGCAAAGCATAGCAATTTCAAGGAACTCAAGGTCACAAGTCACATGCCTCTCTTTCCTTCTCAATGCCTGCAGAAGCAGGAACACCTAGTTATGCAACAAAATCAATTATTTTATTTTAATTTCTAGATCCAAACTGACCAAAATGAGTCACAAAGACGACAAATTAGAGTTACTTTTAAAATAATTTATTCACGTTCAAAAGTAGTCCTAGTAAAGGAAATCAACTCCTTTAGAAAGAACGTATGAACTATAAGAGTCTTCCCATGGCCTCTCCAAGCTGAATGCTCTGAGCTTCAACAGAACTGGGTAGCACTGATACATAGGCTTTTCACTATAACCCAAGACCCAAAACACATGACATAGAGATAGTAACGAAATAGGGATAATACTACATTGTAGCAGTCTTGCGATATCGTTTGACTTTCTGTTCTCGAAGTATGTGAATATGGATACTTTTAAAAGAATTAGTGGAAAGTTCAATGTGTAATGTTAGCTCTGGTAAACATCTCATGGCCTATATTATCAAAGTGATGACGAGGATGTGGGGAAGAGATAGCATCTAAAGGTAAGAAGGCCAAGGACTGGGGGTCAGATTTGTAGGTTTTTTATTCATGCATTTTTTCTGTGAGCCGACTCAGGGTCTTATGAAGCTACCTTAATCCACACTGAGGACAGGGACCACAGGCTTAAGGACATACTCAGTGCCCAACTTCCAAAGGACACTACTGTTGTGGAAGTTGATTTTTTGTTATATACAAAATCATTGTTTCCTGCACTGTTGGGAGAGGGGCTGCCTAGGTCTCAGTATTTTGTAATGTTTGCAGGTGTTGGATCTCTGTGGGGGATGTTCGATTGCTTATGATTTGCACTGGCGGAGTTCTGAATCAAGAAAAACACCTGAGCTCAGATTCTCAGGGTTCTACTGTCCAGTATGGCATTGGCCAGGATGGTAGTTCCCTCTGCTGAGGTCTGGAAGTGGTCATACCTATGAATTGCCTCTTTGTCATCCTTGTGGAGCCACCACAGCAGCCAAACAACTACACACTATCACTCACATTGTTCCACTAGGGACCACATTTTAATGCATGAGCTCTTAGGACATAAGGCTTCTAAATAATAGTAGCTAAGTTCCTAATATTCATTTCACAGGCCACTAAGAGTAAGTTAATCTCACTCCAGCATTCACTATCAGACAGTAGAGACTTTCTGACAAAGAACTAGTGTGCCACATAGAGTGTTGGAAGAGGCAGTAAAATCCCTCACTAAGGATAAAACTTTTCCTGAGAAGGCAGGGAAACCCTCAAATCCTCACTAAACTCCAAGGAGAGGGAAGAGAAGAAGAATCCGGCCAATGATTTGACTGACATAATGAGGGAGAAAGGAGAAAGAATGATAATGACTCGGGAAGAATATATAAATATACACACATATGTATATATTTGTATATATTCTTTAAAATAATCAAACAATTGGGATGGAAGAGTAGATGGAAACATAGAACAGAGCAATGGCATAAATAGAAGGTAGGAGAAACAAGAGAGGAGGAGGGAGCGGAGAGGAGAGGAGAGGAGAGGAGAGGAGAGGAGAGGAGAGGAGAGGAGAGGAGAGGAGAGGAGAGGAGGGGAGAGGAAAGGATATTTTCTGATTCTAGACTTTGGAATTTAGTCTTCAGAGCATGACCTGTCATAGTTTATATGTTTCAAATGAAGAAAATGATAAAAATTGATAGCATTGTATGGTAAAACAACTTTGAATGAGATAAGATACAACTAAAACAGTGGCTCTCAACCTTCTAACACTGCCAGCCTTTAATACAGCTCTTCATGTTTTGGTGACCCCAACCATAGTTTTTTTTTGCTACTTCATAACTGTAATTTGCTGCTGTTGGGAATTGAACTGTAGATGTCTGATATGCAGATGATCCTAGCCACTCCTTTTAAAGGGTCTTTGTACTTCAAAAGGGTTGTGACACACAAGATGAGAACCACTGATGTAGAAGACTGACTTTTGAAGAAAATACGTGATTCTTATAGTGAACAAAAGATGGATTGTTAGGTGTAATTGGTTAGTGGTTGTTTTAGTTCTGTCCTTCAGGTGACTGAGGAGGTTGGATATTCTTTAGACTAGCTTTGGCACTTTCAGGGCACCTCTGATAAAATGCAAAATTGTGCTATTTTTCTAGACTGCTTCTCGAGTCCCAAATGGAGAAAATTTATTAACTTTGTTTTGTTTTTTGTTTTAACTCTCTCACAGAATGCATTTCTGAGTATTGAGGTCTATATCCTATTTTAAAGCACATTGTTAATTTCCATACATTGTTCTTGGGTGCACCTATTGAAAACTGTTATCCCTCCAATATTTTCAAGATTCAGATTGAAACTGAATTTCCCATTTCTTCTTGGATTTCTGGTTGTTTTAAGCCTTGGGTCTGGAATTTCAGATTCACTGGGTTTGGTAGCACACACAGATAATCTTAGTATTTGCAACGTTATGACATGGGACATCAAGGACAGTTCAAGCTATAAAGTGCATTAATGGTCAGAATTTGGTACATAGTAAGACCCCTAGGAAAGATGGCAGAGGTATGAGAGAATGGGGGTGGGGGGGATTCTGCTCTCAATCTTGTGAGGCTCAACCTCTTGAGACTGTCCTCGAAGGCTAGCCTAATTATTTTTGACATGTGAAATTGTTAATGAATCTTTTACCACAGAGCTCCCTTATTTTATCTATATTTTTAGTTGAATGGTACTTCTAGTATTAAGCTCCTGAAAGTAGATGAGATTAGTACCCAAAGATAACCCAATGGATCTGGCCTTTTGCAGTATTATAAGAGGCTTCTTCTTCTTTTTTTTCAAGAACAAATTGCCATGAGAGTTTGGCAAATAAACATTGACTTAGAATCTAGCAAACTTCAGTCCAGATCAGATTTTCTGTAACTCTGTCATTTATAATACAAATCTGGATTCTCAGAAAGATTTTCCTCCCTTCATTACAAGTTCAAACCCTATTTGAACAAAATCTTCATTGTTCAAATATTGCTCTTTGATGACTGCAAATTGACACTGCGTTTAGTTGGAGTCTTGACCATGAATAAAGTTGCTTGACTAAAGGAAAGACAAAGTTCAGAAAGGGAACTTCAAAGGGAATGAATCCTTCTACGTGCTCTCCACACACACAGGACAGTCTTTGTTCACTGGCTAATTGCTATCCACACTCCAGGGGACATGTAAAGACTTCCACACTTTCACAAACAAGGTGAAACTATGGCAAGATGAAAGGTTTTAAAATAAATATAGGACATTCATTTATGTTTGGCCCTATAGCTATGTTCCAGAGATTGTATTTTAAATATGAAACATCCTATGGTATGACACTCTGGAAAGTTTCTTGATACATATGCAAAGTAATTAATTAAACAACTGTGTAATAAAAAAGACCCACTTTGAATTACCAGAAGAATTATAAGTTTTCAAAGAATGCTCCTTTTGGGATTGCTAAAATTCTATAGCCCCTCAAAGGTAAAAGCTAAAACTTAGAATAAAGAATCTTCACTATTTCAGTAACTATTACGCCTCTCCGCAGCTCATCCTAATTAGTTACTATGAATTGTTATTGATACAGTCTAAAAGTCAAAATGCCATGAAAGCCAATCTTCTTTAAGACTACACATCCTTTCTTCAGACACAAGCTGTTTAGCACAAAGCATGAAGTTCAATAAAAAATAGTTTAACAGCCAAAAGGAAAAAAAAAAGAAAAAGAAAAACCCTCTGCATTTTCTGCCATGTTTCCACATTTACAGCTCAATAACCTACTGTCAAGAGAATGTCAAATAATAAACACACATCTTCAGAGGTAAGAATTGTCAAGGGTCTTTTCCTCTCCCCCTTAATAAAACAGAACCTGCATAGATTTCTTGTTCTGTACATCACAGATGAGAACCTATACTTTCTTACTTTCTCTGGGAAGTTGCAGAGAATAATTATTTTTCTCAGGAAAGGAGTCAATAAAATGTGCATACCCGCACTAAACTCTGCTAGTGTCAGTATTAGATTGAAACTATGAGACTTTCTATCAAGGATTTTGTGAAGATGAATTGTGGCCATGGGGAAAGAATATTAACCCCACTTCATACCTAGTATAGATGAGGAAAATTCAGCTGTTGGCAATAAACAGGGCGCCCTGATTTCATTAAATTCACTGCACCTAAAATCCCTGCAAATATCTCATTTTAAATTCCCGCTGGAAACTCAGTCTGGCCAATATGAAGTGTTCACAAATTCAAATGAATTCTAACACTATTTCCTCTGATTACAATTATACTCATTTTCCACAAGAAGCTATATAACATCATGTTCTCCAATAAAAATCATTGTAGTGAAAATGTGACTGGTGAGTAATATCCTGTAGAGCTGAAACTGAACCTCGGATGTCACATAATCCTGAGTCTCTGGAACTTAAAAATGGGTAACTCTTCCAATGCGTGCTTTGATTTGATGCCCAAGATAACAAACGCTTTGCTTATTTATATTTCACTCGTACCCTGAGAACTTGATTTCCAATTGCTTATCTTATTATCTTTTGTTTTTTCACCCAATGCCCTATATTCAAGGATTTACAAACACGAGTACCAATTAAATATTTTCTGGAAAGAATAAAATAGAAACAGAGATTTGAGGTTAGGCATATACCCTCACTCTTTGAATGGAAACACACTCACCCTAAAATAATCATCACAAAACCAGTGAACAGGAAATGACTGGCAAAGGCCAATGGCACATATTTTAAAATTTTCTTGATTTTGCTAAGGTTCAATGCATTCATACATTTACATTAAGTAATATTTTTGTTTTTAAATACACATTAGTTATCTACTTTTTGGTCACAAGATCTACCATTCTCTTTCTTGGTCCTTATTTAATAATTTGTTTTTTCATCTTTTGAATTTTACACTTGCCATCCATCTAATTAACAATTTCCTATGTGACTAATTATTTAGCCAAGCAACTGCAATGAAAATTTCACGTTATAGAATGAGAAAACCTATGCAATATCTGTTCTACTAATGGGGAAGGAGAACCTTGACAACAATCCTGATTAAACTGCTAGGGGGAAAAAAATCAACATATTGTAGGGCAAAATATTAGTATAGACATAGCCTCAGCCACAAATGACAGTTTGGTACACTGCATGCTTGGAGTGGCAAACAGAAGTAGAATGAAAACATCTATCTCATTTATTCAATTTCTTTTTCTTGGTGTGTGTGCGCGTGTGTGTGTGTGTGTGTGGGTGTGTGTGTGTACGTGTACGTGTGTTTGTGAGCATTCCTGTGTATGCAGGTGGCTGTGTGCACTTATATGTTGAAAGCTAACTTGGATTTCATACTTCATTATGCTACCACCTTGTTTTATGAGATAACATCTCACCCTGGCCTGGAATTCATTGGTTCAGCTGAGGTTACACAGCAAGTCCTAGAGTCTTCCTGTCTCTGCCTTCCCAGGTCTGGAACTACAACTGCTTGACACCATGATAGGCTTTTTAAACTCATGTTCTGGTGCTCAAATTCAGAGCTTCCTGACTACAGGGAAAGTGCTTTATGAACTGAACTCTCTTCCTAGGCCTTAACTACCATGCTACATCATCATAGCCCTTCATGCTCCCACTGGCCAAATTCAGGGACGGCTCACTCTGTGTCAAAGAACTGCCATATTTAATGTATCAGTCCACACATCCTTTCATTTAAATCCTACCATTTACAGCATACATTTAAGAACACATTCTCCACAGGTTGATTTAATTTTAGATTTATGAGTTTAGTCTGTCACTGTAACATAGACTGTCGCCTAGGAAATTCACTAGGAATTTAAGGTCTCAGCCAGTTGTTTGCTGCTCATCTTCTAGTTAGGAATAGCTAACACCTGGTAAACTACCAGTTAGCAATATCCACACCTGACAAACTACTCATTAGCAATACCTACAAGTGTGATGGCACTTGCGCTGGCCTTTCTCTGTTTTCTGTGTTTCCCAAAAGTCTTATTGGTTGTCTCATTTTTATTTATTTAATTTATGGTAATCGATGCTTCATTTTAAAATGCCTGCCTAAGCAGCAGAATTTAGCATCTGGTTTCAAATTTGTGAGTTAAGGATAATCCATAATACTAAGGACTTTTGTGGAGAAGGCCAACTCTCTTTGCCTATTTGACAGCTATAGAATTTTGTAGACTTTTCACAGTAACTTTAAGTAGACACAGTAACTTTATCTAACATTGGTTAGATAAATCAAAATATAAAAATTTATGCCAATAATCACTCACTAGAAATGTTATAAGAGCCATCTATGTGATTTATATTTGTTAGCAGATATATTAAAAAAATTAAAATGCTTTAATAATATATTATAATTAACATAATTATTATTACTTATATTTATGGTTTATTCTACATGTTTTTAAAATATTACATAAAGAAATTTCTCAACTTGGAAATATGGACACTAAAATTTTTTTATTAATATCCAATATGTACTTAAATCCTATAAAGTTCGGATCCACAAGCTCAAAGTTGTAATCATACTTAGTATCTCAGATGTAAATTAAAATTTAAATTATTTTATTTTAATAAATGTAAATATCTAGTTCAATAACCAACATAAGCCCCTTACAGTTGCCCAAAACCATACGTGGCTAGAGAAAATTAGGTTGGTCACTATAGCAATTTTTCTGCTCATCGTCTGAAAATATTTGAAGATTTGAACTCACTGCTTAATAAGTTGTACATATATGCAAATTATATTATGCATTATTGTTCAGATGTCTTTTTGAGACACCATTCCAACTAAATAAAACTAGCTCCCATTCTTGCTTAAGCTCTTTTCTAGTCTTACTCCAGAATGCGTTCTAAGTACTGAGTCACATTCAATAAGAATTCACTGACGGATACTCAGCAACTTAAACTTCTACTTTATCCACCAGTATGTTGTGCATTTCTGAAATCTCTGAGTATAGAGCACACATTACATGGTTGTCCTCAATTTTTACAGTACAATCATGTATAGGAAAAGAACTACAACAAAAGGTTTGTATTCTATAGTATTTGAAGTTCTAGCCAAAATGGACTAACAAGTGCCAAATTTACTCTTTTGAAATATCTAAAATAATGGCTATATTATATGAAGAAAAATGTTCAGAGAATCTTTGATACCAGTACTAAGAATGGCAATCCATGAAAAGTAGGAGCAAATGAGTAGAGCCTTTCCCATGCCTCAGTTTACCAGCCAGTGAATTCTCTTCTCTGGATGAGGAAAGAGGGATCCAGAGAAGCCCTTGCTCTCTGTGTGGAAGGGCGTAAGACAAGATGCAGGTGGTGTTTACAAGTTCAAGTCCAGAAGGGACGGAGTCTGCTCTGCAGCACATCTCCAAGCACCACAGAGCATAGCTGCTCTAATCTCGTCAGCCTTTGTTTTTCCCCCTGATAATAAACATGTGACTCTGAGGAAGAGCATACCAAATGAAAGGACCAATTGAAAGAATTAGAGAGAAAGACTGCTGAAGTCACATATAACTAGAAATGTCTGCAGCAGACATCACAAAAAAGTAATGCATGCCTTTATCTCAACAGGGGGACACATTTCAGTAGTCGAAATGTACTTCTCTCCATAACAAAGATTAAACACAGAGCACATCCCAGAAGGGTGGGTCACAACGTTTCTAAGGTATTTAACTGCAGCACAAAATAATACTCAAGAATATTTGTAGGAAATACAGAATATCCTGAATATAATGTGGTAAAAATTAGAAGAAAGAAAAACCCAATTAAACAATTACGTATTTGAAGAAGCTGGGCATTAAAACAAACAGAAGAGCTAAATCAGTGAATGGAAACTCAGAACTGCCTCAGGTGTTAGCAATAGCAGAGAGACCCATGGAAAGTCGTTATGCCTGTACTCTGTATGTTCAAAGTTAATTATAGACACTGCAGAGGTAAAAAATAAGACAGGAATAGAACAATGTTTGTTGGAGGAAGAATGCCTCATATTTCCATGGTGTTTGTTTTGTGACAAATAAACACATAACAGCAGAATAGATATTGCCAATGTGTACATGTGTGTGTACATGTGTGAATGAGTGTGTATGTGTGTGTGTGTGTGTGTGTGTGTGTGTGTGTGTGTGTGTGTGTGTGTGTTGGTGTCTTGAACTTGAAGACATAGTAACAGAAACTATCTTAAGAAACCTTTAAAAAGTAAAGTGGTATTTTAAAATGATGAAGAGAGCTTTGAATTAGCTGTCAACTTTAAGTGTCTTGATATATACAGGCTTTAATGCCCCAGAGGCAGCTGGGCCAGGTGTGGTGGCACATGCTGTCAGTCCCAGCGAAGGAAAGGTGCGCTGATCTCTGAGGGTCCAAAGCTAGACTTGGTCTGTCTATATCACTAGTTTCAGGCCAGTTGGTGCTGTATAGTGAGACTCTGTCAAAAAAAAAAAGAAAAAGAAAGAAAGGAAGGAAGGAAGGAAGGAAGGAAGGAAGGAAGGAAGGAAGGAAGGAAGAGAAAGAAAGAAAGAAAACATAAAGCAAAAACAAAACTGGGCAATCATTAAAAATATTATTTAAAAAAAAAAAAGCCTGGAACCATGTAAAGCAATGGGCATGGTGACATCGCAAATGGAGGCATCACAGTCAAATATGAACACTAGTCCTCACTACTGAACAGGAGCAAGGAGTTGGATGAAGTCCGCTTTGAGTCTTATTCATCACGCAGCAGAAATGTGAGACTAAACCTGTCAGTTTCTCACAATGTGACTTCATTCAAATGAGGTACAGTCCAACACTATAAACATCATTTATAAAACGTGCAGTTAAAACACGGAAATAGGAGTAAAACAGTTAAAATACAACAGGCTTCCCTTCTGCATTGGTGTCACGTGTGACTGATGTGGTTGTGCTGTCCAGATTTTTTTTATTTTTTCTAAGCCGCCCTAAGACATCTTTCTCATTTTTTTTCTTTTTTCTCTAAAGAGTTTTTTCTTTTTTCTTTTTCTTTCTGACTCAATCTCCGGGCAATAGTTAAAGAAAAATCCTATCTCCCTAAGCATCGGGGTTTCATTGGAGGGCTCTCAGAACAGAAGAACTAGTTCTGGGATGCAATGATTAATTTTTTCATCAAGTGGTCTCCTCTTTGGTAAAGGGAAGGTAAAAGGATGTGGGTAAAAATGTTCAAATAAAGGATAAAATCATATTTATGAGATTTTTATTCTAGAAATAAAACTTTTTGATTTAAATGTAATTCGTTTGTTTCAGTCATTAAACAATGTACACACAGCAAGCCTTACTTGTGTCATCATAAAACAAATCTTAATCTGACAATTAAAACATTTCACATTTTAAATTAGCCTAGAAAGTCACTGTTTCCCTTACAGTACTTTTATTCATACTTTGTTTTGGTTGATTGTTGACGTTTTCTAAAGAGTTAAATAAAATTTCTCCATTCTGAAAAAAAAAAAAATTATAGGAAGTAAATGTCTCTGACTTCCATCACAGAACTAGCTATTTGACGCTTGCGCTCACTTCTCCAATCTATTGTTGCTTCTGAAGGAAGAGAGACTCCGGGGTTCAACCAGATTGTGATGTGCTAGGCACTGCCTCCCTCTGATGACGCGGAGAATTACCTCAAAACTGGTGACTTTGCATGACATGAATCTACATTCTTTCATGTCTGGAACGTGTCTTGTGAATTAAAATCTACTCCACCTTGGCAGAACCTTCTAGAAAATGACAGTAACTTTCTTTTCAGATTTTCTCATGTTCTTAATTTCGTGGCTTATCATCCCTGCTGCTGCTTGTTCTGAGCTAGCTCTTTTTTCCTCTGGTCTTCACAGGGTTCCTCTCGTAAGGAACATGCGTGAAGATCCCCAGATAAATGAAGTGTGTCTTCTATCTCGAGATCCTTAACTTAGTCACACTGGCACAAATGGTGCGGTATTCATATTTAGGAACATGGGATGCGAATGTCCTTGGGAATCAGTGTTCCCATGGTGACTTTCTAAGTTTATAAAGGAGTCCAGGGATTGGTGCAAGGCTTCTGCTCACTATAGATTATAAAACCCACGATTTTTCAAGTCAGAGTGAAAGACAAAGATTTCTGATCCTAGAAGTAGCATAATATAAGAACACCTCCAAATAGAAGCAGCACAACTGTGTTGGGTTGAATGAGGGTGTCCCCGTTTTCTCAGACATGAACAGACCAAGAACGCTTGATCTCTAGCTGGTGGCACAATTTTGCAGGTTTGAGTGGCGAAGCCTTTCTGGATGAAGCGCATCACCGATGCGCTTTGAACTTTAACTTTGAACGTTAACATTTCTATGCCATTTCCACCTCGTCTCTGTGCATCATGCTTGTGTTTCAGTATGTGAGCTCTCAGTTTCTGTTGCAGCCAACCAACACGGCTGCTGCCGGCTGCCAAACTGTCCCTCCCATTATGCACTATAACTTCTGGAATGTCTGAGTGACTCTTCTCAAAGGTGCCTGGCTTATGGCGCTTTATTACAGTGAGAAAAAAACAGCTAATACAATAATGAAATATTTTGGAGACTCTGAATTCCAATTACTACTTACTGCAGACTGAAAATGTAAGTAACATCGCTGAGTCATTCATTCTATGCACCTGAAATACTAGTGTTTTGTGGAAAATTTAGGATTCTTAAAAAGCTCTCCAGAGAGAGAGAAGCTAGCAGTAATCACTGGGTGATTATAAAGTCGGTGAAAAGGGACTTCAGTTGCACCTTCTGGGTCTTTTCACGTGTGCTAGTGACTGTATGCCTGAGCCAAAAGCACTCAATTAGCAAGAAAAATGTTCCGTTATCCACACTCTCAGCCCTGAGTACATGCTTCATCTTTTCTTCCTCATACCCAACACCTTTGTCAAGGAATTCAAATCTCCTCCATGGGTCCTTTGAGGCAGCTAAATCAAGCTAAATCACAGGGTGCTGTGAGCTCTGTAAGACAGAATACTGCAAGGCACACTGCCATGCTATTTGCTACAACTGTGCACCTATTATATATTTAAATAGACTAATGATTTCTTTATGAGAACTTTTATCTCCATTTATCAAGGACAAGTGGCAAATTAAAGCAACCACTTTTATTAGTTTCTCAAAAGTGGGAGATAAAGGATATTTGTATGAGTATATGTGACACCAAATTATATTCGCATATGTCTCAAATCTACCTTCATTTTTTCCCACTGATAACAAAGTCTTAGCTGACAGTTTTGCCAACACGCTAATTAGCTCTCTGTTGTAGAGGTTTTTATATTTTTATTTTTTTATCTTTATAAGATTCTACTTGCAACCTCTATGTTATACTGTCAGGCCAGACAATAACATAGTGTTTTAAATGATGAATAGGTTAAGATTGGGAAAAATAGTGATTTTTTTTCCTGTTTTTCATTTTGTATCATTTTGTATGGCTAAGCATAATAATCTTTGTCAGTGTCCTTTTCTATTTTTTATGTCAAGATGATTTTAATATTCATTTTTGTTTTTTTAGTATTAGTGTTTTACATGGATATAACATTGAATTTCCCCTGTGTTGATTAGTAACACAAGACTTACAAGTTTCCAAGTAATGTTCATGATATGATATGAGGTTTAATAAAGGAAAGTTTAGATACATCTCCTATGGAAGCAAGGTAGAAATTGTCATTTAAAAGCTTATTAATGTATATCGGTGACATGTTCCAAATGGCATTTAGTGTTATTTTATGTCTTTCTTTTTTTTACCGGCCTGAAAATAGGAAATATATCAATAATTATGATACAGTGCTGTGAAAAATAGGCCTGCAAATAAAGATAAACAACAAAGCAAAACTGGCATCCTTCCCTATTCTTGGACAGTGATGAAGCAGTACTTCCTTGCTCCGTGATTTCAATTATGACATGTAATGTGCTTTGATCAGTGGGGAGAAGTGAAATGTGTTCTCTATAGATGCTTAGATACAGCTCATTCATTAAAAATGTTTCTCCAACTTAAGAATGAAGAAAAGTCCTTGTGTGACCAGAAGCCATCCTGTGACCATAGCATACACGTGGTGAGCATAATCCTGGTTACTGAGTTTTAAATTGGAGCATTAGTGCATTGAATCCCAGCGCATTCTAACTCATACTTAAAAGTTATACTTAAAGTTCCTCATTGTTGTCTGTGTGTTTGTAATAATACTAATTCATTTGAATTCAACGAAAATATAATTTATGAGAAAATATTTTAAATAACTGCAACTTTTTTCTTTTTACTACTGGCATTATATCAATGTTTCAAATGTATTGCTGAACTCATTAGTGGAAACTTGTTGATTGACATTGTTAGCACCTTTGAACAGGGAAGACGATTGGAGTTTACAGGGTTAAGGTATTACATACTACATTTTTTAATGTTTGATAATTTCACATATGCATGTGTGTTTTGGTCAAATTCAACCCATTCCTTCCCTCTCATTCTTCCCCTATATTTCCACCATGTTCACTCCAAACTCCATGCTTTTTTTCTGGATCCTGTGAGTCCATTTAGCACTGCCTGTATTTTCACAGATGTAGTGCTAATCATTGGAATATGAGTAGCATATTAGGCATGGAATAAAAAGCTCCTCCCCAGGAGCAATCACTTTCAATAGCTCTTAGCAGTTGCCATGCTGTTAGTTATGGAACTCCCTGAGCCCTTCTGCTATCACTAGTGGAATTTTAGTGGGCTTGATTGTGTATAGGTATTGTGCATGATGTCACAATCACCATTCATGTGTTCAATGTTGCTATCAAGTTGGAAGAATATTGTTCAGCTGCTGACACAGATGTCCACTACATGTACAGCTTATAATCTTTCCAACCCCTCTTCCAAGTTAAACTTATGGGAGGGATGAGGTATGACAGAGCTGATCCAGTCAAAGAGGCGCTCCTACATTGTCTTACTCTTTGAGTTTTGACCAGTTGTGGGTCTCTGTATTAATCACTATCCACTGTAAAAACACACTTCTCTTATGAGGGTTGACGGAAGCTCTAATCTATGCGTATCAAGATAATAACTTAGAAGGCAATTAATTACTGTGTACATTTAGATAAATTACACTAAGTTCCTCCCAGAAGGTCTATGACTTAGACAGTTATGGGTTTCTGTCCTGGTTGAAGTTTCTACCTTATATGGTACATTTCAGAAGGTGGTTGGTTGGTTCTTCCCTAACTTTCATGCTACTGTACCACTAGTGGGTGTATTTTTGCCAAGTCAGGCACTTTTGTAGCTCACAGGGTACACAGCTAGGATTGATAATTGTTTTTCCAAATCCTAGAACTATGAAATCTAGCCAGTATAGATCAAGCTCCTAGGTCAGTATTGGCTTGTTTTCTTAAAAACAAAATTGCGATTGGAGTGAAAAGATAACCCATAAAACAGGAAAATATTTACAGCTCTCCAGCAGAAAGAGGATTGGTATCTTGAATATACTTAAACTAAAAACACCTAAACCATAAATAAATAAATAACCACCACATTGAATAGTGTGGGCATGAAATTAACATGAGAATTCTCAAAAGAATAAATACAGATAGATGAGAAATATTTTTTAAAATTTTAACCACCCTTACCGATCAAGGAAATGCAAATTAAAATTACTTTGAGATTTCATTTTACCCAAGTCAGAATGACTAAGGGTAAAACAATAACAACAAAGAGGACAACAAAAGTCAATGTGGATGTGGTAAGGAGAATGGAAACTGGCTTATCTACTCTGGAATCCATGTGAAGTTTCCTCAAACAGCTAGAAACAGGTCTACCATACGGTGCAGCCATGCTTTTCCTGGGCATATTTCCAAAGGACTCTATATCCTACAGCAGAGATACTTGCTTCCCCATGTTTATTGCTGTATTCACAATTGCCAGGAAATTGAAACCAAATGGGTATCGATCAATTGATGACCAAATAATAAAAACGTGGTACATAAACATGATAGAATTATTTAAATGAATAAAAATCAAGTTACGAGTTTTTTCAGGTAAGTGGATGGAGTTGTAAATCATCTTTTTACGTGGATTAACTCATAGCAGAAAGAAAAACGTTTCAGGGTTTCTATCATATGTGGATGCCAGATTTGAGTCTTGAGATCCATGTGCTTATATTGGAATACTCATCAAAAGCAGGAAAGTAATGAGGGTCAATGGTTGGAGACTTCAAGAAAAGGTGAATAATATGATGTTCAAGGGAAATAATGACCCAGGAACAGTTATATGAGGTGGAGGATGGGAGGGGATTGTAGAAGTCATTATGGGGAGAAATAGCCAGCAACAAAGAATTTGAAATCACCATACAGAAACCCTCTACTGTATAAAATTACTAAAAAAAGACACACACATGCATGCTTAAAATGAGTTTAAACGCATTTATTCTATAATAGAGCAATAATGCCTCTCAAAGACACCATAGGCTACTAAATCAAAGGTCCAGTGCCAGGTGAAATCTTAATGCCTGTTATCTGTCAACATAAACTAATTTAGAAATGAGGTCTCCGCACATCATAAAAATAAAATGATATAATAAAAAGTCAGTATCAGCCATAACCCCTAGAATACTGTCTTTATAAGTGAAGGGCGTTCGGACACAGTGACACATGCGGACAGACACGGGGAGGAGGGATTTTATGAGATGGTGGTGCAGGAGTAGAGTGTTGCATAGACAAGCCCAGGTTTGTCCAGGCTTGCGGGACATTAGAAACTCAAGGCCAGAGCCTGGAATGACACACTGCATGGATATTTGGACAAAGCATGGCACTGCTAGTATCTGCCAGTGCTCTCAAGTTAGCAACTCGGAGGAAAGAACAGTTGTGGTCTTTTAAGTCACTAAACTTGCAGTAGTTTCTCAAGGTCCTAGGAAAGGAACATAATTGTAAATTTGAATGCTATTCAGTGCATCCTAAATCTCTCATGTAAAAGTATGAAAGTATATTAAACCCCAATGAGTAATTCACCTTTGAATTTCTACACAATTTCCTATTCATAACATAATAAAATTTTCATCATTTCTCAGTTCCAGGAAACGGGTCTGAACTTTGGCAATGCCAGATATTATTTTATAGAGATAATGGATATATTTTTTTTTCTTTTTTTTTACTTAGCATACATAAAATATTTTTATGTATACTCATTTTGAGTTCTAAAAGCATAAAAGGTTCCACAATAAATTTGTATCAAACACTGAATGCAGGGTTGTGTTTTTATTGAGATTTATATATACACATAAAGATATTTGCTTAGTCTAAAATTTAACATTGTTATCCATATTTCTTTGAAAGGATGTACAGTGTGACCTGTAAGTTAAAGGAAATCAGATCATAGCAATGTGTCGTTTTACCAATATTTGTTCAAGGGAAATATCGACATCATTCAATATCAAAACTTTTACGATTTGTTCCCTCATTAAGTTCTAGAATATGAACATATCACTTAAGAAAGCACTTCAACATTTGAAAGTCCACCTACCACAAGGAAAAGATTCGTAACAATGAACAGTGATATCTTGAGTGTTTCTTCAATAAAAAGAAATTGTTTGAAGCTTCCGGGTGGACATTTTAGCATACATCCCTGTGATAGAGAATTTTCTTTCCCAAAGATACAGTGTAGAGTGGTCATCTGGGAAGGGTGTCCCACTGTAGAATTATCGAGATTAGGTTGTTCTGCGGATATATCTGTGGGAGGTTGCTTCATTATGTTAATTGATGTATAAAGACTCAACCAAAATGTGAGTGGTACCATTCCCTCAGTTTGGACTCTATAAACATCAAAAAAAGGGAGAAAGTAAGCTGAGAACTAAGCGTGCGTGTATTATCTCATTGCGCTTGACTGTGGACAGGACCAGTTGCTACAAGTTACTTCCACCTTGACGTCCCTGCAGTAATGGCTGTAATTTGGAATTGTGAGCTAATGTAAAGCTGTACTCTCGTGAGTCATTTTTGTCAGAATATTTCATCACAGTAATGGGACGTGAAGGGAAGGCAGAATGGTACTGAGAACTCAGGCCATTTCTATGAAAATCCTGACAACAAACCCTTAAAATATTTTGTCAAGGAATGTCAAAGTCTTTGTTATATTGGTTGGAAAACTATGAATGTTGGAAGCAGAACTCAATGGGCCAATGCGGAAAGAGACCGGAGGGCCAGAGTACCTGGAGCGAGAATGGAGGAAGTATGGCTCGTGAGGTTTCTGAAGGTGAGATGCACTCCACTGGGAACTTGGATGGGGTCATCCATGAGGTCTTCCTGCCAGGAATCTGTTCTGGTTCTACATTGTTCTGAGAAACCGTGTGAAGCTAAATATAAGGAAAAATGAACTAATGTGTTTGCCAAATCTCAAAGGAGACTATTGCTCAGGCTTGAACAGTTAGCAGCTTTCACTGATGAAGAGATCAACATAATTGTGGAAAAGATCTGAACCTACCCTGATGGCAATACCCTTCCCCTTGAAGGATGCGCCATCTTTTGAACATCCAAATTCATTTTAAGAAAGTCTAAGTTGAGGGTATCCCCTGCTCCTAAAGCAGCTGCCTAGGTCTCGGTTTCTCCAGGGCCAGCATATAGCAGCTAATACTTCTGTGGGTTAAACGCAACAGGATATTGGTTAAACTTGCATAAGAATTTAACAGTGTCATTATCGTAATCCACAGGGTACTGGTTGTGAAGGTTTGAGGAGATTATGGAGAGCAGCTAAGACCAGGTACCGTATGGCAGGGTTGCAATCCTTGTGGAAAGACTCTGAGAATCATTGTATGAATCAGTGAAGGTGCTGTCTCAGTAATAATGAAGATGCCAAGATACTGAATATGACAGGACTCTGAAACATCTTCCAAAGACACTTGCACGAGTGGAGTGGCACCAGCCTAAAGAGACATTTGTGTGCTGCATGGAGCAAAGCTGGAGGAGTGTTAAGCAAAGAAGCCATTTAGAGCCCAGAAAATTGTATTATGACATGCAGGTGGTAGACATGGAGCTGCAGGACTTGGTATAAGCATGTGTTTGGTTTCTTTTGATATTGCTGCTATGCCCCAATTTTCCCCCTCATATAATATTGTTTACTTGGGTATTATATATTGGAATTATGTAACTTGTTTTTATTTTATAAGATCTCATTTAAGAGATTTTAGGTTTTTAAAAGACTGAGATTTTTAAAGACTGTGTAGGCATTTATTTTTTAATTATTTATTTGTTTGTTTATTTATTTACTTTAGGGATAGGGTTTCTCTGTGTACTCCTGGCTGTCCTAGAACTCTCTCTGTAGACCAAGCGGGCCTCAAACTCAGAGATCTGCCTGCCTCTGCCTCCTGATTGTCATGATTAAAGGTGTGTGCCACCATTGCCTGGCAAGACTATAGAGACTATTAAACGTGGACCATGTGGTACATCATGAAATAACATGAGGCTTCAGGCAAGAGATGGCGAGTTTTCATTTAAAAGTACTGGGATTGGTGTAAAGTTGGCAATAAGGGGAGGAAGTGTGACGGTTAGTGTCAACTGTCAATGTAACAATGAAGAATCACCTGGGCAAATATTCTCAATGTAGAGTTATCTATATCAGGATGGCCTGTAGGCATGCGTGTGGAATACTGTTTTGATTGTGTTGATGTGGGTAGATTCAAGAGCCTGAAAGTGGGCAGTGCTATTTCCTGAGTTTGGGGCCAGGTGTAAAAGAAACACACAATCTAATCATAATAACGCATAAATTCGTTTTTGATTGTGGATGTGACCAGCTGCCTCAAATTCCTACCCCAACTTCCTCACAATAATGCATGTATTTGTTGCTTTTATACACACACACACATGCGCACACACATACATAAACATATAACAAAGAAAAAGAGGCTATGATTTCAAAAGGTAGCCAAGAAGGACAGGGACATGGCAGGGATTGAAGAGAGGGCAGGGAAGGAGAAAATGATGTAATTAAAATTTAATTTAAAAATTAAAATAATTATAAATATTTTCCCCCAAGATTAATCTTTCTTTTCTGAAATCTCTGGAGTACTTCTTTGTCTCCTCTGTCTCCCTCAGTCTGTCTCTCCATGTTCTTGTCTGTCTATGACCATCTCTGTGACAAAGAAACACGGGATTAGAAATTTGAAGCTGTCCAACAAAAACATAAACAAACAAACAAAATCAAGTTTTGTCTTTATCACCTATGAACCAAACACATTCTGTCAGTATAATTAACATTTGTGTTGTTCTGCCCTCTTTTTTAAAATTATATAATAATAGATTGCAAATTATAGGGTTTTTTTGTCCAAACTAAATGAAGTACACCATGGGTACTCATTTCTTAGAGTGCTTGTAAGACAATAAACATTAGCTTCTATAAATGACAGCAAAATTTGCAGGTTCTGGCCTTGGCTTCTACATATTCTTTTTTAACCCACTATTGTCTGCAAATAAATTGCTTATATTTAGAATGGAACTTACAAATTAGGAATTCTCAGGCTAGACACGGGAGATGCAAACTACTATACTGCTACCCTATATGTAAGGAAAAGGGAGATTATGAGAGTTAAGCCATGGTTGTTGCTTCCATCTTTCTCTCATGGTAAGTCTGGGATCATAGAGATTCAGATCTCAGAATTTAAGTTGTCCTCTCGTTCCTGAGACAGAAACCCTGTGAATTTCCTGCCTAGAATACTGCTGTAATGCAAAGGAAGGATGGCGGCAGAATGGCTTAGACGGGTAAATGCTTCCTATGAAGGGCCTCACAGTGTAAAACTCTATGGTTTCTGTGCTTGCCTATGTCACAACATCTCAACTGTGCTTGCGCATTCAGAAAATAATTATAGATGATGATAAATGAAAAACATGCATTATCAATACTGGAATATGAACTTTATATAATTTTTCATGCAATGAAATATTGCTATTTTGAAATTTTTCAACTATTTCAAGCTGTAAAAAAAAAAAATTCCTAGGTAAGAAACACACAAAAAAAATTTATCATGCATCCATTTTGCCTCACATGCTATTGCTTGGGGCTCCCTGGTTTAAACAGACAGCAAAACATGGTTTCTTTGGGTTGCCAATGACTTCACACTAAGAACCTTTAAAGTTTTGTCATTCTGTGTTAGCAGAGGAAATAGATAAGGATGACAAGGATAGATCTTTAATTGGAAGACTGAGAATAAAGACTACAAGGACTGAAAAACAAAGCAAAAAAAAAAATCACTGGGGTACAGCCAAATACATAAGCAACACTGAAAGTTCCTTGTGGAAACTGAAGCTGGGAGGACTGAGTGCAAGCTCAGATCTCTATCATGATGTTGCCCTACACATGTCTCCTGAAATCAGATCCTAAGCCAAAAGAAAGATGGGATGACTTGGACACTATTAGTCAGGAAAGGATTTGTGCAAGAAACCAGGTCAAATCTGCCTACCATAGTCCCACACACCAACTTGAGCAGATATCTTCTGAACCAGACAGTGACTACCCAGTCACAATAAGATAGGCAGACTCCTTGCATAACACTCCCACAAGAATACTCTGTTCCCCCTAAACCCCAGTCAACCACCATCTCCAAATATTTGCTCCCTCGCACACCTTCCTTCCCAGCTGTGCTCACTGAGTCCCATATACCAACTTGGGCAGACATCACTCACATTCGAGCACAACAAAACAACCAGTTGGAGAACAGGTAGGAAACTTGCTTTCTCAACATTCCCAGTAGAACAGCCTGTACCCCACCCCAAATTTAGCCCACTGCCACCTTTCCAGAATCCATATCAACCCTCTCCACCACTGATACACACCCAAGTCCCAGGTACCAACTTGGCCAGATAGCCCCCACACCAGAAGGAGAAGAAACAGCCAGCAAGAAGAATAGATAGGAAGAATGGACCTCTGTATCTCAGCACCTAACCCGGACAAAGACCCTCTGCTTGACAAGGGGTCACAAAGAACAGAAGATCAGAGAGAAAAAAGAAACCAAATCGAGGAACAAGACACTCATCAAATAAAACACCAGGAATTTAGTACCTAAACCTAGAATAACCCAAAGCTCAAATGACAAAACTCCAGCATAAGAACACAGTCAACAACCAGAGCAACATGGTACCACCAGGACCCAACTGTCCTTCTACAGAAAACCCTGAACACTGTGGTACAGGAAAAGCAGCCGAAAAAAGACCATATAACCAACTTTATGAAGATAACAAGCGTCTTTAAATAGGAAATTAATAAATCCCTCAAAAAAGTCAATAAAAAAAATTGGAGGAATTAAGTAAACTAATAAAAGAAACACAGGAAAACACAAACAATTCAAAGAAATGAATTAATCCAGAAATGAAAGAAAGCCAAGAAAGGCAAGGAAAAGCAAAATATTGTCCAAGACCTGAAGATGGAAATAGAAGCCATAAAGAAAACACAAACCAAAGGAACCATGGAAATGAAAAACTTACAAAAGCAATCAGGAAATGCAGAGGCAAGCTACAGCAACAGAATACAATAGATGGAAGAGATAATCTCAGTGTCTTCAGAAGATACTGAAGATGAAACAGATATGTCAGTAACGGAACATATCAAATCCAAAAAATTACTGCCAAAACATCCAGGAAATCTGGAACACTATGGAAACGCCAAGCCTAAGAATAATAGGAATAGAGGAAGAAGATTTCCAGCTCTAAGGCCTAGAAAATATTTTCAACAAAATTGTTGAAAAAAATTTTCCAAACTAAGTAAAGAGAAACCTCTAAAACAACAATTCCTGCCTTACAGAAGGTATTAGAAGGAAAACTCCAATCCCAGGAGATTAACTACAATCAGGAAAACACAAAAAATAAACAATCTCAAATCATCATAGTCAATAGAAGGGACATATATACACACACACACAAACACACACACAACAACAACCAACAACTACGAAATAACAGGACTGGACGGACAATCATTGGTCATTGATATCCCTCAATGTTAATGGTCTGAATTCCCCAATAAACAGAAACAGATTAACAGAAAGGATTAGAAAACAGAATTCATCCTTTTGCTGCATACAAGAAACACACCTGAACCTCAAAGACAAATATTACCTCAGAGTAAAGGGATGAGAAAGTATTTACAAAGCAAATGGACTCAAAAAACAAGCCTGTTTAAGCGATTCTAATATCTAACAAAATAGACTTCAAACCAAAATTAATCAAAAGTAATAGGGATGGTCACTTAACACTAATTAAAGGAAAAACCCACCAAGATGACATTACAAGTTTTAATAGCTATGTCCCTAACACAAGGGCTCCCACACTTGTAAAAGAAACATTTCTAAAGATAAATAAACACATTGACCCTCATACACTGATAGTGGGAGATGTTAGTAGCCTAAACTCACCAACTGGCAGACCATCCAGACAAAAACTAAATAGAAAAATACTGGCACTACAGATATTATAAATAAAATGGACCTAACAGGAATTTACAGAACATTTCCCTACACACAAGAGTATACCTTTTTCTTGCCACCTCACAGAACTTTCTCCAAAATTGACCACATTCTTGGCCACAAAGGAAGCCTCAATAAAAACAAGAAAACTGAAATGACCCCCTGTATCCTATCAGACCACCATGGATTAAAGCTGTAATTCAAGAACAGCAACAGCAAAAAGCCTACCAATTCATGGAAACTGAACAATTCTTTACTAAAAGATGACCCTGTCAAGACAGAAATTAAAAAAAAGAAATTGAAGACTTTCTCAAATTAAACAAAAGTGACTCCACAACATACCCAAACCTATGGGACACAAAAAAAGCAATACTAAGAGGAAAACTAATAGCACAAAATACCTACCAGATAAAAATGGAGACATCACATACTAGCAAATTAAGAGAACAGTTGAAAGCTCTAGAACAAAAAGAAGCAAGCACACCCAAGAGAAGTAAAGTAAATGGCAAGAAATAATCAAACTGAGGGTTGAAATCAGTAAAATAGAAACAAAGAGAAAAGTTTAAAGAATCAATGAAACAAAGAGCTGGTTCTCTGAGAAAATCAACAAGATAGACAAACCCACAGTCAAACTAAAAGACAAAGAATACCCATATCCTCAAAATCAGAAAATGTACACTCAACAAAATTGGAAAATCTACACGTAATGGATAACTATCCACTAAAATCAGCAACAAGAAAAGGTTATCTGCTTTCTCCATACCTATTCAATATAGTACTTGGAGTTCTAGCTAGAGTAATATGACAACAGAAGGAGATCATGGGGATATGAATTGGAAATTAAGAAGTATCAAAGTATCCTAATTTGCAAATGATGTAATAGTATATATAAGCAGACCCAAAAACTCAACCAAGGAATTCTTACAGCTGATAAACAACTTCAGTGATAGGACTGGCTACAAGATCAACTCAAAAAAAATCTGTAGCTCTCCATTATACAAATAACAAATGAACAGAGAAAGAAATCATGGAAACAACACCCTTTACAATAGTTAAAAATAACATAAGGCATCTTGGGGTGACTCTAACCAAGCAAGTGAAAGACTTGTATGACAAAAACGTTAAGACATTGAAGAGGGAAATTGAAGATCTCAGAAAATGGAAAGATGTTGGTAGGATTGACATATTAAAAAATGGCCATTTTACCAAAGCTATATACAGATTCAGTGCAATTCATATCAAAATACCAATACATTTTTTTACAGACTTTGAAAGGGTAATTAATGCCCAACTTCATATGGAAAAAAACAGGATATCTAAAATAATCCTGTAAAATAAAATAACTTCTGGAAGTATCGACATCCCTGATCTTATGCTGCACTACAGAGCCATAGTAATAAAAACTGAATGGTATTAACACAAAAGCAGACATCATGATCAATGGAATAGTATTGAGGATCCAGACATAAATCCACACACCCACAGACACATGAACTTTGAGAAAGAAGCCAGAAACATACAATGGAAAAAAGAAAGCATCTTTAACAAATGTTGCTAGTCTAAATAGAAGTCCAAAATAGATCCATATCTATCACCATGCACAAAACTCAGTCCACATGGATCAAAGACCTCAACACAAAATAAGATACACTGAACCTGATAGGAGAGAAAGAGGGGAATAGCTTTGAGTGCAGTAGCACAGGAGACAACTTCCTGAACAGAACAACGATGGCTCAGGCACTAAGATCAGTGATTAATAAATGGGATCTCATGAAACTGAAAAGTTTCGGTAAGGCAAAGGACATTATCAATAAGACAAAATGGCAGCCTACAGAATGGGAAAAGATATTCACCAACTCCACTTTCAATAGAGGATTAATATCCAAAATATATAACTCAAGAAACTGGACATCAACAAAACAACCCAATTGAAAAATGGAGGGAGGGGCAGATCTAAACAAAGAATTCTCAAAAGAGGAACCTCAAATGACTGAGAAACACTTAAAGAAATGTTCAACATCCTTAGCTATCTGGGAAATGCAAATCAAAACTACTTTGAGATTCCATCTGTCAGAATAGCTGAGAGCAACAACTCAAATGACAGCTCATGCTGGTGAGGACATGGAGCAAGGGGAACACTCCTCCATTGCTGGTGGGAGTGCAAACTTGTACAGTCACTGTAGAAATCAATATAGCGATTCCACGAAATTGGAAATCGACCTACCTCAAGAACCAGCTATACAACTCCTGAGTATATAACCAAAAGACATTCCATCCTATCTCAAGGACATTTTCCTAGCTATGTTTATAACAGCTTTGTTCATAATATCCAGAAATTGGAAAGAACCTATACGCCCCTCAAATAAAGAATGGATAAAGCAATTGTGGCACATTTACACAATGGAGTACTACTCAGCTATTAAAAAAAATGACTACATGAATTTTGCAGGCAAATTAAAGGAGCTAGAAAAATCATCCAGAGTGAGGTAACTCAGTCTCAGAAAGACAAACATGGTGTGTACTCATTTATATGTGTACATTAACTGTTAAGCAAAGGACAAAGGTGCTTCAGTCCACAGACCCAGAAAAACAATGCAACAAGGGGGGCCCAGTCGGGACATGGGGACCTTCCTGGTATAAAGGAAGATGAACATCATAGAACAGATGTTGCAGGAAGGACAGGGAAGGATGGGAATGGGAAGAGAATGGACCAGGAGGAGACAGAGAGATGAAGGGAGGTAATATATGGAGAGATGACTGGAATTTATATACGGATAAGTAGGGGAGAATCAGGAGACCTGATGCAGTGGAAACTCACTGCAATCAACAGACGAGACCCTAGGGAAGACTTCTAGAACTGGTGGAAAGGAAGCCTAAACAGGCGATCCTCTGTAACCAGGCAAGGCTTCCAGCAGTGGGACTGGGAAACCATCCCAGCCACAAAGACTTCAATCTATGGCCTGAACTCCCTGCAGGATCCACTGGAACACTGGAAGAGCAAAACACCATGCTAAAAGAGGGAACCTATGACCAATACTCTAGGGCAGGCCAGGAACTAGAATCTGGGCCATCAGAAGAAGACATCTAATGTTATCCTGATCTACTCGTAGATTGGTACCTAGCCCAGTCCTCAACAGAGAGGCTTCCCTATGGCAGCTGAAGGAAGCAGATGCAGAAGCCCAAGGCCAAGGAAAATGCAAAGCACAGGGAACCCCATGCTCTGGGGTGGAGGAGGGATTTCTGGGACCTAAGGAGAACAAACCCCATGGAGTCATCTGACCAGCACGTTTATGGGCTTACAGACCCTGGAGCTGCAGATAGAGAACCTGTTTCATACCACAAATATGTCTTAAGGATGCCTGAACTGGTACTCTTGCAGAACACATACAGATTGGAATGTGGGAGGGTAGGGGACTGTGTCCCTGAACCTCTTGCTCCCCCTTGAGTACCTCATCCCCCTACTGGGCTACTAGTCCAACCTTGAAGTAGGGAATTGCGTTTGACTCTGTTCCATCTTGTTGTACCATTCTGAGCAGTAACCCTGGGAAGACTGCTCTTTCTTGGGGAGAGGAGGACGTGGGAGTGGGAGCATAGGGTTAGATCTTGGGGATAGGGGAGTTGGGGGAGTTGGGAGGAGTGAATGGAGGGGCAGAAGGGTGTTGGAATGTATTATATTAGATAAGAAAAATTTAAAAATAAAAGGAAATAGGGCACAGTGCCATGACAGGAAGGTACGGGAAGCTTGATTCTGTAGCCCTGTTTTCTGCTGTTTCCCACAGAGACAGCCATCAGTCTTAGAAGTACCAGCTAGTTACCCATTTCCCATATACATCCCAATGTATAATTTTATTCTTTACTACAAGACAAATTAGTTTGGTGTTCAGTCACCTCTTCTTACATGACAATCCCTCTTTGGCAGCTATAAATGTAGGTGGAGAAGAGGACATCTCTAGAGCTCTTATGATTATTCTGTCAGTGACACGCTTGTCTCAAAGGCAGGAGGATCTGTATTTGATCTCCAGAACCCTCATAAGGAAAAAGATTCTCCTTCATGTCTATTTCTCATCATCCTGGAAAGTGATCTCCAGGCTGTTGAGGAAAAAAGTAATCAAAAGTCTCACCCAGCTGTGAACTCTGTGAGCTACAATAAGGAACATTCTGCCACAATATGTCCATCAGTTAAACAATGGCGTGAGTGGCTTTCTATGTGGATGGAGGACCCAATGCACAAGAGGAAACTCATGATTGCTGCTGTAGATCTGGCCAAGAACTCATGACTCCAGAGCGCAACAGTCTTAAGGGGAACCAAAATAAATTTTAAAAAAATTAAAAATAAATAAAAAAGCTAATAGTTTTTTTAATGGACCTAGTATAAAACTATCTTCTAAGCACTTGTTCTCAGACTCATCAATTAGTGCCTGTAATAATAACGATGCCAAATAATTCGACACACAAAATGCCAGACTTATAACCTCAGCATTTGGAAAGTAGAGACACAGGAACCCCTGGAGTTCTCTGACCTCAGTACATAGTCAAAGTGGTGAACTTCAGGCCAATGAAAGCACCTGTCACAGAGGATGGCTAGCACTCCTGGGGATGATATCTAGGGTGATGATTGTCACATGTAGGTACACTTTTATCCACAATGGTACCCCACATATACTTTGATACAACTTCATATGCACATATATTAACAGGCACACATGAACAAACACATGCACCTGCACACAGTACATGCTCCCATGCAAAGTTTCAAGAAAGAAAGTTTCTCATCTGTCTCTGGCATGTAACTACACAGAACACTGCATCTTAAGGACACAAGTATGGTGCATGCTTCTCCATTAGAGTCTGTATTTTCATATTCCTAAATCTTATTCCCATTCTGAAGTCTAGTAGGCCATGAATCTACATCATTTTACTCTTACCATATATCACAATTCCAATGACTAGAATATGATAATTAGAAAGATAATTTTATTTCATTACTGTAATGATATATATGACATTGCATTTCTATCTAAAATAAGACAAATTTTAATATACAGAGCTTTTAATCATGGAATCACCTAGAACATTTACTAAATATATTCTTGTGTATTTCATCTGTCATTTCTTAATGCAAATCCCTAATAAACTCTTTCTACCTTTTGCATATCTTCATATGCATGTGTATGTGTGAGTGTGCACATGCACATGGCAGTGCATGTGTGGATCCATGCATGTAAAGGTCAGAGTCAACAGAAGTATTGTTTTCTCTGTTGCTCTCTGTAGTTGTAGATCTACTGTGAGCTCAGCAAAGAAGATAAGGTGGCATTCTCATAAGTCCCAACCCTGCCAAACTCCAGCAGAGTGAACCACTATCATGACAAGTGCCATCCTGGACAGTAGAACCCTGAGAGTCTCATCTCAGGGTTTTTTATTGAAATCTAAGTTCCTCAAGTGTTCTATTGATATGGCAAATCATGAGCAATCAAACATCTTTTACATAAAGCCAACACTTGGAAACCATACAAAATGCCAGATCCCAAGCAGCTCCTTTCCCAAGAGTGGACAAAACAACCAGTTAAAACATAACTAACAATAAACTTCTACAACAGTTCTCCACCTTATCTCTTGAGACGGTGTATACTAATGAGCATGGAATGCACTGATACAGTCAGGCCAGCTAGCTGAGAGCTGCTGGGATCCACCTGTTTTCAATTCCAGAGTCAGCAGCAAAAGGTGCTACAGGTGGGTGTTTCTCCTTCCCGCTGTGCATGTGGGTGTTTGGGGTCCAAATTCAAATCCTCACGTTTACATGGCAAGCACTTTATTAACTGGCCATCTCAATCCCAATTCTTCCTCAAAATACTATCATAAAATATTGACACTTTCCAAAATTACATTATGCCTTCCTTCTCTTTCCTATCTAGATGAGGAAAACTTACTACCTATGAGAGTACAGAAAACTTAGCTTGAATTAATTTTAACTCAGGTTTTCTGAGTCCCTAAGATTTACTTATATTGTACTTTTTCCCTTAAGATAATGTTTCTCAAGCCAAAGTGTTTCAAAGTTACTCCATTGTTCACTATTTCTCAACCAGTGTTTTCTGCAATTAAATTTTAGGAAGAAAAAGATAGTGACATGTGCTTTGAGACAAAATTTCCACTAAAATAATGTTCTATTTTCTGCAATGTTTCTATTGTTACAAAGAAAAATGTCTAGCTCTGGAGGACTTCTTTCAGTGTCAATCTAAATTATGTTCTAGAAGATTTAAGTAATAGTGGGGTTAATTAGCTTAATGCATAAAACTAGAAGAATACTTCCACATCAATCATCATGGTATTTCTGAACAAGTGTGGCATCAGTTCAGGTACACTCTCTGTTCATAGAGATTGCCAGGTAATCTGTGCTAATAATTGAAAACAATAATCCATATTGAGGTTCAGGGAAGAACTTTGCATCTAGATTGTCTCCTCCACACCCAGAAGGCTCATCTATTTCTCTTTCTACCTATCCACATTTTACATGCCATGGGCAAAGCTTTTAGGAATAAACTAGAAGAATTTAAGAACTTTCTGTCTGGTTTGATGCCTTGTGAATACTAGCTTGTTGATGACTTGAGATTATCCCTTCATACTCTTCAGGAATATGTGGAAGAATGGAAATGATGCTTACTTTACTCAGGAAGAGCTCTTGTTTCTAAGCAGGTTTATGCTCTCAAGTACAGAGCATGTTGCCACACTACATCTCTAGAAAATAAGAAAATGATTCTCATAACATTTTTCACTTAAGTGTTCAATTGTGACATTGTGTTCATGTCAGTTGCAAACATAATGCCCTTGCTTTCCACATTAAAAAGGAGGAGGAAAAAAATGAACAATGTGATTGTTCAAATCTTTGAGTTCATGAATATTCACAAGAATGGATGGATGATATGGGGCTCAGAGCTCTCACTGCATTTGCTTAAATATTACTTTATGATTTCAAAGAGTATTTAAAGTGTATGAAGAAATATGATCATTACTAAGGCTTTTTATGTATGAGTGCTGATTTATAGTATATTATGCACATAAAGTGTTATATCACCTATAACCATTAATAATAGTTAATTCAGAATTTAAGTAAAGCTTTGAAAGACTCAAGACTGAGACATTTTAGAAGTGTCTTTGTGTTTGAGTTTTCTGGTTGTATATGTACAACACGTTTCTACAAAAGTAATTCATAGCTGCATAATTACTTTCAGAATACTTCATCAAGGCAAATATTGACATTTAAAATAAGATTAATAATGGCAGAGATAGCAAAAAAAACCCATAACTCTAAATCAAGAATTTGATATCTTAAATCCTATTATTGAAATCTTTAAAAAGTTCAAAATTAATGAGATGTTCAGGTCTATTTGACCTTCTAAGAGCATCCACTGTGCATTAACTTACAAGTTAGGTACCTGCAACATTACTTGACAAATTTTATTCTACCAACAGGTGATATGTGGAAAATAACATCAGAACCACCAAAGGTCAATTAAATTGGTCAGCGAACACCCATTTGTCTCAGGGTTGTCAGCAGTACTGTGTTCCTTGTCCTGAGAATAACAACATAGTTAGTTCTTCTTGACCAGTTCTCTTAGGATAAGGACTGTTCACAGAGGGGTTTGGAGTATAGCTCAGTGATAGAACTCTTAATTGCAATACATTTGGCCTCAGTTTTGATACCTAACAGCAATAGCAAGTAAATAAATTAATTAACAAATCTTCCCTGAAAAATATGTAGTCACATCCTAAGATGGTGAAAATCATTCCTTTACATGATATTATATTTTTTTGTAAATTTGTGTTCTGGTAATGCTGAACATGACTTCCATTGAGAAAGGTGAAATCTGACCACAGCAAATTAAGCTTTTATGTACATATTACCTAAGTCTCACAAGCTGAAACAGCAAACATTAGAAGATTCAAATCTGTAGTCAGATACAAGTAGGAAATATGAAGTATGAAAGGAAAATAGTAAGAACGTCATTGTTTTCTATGTGTGCATCAGAATTCTGAGGGAAAGACTTCAGAGATGTATCATTTACACTTTGGTTTTTATTTCTGAGGTAGAGTTTCATGTAGCCCACACTGGCTCAACCTTGCCTTGAACTCCCAGTCTTCCAGTTCTTAAGTGATGGAATTAAAATTGCATACCACATGCCTGGCTAAAATAATACATATTATATTTGACTCTTAGAGTGATGCTTTGTAGGGCAGGGAAAAAGCCAAAATATTTGGATCTATGTTTTCTTATAAAATGGCATTTTTTTCTTATCCTTTATAGGAAGGTATTTTGCCTGATTTAAGAAAATATTAACATATTGCTAATGGAAGTTTCTTTATCTTTTGTGACTTAACAATGTTGCTTAAAAAAAGCAGTAAAATATCTCAAAATGCAAATGGACTGACAGATAACAGTTGAGCAGATAGTAAGCTGTTAAGTAGGAGGATAGTTATGTAGGTAGACACATAGATAAATAGGTAGATAGATAACATATGGTAAAGAGATAATACATAGATTACAGAAAAATGACAGATGATTATAGAGAAGTACAGATAACATATTAATTTTTGTTAATGGATTATTGGAGATAATTGATGTACAGGTAATAGATAATATATGCTAGACAAAAAGATGGTTGATAGATGACACATGATGTATAGACAGAAAGTAGATGATTTAATATACTGGATAGATAGGTGATAGACAACATATAATATATAGATTATAGATTCATAGATACATAGATACCTATAGATATATGGAAATATACATAGGGACATAGCTAAGAAGATACAGATATTCACTGTAGAAGAGGACCAGAGAGTCTGTCCACATATTGCCACTCCAACCTGTAGAAAAATTTCCAAAGATATTGAGTGGTACTGGATCAATTAATGATTGAGCAAATAATAACCAGATATTCAATTCAGTCTAAATTGCTCCTACAAGTATTCACTTTAAGAAATATTTCTAAAATCATATAGACTTACTGTTTAGCCAACTCTCTTTCATATGGAATTTTGTGATAAATATGTCAACAGAAAATCTCTAACCAGTTGGCTATCATTTCCAGCACAAACGACAGTCCTTACTTATATAATGAATCAAAGCCAATACAGCACGAAGTGTGAAACAACAAATAAAACAGTATTCATTAACATAATTTCAAACCAAAATGATACACTAATGAGATTTTCAGTTATTCCTTCCTATAACTACATCTCTTGAATTATGCTGGTTATTAGAGTAGACTGCACAGTAAAGCTGTCTGTTAGAATAAGGGAATGTAGTGTCTTCCATTACTCAGAGACAAATGCACTCTCAAATACCTCAGTTGTTACCCCTTTTCCATGCAGAATTTGTTTAATTTATTTATGTTCAATTTTGCAGCACAAGATCCTGTGCTTTTGCAGTCAGGATAAGACTTGTGAACTCCAGTGGGATTTGAGCGCTCAACTAGTTCCTCTGAACCAAACTTACAAGGTGGAACTTATCAGTTCGACTGTCTCTAAAACTAACTGGGTCTGGCTGAAGTCAGTCGTCAAAACACATCTACTTTTTTGCTAAAGTTTGTTTTCTGCCGCTCAAAACTTAGTCCTGAACAGAATGAATACCAACAACATAAAATAAGTAAGTAAACATTGCTTGTTTTTGAACTCCATTTTTTTTTTCAGTGAAACCCGCCTCAGTCTGCCACATCATTTTCAAAGAGTCAGCGAAGGCAAGTGGAGCAGCTCTGGCTTAATGGGCTGTTAGACAGGTCTCTGCAGTGGGCTTTCTTGTCCATTTTATGAATAAAGACAGACACTGTCAGAAAGACACTGAAAATAGGACACTACAATTTCAATTCTAAATCCACGTATACTCTTATACAGCTGAAATATATTTTCAAATATGTACTCATATCAGAAATTTACTTTATCCAAATAATTATATAGTCATTCTTCAAATGGCACAGGGTAATTTTATCTTTAAAGATAATTAATAATATTAGACATAGTGAAGTGAGCTTGTTCCCACACTAGTTATTTCACTTAGAAACTATTGTGAAATAGCCAATAAAGAAGAGGATATTAGTATTATATTTAAGAAGAGGAGATATAATACCAAATAAAAAAAAGAAGTCCCTAATTGTACTATTTGGATATTAACAGGTGTAAGTTTAGGTCAGTAGCTAAATATTTCCATACTTCAAACTATCACTAAGATATCAAATTAGTCCTTAAATCAAAGAGATGTTACAGATTTTCATAATCTTTCACAAATGTTTTATTAATTTAGAAAAGCAATAGGAAATAATAATAAAAACAATATCATCCTGAAGCAAATAACAAAGGAGCACTAAAATATCAGAGTCACTAATGAGAAGATTCTTTGTTAGCAACGCAAACTCTGGTGACATTGAGCCTCATAAAACACATACTTCATATGAATTTTAAGGAATGTATTTTTTAAATTAGTTATCTATTCCAGAATTTAAATTGCAATAATAACAACTTTTTATGTGGCATATTGAATTGAATAAGTTGTGGAATAAAGGTAAAGATCCTTATCTTAAAGCCATTAGAAATGAAAGTACTTTAGTTGTTTAGTACAAAAGTAATTCTAATTACTTCTCAAATTTCATCTCCACATTAAATGTAATGTTTGGTGCCGATCAGACACTTTAAGCACATTAAATCATTTTCAGATGTACTAAATAAATGAAACTAAAGTCCTTAAAATATCTATAATTTTATAGAGAAAATGTTTTGGTGTTTAATACATTTAAACTATCTTGGAAACATCTTTTGCTCTAAGAGTCCCGTTACGGATTACGTTTACATCAGCAGTTAGTATGTGTAGAAAAAAGATGTTAAAAAATGTCTGTTTCTTAAAAATACAATTTTTTCTTACAGTTTCTTGAGACAGGGTCTCTCTGTTTTAACTCTGGTTGTCCTAGAACTCACTCTATCGACCAAGCTGACCTGGAACTCACAGAAATCTTCCTGCCTCTGCCTCCTGAGGCAAATCCTCCGTTCCTCCTTTAATCCTCTGCTGGGATTAAAGGTGTGAGCCACCACAGCCTGGCCTAAAAATCCAATTTTTATTTGAAAGCAAATACATTTCTTTTTAAAGTTAAAACATTATACTTTCATACTTCACATTACTTAATTCCATGTGTCATTAAAAGCTTGCTGCCCTAGATAGAGGTTAAATAACGATTTCCTCAGGTTAGGATTTACGTAAACCAAGGACAGAAGCAGACACAGTTGGCTCAGTTGTATTGCTCTGAAAATCAACATTGCCTGTTCAACACTTTAGGATAGCTGGTTTTTCTTTTGCTTCGATAAGGTTTAATGGCCCCCATTTGTGTAATTTTCGCATAAGTGCTTTTTCTTCCAGCTTATTTGAAGCTACAGTTGAATGTGAACCCACCATTGGCTGCAGATCCCCTGAGTTCTCCAGCAAAGCTTTCAATACAGGGCTTCCCAGGTTGAAATGTCTGCAGCCCACTTTGGGAGCCACCATTCCGTGTTTGTGATTTGAATGAAGAAACATCCATAGTCACTGTCGCAAGGATTTATTTAATCCCCATCCTGACGTCGTTAGCACTGGCAGGGCTTAGGGTAACACTCGGGGAGATAAACAGTTTTGATATATTTCTTCAAAGAATGTGTTCTGTCAGTGAACGTGTCCAAAAGCATCGAGGCATATAAACACACCTCAAGTGGGATTACTTATAATGTGTAAAATGACGGGGCCAGGAGAGAACTGGGGTTCTGACAGCTTGTGGCTTGAAATTGAACACGACCCTTTTCACTCTCAGGCGGGATTTGTCTTAAGTTTTACTTCTTTTGATTGGAAAGAGAAGCAGTCAGTGCTAACTGCAGCAAAGTGAGGACAATTACAAATATAATTATTTTTTTTAAAAAAAAATCAATCTAAAATAAAGACCCAAGTTCTGTTAAAAGAGCTCGAAATGAGGCATGAATTAATCGGCTTTTCTCTCATGGCTTGAGTAGCACCATAGGGAAGTGTGAAGACTGATCAACTGAGATGTTCCAAAGAGCTTGTCAATTTCTTCTCTGGAGCATAGTCCTTGGCTAAGTGAATGTGTATCTCATCTTCATGAACATTTAATCATGAAACTACCCATTATCCTTTATGGAAAGGGTCAACAGTTTCAGGTTTTGAAAATAAATTGTTTGACTCTGTAAAAGAGAAGATCTCTATGAACAGGAATTATTTTCAGACACATTATATCACGAATGCATCTATTATTCTGAGATTGTTTCAAAGGGTTGCATGAATATAGTGATAGGTAAAAATTTAAAACAGTATGAAATATTTATTCTGAAGCAAATTAAAGTGTTTCTTTTCGCATTTTCTCATGTGATAGGTAGGTTCATATTGGCATGCTGTGGGAATTAACACAAGTTGATAGCATGTTTAAAAGTAAGAACTCTTTGGGGAAAAATAGACAACTGCCAAGCCATGTGGATTACATGTAAATATGACCTTCTAAAATTAAATTGGTATCAGAGGTAATGCTTGATGTTCTCAGAAAATTCCCATCATAACTTCTTTGGCCATGATGTTCTATTCTCCTCTGGTCTTACTCAATTCTAAAGGGTGGAATTTCAACATGCAAACAAATCCATAGCAGTTTCTCAATTAAAATTGAATGGACATACACACATAACAAAAAAGGTAAACTACCAGTCATCAACCTACTGTGTGTGAGCCTACCATTATAGGGCAACAGGCAAGAGTCTCAGCCTCTCTGCTTTCTATCATTAAATATGGTGAGTCAAGTTTGGTGTCTAGCACTGGGGACCCTGGTCACCGTGCAGTCACGCACGTCTACTGTCATACACCTGCATATTTACAAGGGAAAAGTCACGTATCTTCTAAACCATTTTAACTATTCAATTCATTAATGCTTATTAAATTATTTATCTCACTTTGCCTGTCCTAATTGTCCTTGAAGAACACATTTATGTAATCCATTTTCCTTTAGTTAGGTAATGACCTTTCCCCTCTATGTAATTTGAACAAACTTTTCTTCCTCTCTTCCTCCAGTTAAAGAGAAGAAAGACAGAGTCACATCGTCCAGTTTTCCAATCACTTTCGTTATACTTTCTAAATCACCCTGAGGCTTTCCACTGTCCGATTGTATGTGTGGTGTGTGTGTGTGTTAAAAACAAAAGCACAAGTAAACACACTTTCAATATGAAGCAGCCCTATATTCATTAGTAGGGACCAGAGCTCTATTTCTAATCGTGGTTTTGATGCTGTATCAATGTATATATCTGTCTTTTGTTAAATGATTGTTGGGATCAATGTTTGGAGACTTTTTAAGAGTGAATGTGATTCTGAACTTCCTTTGGCACAGGGAAGTTTTTTAAGGATGTGTTTCATCTTAGCTGCACATAAGGCCAGAAAATTGAAAGAGGAATATTCCATGCATTATAACATTTCTAAATATTCAAAATAAAGAACTGAATAGTAGCTTGACTGTTAATTATTTCCTCTGTTTGAGCTTCACTATGATATGAAAAGTGTGGATTCAATGATGGGAATATTGTTTCTATTCACAACTTCACATTGTAAATATTGTAACCCATGAAAGAAAACTATGTAAATAATGGAACCCAAAATACACTAGGTCTGATACAATTCTTCAACATGATGATAATTTATTTTCATGAAGTTTGTGCTCATGGCCTTTATTTATTATTTGGATATGAAGCAGTCCCTACAATTATCATGTTTGGAGGCTCAGTCCTCAGCTAGTGGATCCAATCATTGAGAATAGCAACTATTCTCATCTAATTTAATGAACTCATTAATTGATAGATTCATAATTACTTCTTGCTATTTGGAGCTGATGAACTAACTGCTGCCAACCAACATGAGATAAGCAGACTCTGCTACGTGTTCCTATGCCTCACCTCAAGTCCACGTGAATAGGTACTTGGCATTTCTGAAAACATGGAGTAAAATGAATCTTATGTCCTTTAAATGACATCAGTAATTTGTCAGAGCAACAAAACATTCTTTCAAGCAAAACATGCTAGCTTACAGAATGTATGCCAAATGTTTTAAACTGACATATGATAGTCCCCTAAAGCAAAATTTTAAAGAAAACCTACAGATATTTTCTTACATTTTGTGTATCATGAAGGAAGAGACTCAAGGCTTTATCTTCATTTTGAAATAAAGAGCACCTTATGATGCAGTGTTGAAGAGGAAGGGTCATCTTTCCTATGGCAAAAGAACAGAAGACTAAGGATCATCTGGAGAGGATGAGGGTGTCTTTAAGGATTTGACAGCTGGGACTCTTGACATTTATCCCTTTTCTCCTTTCTCCTGGCCCTGCCCCCTAGGAGAAAAGAAAGATGAAAAAGGCTCATAAGAAATGTAGTGATCTTTATTGACCCGTGATTTTTGTAGAACTGTGGCCTCTGGCAGGTGAATGCAGAATCCATTTCTTCTTGAGACAGGTAAGGGAATAGGGAGCTGGTCTGAGAGAATGTATGTGTGTGTATGTGTGTGAGTACATATGTGTGTGTGGTGTGTGTGTGTGTTTGTGTGTGGTGTGTGTGTGTTTATGAGTGTGTATGTGTGTATGTGTGTGGTGTGTGTGTATGTGTGTATGTGTGTGGTGTGTGTGTATGTGTGTTTGTGAGTGTGTATGTGTGTTTTGAGTATGTATGTGTGTGTATGTGTGTTTGTGAGTGTGTATGTATGTGTGTATGTTGTATGGTGTGTGTGTGTGCATTAGCAGAACTATATGATTTTGAAAGGAACTCTGGAAGAATTAGGAAAGAAAAGGTAAATGGTAAGCATTTTTCCTTTTGAAAAGAAAAATGGAAGTTCTATTACACAAACTGTTCTTAGTCAGTTTCTATTTTTCCCCAATGTTCCTTCAGATAATCCATTGATTTTTTTCAAAGAATAGTTTTCCTTCATGAATATAGTAAGAAAACTGAGGTTAAACTAAAAAAAAAAAAAACTCTCTGTCTTTAAAGACTTTTTGTAAAATATTGTGTATGTTGGTGTGTGTGTGCGTGTGTGCATTTGTTTCTGTGTGCACGTGCATTTCTGTATCTGTGTGTGTTGTGGCACACGTAGATGCTAGAGGTCAACCTAAGGTATCCTTTCTCAAATGTCATCCATCAGTTTCTTTGCAGAGTGTCTTTAACAGAACCTGGCCTCACTGGCCATAGGCGAGCTAGTTGGTCAGCAAGACCCTGGGATTCTCCTGTCCTCATGCTAGGTTTAGTAACTGGCACCACTTCAGACCCTGGCATATTGTGTGAGTTTAGGCATCAGATTCAAACCCTCACATGTTTCCAACAGAACTTTATGGATTGAGGTATCTCCAGCATCTCTCAATACACTTTCTGGAAAGTGATACCCATTTACTGATGGCTGAAAGCTTTGAAATTTACCATAGAAGCAAGTGAATTGGATCACAAATCCTGAACCCCTCCCCACAAAGAAAATAAAAAGAAAAGTAGGATTTAAAATGCACAGGGCATGTCTGAAAGTAAGAATGTTTCCTTTTACCTGAGCCATGATATTTTTTAAAACAGATCCAATAAAATACAGTCATTAAACCTTTCTATAAATTGAATGTTTTACAGAGGCAAAAAAAAAACCCAAAAAACAAACAAGCAAACAAAAAACCACAATAGAGCAAAATGCATCTTAATGACAGATTCATTTCCCTGTAGAAAACTACTTAAACATAGTAATAAAAACTGGGAAATTATTTCATCTCTATTTCCTTTAACCTTTCAAGGCATCTACTCTGGTTTGTTCAGCAAGAGACATTTTATGCATACATAAGCAGACACTGTCAAATTTAAGCTAAGAGATGAAAGGGAAAATCAACTCTAACATCATCAATACTCCCTGCTGTACAATCCTACTCAATCTAGTTTTTTTTTTTTCCTTAGTTCACAGAACGTTTCATATAAGAATATGAAAAGACATCCCTGCCCTGTGCCTCTGTCTTGCTGTAGCTCCTGCCATCGATCTCACCTTCCTGTTTCATCACAGGAGCTCAGGGACCGGACCCCAGAACACAGGGTCAGCAGCCGCTGCCTCTCAGCCGGATCTGCCTAAGGGGAATCAGTGGGGTGTTTGCTAGCCTAGTGGGGCCTACTTTGCTCTGGTTCAAAAACCATGGTACAGAGAAGCTGACACCAGCTCTCTGTAAAATGTCCTACCTAGCAGCCATCTTGAAGGTGAAATGGTTTTCTTGAGCAACCAACTGTCTGAGAAAATGAACCCCTAAGGAACTTAAAGAAAAAAAGAAGAAAGATAGAAAGGGTACATGCTGAAGAGGGTTCCTATTTGATATTAGTTTTTCAGAATGATTTTCGTTTCTGGAAATTAAATATGTTGGAGAAGTTTATTTCTTGTTATACTTATAAGAATTGTTTTGTGCATTGTTGGGAGAAGGCTACCTAAGCCTCGGAGGTTTGTGTTATCTGCAGGTGTTGGCTTTATGGAAATCTATGAGTAAGGTAGGTTGCTTCATCATAGTTTGCACCTGCTCAGGGCTCTCCGGCAGAGCCATTGTGGAAGAGCAAAGTTGTTGTAGAAGAATTCTTGTAGGCCTCTCTCCACAGCATCAGGCAACAAGGAGAAAACACTTCCCTTAGACCTTTAGTTCCTTACCTTAGGCCTGGAGTTCTCCCACCATCGAGGTGACATAGCTAGGCTGCTAAAGGATTGTGGGAAGAGACAGACTACAGGTTTCCTTCATTAAGCAAATAGGCCTTTGGATGAGGAAGCAGAGTTTTTGTAAAAAGAGAGCAACATCAATAAAACATCAATAAAATCTACATCAATAAAAACACCTGAGATCAGATGCTCAGGGTTCCACTGTCCAGAGTAGCCCTTGCCATGACAGGTGAGTCCCTCTGCTGAGGGCTTTCAGGATTTGCACCTATGAAAATGTCTCCTTGTCTTACTAGTGGACCAACACAATAGGGTACTGCTGCATAATATTCTGTGGTCGTGGAAATGTAGCATAGAAGGAGTATGACACTGAAATTTAGAGGAGGAACTTACTCTGAAAAATGTGTATCATTTAGGAAGTGACAGACACTCCACATCCTGAGGAAAGTTATATTTATGCTTGCCAAATTTTGAGTGTTGTTTTTAATATTTGTAGTTCTTCCTAGAGTCAAGGTTACTATAGGAAAATACCAGGGCAAAAGCATTGTGTCTGAACAGGGTGATGGTGGTGCACATCTTTAAACTCAGCACTTAGGAGGCAGAGGCAGGTAGATCTCTATGAGCTTGAGATCAGCCTGGTTTACAGAATTAGTTCCAGGACCGCCAGAGTTACAACAGAGAAATCCTGTCTCAAAAAATAAATTTAAAAAAAGCATTGTACTGATGGTGTGCTCCTAATAACTTATTATTTTTTTTCTCATCAGTTGATTGCAAATATGAAAGAAAGGAATCTGGATCAGCACAGATTTGTATGTAAATGTTTCTTGATAAAGTCCAAAAGGTGTTCTCTTTGGGTGTGCAGAGCACAGCATGGAAACAGATGACTTATGACTCCTTTTTACTGTCATGAAGTTCCCTTTTCAGAACCCTGGGAACCAACTGAACCTATCAATGGTAAATGTTCATTTTATTGATATCTGGGGGTCCAAAATATAAGTTCAAAACTAAGGAATACCTGAAATTCAGAGAGTACTTGTAATAACTTGTATGAATGTGTGCTTGGCCTGTATCAGATATAAGAATAGTTTTTGCAACAAGTTAAAAACCTTTGAATAAAATATCTTCTTCCTTAATATTGATTTAATAATACCATTCTAATATAATATATATATATATATAACTTCTCAAATGGTATAGCAATTTTGTAAAATCTGTAATATTTCCACTCATTTTCCCAAAAAATTTAAGGACTCTGATCTCCAATTTATTTTTAAATTATTCTCATAGTCTTGATTTGTTCTAGTTTTAAGTCTTACTTTCCTATTTCAGCTTAAAGAAAAAAAAAAACATAGGCCAATACTTCAATACATTAATATTTTTAGCAGCACTGTACCACAGAGACATCGGTCTACAAAGGATATGGTTCATATCATCGGGAAAAGAAGTCAAATTCTGGCCTCACATTCCATGAAAGCTGTAAACTAAATCACTTTGATCTTCTTCATTTTCTCCACTTTGATTCTCACGCAGTATTTACATCCTCTTATGTTTATATGACCTTGTGAACCCATGCCAGTTTCAACAGACAGCCCATGAAAATAAGCAGCATGCTGTTAAAAACCAACCATACTTTAATAAGTCTGCTAAAAGCTGATAGCATTTCCCAGACTATACTACGCATTAATTATCCTTCCGCCTTCCTGAGTCAAAGATTGTAAGAAAGGAAAGGGCACAACCTTAGTCCATCTCTGCAGCAAAATTGCAGCAACAATAAAAAAAGCCAAATTATATTTGTTAAAATGTTGAGGTTAACATTTGATGTCTTCCTCCAAATGCCTCACTTGGCCACATGTCTGTTTATAGTGACGATAAACAAATCCAGTGTAGATACTAGGCATTGATGGACAGTGTATGTTTAAAATACATTTTGAGATAGAAATGGACTTTCAAAGTAAACAACGAATAGTTCTTTTATGCAAACATATGGATGAAAATCCACCAATTTGTGAAAATGTAATATTTGAAAGTGTTTCGATGTGATGTGCAACTATGTAAAAATATCAATGAAAACAAAAAGTCGTGTATTTTGAATGGACGTGAGTTAAATTCTGATAAAAATATCAGACTTTGTTCGTGTGGAGAAGTACAAGAGTCACCCAAGCATTGAGTAGATATGTAACACCAAAGAAATATGACTGGTATGCCAAAACTTTAAAAAAAACCTATTTTCAGCAACTATGATGAAAATACTACTATATATCTGTGCATGTAAATACTTCTTGAACTATTATTCACGTATTATCTATTATTTGTTTATCTACTCCAATGAAAAACTGTTTTAGACATTATAAATATTAGTGTTTGAAGAATTCCTTCATAACCATGAGAAAGAAGAGAATTGGTTTTGCACCATGCACTAGATCATCCACAAAAAGGAACACATAGATAAGTTGTTATCAGAGCAACATTGTAACTTTGCTTGTAGTTAAAGTATGTGTAACAAGAGTAGGATAAATTACACTTTTAAAAAATAATATTTTAATAACACCATAGCACCAGTCAATTTTAATTGAGTTGAACCCTGGTAAGTAGTAGAAATAGAATCTTGAATCATACTTTGTCCCTAATCATCTTTGCAAGTATTTTATTGTGGTATTACAGGCATGCACCTTAAAGGCTTTTAACAGTTTTTACTAGTTACTGATCTTAAGTAGAAGATACTGCAATTGTGGGCTCAGTTAATGGGAAACTTCAAAATGACTGTTTGCTATGACTGGCAGTAGAGGGTCAGTAAAGGGCTGGTAATTTGCATGTTTGTTGCGTGTTTGTCAGATAATTACATTACTTGAGTGAACCATTTTGAGTACCAAGGATTTTTCCAAAATCGAGGATT
This sequence comes from Cricetomys ansorgei, assembly GCA_026225945.1. Lineage (NCBI taxonomy): Eukaryota > Metazoa > Chordata > Mammalia > Rodentia > Nesomyidae > Cricetomys > Cricetomys ansorgei. The sequence continues at coordinate 459,692 of JAMJFZ010000558.1, forward strand.
CCAAAAGCTGTCATTCTCTTAGAGTTTCAAATTTGCAAATTATCTCACATTCCCCATTCAGTTGAGCAAATAAGTTAAAGTTACCTCAGTTCCTGATAAACAGTTGACTTAATTCCCAAAGATGGAAAGGGACTATTGATAATGGGTAAAAGAATCTCATTCCGGAAATGAATATGGAAGAGAAAGTATCATGGAGACTATTTACAATTCTATTATCTGCAAAAGCTTTCAAACTATTATTCAGAAAACTTTGGATACTGCATGAAACCTGTATGAAAAGGAACACAGTGGGAGGGGACTGAAGGGCAACATGACTGCAAAGCTGACTGCTGATGATTTTGAAGAGACCAGTGCTCATTTGGGCTCTCCTTAGATCAACAAAAATGGGACTTACCGTGCCTCCTCTGTCTCACTGTGTACCCTGCCCCCTTCCTGGAAGCTTCCCTTTTGTGAGACCCCTGTGCAGGAACTTCAGTGACAGAAAGCAAAACAAAATGAAACAAAACAAAACAAGAAAAAACAACTAACACCCTTAGTCAACAACCAGAATGCAAAGTTTTTTAGTAGCAACAGGAGTAAAAGCTGTAGCAAATCATTTTCCCTACACAGACACATAGACACACACACACATACACACACACACACACACACACACATAGATACACACATACACACACACAAACACAGACATACACACAGACACACCGACACACACACATACGCAGACACACACACACATAGATAAACATACACAGACATACATACGCACAGACACATAGATACACACAGACACACCGACACACACACACACACGTAGATACACACACACACACAGAGACACATACACACATAGATACACACAGACAAACACACACACAGACACACACACACACACACACAGACATACCGACACATGCACACATAGATAAACATACACAGAAACACACACACATAGATACACACACACAAACACATAGATACACACACACAAACATGCAGACACACACACACATAGATACACATACACAGACACACACACAAACACAGAACCAATGTAACAAAAATAAAAACCAATGTAAATACTTAAATATATTTTAAAAAATGTTTAAAAGATGTTTGCCTTTTTCTGGAAAATGTTGCAAATGTTCTTGTTTTTATGTCTTTACCTATTATCCAAGCTAGTTTTAGGTCAACTTGATATAAGCTAGAGTTATGTAAATGGGGAGAACCTCAGTTTGACAAAAAGGCTTCCATAAAATCCAGTTGTAAGGCATTTTCTTAATTACTGATCCATGGGGAGGGCTCAGCCCATTTAGGTAGTGTCATCCCTGGGCTGGTGGTTCTGGCTTCTATAAGAAAGTTCTCTGAGCAAGCTATGGGGAGCAAGCCAGTAAGCAGCACTCCTCTGTGGCCTCTGCAACGGCCCCTGCCTCTAGATCCCTGCCCTCAGCGCTTTTGACGACTAACTGTTATGTGGAACTATTCCAACTACCCAAGGTACTTTGGGCCATGGTGTTTCATCGCAGCAATAGTAACCCTAACTAAGATACTTCTACTGATAGTCATTCACTGAAAGTTGTGACTCTCAGTGTCCGCTTAATAGTAGCCTTAACCTTTTGGGGAGATGCAGTTTTAAAAAAAAAAAAAAAAGGTTACTAATTTTAAAGATACTACTCTGTTGTAGATCTCAGTTTTGCTTATTATCAATAAAACTAGCTTAGCTAGTTACTGACTTACTGGCTGTTTTATCTGTAAATCAATCACCATAGCCAGTACATTCCAAAGATAAAAACAGCAGCATATACTGTCCACCTACTATGTACATACCAGCACTGTGCCAAGCACTGAGCAAAACTCATTACTTTTCATCATCATAATAATAGTGTTTTATTCTGGTATTCCCACTTAAAATGTGAGAAAAAGAGCCATAGTATTGAACCCTCTTGTTCATTTTTCTTCTTCAGTGTTCTAGCAATATTTGGTAAATAAGTCCATTGCATGGAATAAGCAGCAGGTCACTGTCCTGAATCTTCCTCCATATGCCGGGTGACTACATGTCAACCAGAACTTAATATATGAACAGAGCAGAGCATAAATTAACAGCATCTCTTTTTATAAATAGCTAGTTTTTTAGACAGTCATAAGTGTCAGACTTATTGAGTCATGCCCAACTCAAATGAGCTAGTAATGTGTGAGTGCAAAATTTGAGTATGTCTTACCTATTTCTAAATTCCTGGGCAAGTACTGAGCAGGAACAGTGTGGGAACTTGGCAACTATTCATTGAACTAATAAACACTAAATAAAGTAAATTTCTCAGTGTAGTCTAGAGGAATATAATACTTATTTATATGTGTGCATGTGTACACACACGTATGTATATGTACTTACATACAAATGCATGTGCATAGCAAGTATTTGTACATATTCACATGCAAACTTTCTTTAGAGCTGCTGTCTCCTTTAGCTCTTAAGTCTCAATAGAGCCTACTGACTATTAGCAGTGTGAATCTTAAGAACTACGAACCTGTAAGCATCAGTACAACAGTTCTATTCCAGAAGGAAAAAAAAGTTATTCCACAGTTCCATGGCAGTAGAGGATATCAGTCTTTGTTGTAGTCAGGCCTGGAACTAACTGGATGAACCCAAAGCCATTTAGGAGGGCTAGGTGATTTACTTGATCAAAAATTCCATAAGTTCATCTCCTCCAGGAACATCCTAGCACAAAACCGAAGCAGTTTACTGTCACCTGGCAAGACACAGAATGGGCTGCCAAATGGGCATACAAAGCTAACAGTTATATTGTGTATAGGACTATTTTGTTAAATGCATAAGGTAAGTGGAATAATACTACACACCACTAGAAACTGTCATAGAAGTTACGCTCTTCAAGGTCACTGGGAACATTGTGTATAAGATGCTTAGTCAACGCGTCACGGTTAAACACAGATTACATTCCCCAGGATTCTGATTATGCAGTTTTTTGTCAACTAGTCAAAAATTAACCCTGTTTCAATGTGTATTCTGGCTGAAGGACACCTTTTGAGTATACAGTACTAACCCATTAACATTGAATTTACAGACAACAACAGCACTATAACTCAAATCTGAGATGAAATTATTTACATACATTTTCTCCACCAGGAACATCACAGCCACTGTACTCTGGAGAACACAGCCCTTCAACTGTAAGCCAGAGGACCATGGGAAGCAGGGAAATTACCACTACTGCCACCAGCAGCAACAGCAAGAAGAGATCAGGGAAGGGTAAAAAACAGACAGGATTCTCCTTCCGCATCCCATGTGTGCTGTGGGACACTTGTTTAACAACAGTATGAGAGATGAAAATGAGCAGAGCATCAATTATCGTTTTTAACTAAATAGGGGGCAGGTCTAAATTCAGAATGAAGGATTATGTTTATTTCTTTGTTTTCCTGTTGCTCTACACTTGCCAGCATGTAATCCCAAAGAATATACATATTCATTTTGCAATTACACATAAATCCTGGAAAACAGACAAATTTGCAAATATGGAAATTGTGAACAAAGAGGAGCCACCGACTGTGCATGCATGTGCATATTTATGTTCTGACCCTGTAAACCGGCACATTCTCACTTGCATTTTTCACTTGTGTTTGAGAAGAATCCTGAGGAATAGCCATGCAGTTCCTGTGCGAATTCCACTTTCTCCTCCTTCCTCAACCAGGGCTCTGTTACTCTTTACTCAACTTTATTGAATAGCTTAATTTTCATTCACATCCACTCCTTCAATTAAGAAAATCAATGAGTTTTAACCTTATCTTTGTGAGGAACTATGGTCTAGGCTGCTGGTCAATTAAATTACAATTTCTCAGAAAGGGTCTAGGCATCATTATTATTTTAAATACTGATTAAGAAGCTCTCTAGATGATTTTAACCAGCAGTCAGGCTTAAGAGCTAAGTTTAAATACAAAACTGATCCTGCATTAGCTGGGTCAAGTTCTGTAGTATCTTTGGACAGAGTTGTTGTTCTCATGTATAAAATGAGTAGTATATCGCTACTTTGTAGAATGTTTCCATGATAAAATAAATCCGCATTATAAAGGGTAAAGCATTATGTGGACAGGTGTGTGTGTGTGTGTGTGTGTGTATGTGACTGAGCACTTGTCTACACCTCTAGTGGACTATACAGAGGTTAGAACAGACTATCAGGTGTATTCCAGACTAATTTTCACCTTACTTGTTTTGAGACAGTCTCTCACGGAACCAGAAATGTGCTGTTTCTGCTAGTATGAGTGGCCAAGGCGCTTTGGGGATTTCTCTGTCTCTGTCTACCTTCAAATTCTGGGATAGCAGGCAAGGAGGCGCTCTGTCCAGCTATTTATGTGGGTGTTAGGGATTTGGACTCATGTTTGCATGCATGCTAAGCTAGCACTCTCACCCAATGAGTTATCTGCCAATGGGTCAAACTAGTCTGTAATGCAAGAGATTTCCATCCTTGCATTACAAAGTTCCATCCTGTCTTTCGAACATAAGGTATATTTTAGCCTAGAGCTCTGCTTGAGATTCACAGATTATGTGTGCATCCCTACTGTCCATTCTACTTGCTGATTTACTTTACCCACCTCTTAAATTGCATGTACTTTAGTACTCCACAGATCCACCATAAGTGTGCCTCTCTGGGTACTTGTCTGGTATTTCCAATGCCTAGAATCACTACCATGTTATAGTTATCTAGATGAAATTTCTCACATATTTAATCCAAAGCGCCTTTTCCTAAAGTCGGCTTCCTTTGTAGACTCTGTACCATGGCTACCAATTGCGATCATGGATGCCATGATCCCAAATGTTAAAATGAGCCACAAAGAATTCTGGAGTAGGGTTAGTATGTTTCCATTATTACACGATATAGTTGTGTCATGCTATGTAGTTGTGTCATGCTATGTAAAGACTAATTGCAACATCATTTTGTATGCCAGTGAAGCAGTTATGACAGGAGATCGTTGTGTTGTTTTATGCAAACAAGGTGAGGAAGACTAACCCTCAATGAAAGAAGCAGTATTCAGCCATGAGCCTGAAAAGATGAAATACAAAAGCAAATTTATCTCTTTATCCAAGCTGGGATGGAGTTTTCTGCTTTGACCTTGGTGTCAATTCTCCAGGCTTCCTGTAATCCAAGACCTAAAGTAATCACCTCCCAGAGCCTCAGATTTACCCCACTCTCCTCTCCAGTTTTGATGTCTTTAGATGTAGACCGAGCATAGTCCTTAGCCTCCTGAAGTCTCTAGGTTGCATATATAGTGTCATGGATCTTCACAGCCACCATAGTCACATGCACTATTTTTCTGATAAATCCTTTCTCATCTGTGCATCTGTACCTGTTCGTATTAGTTTTGTCTCCTTTGAGAACCTAAGCAATAAAAGATTCTGCACTAGAGAACAAGAATATAATTTCTTCTTACTCAGGTCCTTAACGCACATTGAATGAGATCTGTCAAATTGCTCACTTTGCAAAAAAATACTGTGATTAAGTACACAAAGCTATTTAATACTGAAATATAAAAAGTACAAAAGCCAATTATCAGCACTCTAAAAACAGATAATCACGTCATTGCAACAGCCTAGCACCAATCATGCTGTTAAATAGACATCATATATTTTTAAAGATTTTTAGATACAACTACTCTTTCAATCCAAGCATAGGATTTCAAAGAGATGCAGGAATAGAGACTCAAGAAGAAAGCAAATGCTCCCTCCTGCCAAGTTATTCAGGTCTACACCACTTCTGCCCCTCACACCCAGCATTTTGTTTACCTTCAAAGATTATCCTCCATCAGAGGTTAAGAATAATTCAGTAAGTGAAGTAGCCGTTTCTGAGACATGCAATGACAAGCATATCCCTCCAGTACTATGCAGCAGATTCAAGGGGAATGGCACTTGGATTCTGATTTGACATCTTGGTAAATATGCTTCATATGCTTTCTACTGAATCTAACAGAAAATCTAGCACAGGTTTCATATAAAAGAAGCAGTCCCAGCCAGTGGACGGACCAACTGGGCTCACTTTCACTTTCTGCAGAACACTTGGTTCTGTCCCCACAACCCACTCCTCTGTACCCCCTCCCCACTCTCCTTCTGCCTAGCCTCCCCTGACTATAAGACCTGAGCAAGGATCCCAGTTTATAGCATCAAACAGCAAAGAAAACATATAAGCTCACTGCCTGAAAAACACTTGGTTCTGTTCCCAAAACCCACTCCTCCCTAGTTGCTTCCTACTCTCCTGCAGTCCTGCCCTGCCCAGGCCCACAAAACCTGAGGACAACCACCAGGGTTATCTCAACACAAGCCAGCTGAAATAAACAGCCCCCAGTACCTTCACAGTGCACCTCATTTGAAGAACTAGCTCAAACCAGGCCAACCAGCCAGAAGAACAGCACAGGCCAGGACAGACAGCCAAAAGAACAGTAGCCGAGTCCCAGTCACTAACCCAAGCAGAGAGTTTCTGATGGACCAGAGGCCAAGCAGGCCACCGGAACTCCAGCCCTCAACCCAGGTGGAGATCCCCAGCTTGTGAAGAGACCACAAAGAACAGAAGACAAGAGAAGAAACTAAGAAAGAAAAAAAATCCAAAGAACAAAACACTCATCCAATAAAGACAAACACAGGAATATGGCACCTAAACCTATACTCACCCCAATCCCAGGTGCCTAAATGCCTACATAAGAACACAATTACAACCACTAGGGCAATATGTCAACACGAAAGTCCAGCTACCCTACTACAACAAGCCCGGCACATAAGGCTAAACACCCCAACACAGCCAAAGCACAAGAAATAGATCTCAAAACCAAATTTATGAAGACCCTTAAAGGGGAAATGAATAAATTTTTCAATGAAATAGATGAAAGGACAGAAAATAGGAGAAATTGAGTAACTACATAAAAGAAAGCCAAGAAAGAAGAAATGAATAAATCCCTCAAAGAAGACCAAGAAAAAAACAAGCAAAACAAAGGAAATAAACAAAACTGTTCAAGACCTGAAAATGGAAACAGAAGCCATAAAGGAAACACAGACAGGGAATTTTGGAAATGAAAAAATCTAGAAAAGCAATCAGGAACTGCAGAGGTAAGCTCCAGCTTCCAAGAGATGGAAGAGTTAACCATAGGAATCGAAGCAAGATCCATTCTTGTGCTGCATACAAGAAACACACATTCGCCTCAAAGATAAACATTACCTCAGAGTAAAGGGTTGGGAAAAGATTTTCCAAGCAAATGGATCTAAGAATTAAGCAGGTGTAGCCATTCCAATATCTAACAAAATAGACTTCAAACCAAAATTAGTCAAAAGAGATGGGAAGGACATTTCATACACATCAAAGGAAAAATCCATCAAGACAACATTTCAATGCTAAACATCTATGCTCCCAACACAAGGGCTCCCACATTTGTAAACGAAACATCGCTAAAGTTTAAAACACACAGTGACCCACACACACTGATAGTTGGAGACTTCAATACCCCAGTTTCACTAATGGGCAGGTCATCCAGAAAAAAACTGAAGAGACAAACACTGGAGCTAACAGATGTTATAAACCAAATGTATCTGACAGATATATATAGAACATTTCACCTACACACAAAAGAAAATGCTTTTTCTCACCACCAAACTGAACCTTCTCTAAAATCAACCACATCCTTGGCCACAAAGCAAATCTCAATAGATAGAAGAAAGTTGAAATAACCACCTGTATCCTATCAGACAGCACAGACTAAGTTAGTTTTCAACAACAATAGAAACAGCAGAAGGCCTATAAATTCATGGACACTGAATATCTCTCTACTCAATGATGACTGGGTCAAGATACAAATAAAGAAATTAAAGATTTTGAGAATTCATTGAAAATGAATCCACAACATATGCAAACTTATAGGACACAATGACAGCAATTCTAAGAGGAAAGACAACTAAAGGAAATCTAGGGGATACAAATCAGAAAGGCAGTAGTCAATATATTCTTATTTGCATATGATATGATAGCATATATAACCCCAAAACTCCTACAGCTATAAAACAACTTCAGCAAAGCAAAGTGGCAGGCTACAAGATCAACTCAAAAAATCATTAGCCCTCCTATATTCAAATGACAAATAAACTAAGAAAGAAACCAGGAAATAACTCCCTTCACAATACCCACAAATAGCACAAAATGTCTTGGGGTGACTCTAACCAAGAAAGTGAAAGACTTGTATGACAAAATCTTTAAGTTTTTAAAGAAAGAAATTGAAGAAGATCTCAGAAGATCGAAAGACCTCCCGTGCTCCTTGATCGATAGATTTTACATAGTGAAAATGACCATCTTATTAAAAGCAGTCTACACATTCAACACAATCCCTAGAAAAATCCCAACACAATTCTTTACAGACCTTGAAAGGACAATAATCAACTTCATATAGAAAAAAATAAAAAACAGAAAAACAAGGATAGGCAAAATAATTCTGAAAAATGAAGGAACTACTGGAAGTATCACTATGCCTGATTTCAAGCTCTACTACAGAGCCATACTAATGAAAACCTCATGGTATTGTCATAAAAACAGACATGGTGATCAATGGAACTGAATTAAAGATCCCAGACATAAACCCACACACTTATGGACACATGATTTTTGATTTTTTAAAAAAGCCAGAAATATACAAGGAAACAAAGAAAGCATCTTTAACAGGTGATGCTGGTCTAATTGGATGCCTACATGTGGAAAAAATGCAATTTGATCTATATTTATCACCAAGCAGATCCAGGAACTCAAAACCAAACATGATACACTAAACAGGATAGGAGAGAAAGTGGGGAATAGCCTTGAACTGCATTGGCACAGGAGACAATTTTCTGAACAGAATATCAAAACCTCAGGCATTAAGATCAACAATTAATAAATGGGACATCATGAAACTGTGAGCTTCTGTAAGACAAAAGACACTGTCGATAAGACAGAACAGCAGCTTACAGAATGGGAAAAAATCTTCAAAAACCAACAACATTGTATGAGATATGGTTAAGGAGATATTTAGTGTACTGGAGAGACGGCTCAATGAGGAACATGTTGTGACACAAACCTGAGGATCTGAGTTCAGATCTCCAGTGTCCATGAATATTCTGGACCTGCCTTTACACATCTATAATTCATGCACTAAAATGCAGAGATAGGTGGATCATGAGAGCTTGCTGGCCACACACTCCCATACTGCAGACAAATCGGTAACTACCTAGTTCAGTGAGAGATCTTGTGTTTGTTTACAAATACATAAATAAAATAGGTCAAGAAGCAATTGAAAAAAACATCCCAAAGTCAATCTCCGGCTTTTTCATATGTACCCTCAGGTGAGCACCTTATATGCATATGGTCATACACGCGCAGGCACACACACACACACACACACACACACTCTTATTCAGTGGTGCTGCATTGGGTCACCAATATTGTTTCCAAGTCTGTGGTCTTGGATACATTAAAAATAGATTCATTTTTAACTAAAACCAGTATAGAAGCATGGCACCGATGTTTGACTATGTAATGTGAAAGTCTCATGTTGGTCAGTTCATATGCTAAGTTGTAAGAGAGAAAAACTATGTAAAAGTAAATGAGAATATAATTACCAATGAGAACAATCTCTTAAATAAATAAAGCCTTTCATCACAGTGCAAATCTTCAAGATGTGATTATTTCACATAAAACCTGACTACCTTTAATTTTTCATTTTTATGTCTACAATCTCATCTCCAGTGAATTTTATGATTTATAAAACTTCATTTTTGTTTCTCTACTTTTTGGTTTATTTTTTCTTTGCTTTATTTACCTCTTACTATTTGAAATTGTTAAGAGAATTTCTTTTTAATTTCCAATGTTATGAATATCCTTCTTGTGCCATTTCCAAGAGGGGAGATATAGTTGTACACCTATGATGTGGCTCAGCAAAGACAACAGGGAAGTCTTCTCATATATGCAAACTCTGCTAGACCTCAGCAGAGGGAACCACTGTCATGGCCAGCACCATATTCAAACAACAGCAGAATCCCAAGTGTCTAATCTCAGGTGTTTTTATTTTTTCAGAACTCCTCAGGTATTCTCCTGATAGCACAAGCAGATCATTAGCAATTAAACAACTCCCACAGAAATCTAACACCTGCAAACAATACAAAACACCCTAGACTTGGGATAGGCCCACACCCAACAGTGTATAAAACAATTTCAAACATAACTAAAAATAAATTTCCCAACAGGGAGGTGCAAAGTGGGTAAGGAATTTTTGTGATTTCCAGCCTGCCCTTCACTGTCTTACAAAGCTGCTCCTATGAAGAGCTTTGTTTCATTGTTGACTTGGAGCTCATCTCTGCGCATGTATGTATACCTAAAGGTTGAATCTTCCTCAGAAGCTAAGGAACAGTCTCTTTGTATAATTTTATTGTGGAAGATAAAGTTTCTCAGAATCTGTGAGTGACTGCAGAAATGGAGAGAAATCACCGTCTTTTATGAATGATGTTATCAAAGCTGTCGCACCTGATCACAGTATTCCAGATAACCAGTAGTAAAGCCTGGTGCATGTAACTGCTCATCACAGCAGTGCACATTAATTTTTTACCTGCCTTTGTATGAAAACAATTAATTTCCTCATAATAATTATATCCCTATATGATAATTAATATTGATTGTCAGCGAGGTGGGATTAGAATCACCTCTTGACATGCCCCGGGTGAGAATGTTTTTACAGAGGTTTAACACTTAAGGGAAGACACGTCTTGAATACTCACAGCATCGCTCCATGGGCTGGGATACTGGACTGAATAAAAAGGAGAAAATGAGTGAAGTGCTAGTGCCAGAATTCATCTGTCTGAACTTCCATACTAAAGACATAGTATGGCCAGGCTCCTTACACTGCCACCACCGTTCCTTCCGCCATGATGGACTGTGTCTGTAAAACCGTGTGCCAAAGCAGATCCTTCTTTCGTCAGTCGCATTTGTTAGTTATTTTTCACAGGAATGGGAAGAGCAATTAATATATAGTGTGACTTGATCATCTCTATAGATGCAGAAAATCATCTGAAAAAAAATTCAACATCCTTCATATGGCTGGGAGTGACAAGTCGATAGCCAAAATCTTGCCAATGGAATCAGACTAACAAAATCACAGTAAGTTTGAGAACAAGGCAAAGTGGATTATTTTCTCTACCCTACTTACATGGTATTGAAGTCTTAGAGCAATGAAAAAAAAAAAAAGGAAAGGAAAGGAAAGGAAAGGAAAGGAAAGGAAAGGAAAGGAAAGGAAAGGAAAGGAAAGGAAAGGAAAGGAAAGGAAAGGAAAGGAAAGGAATCAAAGTACCCCTGTTCTTAGAGATTATTCTATTCATTATAAAACCACTAAAAACTGCCCCTTAAAATATGTAGAGATGTTAAACTCCAGATTGATCTCGCAAAAATCAGTGTTTTTCCCATATATCAAGGAAAAAAACACTGAAAAAGATATCTAGTTTACAATCTGAACCCCCAAAGCCACAAGAATTAAAATACTTAGTAATATATCTCACTAAGGAAAAGAAAGTACTTATAAAATTAAAACTTTCAAATACTGATTATATATATTCTTGTAAAATTGGCCATACTACTAAAAGCAATGCGCAGCTTGAATGCAAGCCTAACCAAAATTCTAGGATCATTCTGCAAAGACATGGAAAAAAAAAACAATTCAAAAATTTGTATCCAAGCATAAAAATGCCAAGGATAGCCAAAGCAATCTTGGACAGAAACAACAACTTTGCAGGGGCTATCACACTGTTTGACTTCAAATCATACTACAGAACCCCACTCTAAAAACAACATGGAACAACATGGCACAAAACAGCCATGTAGACCAAGGGAATAAAACAGGTCCACATACGAGTCCACACAAAGGCAGCTACCTGATCTTTTAGAAAGATGCCAAAAGTATACATTGAAGAAGAGATGACTTCAACAACCGTACTGGTAAACTTGGATTTCAACATGCAATGAAATGAAGCTGGTCTTTTGTCTCTCACCTTGCAGAAAACTCAACTCCAGATGGATCAAAGCCATCAACATAAGTCCAGATTCACTAAAATTTCTAGAGAAAGAGGTGGGGAGGACAAAGTAAATGCTAGAGGCAAAATTTTCCATTATATCAAACAAGGCCACTAGCCCTACTTCCTGCTAAAAGTTATCCTTTCAGCAAGGCAGGCAGTATTAATGTGTCTTCATGCATTGTTCATAATTGCTTAGGTTTAATCAGTTGGCTTTTAATTGCCATGTACTAAATGCTTTCCTCTCTATCACATCTAAGATAAATTATTAATTAGGTATTTATCTATTGCTTTCTTAATTCCTTAGCTATTAGAATTTCCCCCTTCAATCTCACATAAGATCACTTAAGGATAAAAAAAGAAAGTCATGTGAATTATCAAGACTAAGACAAAGTATACATGATTATTAAATATTGCAGACATTAGGCCTATGCATATTTCTATCATAATAGAAAATATGATTCTCTTAAGAATGTTTTAGTGGGCAAAGAATCAAAAGAATGAAATTCATCTGTGTGCACCGGACTTATTCTTGACCTTGTAAGAAAAACGTAGCGGAAGATGTGTTCCGGGGAATGAACCATGCAGCTCTCTTACAGCATTGTGTTGAGATAATATGTACTGTGCTCATTTTGTGTCTCAGTGTTTGTTTTAAATTTTGTCATTGATAAGCATCTGATTCTGTCAAGCTCAAAGTTGCAAGAGCTTCCAAACTTTTAATAAAAGAATATGTACTTAAAAGTGCCAAAAACAGCATTGATGGTTAACAACTATTCACTGTATTTTGTCAAAATTGGCAGCACGTGCTCAGTATTATATGAAGCAGATTAATTATGATTAGGAAAAACAATTTCTTAGAAAGGCATGAAGCTCCAAAGGAGTTGTTTGCTCACATTCTGCATAATCACCGCGTGCTTGTCCTTCCATTGAATGAAGCTACAGCGCGAATGTAAACTCCAATTCAATTTGAGAAAATATATCTGAGAATTTATAGTTTTTCACAAACAATTGCTTCTCCATTTCAAATAATCCTATTCCAGTTTTTGAGAGTATATAAGTACTGAAAATCTGGACAGATTTTATAACTTGCTAAACAACTAACTCAATAACCTCCCATAATAGAAATCATCAAATATCAAGACACATATGGCATCCAGGAACAGAGCAATATCTGATGGATCACATAGCTAACAATGGGGATGTTTTCTGTGCTGTTCAATTGGTAGAGAAATTTCTGCCTTTGTCCATCATCCTCCAAAGACCAATTGCCAAAATAAGTAACTCTGCTATCAAATCCATTCATTTAATAATTTCTGGGAGACATTAGAAAAGTGAGATACAGGTGGCTAGTGGGAGTGTTGTTTTGTTTCCTAATGATAAATTGACTAACTGATGCTAACAAATTCAGGAAAATGAAAAAAAAAAGCAATAATAATAACAGGGGCTTTCTTGTAGAATGTTCAATGATTGTGTGGCAGAGAGAGATTAAGATGCATCTCATTTCACCAACTTATGTCACTATAGTGTGGGTTATTCTATTCCAGTCTTGAAAATGAGAAAAGTTTAGAAATAAAGAGGTTTTCTTGGGAACACAACAGAGAATATTTGAAACCCAGTTACCTGATCTTCCAACAGCTCCATCCCCTTATTTCTAAGATATTATCCATTTGAGTCAGGAAACAAGTGATTCATGATACAGCTAATTTCTTCAAGAAATTCCACGTATTTTTAATTTTGTGTATATGTGTATGTGTGTGGTGTGCATGTGAGTACAAATGCCCACGTGTAGTGGGTGCACATGGGTGTGCTTGTGAATCTGTGTCTTCCTGTGTCACTCTCCACTTCATGTACTGAGGCAGAATCGCTTACTGCAGCCTAATGCTCATCGGTCTGGCCAGTCTAACAAGTCAGTGCGCTGGAGAAATTCCTTCCATTCCGCCAAATAAATACAGCAGCCCAGGCATTCATGTAGGTGATGGGAGTCAGAATCCTGCTCCCTTTGTTTGCATGGCAAGTTCTTGACCCACTGAGCCATTTCCTCAGCCTCAAAAACTCTTTTCTAAATATAGTTCTGAGATGAGAATGAGTAATTAAGAGAATCACTGCAATTGGTGAATACACATTTAATAACATAATGATAAAACAAAGGAAACAGGAAAGGATGTCAAAGACAAGGAAAGGACAATGGTATGATTCTTAGATCAAAGTATAAATCAAATGATGTCACTGACTTCTTTATGACCTTTCCCAGGGTTTCCTAATACATCAAAAAATTAAAAAAAAAGGAAAAGAAGAAGAAAAAACAAAACAAATACAACGGTCCACATTTTTTTATTGTCCTCTGAAGTCATTGGTTGTTCTGTGTTAGGTGCTGTTAGAGACAAGAATCTGACTTTCTGTCTCTTCCCATCCCAAATTCTGTGTGCCCTACAACCAAAGCCCATTACAAAGTGGGATGCTGGAGGTATGATTTACATCCAAAACAAAGTCCTCAGATGATAGAGATGTTTCACAGTGATTAGGGATTAGTATCAAGACTGAAGTTTCTCATAGTAATCCATGAAACGTTCTACATGCTCAATCAGGGTTCAGTTCAATTTTCCAAATATAATTAAATTCAATTTAAAAGATGCCCATCTGTAGAAGAATATTTAATCTTTAATCTGACAGCATAGCTGCTCTAGGGTAGAAAGAATGCTGGTCCACACCTTTAATCTCAGTATTCAGAAGGCAATGGTAGTGCATACCTTTAATCCCAGCGTTGGCAGACAGGAAGCAGAGCTCAGAAGGAATCGGTATCAGATAGAAAGTAACTCTGAGATGAGTCAGAGTGAGGGGCATGCAATGTGATGAATCAGGAAGAGTGAGCAGAATGAGGACAAGCTCAACTCTCACAATATAAAAGCAGGCTCTCAGCTCCGAGAGACAGAGTTCAGAGAGGCAGCGAGAGGACAAGATACAAAATTAAGTAGAATGACTCAGGATAAGGCAAAGAAGAGAGGCTGACTGAGGCAGTATGGAGCACTGAGGGCTCAGAGAGGGACAAGTCATAGAGGCAAAGAGAGCAGTCCAAGGCAGAGTCACAGAGGCAGCTGGGCAGAAGAAGTGAGTGTGAGTCAGTTTGAAGCCAAGCAGGGCAGTTCAATCTGAGGCAGTCAGAGTCATCCAGTGTCTTCCCAGGTCAGAAGAGTTGGATCAGAAACAGTCAGCCCGCTCAGAAGGTCAGTGTGAACCAGGAGCTTGGAGAAGAGTTTGAACCAAAACAGAAGAACAAGTTGAGTTTAGCATAGCTCTGAGTTCAGAAGGAGCTAGCCAGAGTGAGTCACTCAGCAGTAAGCTTTGGAGATGTAAATGTTCCAGAGTGTGCAGAGACTGAGACTGAAGCCTTCTAGTTCTAGATTTAAGAGTAGATTGTAGAACCAGGTGGTCATGGCTCACATCTTTAATCCTAGCATTGGGGAGGCAGGGGCAGTTGGATTTCTGTGAGTTTGAGGACAGCCTAGACTACAGGATGAAAAAATAAATAAAGAGTAAGTTGTTTGGAGGCTAAAATGCTCCAGGGCTCCAAGACAAAGGACCGGGGATTGAATTAGACAAAGGAATAAACAGCATTTTTCCCTGAATCTGAATCTGCATCTACACCCATCGTTTTAGATTATATGAAGCCCTAGAAAAATATCAGCAACTATAAAACTTGAGATCATCTTTAACTTGGTGATTTACAGAAAATTTCTATAATATAAAAAAAGTAACTGAGAATATTTGAAATAGTAGAATGAATCCAGAAATCAAATTAGAAATCTTGTGTTTTCAACATATAGCCCATGAGGCTAAAGATGAATTAAGCATTTGCACAGGATTGAGGTTGTTTCCAAGAACCCTTGTGAGCAGGTTTAGCAGTTCACATCTGTGTCTAACTCCAGGATGATATAAACTGATGTTCTCATTTGACCACAGGTACCTGCACTCCTGTGACATACACTTGTGCACACACACACACACACACACACACACACACACACACTAATAAAATAAAAGTAAATCTTAAAAACAAAGCATATAACCCCACTTCCTATTATTTGCATAATATGAAGCAAACTAAGGAATGTCTATGAAATTAAGTTTCCTTATACATAAAGTCATAACAAATTAGTAGCCATCAATCATTGCTACTTGAGTATCAGAATAAGCAAAGGAAGTAATGTGAGATGCTAGTAGTGAGGTGAAATTAACTGTTTGCTATTAGTAAATGGATTGGACAGGAAGACAAGTTTTCTATATTCACACTGATTTTATGAGGGAACTCAGAATGGCAACACATCGGAGTTACATTTATTTAGTAGGTCACCTAACCAAGATGTGATTTCATTTTTTTCCCCTCAAATGATTTATTTCCAAAATAAAACCTCTACTTCAAATGAATGGAGTATATCAAAAGGGAAAGGGGTGGGGAGAGATGACTTAGAATGTTAGCAAATATTCCACCCATGTCTGACTTCAAAGGGACACCTTTGAGTTGAGGTAGACAGTGAAATGAAAATTGCCTCTAGTTTTTAAGCCACATGTAAAATAAAATAAAAGAGGTTAAAAAAAAAGAAAGAAAAGAAAAGGAGAGTATGCTATTTCTCTGTAGCAGCCAAGAGCAGATTTCATTCGGTTCACACTTTTTGGTGTCCTCTGAAGTCACTGGTTGTTTCCTGTTAGGAGCTGCTAGAGACAAGAATCTGACTTCCTGTCTCTTCCCATCCCAAATTCTGTGTGTCGTACAACCAAAGTCCATTACAAAGTGGGATGCTGGAGACATGATTTACATCCAAATTACACTTGCCTTCACTGTCATAAAAAGATGTAGCGATTCAGCTATATTCCTTGGCAATGACTGACGACAGCTTTTCTTTATCACACTCCCTCTGATGCTCATTAGAACAGTAATGGATGCCCACAGTAATTCTCCTTTTCATTGTCTCTTCCTTCAGGAAAGACGAGAATTGTTGCATATTTTCTGATAACATATTTTTGCTCCCTCAGATCCACTGTTGTCCCTCCTTTTAGAAGGCACGAGCATAACATCATCACTCATTTTACTGAATATGATTTCAATTACCACGTCGATAGTAATATATGAATTTCTTCGGCCTTAAAAGAAATGCTTGTATCAGCAACACAACCCTCATCTCCACTCAGAAGTTTAATATTAATGAGAGAAACTGAGCTTTTCCCACACCACACTGACAGTTTGTGTCACAGATACCTACGACAAGTTTTCAAAAGCTACAGAACGAGAAGACAGTGGTACAGCCCTCAGGGCAACGAGAAGCCCTCAACGGGCCACTATCGTACTGGTCTAAAGAGGCAATGGTGGTATGCTTCAAAAACTGTGACCTCTGATTCCTATGAATGTTGTTCTTAGTTTCTGAAATGAAGATAGCGAATATTGACAATAGTAAAGCAGGAGTGTTGAGTCTGTGGAAGGCTGGTGGATAGAGATATGGGTTGCAAACAAATACCTCTGTAATCAAGCTTGTCTTTTTTTTTACTTACATAAAACAATTTGATGGTGTGTATTGTGTATGCTGTTACAGAGTAGTGCAGCACCAAATGCCTGGCCTTATTCACTGAGCAGGAAAGCACTTCTCTGGCTGTCTCTCAGCGGAGCACCTAGCAGCACTTTCTTTTCAGATAATTCTTTCTAATGTGTTTTTAGATTTATACATTGTAAATTTCCACGGGTGCAGTCAGTCTATTTTCTAAAATACTTTCAAGACAGCTTCCTACTGACTGAAGATGTTTAACTGGCAAAACTTTCTTAATGGTTCTTAGCTTTTTGTGCATTATTACATTGTGCACAACTTTAAACTCAGATTTCTTCTGCTCTGCTTTTTTGTTGTTGTTGATTCTCTTGCAAACAAGTCTAAAAGCATCCAGAAATAACTTGACATACAATAGGTGATAGGCTGCCTTGAAATATCCTCCATCAAATTAATTAGTTTGTGACTTTTGAGTTCAGCAACACTTGCGCATTTGAGACATGAGGAGAATATAGACAAATAATTGGCCAGAAAGTAACATCAGTGTCTTCTTATCTAATTAACAATCAGTGTCCGTGTTTCCTTCTGAAGATGCGTAAGTGTAGGATTTATTGTCCACCCTTTCTCAGCATCCTAGTCTTCTGAACTCCTACCATCACCACCCACTGACCTCTCCTTCTGGCAACAGAAGGCTTCGTTAGCCTCCATGTCAAAGTTTTCTCTATTCCTCTTGTCCTGTTTCAAAGGCCTAGTGATCGCATTGTGAGGTTTAATTGAAAACAACAACCAAAAACAAACAAACCAAAAACGTCAACTTTCTGAAGATAATTTTATCTATCAGTTACTATTCTGTCTTTGATAAAATACCTTTAGAGAGACAACTTTAGAGACAAAAGATTCATTGTGGTTTCATACTTTCGGTCCATCCTGCTGGGGAAGACTGGGCAGAAAGGCGCTGTTCACACTGGAGGTAGATGAGCCACAGGTTGTTCACAGTGTGGGAAAGCAGGAAGCAGGGAGAATAGGACTGGACTCAGGGCCAGGCTGTTTCCTCCAAAGACCTGCTCTTAGGAACTCACTTCACCATTTTGGCTGTAAATTCCAAACATTCCACAGATTCTGAAAATAGTGTGAGCAGCTATAACATAAGCGTTGAAATCCAGAGCCCTTTGGGGAGATTTTCTTCAAACACCTAAATCTGGGTTTTTATTTCAATAGAGATTTTTATTTTCCTGTTATCACTTGGAACATGCTGCAAAGGTTACAATTATATAATAGCTTGTTTTAAAATTTTTTGAAGGACTTAATAAACCGGAGAGGTTATTGCCTGGACAAGCAACTATTAGAGGCTTGGAACATGCAAACCCTGCACCAAAGTAAATCTGAGCTTCATTCTATTCAAAATCATCACACGTGAGTCTGAGTCGTGGTTGAGTAGGATTGATGTGAATGGGTGGTTGAAAGCGTATTCTAACTTAGCACATCTAATTTCACAGTTAAACAGTACTAGAATAGAGATCTATGAATATGGTGACTGTTCACCAGATTTAGGTAGAATGCATACCTAGTTTTTGAATCTAAGATGAACTATGGGAAGGTCTAGTTTTCATGACTCAGTACAGAATTGATGAAGAAAAGATGACATTGTGGGAAAATGTAAAATATATCAAGATAAACCTTTACAAATTCTTATTACATGACTCATAGCAACTATTGAATTAACTTCCAAATTTCAGTTCTTAATACAGTCAATCCTTCTGCCACTATATTACAGACAACGGAGGTAAAAGTTAATTACTGAATAGTCCATACATTGAATTTTTTTTATCATACACACATTATTACTTAAACTAAAATTTTGTATTTCTGACTCTGTAATCTTGCTTTCGTTTTGCTTGTGATGAGTATAAGATACATTGCATTCAGGTCATTGGGGTATAAAATTTCAACTTCACCTAGTAGTCCTCATATGCAATCACAACAGCTGAGAGGCAGGGGAAGAAAAATCACTGTGATCTCAAGGTCGGACTATTCTGCATAGTAAGTTCCTGTCCAGTTATGGTTAAGGAGGAAACCTATCAAAAAATAAAATCTCTTCCCCCCCCCCCCATTTTGAAATTGCCACAAAACCTGTGACCCACCTGTGCTTTTCGTACCAAAGTCAAGTAGTAAACTTTTCCTGTCTGCCCATAAACTAACTCATAACTAACTAAGTAACCAACATAACCAACATACTGTTGGGTCAGTATGGAGTCACTACATACAGCTTGTACATGGGCAAGGTGGGTTACCATTTTCCTTACCTGTAAGTTTTTACCACTAAACATTAGGAACTAACTCAGGTTTCCAGAAGTGTAATAGAAATGATAATAAAAACCACATGGCTCTCCAAATGAAATGGTTTGATTTAGTGATTCTCTATCTTACCAGGGTGGTACAAACCTGAAGCTACACAATGACTCGGTGTTTTCATCCCATTACTGTATTCGATGAAGTGTGCAAGACCCCCACATTTTCATTATAAATAAGCATCTTGTTAAGTGGCTGTGTCCACACACAGATTAATGTGCTTGAAACCCATTTAGCAATGATCAGGCTGATATAAGAAGTTTGGTATTCTACTTATCACGTGAGTGCTAAACTTGCAGTATTTTCAAATAATGATTGGCTTATTTGCACAAATCCCCATCAAGAGATTAGGAGTATTTGGACAAGATATTTGAACTAAAGAGGAAAAAAGAGATATTTCTTTTAAGCCTGATTGCTCTGCTATCCAGTGATAATCACTACAGAAAGAGAACAGAGTGAAAAGCCACCATATCCAAATGTTCAATAAAATATCTTTTTGTTTCTATTAAACTTAACAAATTATTTATTTCTTATGTGGTAAATTATTTTCTATTTCATATAACATACCACTGCATAAAAGGCACACTGTTGATTTCATGTGTACAGAATACTTTCCATATGAGATCAATGCTGAAACTAAATATAGTTTTTAAAAAAAAAATCATCCCAACCTGGTCATTGATCTGACATTGGCCTTGGCTTTTGATATTTTTACTGTGATCTTCCTGCTTCTTAAAATTCTCTCTTTAATCACCATAAGAGAACATGAGTTGGAAAGACACATTTACAATTAAGGAGCTTTGGCTTTTAGCTGTAATATTGGCAAAATAAATGCCAAGATGGACTGTTAATGATGATGTCTATCTGCGAATAATCTCATAATTTTTTCTCAGTTAAAAAATAATACAACTCCAGTTGAAAATATGAAATTTGTAAATATATATTACATGAAACTTTAAATCAGACAAGAATAAATAGCAGCCCACTATTAAAGAATAGTTTGATCAAATACTTTGATCAAAATTAGTTTTTAAAATCCTTTCATATTGAAGAGAGTTTATTGTTGAGTTTCACTGTGATTTTATTTTTCCTCCTTGCATTTCTTTTAATAATAAATCCTAACAGCTAAAAGTATCATAGTAATTCAAATTATTACTGTAAACATTCCACAGGGCTGGACTGGTATTTCTCTTCTTCTACCAGGTAGTTTTCAGGTATCAAACTCAATTTGTCAGGCTTGGCAGCAGGTGCTTGTTTTTCCCATTAATACATCTTGCCAGACACAGGGCATGGTATCTTTGGAATTCTCACTAGATTCCTTCTTACCAAAAATACTCACAAATGTTAAGAGTAGCAAAGTGACTAGAACGAACAAGAAAATGAAATGTGTGTGTGTGTGTGTGTGTGTGTGTGTGTGTGTGTATGTGTACATTTATAGAATCTGCACTGTATATACATATATATATATACATATATTTAATGTATATATTATATGCTTGCTGATATAAGAGTAAATTATGCTTCAAAATATAGACTGATTTCAAAGATCAGGCAAGAATAACATTTTATACTGTTTTATAACTGTCTGAGTAATATTTTGTCCAAGATAAAATTGTAAGTTATGTATTTCACATTTTCATATGAATGACAAATTCTTATCAATATCAGCAACTCAAATATGTCATCTTCATAATAATGAAACAAAAATCTTTATTTTATTCATCAATTTATTTATCATAGCACTTAATGTATTGAAATAAATTTCTGCATGCCTGGCTTAACCACTGCATTAAACCTTGCACAATTAGAAAAATGTGTTACCAATATTTACTGAAAGCAATATGTTTCCATGAATTTTAGTTCTTAAATATGAAACAGCAAAAATGCAAAAGCCTTCAAGGAGCAGGATCTATACCTACTTTGTTATATAACTCTTGATCACAGATAAACCTCACATCAGTGAAGGCTGCCACAGTCTATAAGGAGTTTGCAGTGCCTGGGCGTTGATGCCACACACCTTTAAATCCTGCACTCAGGAGGCAGAGGCAGGCAGATCTCTGAGAGTTTGAGGCCAGCCTGGTCTACAGAGTGAGTTCCAGGACATCCTGGATTACAACAGAGAAACCCTGTCCCGAAAAAACAAAAAGAAAAAAACAGAAGAAGTTTGCAGTGACCTGACATGAGTTAGGAAATTCATATGAACTCATTATTGATGACAAAACATTTCAGCTGATGAAACTGGGGGACTGACCCATCATCCAGCCAGTTTTCATCTCAAGCAGTGGCCTCCAGCAAGAAGAATATTGAAACACACTTTCTTGCTTCAGCCCTTTGAACTGAACTTGAGACACAGTGCTGACCATGTGTGCTGTGCATGGTGCAGACTAAAGATGAAATGTACAGGTTGCAAAGGTGCAATCCTTGTCTCTCTACTCCAGGTCACATTTTGAAATGTGTAACTGTAGGGCTCTTGAGATATTCTAAACTATTTCTTTTTATTTATTTGCTTAACTCGGTTCTATTCCGCTAGAGCAATATTGCGGTTTCTGTGCTCTGCCTAAGAGTCCCCCATGGTTCTAGTACACAGTGAGTTTTAAAATATTTACCAAGTGCTTCAGCACAGAATCCAGCCATTAGGGCATACACAGGACTTCTCGTTGCACCTGTGTTTCCAATAGAATACTAAGAAGAACATCATAGCTAACTACACGGGTTCCTATTTTTGCTGGAAACTGCATTGCAAGGCTGAAATGTTGAAAGGTAACAAATCTGACTCCATTTTCTGCAAAAGTAAAAGTCCAAAATAAAATTACATTTTGCAGAATGATTGAAAGCAAAAAGAGAAGAAAGCATCTCTTCCATAAAGAAGTGATGTAAAATTATTGGCTTATCTTCTTTATACTGAATATGTAATCAGTTAACTCCAAGAGAAGTGATCCAACTAAGCCATAACCTCTTTGCTATTTATAAGACTCACCCCTAGTCAGCTAATGATGAATTATTGACACACAACAATATTTTCCCAAGATTGGTGCCCTGTACTTCATTTTACTTTTAAAAGAATGGGGACACATTAAAAAGGAGAACCGAATCTCACTGCTATTATCACACCATTTATTCTTTAAATAGTTCTTTACATGCCTGCTTTGCCAGTCTTAAATATCCACAGGCATTACTAGTCAGTTAAAAATATCTCAATTACTGTTATGTTCATCATTTCTATATATCATTTTGAATATTATGAGGGAACAGTCAGTCAAAATAAGTGATGTTTTTAGGCTGATGCTTTTAAATCTCATTGGAAAATGATTAATTTTGCTCTTTGCAGACTTCTGAGAGTCTTCGAAGAAATTCTATAAGTTGAAAAAATTAATCTTTGAAAGTAGAAAATTGTTAATACGCCATAATTGACTTGGAAAGTTAAGTTGACCTCTTAGAAGAATATGAACCTGGGTCTTGAGGAGCTCTTATTCTCTCAAGGGCCACTCATTCACAACAAAAATATTGTGAATGAATTAGTTTCCTTGGTAGCAGAAGCTGTATGCGCAGTTTGTAAAACTTGGAACACCTCTCTCTTTATAGAGAAACAACCTGGTATGTTCAGAGCTCTGGAAGGAATCTTAGGGAAGCAATGGAAAAACAAAAGAAAGCTTGTTTCCAAAGCAGAACAAGTGCATTTGTGACATTAATGATAATTATCGCAAGCAGGTCAGCAATTCACTCATTTATTTCTTTTTGAGACAGAGCCTCACGAGGCAGCCCTAGCTATCCTGAAACTCACTATGTTTAACAGGCTAGCCTTAAACTCAGAGATCTGCTTGCCACTGCCTCCAGAGTACTAGAATTAAAGGTCACTGTGACTGGCTAATAAATCATAAAATGGTATGCCATTTATGTTTTAACTCAAAATGTGAAAATTTGAATATTGAAGTGGTTTTCAATATTTCTGTCTTGCTAAGTTTCAGTTAGATTTTATGCTATTATTTCAGTCTTGTCCACTTTCAAGGCTAGACTTAGTCCGGACTCAGTGACCACAGATGCAGCACAGGAGATGAGTTGAAACGTGCACCCTGCATTCTTTTATGATGCTGAAGACGTCATGGAGGATGTTGCTTTCCAGTTTCTCCCCCTCACAGCTTCCAATGCAGCTGAAGACTCAGCTACACAGTGGGAACCTGTGCTGCTCTCCCCTGCACAGAACAGACCAATGCATGAGCTTTATTTATCTCTTCCTTTGATTATTGGATTGTGTGCTACAGTCTAGCCTTCAACTGGAAACATGTTTCCACAATTCAATACACAACAAATCTTTAGTAATGGATTGTCATGGCATTTTTTTTTTAACCTGAAGTTCTCGATAATATAATTTACAAAGACCAAACTACAACAAAATCAGATAAATCAGAGAATGGGTTATGGTTTGCTAAGTGAAGGGTTTGAATAATACGACCACTAAGACTGGGAAGGCTTGGACTTAGAGAGATAGTAAAGTAAAGAACCCTTGTTGTACCACCAACATGAAGACAAGAGTTCATATCCCAGTGTGCATGTAATATGTCAGGTGTCAAAATTCTGTAACCCCATCTATGAGCGAGATGAACACAGAAGGATAACTGAGGCTTGCTGACACCCAGCCTAGCCAAGAGCAGGCCCAGGTTCAAGAAGAGACTCAGCCCCAAATGCATAGACATGCAGTAATATAGGGGACCACTCAGTGACTTATTCTGGCTTTTGTACTTGTGTGCGGTGTGCTCACACAGATGCATACTCACAATAAACATAATTAGAAAAATGTACTGTAAGAATGAATAGAAAGATTAAGCAGCAGTCCATTTAATAATAATAAAAGCAATTCTAAATTTATTTCATTGTATGTGCATGGGGGCTTTGCTTAAATGTATGACTATGCATAGCTTGCATGCTGGATGTCTTCAGAGGCCAGAAGAAAGTGCTAGATGCTCTGAAATTGAAGTTACTGATAGTTGAGAATCATCATGTTGGTGATTGGAATCGAATCGAGGCTATCTGAAAGAGCAACCAGTACTCCTAACCACTGAGCCACCTCTCTAGCCTCTGAAAACAGATTTCTATGATTACTGTTTATTAACAACCAAACAAGGAGATAAATATTACAGTCCAGTGAACCTGAGACTTGGGAGCAGTACTGTTGTTGTTCTTTTTATAAAGTACTCATTTGCTTATTTTATAGTGTTGGTTCTCTTCCTTTGGAAGCACATTCTTTCAGGAACACCACCCAGTGCGGCGGGCGTCCTCTTGTACAAGGTGTACTGAGGACCTTGGCAGGAATCCAAAGTGCTGCCATCACACCTCTCTTAATGTTGGCTGAGTGTACATCTTCTCTGATACAGGGTAGTCTGGGCTCCCAAAGCTAAATTTTACAGTAACCAAGGGAGCTTGTTGGAAATGCAAATGATGACATGTCACCTCAGATGAATCAGGAAGATTGCTGCCTGGGTCTTGAAATGTGCACTTTCTAAGCTCTCAAGATTATTCCCAGAATGAAATGCAGACTGGCTCCATCACAGGGCAAGAGTTAGGATCTAGGGATTTATTCTCTCATTGGGAATATCCAGCCCTGGTACTGGTAGTACTTTCCTGGTAGTACTTTTCCTGGTAGTACTTTCAAAATTAGAAAGGGAACATGGGGACACACACACACTGAGAAGGTCATGGGTAAGGATTCAGAAGGTGGGGGATCTTAGTTTGAACTCTAGTGCTTGGAAAAAAATAACCTCCTTAATCTTCCATGTCTATAATAAAGAAAAATGAAAGATAAAAGTCCTCAAAAGAAGTTAATATGAAGTTGAAAGAGTAGACCTGACTAACTGCAGAGCCGAGAGTAGGTTCTCCATGTCACTTATTTCCTGAGGTTTTGTAGGTAGGTTATAACGACACACAGCAAAGATACCTTAGGAGACCACTGCAGGAGCAGAAAGAAGAGTAAACTGGGAATCAGATGGGCAAGGCCATCTTTGGGGTGGGGGGGAGATAAAACAGAGGAATGCAGAGTGGTGAAAAGCAAACCGATTTTATATGACAGTCAGCACGGCGGGGATCTGAGCTGACTTGGGCTTTATCGAGTGACCAGGAACGCCGCGATGTCCTTTCCCAAGGTAGATGGCCTTTGGGAGAAGGTTAAGGGAGGTTCTCAGAGGATTAAGGGTGGTTCTTGGGAAATAGGAAGCTGCTTTAGGAAGATTTGTTTTGTTTTTTGGTTTGTTTGTTTGTTTGTTTTTGGTAAACAGAAATCCACTTCACACTCCTTTACCCAATAATAATCCTTCTGTTTACTCAGCCAAAGTTTTCTGTTTAGGACAATTTCACCAGCACTTCCTTTTTGGGGGCATGTTTGGGGGTATGAAGGCTTTGAGCCTAACATAGGTATATTGACTTAACTGAAATAAACATTTTCTTTCTTTCTTTCCGTTGTCTTTTTTCTTTTTCTTTTTTTATTTTTACGTTAGGATATTAGGAAAGTGTATAATCAGAGAATCTTCTCAAGAATAGAGGGCTGATTATTTTTCCTAGATACGTTATTAGGTCTCAACCTCAAGGAAGTCTCATTCAGTACCCGTGGCTCCTCCCAGCACCTCTCACTCCTCCCCCCAGCCCTGAACTCCGCATCCCAAGAGCTGGACTTCCCTTGTTCTTCCCCCAGGCTGATCCCAATATAACTCAGCCATCTTGGCTACACTGATCTCTTAGCCCTGCTGCCTCTCGGATGGCTCCTTTCTTGCTTTCTCTCCTTTTCTCTCTTTTCCTGGTGCAGTTCAGTTCAATCAGCCGGCCATGTTCAGTCTGGACTCTTTCCTCTCCCTGCTTTCTCCCTTATATCTACAACAAAAATCTCCGTTCGTCAGGAATAGCCATGTCCTTCTGCTCTTATTGCGTCATTCACGTGATGCTTTCTTAAGGTCTTACCCTACGCGGTGGTCCCTGGCTCTAATACAAACATAATACAGTCCCCAGGCTTCAGAGGTTCCACGTAGTATCGCCACCCTGGATCAGCATCTTGTCCTTAGCGTGGCAAACTACCAATTCTTCTACTTTTTAAAGAAGGTCAGTAAGGAGAGGATGGTGGGTTTTATATATCCAGTGTCTCTTTTAATCTTGTTGGCTAAGATGTTATTCACATACAGCCATGTTTATATTTAGCTGAACAGAATTGCAATGATCCAGCTTCCTTGCTGTTTGGCAAACGCTCTAATTGGTTATGTTTTGCTACCCTGGGCACACTATTAGACAAAATTGCAACAAAAGACATTAATAAAAAAGCAGAAGGCTTCAAATTGTTAAAATCAGGAATGTTATTAATACTATTAAAATGCTAATTGCTGTTTAGTGGAGATTCCGTTGTGATTCGGAAGCAGGAAATGCTTAGACTGCAGTATCTAATGCACGGATTGTTTGTTCCCTAAAGGGGAGAAAACTCACTTCTGTTTAATTTATATGAGGGGGAAGCCATTCAGAGGCGGTACACTGAAGTGAGTGCTGACCTCCTAGGGTCAGAGGCACCTTCACTTTCACCCCCACCCTAGGTGGTCCTTAATTGCCACTGTAGAATGCCAGGCTGTAACTTACTGTTTGCACTGCACATGACCTTGGATTCAAACTAAAGCACTGTGAATTAATCCTTGTAATATTTCGTGTTTAACATCTGTGTTGTCACCAGCCATTATTCAGAGGCAAAAAAACAAATAGCTGTATGTGTCGCCTGACTACATTTAAGAAATATCTCTTCTGTTGTTTGCTACAGACTCCAAGTGGCAAACCTGTAAGAGGGTAAATCCATTGAATGTATTCTGGAATGAAAATCAACAGAATTTAAAGGATGTCATGCAATCAAAATAAAACTAGTTTTTAAACAAGACTTCTCCATTAGACCTTGATCTCCTGCACCTACATTACTATCATCTCTTTACTTTCCCAGCACCTGCTTCAAAATGAGGAAGAATTCCAAAGTACCTTGACTTAAGCAAAATGATTTCATGTCTCCATTCATTTGTTGAGAAAATGTAGCCATTGCAGGGAGAAAGAGCAACAATGTAAAGATCCAGAAACAACGCAGAGCAGCCTGTTTCCTTCACTGAATCCCTGCGAAAGTAAACGAGTTAGTAAAAAATGCAATTACTCCAATGGGAACGTTTCCAAGACCCCAGGGGTAACACCTAGCTCAGACTCTCCTTCCTGCTTTCTGTAAACCCATACAAATGGAGAAGCCGACACACACACACACACACACACACACACACTGACATATTTGGCTTAATAGTTGTATTCCACCTACTTAAATACAAGAGCTAAGAGTTACATTAAAACGTTCATGTCATCTAGACAGTACCTAGTTTTATAGGGCTGCAGAAAATTAACAACATTGATAATAATCACCAGCACTCAAAAAGAAAGTGCGAAAGTGTACCAAACCTTCATAGCACACATATGAAGGCAGATCCCAAGATCTGATAATAAATGAAGCATCAGTCAGTCACTACTAAATGTAGACCGACTCTCAAAGGAGGTCAGTGTTCTCTGATTTCATAGCTCTTTTTTGGATATATGCTAAGAGGTTATAAGAAGGCTCAGTCATCTGGGGGGATGTTTCACAGATTTGAAATGGAAGAAAATTTGAAGTGCAGGTAGACATTTTATACTTCCTCAATAAGCACAGAAATCAGTCAAGGAAAACAAGCAAACATGAACTGATGATACGTCATGCGCAGGGCTTGAGATACTTATATGATGTTTAAGAGAACCAGCACGTAGGAAGAGGAATTTCAGCATGATATCACATTCAGATCAGAGCAAGGTGGGAACAGCATGAACAGAGAAATGGTCCGGTGAGTAGGAAGAGCAAAATATCTAGAGAATTGCCCCAGTTAAAAATTCATAGGGAAAACTGCTGGAAAGAGAGTTAATGGTTTAATGAATAAATTCTTATCCAAACACCCAGAGGTTATAGGTCAACACAGAGGGCTTCAGCCATAATGGCTTAAGTGCTGCTGCACTTGACAAGTCTTTATTTCTGACTTTTTTTTTTTTGGGTGGTGGGCTCTAAATAGACTGTCAACTCAGTATAGATTTTTTTTAAATACTGAAATTACTTTCCAGTTGATTTTGTGGTTTCCTGGCATAATATACTTCTCCTGAAATAGTGTTGAAGGAAAGGATCAGACGAAAAAATTTTTTCAGGTGAAGAAAACACGGTGTTTCCTGAAAATATTGGTCAAGGTAAGGGGTGTTCTCTGTAACAACTCATGTGTTTACACTCTAATTTCTGTGTAAAGATTCTAGATTTTTTTTAACTTAATGAATTCATCTGTTCCCTATTATTTATTCAGTTTTGACCACATATAACTCTCTTATCTGGAGAGATATTTCAGTTACATTTTAAATTTAACTTCACTAGTCAAGTCCTGGTGCTTGATATATAAGGAATAGGGAAAGAGAAGAAAGAATCTGTTTTAAAACAATGTCAAAGAAATATTAATAGTGTTAAAGTTTATGAATAAACTGTCAACATAAACCAGGTCATGGTATTCCTGGCAGCTTAAATTAATTGCCTAATCATAATTTTTATTTACCTATATACTTCAGGTTGTAATTGTTTTTAGTTTCATTTATTACATTTTTTTGTGCCTGGTGCCTTTTAGAAGAGGACATTGGATTTCCTAGAATTGTAGTCACAGATGGTTGGAAGACACTGTGTGAATAGTGAGAATCAATTCTAGGTCCTCTGCAAGGACACCAGTATTCTTAACCAGGAGCAATACCCACAGTTCTATTTATTCCCTCTAGTCTTACAAAGTTTTATTAACCCTTTTTTGATTGACCTGAGATTTTAAAGGCTTCTCTCTCTTTTTTCATAATTGAATATAGATTATTTTTTCATACAATATATTCTGATGACAATTTCCCCTCTTTCGGCTCCTCTCATTTCCTTCATAATTTCCCTCCCATTTTCTGTCTCTTTTAGAAACAAACAGATATTTAAAGGAATAACTGTAGAGGAACATTTAATCTTTTAATGCAGCATGGCTGCTCTGGTTAGTACACACCTGTAATACCAGGTCAGAAGGCAGTGACAGCACATGCCTTTAATACAGGGAGTGTGGAAACAGAGGGGAAGCAGGCAGAGTTCAGTATACAGAGTTCAGAGAAGGAAGCAAAGTAGAAGCAGGGTAGGGAAACAGAGCTCAGACAGAAGCTAAGTAGAAGCAGACAAAAGGCAGAGCTCAGATAGAAGAAGAGAGATAGTTCAGTCAAGGCAGTCAGTTAAGAGAATCAGTCAGATAAGACACTGAGACAGTTCTGCAGGAGG
This sequence comes from Cricetomys ansorgei, assembly GCA_026225945.1. NCBI lineage: Eukaryota > Metazoa > Chordata > Mammalia > Rodentia > Nesomyidae > Cricetomys > Cricetomys ansorgei. The sequence goes on from JAMJFZ010000558.1 coordinate 489,975, forward strand.
AGTCAGTATCATAAGGGAAGAGTGAGTTTGGGAGAAAGTCAGCTAACCTTAGCAAAATCAGTTTGAACCCTAGCAAAGCGGTTCAGTCAGAGAAGTTGCTGGAGTCAGCCTGGGTCAGACAGTCAGAAGAAGTCAGCCAGTTGGCTCAGAAGGTCAGTTTGAATCAGTCAGCTTAGAGAAGAGTTTGAGCCAGAACAGAGAGTGAGTTGAATCAGTCAACCAGAAGAGCCAGTGGAGTTCATTATAGCTCTGAGTTCAGAAAGAGCTAGTCAGAGTGAGTCAGTCAGCAGTCAGTCTCAAAGACTGAAACAGTCTAGGTCCAAGCTAGTGTCTTAACATTAGATTGTAAGGAGGCTGAAGCCTTCCAGGTATAAACTTTAGATTGTAAGAAATAATAATAAATCCACATTAATGGCTACAAATAATAATGAAATAAAATGAAAGAAAACAAGTTAGAATAAGAAAAATATTAAGTAAAAAAAAACCAAGAAACACATATTGATTCAGACACATACATGTTTGCACTCACAGGAATCCCAAAACCACACAAAGCCAGAGTCCAGCAGTGGTGGCACACACCTTTAATCCCAGCACTTGGTAGGCAGAGGCAGGCAGATCTCTGTGAGTTTGAGGCTTTCCTGGTCTACCAAGTAAGTTCAGACAGCCAGGCAGTCAGAGTTACAACAGAGAAGACCTGTCTCAGAAAACCAAAAAAAAAAAAAAAAAAAAAAAGGAAAGGAAACCAGAAGCATTAATACGTACACAAACAGCCTAAAAGGTAAAAAGGAGAGGAGGAAGAAGAGGAGAAAGAGGAGGAGGAAGAGGAAGAGGAGGAGGAGGAGGAGGAAAAGGAGGAGGAGGAGGAGGAGGAGGAGGAGGAGGAGGAGGAGGAAAAGGAGGAGGAGGAGGAAGAAAAGGAGGAGGAGGAGGAGGAGGAGGAGGAGGAGGAGGAGGAGGAGGAGGAGGAGGAGGAGGAGGAGGAGGAGGAGGAGGAGGAGGGAAAGCCCTGACACAATATTATGAGGCAAAAACCTTCCAAAAATGCTGCTGAGTTCATTGTCTTGCTCATCTACTGCTGGGCATGAGGCCTACCCTTAACAGTGATTTGTTTCCTGAGTGAGATTTGTTTCTCCCTTGTGGAAAACTAATTTTTTATTTGCAAGTGGCTATCAATTTGAAATAGCTTCTAGGTTAGGGATGGGGGCTTGTGTTCACTTAGTCTCTCAGTTCTTGGATAACATCTGGGGCAGAAATCTTATAGGAGTAAGAACAGATTCTTGGAAGAAAGAATGGTATAAGAAGATCTCAGAGAGGAATGATGCTTTTTATTCTTTTAATGATATTTGTTGTTATGGTATAACAGGAAAAGTCCCTGAGATTTTTTCTTCTAAGAGCCCTTTCTTACTCCTGTAAGATTCCTTCATGACACCTTTTCTCTAATTCGTACCATAATTCATTATTCCCCAGTAGGTTTTCAAATTATGTTTCCTTAAATTTAATGGGATTAGGAAAAGAACAGCCACTAAGGCTTCTCACCTCTTAATGAGAGCTTTCTTAGCTCTACAAATCCTGGGCCAAATGCTGGAAATTACTGCTGGGAAAGACTTGATTCTTAAAGCACTTTTATCCACATGTGACTCTCTTGGGGCACCCCCTCCTCCATTTCAACTCATTTAATTGCCTAGCTCCCCAGTCACATTGCTCTACAAAGAGGAAGACTGTGTCTATATTGATCATTGTCTCTACGCTAGCATTCAGCACAGTTAAGACAGTGTGGGTAAACCAGAATAACTGTTCAATTAATCTTGATTTTCTATAGAACAGATTGCAGAGAGAATGCCCAATGTGGTAGATTCTGCTCAGTTATAAAGTAATAATTGAGAATAAAAGAACTAATGGTGATGACGGCGAACATTAATCAATCTATCTCTGATGTCACAGAGGACTAAAAACCCTTTATATAGATTAATTCACTTAAGCTTCACAAATCAAGTAAGTATCGGCTGTTTCACTCTCTCTGCTTCAGAGACAAGAAGAGTGATTTTCAAAATTTCCTGAAGTCAGTCTCCCAACAAGAAATGGAGATGTTTCTTGACTCCATGATATCTTGTTAAAATCACTGACATCTTCGTTGGTGGTGCTGCTTGACGTGTCTGGATTATAGCCACCCTGTCAATTCCACAGCTTACAATTTTCTGTTAATAATCACGTCCATAATATCATTATTATAGCTTAATATTCTGTTTTTTTTCTTATTTTTTAAAGAAGTGAATTTTATAACAATGCACTATTCATAGCAACACACTATTTTTCAAGTTATCAAAAATGCCCAGTCAATTCATTAGAAAATAATTTTCTCTTTCTCATTTTTCAAAATGAACAGATAACAGCACACATTGCACACATTAGTTTCTTGAATTGTCTGCTCAAATTAATATGTGTTTACTTTAGACTCTTTCAGACTCTTCCCCGTAAACTTGAGCTGCCTGCTTGTGTGTGTGTCTCTGTGTGTGTCTGTTCATATATGTGTCTGTGTATGTGCATGTGTTATTCCAAGGATCCATCTCAGGTCTCATACTTGCATTGCAGGTACATTAATGAAAGAGGCATCTATACAGACAAATATGTCCTCTTAATTGGTTGATTATATTTATCTCTCCATAATCTTAGTCTTCTTACCGCTAGTGACTAAGCACTCTTCTCAAACTCTATGACATACAAATGTATCTTTTCTAGGGAAATACAACCTGTCATTGACCTGCTTTACTGTTGGGATTATCCTAGTCTATACCTGTCATTCTCACTAATCAAATGTCTACTTCAGGTTAATAAAATTCTTGTTGACAGCCAACACATTTGTAATCTCATATGCTTCAGTCCATTTCTAAGAGTGATAGATGTGTAAGTAAAACTTTCTCTTATACCAAGACTACAAACTTATAGTTTTTATTAACAAATTTTACTCTTTCAGTAATTGGTAGACCGAGGTACTTTTATGCTTCGAATGAACCTATCATTCCCTGTATGACAAAAGAGTTGGTTGACACTGGTAATTAGGAATGTCTATACATGCCTGTTCTTGAATCTTCCTTCAAGAAACAGAAAGTCCTCTTAATGTTTCATGGACATGCTTAGAAAAATAAAATAAAGTCTAAAATATTAGCTGTGAGTTGTGACTACAGTGGAGTCGTGTTGCTTTGTATTTTCATTTGCACATAAGCATGCCTCTGCATATGTCCCCTAAGGCCACTGAAAGTTGAACACACCTATGCAAGAATTCTCAGTATTAAGGCAAGCTCTCTTTTCAATATTGACCTCTATTACTTGAACTATTAAAGATTTATCTTTGTCTCTCACAAGGTATGGATTGTTCTGTTCAGCTAAGATATTCAAAAGTTGGATCTTATACTTAGTTATAGGTTGTGAATGAATTTCTTTCTTATACATCAATTTACAATGAAAAAATGTTAGTATATACCTTTAATGCCAGTATTCAGAAGGCAATGGTAGCACATGCCTTTAATACCCAAGACAGAAGCAAGTAGAAGCAGAGGAGAAAGCAGAGACAGGAGGTAGAATTCAAAAGGAGTCAGTGTCAGGCAAGAAGAATGCCTACAAAAATGAATTGACTAATCAGAGGAAAAGTTAGATTGAGTCAGAGTGAGGACATGTCCAACTATAGAAAAGCAGGTTCTTACTCAGAAAGTCAGGCATTCTGAGGCAGACACACAGAGGCAGTTCAGCAGAAGGAGTCAGTATATCAGACAGGAAGATTGAGTTTGTGAGAAAGAGTCCGTTTGAAGCCTAGCAAGGCAGTTCAGTCAGAGAAGTTACTGGAGTCAGACAGAGTCAGAAGAGTTCAGTCAGAAACAGTCAGCTAGCTCAAGGTCAGTTTGAAGAGTTTGAGCCAGAACAGCAAGTGAGTTGAATCAGCCATCCAGAAGAGTCAGTTGAGTTCAGTACAGCTCTGAGTTCAGTAGGAACTCCTCAGAGTGAGTCAGTCAGCAGTCAGTCAGTCTCCAGTGTTGAAATGTGCTAGGTTTAGGCTTGAAGATCAGATTGAAAGGAGGCTGAAGCCTGCCAGTTATATGCTTAAAATTAGATTGTAGCTCGTTCTTCCTTGAACCCTCACAGATAAAAATAGGACTACCCACACCTATTGGTTTTTATCATCCTCTGTTCCATACTGCCGTCTCTTTTTTGCTGGGTGAGCTTAAGTGTTACTTTCACCTAACGAGGGTATGATCGCCCGATGTCCACATCAGCCCTAACCCTCTGCTTCTGTCTTATTTCACCTTAGTCATACATACAATACTAATTTTCATTAAACCTATCGCTCCCTCCCTGTTTAACACACATTCACAGGTGTATGATGTTTTCTGTGCTGGCTGTTCACAAATGTCCATGTCACAAACAAAACAATGAGGCCATATTTTAAAAGATAAAAAAATGTGGTCTTCAATACAGTTGAACTTTATGATACTTCAGACATGGGAAACACAGAGAAGAAAGTCTATTTCTGCCTAAAGAGAAAGGACATAATAAACAGGCCAGGTCTTCCTCTTCCAACTTACATAACCATTTCTGTCTTCTTCTTGTCTACTTATGGAATGCTGTTATCCATCTCAGACATGACTCTTTACCTCCAAGAGAATATTTTCTAATAAGATCTTCATAGAAATACAGAGAGATGTGCTTTACAGATCTCCCAGGCAGTCCCCCAACATCAGGAAAACAGTAGTGTGAATCACCACTGTGATTATACTTGTTCACCCATCATAAAAAGAAAGTGTAGATCTGTAATGAACATCTTCCACACATGTGTCTTAAGTCACATGTGAGGTGCTCATTGTATTGAGAAGTAATAAGGCATGCAAGAACTACATAAGTGGGAAATGCCTTAAGTTTAATTTTAAATGGCAAGGAACAAATGTCAATTGAATCCATTAGCAAGATCTAAAAGACTGTCACAGACTGAAGGCCCCTAATGCTTCATGTTACCTGAAAATTAGAAGATCACAACCTTAATTCAGAAAGAATTCCTCGGCTGTGTTTGTCATGCATCTTCTCTCGTATGCACTCCTTACTTTTCTGGTGATAATATGAAGACCAACATTATTTGTGATATGCTCTCATTAACCCTTCAATGTTTAATCTTTGTTTGCAAAACAGAAAACTACAAAAAAGAACATTAAAAAGCACAATACTCTTCCATACTTCATAAACTTGTGGTCATCTGTACTTAGAAAAAGTTGAACATTGGTCATTTCAGACAATGGGATACAGGGAACAAAACCTATTCCAGTTTAAAAAGAAAGGAATCCTAACTGTTTAATATTCACAAAATCACATATCAAAACATGAACGCCAATGAATCAGCTGCCTTATCCTTGATTAAAATAATGCAGAATCAGAAGGCTAACTATAGGACTGGGAAGTTTCTAAAGCATCTGCTGCTTCAAATTCACACACTGCCACAATCGCTAGGAGCAAAATGGACTTTCTTGTCTTCCCTCCACTGAAGCTCCAAATTAAACTCTTACTCTCTCATCATAAGAAAAACTAAATATTGAATTAAAGTATGTATAACCTCTAAAGTATAAAGGAAATCAATACAGTGAGATACTGGAGTAGAGACTTAACTGACTGGTCTACAGTCTATACCACATCAAACATTTATCTTCAAGTATCTGTGTTTACTCATATTGAGAAGAACCATATGTACCAAGAAATAGTGATTCCTACATTTAGAAGTCCCATAAAAACAACAGACTAACAACCATAACATATATGCAGAGTACTTAGAGCAGACCCTTGCAGGCTCTGTGATTGCCTCCTCATTCTCTGTGAGGCCCTGTGAGCCCTGCTAATTTGATTCTGTAGGCCATTGCCTGATTTTAGGACCCCTTTTTTCCTACTGAATTGTCACATCTAACCTTGATATGAGAGTTTGTGCCTAGTCTTATTGTATGTTGTCACTCCATGTTTGGCTGATATCTGTGAGAGGTCTGCTCTTTTATAAAGGGAAGTAGAGAGTGAAACTGGGGAAGATGGGAAATAGGGGGACTGGGAGTAATGGAGGTGTGGAAAACAGTGGTCTGGATGTATGATAGATGATAGACAGATGATAGATAGATGATAGATAGATAGATAGATAGATAGATAGATAGATAGATAGATAGATAGAAGAAATAGCTACAAAAATGTGAGTCTATATTATGAAAAATGAATTTTTCATCAGACTCAATGTGGTATTTTCCCAAGGCACTGTTACTATTCTTTGGTGGAAGAAATGAAGTTTGTAGGGTGTGTATAATTCTCCACAATACACAGAGAAGGGCAAATGACTTTATCTGATTGTTCACAGATGAAGGAAAACAAGACAGCCAAGTTCATGGAGGAGAGCAGATAAGTGGATGTGAGAGGAGCTTAAGTTTGTAGGAGATTTCTTTCTGCATTTATTGTTCACTACAAGGTGAGCTTCTCTGCTCTACCATGGCCTCCTGACTATGAAGGACTCAAACCTTTGAAATTCTAAGCCAAAATAAATAATCATTTCCTTTAAGTCATTTTCTAGGTATTATTCTCAACAAACAAAGATCTAATGCAGTTGTACCTAGCCATATATAAAAACCACATACAAACAAATCATCCTCCTGTCTTCCTTAGACGCTTAGTGAGCACCTGTTTGCTTTGTGGTTCATTATATAATGAAATGGAGATGCGACACTAAAATCTTCTCACTGCAGGCATCTTGAGTTATTATAAGAAAAGAAAACAACTTGTTTTCTTTCCCGTGCTTTCTCTCAGCTGCCTACCATCAAATGTCACATGATATAATTCAGAGGCCAACAAATTTTATGAGTTGTTACAGCAATCGATGAAGAGAATGTTTGACTTAGGGAATGTGCTCTGAATAGAACAAGAGTGTATAACATAAGGTAAGCTCAATTTTTATGGTCATTAAAATGTAATGATTTTAGGCTATGTTGCCTGTTTACAACATGAAAATAGAAGGCAGATATTTTATTACAGATGAGTAATACATTTATCTGAGTGCTCTAGGAGTATTTTAAGAGCAAAAGTTATGTTTTAAATTTTAATTACTGTGATTATAGTGATCTATAGAACAAAGACAGATAACTTCCTGAAATGCTGGGTGGAGGCTGTTCCTATGAGATATAAAAAGACATACTCCTGTAATCACCTCTTGCCCAAGGATAGATAACCTCCTATAATTCTGGGTAGGGGCTGATGACTTGAGATAACAGATTTCCTAAGCAATTTTGGTTGAGCCAACTGCTCCAGATGCACTGGGTGTGCTTAGTCACTTGTAGGCAAGACTTACGCAGATGGGAAGTACGTCACAATATACGCTTGCTCATAATTGGACCTAGTGGGAAGTTTGTAGCCTTCCGTTTCTGCCTTTATAATTATCTGCTGCACGTGACTCAGCACCATTTTGTGTGAGCTCTGGGGTGAGGCAGGATCACTCTGTGGAAACTTGGGAATGGTTCTGCTCAGGGTCCATCTTACTGAGCAGTACTTAAGTAATTTAATTAAAGCTTGCTTCAAATTTGGCTCAAAATTTTGGTGCTGGCCTTATTCTTGACTGTTGCAATTTATAGTATCTTAGAAAATAATTATTAGAAATACTAGGGGAGCAGAAGGTGGGAAAGATTGCTATGCTAGGAAAAAGGAAGATCAAAAGCAGTTACTAGATATGAATGTGACTTGACATTTATTCTCAACTTAAAGAAGAACTTTCTCTTCTAGATGTCAAGAAATAAAATATACTTAATCAAAAGATATCAAGCTGTCTGTCAGAGGAGCTGTTCAGGCAAAATTTATTTGACAAGTGGGTTGAAATAATTCAGAGTAAAGCTTGACCTCTGAAATCTGGTGGACCAAGTGAACTCTAATTCCCCTTTCAACATCAAAATACTGTGCTCTTGAAATGCACATTTAAATAAGCATTCAAGTCAATAAATGCCAGTCACCAAATAACTCGTAAGTGCTGAGGGAGATTAGGGGTGGGAGAAATAAATAACTTCTATGGTAGAAAAAAGCCTCAAAGAAGTGATGGGATTTAAATTGGACCTTTAGGGTAGGACTAGAAGAGAATGTGCTGAGAGCATTTTAGTAAATGGAAGACGTTTGATCAGAGACGAAGAAGAACCAAACATCTACCGCAATCAGGAAAATAATAACAGTGCAAAGTTTTTAGTTTTAAGTATGTATTGTATAATTATTTATGTTATATACTTATATAGTATACATATATAATGTATACTATATGTATAGAATTTTCAAGCTGGTAGAAAATATGAGATTTTAGTATCATGGTGTTGTAATTCCATAGGACAACATGATTCGCTGCGTTTCTGACTAGATTGTTAAGTATTCAATATTTTCTATCAAAAGTTTCTTTCCATAGAGCAGGGAATAATGGGAAAACAATAAACTAATAACAAGAGATTTACATGTAGAGTGAGCAGCTTTGAACATATAATTAAGTTCTTAATTTTGAATGTCAAATAATGCATTTCATATGTCTCACATTCAGGTCTATATTCTCCTAGAGATTTGATGTCTCTGGGAAAATTCTTTGATTCCAGTTATTTTGAAGATGGGTGAATCAGAAGCAAATGCCTCAACTTGCTGAGCCTTCATGCCTACTTAACTTAATGTATACAGGAGAGAGTTCTGGAATACCCTTCCCCAATTCTCATTGACTAGATGACTATTCATAAATCTTAACATGTGACCTTTTCAGAAGTCTTTCCTAGACCTTCTTCAGAAATTGCTTACGTTTCCATTAGTTGGTTTGGCAGCTTCCTCTGCTTCTCATTCCTAAAACGTATAACAACTCTAAGTCGTCCTCAGGACCACAGTGTATTTTATGCCCAATGCCCTAATGGACTAAGTTGAAAGCATCAGAGACCATGCTCCTCTGTGTCCTCAGAAGCAAAGGAAAACTTGCATTTTCAGAAACTAGTAGAAGGGTTTGTTGTTGCTATTGTTGTTGCTGCTGTCTAGCGTTTCACACAGGCATACTGTGTGGTTTGAACAGGCCCGCCTTCCCGTCCCTCTGACCCCAGTTCCTCCCTCCTCCCACTGCTGTTCCCTCTCCACGTCACATTTTTGTTTTGTTTTGTTTTGATTGTGTTTCATTCCAGTCCACTTATTGACATCAATATGTGTACAGGTACAGGGCATCTAAGAGAGCACAGTAGTTTCTCAGGGCCCACATCTTTGAAGACAATTGAAATTTCCCTTTTCAGCAATCATAAATTGCCAACAGCTCTTTAGCAAGGGAAGGGGCTTCATGACTCCCTCCTCCCATCATGTTGCGATTTGGCCTGGCTTGAACTTGCACAGGTCTTCAGCACGCTGTCACAACCACTGTGAGTTCATATGTACAGCCATCCTTTGGGGTTTAAGTAACGGTTTTACTAGAGTCAATCCACTGTCTCTTGCTCTTATAATCTTTCTGCCCACCCTGCCTCAATGATTTCCTGAGCCTTGAGATCAGGGCTACAATTAAGACACCCAGTTTAGGGCTGAGCATTTCATAGTCTGTAATTCTTTGCACAGTGGCCAGATGTGGGTCTCGGTGTTGATTATCATCTACTGCTGAATGAAGTGTCTCTGATGCGGGTTGAGGAAAAGGAGTTAGTTTAATACTCTGTTAGTTTAATAAAATGATACTAATAGTTTATCTCCTTAGGGCTTATGACCTAACTATCCACAGATTCTTGGCCTAGATAACAATGGCAGGAAGTAGTTTCTTCTTGTGGAACTAGCCCTATCTCCAATCAAAAAGTGGTTGATTATGCCCATAATATTTGTACACTATTGCATATATCAAGTATACTATTAAGCAATAAGTGTGTTGACATGTTTGTGTTAGCAATCATTCTTAAACAATAAGATGACTTAAGGATTTATTTCTATTTTTTCCCAGAAGCTGCTTATTTTGACATTTACTAAACTACTATCTCCACATGTAGATAAACTAATGAAAACAAGTAGATATTCTTCAGCAGTGCTTATCAAGTGACTCAGGGAAAGGAGAGACAGTGTAGACCATCAGGGCTACAGACGAGCAATGCTCATGGATCGTAGTTCTGCATACAGATTTACATGGGCTCACATATTGAAAAAAAAGCACTTGGCTGGTTGCAGTGGCGCATGCCAGTAGGATTTGCTGAAGGAGCCGGAGGCAGGTGGGTAAAACAAACAAACAAAAAAAAAACACTTGGCATGTGATTCTAACATACGAACAGGTATTTAATAAAACACAGTACAGATATTATCTGGAGTTGTTCTATGCCTAAAATGTAAATCTAAATAGAAATAGTTTAGCATCCCTGAATTATTATGGTCCTTAAGTTACATTTTGACATGAGCGAACTCTATAGAATGAAGTTAATGAAAATCCCATCTAAGTGAGTGATAACATGACTTTAATATATAAAAGCATTAATAATACACAAAAATGCAGCTACAACGCTAATAATCTCTGAAAAAATGTAAAGTTGAAATATTACAGTGATGGCAAACATTTTGGTTTCCTTCTTATATGTCCATATGAAATTTTGTCTGAAAAATTATCAGATAAAGTTTATCACTCCAAAGATCTGAAAATAATTATGATTAATGACAAAAAGGATATCAAGTATGTTTGCAAATATAGTCAGTTACCATAACTGGAAGATTCATCTACCTTATGAGTGGATTTTCAACAAAGTCCTATGGTTAAACCCTTCTATTACCCTTACAGTTTGGGAAAGCAAGACAATAAACCCCCAGATAATATTTTTGTAAAGCTCAATGAGAGTTGTTGCTTTTTATATCAATGAAAATCTTACCAGCAATGGAAGCTCACATTAAAGATATGAACTAACTACATAGAATATCAGCATATTGCATAGGATTTAAAACACATTCTTGGACAAAGCTTACAAAAATTGCAATGATAAGACATGATGATATCAAGTTATTAAAGGATAGAATTATAAATACATTATGCATTTCAGCATCATATCTACAAAAACTTAAGAGCCGTACTTGGTATGTAAATTGTGATTTATTTGTATGTCATATATTGTTCATCATTAACCCTATAGGATGTCAACAGTATCAGTCAATTAACTCTTATTAGAGCACTAATCATGAAGAAAACCTTGGATGTCACCATAATAACTTTTTATGGCCACATTTACTTATTATAGAATATATTCTTTGAATATGTAACAAGAATCTCATTGAAATATAGTGGTGCCCCATGAGATATGGTAGTAGGCTAATTCACTGAGACATCAGAGTTATTATGGTGGCAAAGGTTTTTATGTGTTGCATGATTTTGTAATGTAGCAGTTTAATTTCATGATTAAATCAGTAACAGTCTAGGAAAATGGGGACTTTCTCCTAATAAAACCTCTCTGCTACACACAGCTAGTGATAAATTGTGTGCTCATGAATTTATTCTTTTATATCATAATTAGCCTTGTGTTAAGAGGACAAAATGAAATAGAAATACCCTAAACTCAATATGGAACTCTTATAATGTAGCCAAATGTTAATTTTTTTTAGTTCATGCATTTGTTATCTTGGTAATACCAACCCCATGCCACTGGGAAAAAAAATCACTAAACATAGTTGATCACTACTATAAATGAAAGTTATAATATTTATCTAAACAAAGGATTGCTTACAAAACATACTTCCTGTTATTTGTGAATAATTGGTTCTGTGCTACAAAGCAATTGAAAATTATTTTCATGAAATAAAATTATAAATAAATTTATTAGTACAATTATAATAGGATTTAAATGAAATAGCACAGAATGCAGATCGCTCATATTTACTCAACTCAGCTTCTCCAATTGCTAATAAGAATTCTATGACCATACAATATTTTAAATATCAAAACTTATACTATTCGTACAAAATTAAGATAATTATAACATAATTTAACATATATAACATAATATAACATAAGGTGATTATAACATAAATTTTTCAGAGAAAGCAAAGGAATATGCTGTAGCATTTCATAAATAAATACCAAATGCATTGCATCCCTCCTAGGTATAATAAATAAAATGTGACATCAAGGTATTAAGGACTGAGAAGTGGCTTGGTCAGTGTGAAAGTCCCACAGGGGAGCCCATATCTTCTGAAGCTGAGATTGTCTAACAATGATACAGTGAAACATAGCACTCTCTAATGCAACATGAGTCCATCCACATGTTATTGTACATACAAGACTTAGAGGACTCTGTGTAGTATTTCAATAACTTTAAATTTATTTATGCTCTAGATCTAAAATATAATACAATGATCATATTTAAAAAATAAAAGGATAGACAAGTTTTATATAGAACACTTCAAGTTTGTAAAAGCAAATGTTTTTATATTCCTAATTTTCTCTGGCCATATTTAATTTACAACCATTGTAATGTTGATACATTATTAAATGCTTTAAATTATTCTACAAAATGGTATGTTACAAGTTATGAGTTACGTTTTCTTAAAGTCAAGGTCATATTACATGGCCATGGCAGACCTTGAAGTTGGCAGATATTCTCCTGCCTCAGTCTCCAGAGTCTGATGCTTACATGTATGTGTGACCAATAAAGTGATAAAATACATTTCTGAAGTATGTTTGAAGCATTTTTAAAGAGTAGAGCTTGTTATGAGAAGTAGTGCAGGGACTGATTTATTCAAGCCAGTTTTTTTTTCTTAATTCTCTTCTAAAATTATAATTAAGCGAGTTAAATCTTACTATTAGTACAGAATTTATCTCTACTTAGAGGAATTGAGAAAGCCTTTAAATTATTACTCACTATCTTACTTATTAAAAGGATACAAATTATTTCTGCTCAGGATAGGCTCAGTTTTATATCTGTACCTAGAGATGAGAGTTGATATTGGGTATGCTCAATTGTAACGCAGTGGGCATTATTAACATAATTGTTAATTCACAGAGTCTCTACTACCTACAGTACAACAGAGTAGATCAAGACCTGTTGGATCAATTTTACCTTAGCTCAGAATCTTACTCCACCATTGATATGTGAAATGCATATCAAGGGTCGGTAAGTCTCAATACATCTGATCCAAGTCATGTTCTCACCAAAAACTCACTGCTGGCACATAAAATCATGAAGTTGTAGTCCTTAAATCACTCATGTGTCCTTCTAATGTTTAATATAAAGTAAAAATCATAGAAAGTCCTTGCAATTCCTGTTATGTTCCTGCAATTCCTATGATGTTCCTTACAGAATGTGTACTGACATGTTTCTTAACATGTAGCACTTTCCCAGGCTTCAGGGCATCTGTAATACCTACTACTTTCTCTGCAAATTTACTAGAATTTTATTCACTCAGGATTTATTAGACTATGTTCAATCTCTTCCATTATGTTTCTTACTCTATTCGTGCCTTGGTTATATGCACTTGACAATCATAGAATCTATGAGAGATGAATTACTCAGCAAATGCAGAAGTCTCGGGCAATGACTGACACACAGAAAGCTCACGTAAGTGTTTAATGCCATCATCATACTCATCTCCATCCTGTCTTCATTAGCCAATAGTTGACTTACAGACATAAGTCAGTGTGATGCTTGGCAGATCAGGGGATATCCCTTACAGGTTTTCCAGTATTCTCACTCAGCTAAGGTCAAAGAGCACTGCCAGAAGCAAGACCAGTGGGAATTTTAGCTCTTTAAGGTCTCTGACTCTTTTCCTCCAAATATGTATTTATACTGAGAATGGTGGCAAAATCAATTTTTCAGAATTCTGAAATTCAGTTTTAGATGTACAACAATCCAGACATCACCTATTCAAGGCAATCAACTCACTATTGATTAAAATAGTGATCTTTATGGCACATTGATTTGCCCTATTTTCACTGCTTTCATTACAGAGGGGCTACTTTTTAATAACCAGCAGCTCACCATCACAATAGAAACAAGCAGCCAGGCAGTAACCTAATTTGAGGTAACCAAGCTGGTCTAGAGCTCTCTCGATGCATGGTTCTCAAAGATCTGCATTTTTGAACTCTGGGAAGTCCAGGAAAATTCAAATCTCAGAACTTGACTTTATTTGACCTGTCTTCAAGCTCTCTAATGCAATTAGCCTTGTCTCCAGGGGCAACTGTCAAAATAATCCTTAGAAATTGTTTAATATCACAAGTTGCCTAGGGCAATGATCACTGTTGAGCCCAATAAGAAAATAAACATAAGCCTGAAAAGGAAGAATAAGCATGAATGTGTTACCGTGCACACCTCACATCCAGACTTGCAAAGCTTAGGTTTACCCTCAGAGCTCCTGAAGGCTAAGGGTTTTCTTGTGACTGCACATTAACAAGAAAGATCCAACAAAGTTCTTATGTCCTTGGGGCTTTATGAAAGATAATGAAGTTGATTACAACTATAAACTACCTTCCTTGTGCATCAGGGCATTCCCAAACACACACAAAGCTTCTTCACTGATTCAAAAGTTTAAAGAACACGCAATTCAATTTAATCACTAAGTGACCAATAAGCTAAACTTACAAGTGTCTGTGGGCACACATTAAAAACAACACAAACTTGAATCAGAAAGTCACTGACCAGCCCAAATGGCAGCAACAGTTAGTCCTGAGTTCAATGGTAATCTGATTTCCAGGTGTGTCTCACTGTATTACATGAAATGTATCATTTTTAAAAAATGTGCAATTTGCAAACAAAAAGTATGACCCATACAATCAAAACAAAACAAAATAAAACAAAAACAAAAAAACAGTAAAATTGTCCATGCTATAACTCAGGTATTGGGAGCAAAAGCTCTTTTAATATATGTTGAAGGAAATAAAGAAGCCATGCCAAAAAAATAAAAAATAAAAAATCAGAGAATAATATGAACCCACGTCTCTCCACATGGAGTACTTCAAAATAGTGACAAAGTTTTAAAGCATATAAGTTCTGGAGTTGTAAATTACAATAACAGTAATGAACATTTGCTAGCGTAGATCAACTGAAGACTTGAGTAAGTGCAGAAGAATCATCAACTTGAGGACAAGCCAATACATACTGCCTAGATATTGCAACAAAAAGAAGAAATGAAGGAAATTGAGCAGAGATTCAGAACTTTGAGACAAAATATCCCACAAATACTCATATAGGTGCCTCAGAAGTTGAAGAGACAATCTGGGATCAATGGTGACACCATCCAACCTTCAGCAGGCTTAGAGAATGTTGCCCGACCCTATTACAGTTTGCTTCATGGCTGCCTCAGAAGCTTGTTCCTAAAGGCTTTCTTAGTTTCTGTCCCACATTGCAGACATCTCCCTTAGCCTCAGGTCTTGACTGTGGTGTTGGCCTCACGCTCACAGCTTCACCTGCTACTGTGTCAGAGATTCTTTAAACTAAAGAGGATCTACACATTTGGCCTCGTGATCATTCCTTAAAACTGAGAGTGTGATCTTGCATGATTTGATAACTTAGTTCTTCTGCAGGCTTGCAAAATAAGAAATGTGTAATTGGAAAACAGTTCTGCTGCTAGCTTGAGCCATCTGCATGTACCCTTGTACTATAGCTACAGAAGTCTTTAATTAACCATTAAAAAAAGTGGGGTACACAGCTGCCTGTTCACAAAACATCCTTCCAGACTGGGACATGCCACAGAATCACTAAGATGATCCATTTTATACCCATGATTTTTTTTTAAACAACATCATTTTTTTTAACTTGGTGATACACTGGTAGGATAAAGAACAAAAATTCAAAAATAAGTTCCGTGTTTTAACATTTGTATAAAATTTCAATCTGATTATTGTTAGTATGCTCATGAGTATTTCCATATCTGAGGGAAATCTATTACTTAAATTTCCTTAGTACAGAGTCAGTTCAGAGGACATAGTGCTATTAGGTTTCTAACCCTAAATATAATATTCTGCTAAGACTCATGGATAGGAACAACGTTTGAGGGAAAAAAAACAGACACTAAAATAAAAATTGGCAATTGTCTCTCCTCCCTTTAAGAAATATAAGTCTAGTGAAACTCAGAAATTTGGGCTTTTCAAATGCTCAACAATTTTTCAAAAGTGGGGTCACCACTTTTTTATGTGTTATTTTGTGACATTCTAGAATAAGATTTTGACTTAATTTTTGGAGTGAACAGTAAAATGAAAACAAATGGTTTCTTCTAAAACAGAAAAGTTTCTCTTTTATATATTTCCTTCAAAATAACGTAGAATTTTTGTCTTTCTTTTTTTTTTGTATTTGGCCTTTCTGATTTAACAGGTTTTGAAACTCTTGCTTTAAAATTAATCAATAAATGGATTATCAAATTGATCTTCTTCCCTTTGCATTTAGAAGAATTTTAGGATTGTAAAATCTTGGGGAGATGGTTTAGAGAATAAGAGTGCATGCAGCTCTCACAGAGGACCTGCATTCAGTTCCCAGGATCTACCTGGTGGCTCACAGCCATTATTTAGTACAGTTTCAGGGGATATAGTGTTCTTTTCTGACTTCCAAAGGCACCAGGAATACATACATACAAAAACACAAGTGCACATGCACACATACGTACATACATATATACATACATATCGATGCATGTATATACTGTAAAAGAGTGGTAGAAGAGAGTGAAATATTGTCTTTGTTACTTTTCAATAGCCATGAAGATGCACCGTGAGCAAGACAGTGTATAAAAGAAAGCATTTAATTGGAGGAGGGGGGACTTGATTACAGTTTCAGCACAGCGTCTGTGACCACAATGACTCATATATATGGTAATAGACAGGCAGGTATGGTACTGGGGTAGTAGCTGGAAGCTTGTGGCCAGAAAGACAGTGACTGGACCTAGAGGAGGCTTCTTTGAAACCTCAAGCCAAGCCCTAGAGACATGCCTCCTCCCACAGGCCACATTCTCTAATCCTACCCCCAAAAGCTCCACCCGCGAGGGACCAAGCATTCAAATGTATGAATGAGGGCTATTCTTACTCAAACCACCACAAACCTTCAAAGTTATAAAAATAGAATTTCACTGTTATATTATAAATAATCTTCCAGACCATTCATTAATACACAAGGACTTTATTCTCAATATTAGAATAATCACTAGTGTTTTTATTTCATCATTGCTATTATTGTCATTACTATTTATTGTGCTGTCTGTGTTTGCGACATGTATGTGAATGGACCTGTGTACACCAGACAGCAGTATTTTGGAGTTGGTTCCCTGTTTCTGCCCTTATGCGGGCGGGTTTCAGGGATGAGCTCAGGTCCACAGGCTTGTAGGTCATGTGCTATTACCTTCTGAGACTTCTCACCAACCCTCACTTAAAAGGTTTTGATGTTATAAAATGACATGCCTTCCTTTTAATAACATAATTTTAAAATAAGGTGGTAGCATTCTTTTTCAAATTTAATTTGGTCACTTTGAGGAATTGATAAGACTTTATATCTGAGTCACTTTCTCCCCTCCCAAAGATTACAGGAATCACAGCTATGACTCGGGTCTGAGGGACTGTATCTAATCTGTGAAAACGTACTAGAAGACTGTCATAGAGACAAATTATAGATTTAGAAAAGTCCATCTGAATGTGTTTGTTCTCAGAAATCATGCTAAACAAAGCGAAAAGAATTCTTTTTGATGGATTAAAAACACACACAGAACACATAAAAGTCAAAATACTTCCTAGGCTAATTGACAGATTCATTAAGTTAGGCTCACCCTGCTCAACACACTCCGTCTCCTTGTAAAAAGTAAATTCTCTTCCCCAGTGTAATCTGCGGTTCATTAACTTTCAGTTGGTTAGAAGTGAAAATGTACTAGAGGGTCAGGTTGGTTTTTACTGCTTTAAAAGAAACTGTTATTGGGGGTGGGGGAGCTCCAAAAGGACTGAAGATTTTTATTTTTCAGGAAAACTCCTTGAACCAACTTTCAGTAGGATTTTAACTGAAAGTGAAATCATTAACTCAGTATTTGTTGGAAACTGAAGTATGTAAAGACATAGATGCTAAAATTGTTTTGCATGAAATTGTAGAAATTACCACATGTCAGTCAAAAAGAAAAAAAAAATCTTGGCTGTATTTTGACCTCATTAATGGCTTGTGTCATTTAATTGCAGATTCTCAGTCTCAGAATCCAAAGACATACACAATTACTTATGACTAATTGTATAAATGTGCTCTGTTGTGACATAAAAAAAAAAGTCAAATTGTACTTTTTTCCCTCATAGCAGAAGAGTACTGAATAGATGTGAAGCTAGGTGAACAGACAAGGAGGTGGCAGCTCTACGCTTACTACTTGTAATTTCACAACGATTTAGTAGTGTTAGTGTTGCTGATGATTAACATTTGAAAGATAAAGTGAAATTATAGCAAGACAGCAAAAGGCAGACTGAATGCAGTGAAGCTATGCCTGTGGGAGAGTGGATCAGATGCAGACTACCTAAGGTTTAAAGGTCAACCCTGTTGCTGCAGTTTAGATCCAGCCCTGTGGTGTGAAGGCTCATCGGTGAACAAAGAAACAAGTTCTTTTCTCATTGTTGTGTTTATTTCCTGGATTACCTTGATTGGCAGAAATACTTGGAAGCAGCAGTTTCTAAAGTTTCCTTGTTTTCCCTGTTGGCAAGAATGTGATAAGAAAGATTAAGACTTCTGCAGCTCAAGTTTGTGCAGAGAAAACTCTAAAAATATTTGGTAAGACAAGTCTGTCTTTCGAGTTCTTTCTTGAGTTCTCCAAGTCACTGGCTGGACCACTGCAAAGTCCCCACAGTATGCTAGCGTGTGATCAAGGTGATGGGGCAATGAATTAATTAACGCTATCAATTTTTCTCTTCCTAATTATTAAGTTTAGATACGATGAGAAATGCGCCAGATACAAAAAATAAAATTGTAACATGTATAAGCGTAACAAAATTTTAAATTTGAAAGGCTATCATGATATTAGGAAATGTATATTACTACAAAAAGGTAATTCAATTAATTCCTTTTTAACCAACAAATGTATTTAGTGACTAAATATTTAACCCACAACCCACTGATAGTTATCTTAGGTCTAGATCATTGTACTAAATCATTCATGTTCATATTTTAGTGTTGTTGATGAGAATGTCTTCCTCAGAAATGTTTGATACGTTTGCCAATATATAAGTCAAATTAATTAGTTTTGTTTGCTTCTCCCTTTCAAAGTTTACTTTGAAAAACAATGCTCACTTTCTTATTTAGCATTGCCTAATGATAATAGTGAGCTGAAAACTAGTAAATCATTTATCCATAAATAAAATAATTATTTTAAGCTATGAAGGAGTTAAAATAAGTTACTGGATATATAAAATTATCTTTTCTTTTTGGAATAGGATTTCTAGGCTATTGAATATAATTAAAACCTAGGGTTTCTTGTCAATCTGGAATTTAAAAAATACTTCTTAAATACTGAGCACTGAACTAAGGAATTTATTTGCTAATAATGTATCAAGTGCACAACAAATATAAGAGTCAATGCCATTTTATTTGTTATCCTACGTTTATTTGTAGAGGGAGCCCACCTAGCTGTGGAGAATAGAAGACAGCTTTCAGGAGTCTGTTCCCTCTTCCTCCCATGTAGGGTCCAGGGATGCAGCTGAAGACAATGGGCAAGTGGCCAGCTAGCCCATACCATTGCCCTGGAGAGGGGGGATTAAGTGACATAACCAAAGTCACACAAATAACTCATTATCGAGTTTGATTTTGAACAATGTTAACTGAGCATTCGACTCCTTTATATTCCAGATAAATGTCCCATAACTAAGCACAGTTGTGTGACCTTTGCCTCTACTCTTTAAGGTTTTGTTTCTTAGGAATTTCAAATATTAAGATGTTTAAGAGGACAAAAATAGTTTTCACTATGGTCCTCTATTGAAACTATGTTATAACGTCATCCTTGATGTTGGCCAATAGTCAGTAGGAAAGTAATGCCATGATAATATATCTGAGCAGATCATCAACAAGCCTGGACTAATCATTGCTGACATATTATGTCTTGTCCCATCATACATTCATCTATTCAACAAAGACTTATTTAACTTTCACTGAGTATAATTTGGAAACAATTCCGATATTCCCCAGATGGTGGTAAGAAAGAAATTAGAGTTTCTTGCTTCAGCAATTGATACTTAAGTATGGGGAGCAACACTACAAACAATTTCACAAATAATTTTTATTGTAGTTTTCAAAAGCAAGAAACAATTAAATACAGGCAATTGTTCAGAGGCATTATGGGAAAAGTTGATATTATACCGACATAGACAGATCCTCAGGGAGATCCTGGTTTAGTTGGTGAGATCAAGGGCAGACCTGGCTGATCTAGTTAACTGAACAGCAGGGAAGGGTGAGCACTAGCCCTCAAGCGCTGTGCTGTAGAACCAGGCCTCAGGAAACCCTGCCAACAGCTATTTAAACATAAATTTTCTCATGTTCAGTAGTGTCACTTCCTTTAGATTAATTATGATAATTTTAAGGAGTTTGATAACTAAAATTTTCTGTTTACAGAGCAGCACAGATTTTTTTTTCCTGTTAACTTTTCTCATTGAATTTTCCCACAACTTTTATTTTTTCTTAGTTGGATTTATTAATCCTATATAAATAATATTTGATATAGAATACTATGTCATGCATTGAGGATAAATATGAGAAAATATTACTATTAAAACTCAGGCTGAGTTGCTAAAGAGAGTAAAATGCACATTTTCAATAGAAAGTAGCAGCTTAATCACTTTATTTTTTCCAAAAGTAATTTTTGACTCCTCCTAGTAATAATCAGTGTGTCTGATTATTATTATCTGTGATTAACTAACTGATTCCTACGAGAACCACCTTAGGCTAAGTTTAAGGAAAATAAACGATTGTAATATAATGACATGAACTGAAACACAAGACCACATGTAGCTGTACCTAGAATTTTGAAAGGTTTAACTTGTTTTAAAAACTTTAGGTAGTGCCAGCAAAATGGCTTAGCTGGTAAAGCAGCTTGCTTCCAAGCCTCATGACCTGTGTTGAGCCCACAGGACACACGGTGGAAGGAACA
Organism: Cricetomys ansorgei; assembly: GCA_026225945.1. NCBI lineage: Eukaryota > Metazoa > Chordata > Mammalia > Rodentia > Nesomyidae > Cricetomys > Cricetomys ansorgei. The sequence continues at coordinate 511,047 of JAMJFZ010000558.1, forward strand.
ATCTGACTCCCACAAGCTATCCTCTGACTCCATATCGGTGACGTAGCAAGGATGTGTCCACTTACATATACAACAGAAACTAGTGATGCAATAAACTTTAATTACGGAAATAAACAGCGAGTGCCCACACATCCAGGTCATAGCTGTGTTTAAAAAATCAGTCTTATGTAGGAAAAAAGTAAAAGTCATAGATAAGTAAATAAATGTAAGTTTTCTTATTTTTGATGGAATATTTGAAATAGGAGAACATCTTTACCATTAAGTGTTTCAGAGATCTCAAAAGCAAAAAAAAAAAAAAAAAAAAAAAAACAACTGGAATGGTCCCTTATGTTTAATTGTTATGAAAATACTAATCTGACAAATAAACGCTCTTTTGCCTTCTCCTGTAAGTGTGGATCCTTAAACAGAAGAAAAACAAATAAATACTCCAAAATATATACTTCTTGCCTTAAGTCTTTCTCAGTTCCTGCTTTTGGTTTGGATGCCATGTAAGAGATGAGATTATTTTTTTCTGTGTATAAAGATTCATCCTACTCAACATGTATTTTATTTATCACAGATAACATAATATGATAAATATATTTATCATACTTTATAGGTCTGGAACTATAAGAATTTCAAATACAGTTCCAAAAAGAAAAGAAATCATATTGTCTCATCGTATTGAACACATTCCTACCCTAGATAAGTCTTTTGGTTTTACTTCTATTTTTTTTAATGCTGGCATGAACTATAGAAATCTATATGTTAGTTGGATAAAAATTATCTTATTGAAATGCTTAATAAATGGACTTTATGATTTGAGAACAGTGGTTCTCAATGCTACAACCCTTTAATACACATTGTAATGACCCCCAACCCTAAAATTATTTTCACCACAACTTCATAACTGTAATTTTGTTACTGTTATGAATCATAATGTAAATATCTGATGTGCAGATGGTCTTAAGCCACTTCTGTCAAAGGGTTACTGGATCCTGAAGGGGTAGCAACCCACAGGTTGAAAATTGTTGACCCAGAAGCATGGATTCATTGTCTTAAAATACAAAGAGGTGTTAAACATATGCCAAAGGTTCTTACTGCAAGTGCTCAGTTTTGATTATTACATGTGTCTAGGATCATGCTTCATGGGCATATTACACATTTTTCTGTGGTGAAAAAAAAAAGAAAAGCAATGTACATTGCATATTGTTTAAACTGATACTGGCATTGTATATCAGCATGAACACTTCAGTTTTTGTAAATTACAAATCATTTCAGGGTTACAAATCACTTGTAAATTGCAAATTACTTCCTAGATATTGATATGGACTTTCATCCATTACATATAAACTATCTGAGCCCCCAAGTTCTAAATGGTATCAGTCTTTTCATTTCATTTTATATATCAAATTCATATTTCATCTAGAATCTTAGGAGCCTGGATTATACTTATCTTAAATATTCTGGTTGTAATGTGTCTCCTAAGGTTAATATATTGCACACTTAATCTCCAATGTAGCATCATTGAGCAATGGAAACCATGCAGTTCTGTCTTTACAAATGTATTAATTTTAATACTGTAGAAGTGAGTTTCTGATAGAAGACAGGCTATCCTGTCTCCATTCTCTCTATCAGGCATGTTTTTATACCCTCTACCTTCTGCATGTTCATTTTGGTTCATGGTTTGAGAATAGACTCCTTCTTGGTAGGTTAGTTATGGCTGTGAAAGCATGAAGCATCCAGTTACACTGCACACACAATCAGGAAGTAGAGAGAGATCACCACCAGTGCTCAGCTCACTCTGTTATATTTAGCTCAGGTCCCCTACCCATTCAGTGTTGCTGCCCACATTTAGGGTAGTCTTCTCACCTGAGTTCGGAAGACCCAGAAAATGTCTTATAGACATGTCCAGTGCTCTATGTACTAGGAGATATTGGACCCTATCAAGTTGATGACCAATATAACATCACAACACTATAAGACTGGGAGGTAGATGACTTTCTGAATCTCACAGGATCATTTGAAGAGGAATTTGCTTTTGGATGAGTTATGATATGAGATCAACTAAATCCATACCTTGTGTGTGTAATTCATATGTTCCATAAACTCTTTAAAGATATGATTAATGTGATCAAAGTTAATGGAGTCCATACACTCATACTGCTCAGAGTCTAATGAATGAAGCTAATTGAGCAAGATGAGCAGCTTTAAGTATGCGTTACTATGAATAAAACAAAAGAAAATGAAGGAGAATGTTCAGACAAGGAGACAGGAAGTCAGAAACTGCCTCGCTGAGGAAATGACAGATGACTTGAATTTGAAATTCAGTCAGAAAGCCAGTCTCATGAAACTCTGGAAAACAAATGTCGTAGCAGAAAGAACACAGTTAATATATAGGATGCATCTTACATGCGAAACTTTTTGAGGGCTCTGGGCTCTTTCAATCTTTCAAGTACATTTAATTCAATCAATTCTGTATGCTTCTGCCAAATGGTTCCTATCTAAGTACATCTTGGTTCTGTCAATTACCACAGGTCAAAGTTTTCAATAGCTCCACAGTGCCTAGAGAAAAAGTTAACCTTATCTTTTCTGGTATCCAATGTGTCTGTTATCCATTGTCAATACTGGATCTATTTTTTTTTATTCCTACATTGAATCCTCATTTGAATTACAGTTCATTTACAGACCCTTATGGTCCATTTCTCAAATATATATTTTTTCCTTTTAGCTTAGCTAGATGTTCCAAAGTTCTTCTATGAAAATAAAAATAAAGTCCTAAAAATTTAAAACTTCAAGGTTTAGTCAAGTCCTAAATCTTTTGAGAAAACCTCAGGAATCCAAAGGAAAAAGAGTCCCCTCATTAGAAATTTTCCAGTTTGTGTCTTCCTCTTTATATCTACTATATAAAAGGAGAGAAACTACCTGAACATTTATTTTAGTAACATGGAGTGAATGATAGCACAATATGAATTCCTCTTAATGATCCACCATCATTGTATATAAATGAACTATCTCCAGCTAGAGTATGAATGTGTCTAAAAGCTGCAGGGACGCACTTTGCTTCCTCTGTATACCTAGATGGCATTAAACATCTACTAAATCATTACAGAAGTCATAGGGATAAATTTAATTTATTGAAATTAAAGATGGTCTGATTTTCTTATCGTGAGCACATAGACGTATCTGCACTTGCATAGCTGAAATGTGAAGAGACAGGATGGTCCTTGCAGTATCAAAGGCTCTATGTTCAAACATGCAGAAACACACATTCTTCAATGGTGGACAAGTGAAACACGCGTTTCTATATGATGCCAGGACCAACATGTGAGTTCATTATGGAAAGGAAATAGTATGTAGACGCCTCAAAAAGTTACAAATAGAACGGTCATGTGATCCAGCAACCCCTCTACTGAGTTCATATCCAGGAATTAAATAAGCATGTCAAGGTGACATCTGTATGCCCATGTCTATTGCAGCACTCTGCAAAGCCTAGAGGTGGGAAGCTCCTAAGTGTCCATCAACTGATGAATGGATAAAGAAAATGCAGTACAGATGCACAGTAAAAGACTTTACAGCCTCAAAACATAATGAAATCCTGCCATGCATGACAGCATGGTTGGAACTGAGGAGAGTTTTGTCAAATGAAATAAGCCAAGACAGGAGAAAAAAAAAACCATGATTTCATAGAAGTCAAAAGAAGAAGGCTACAGAAGGCTGAGAAGGAGGGGAGGGAAAAGTTTGGTTAATATGCAACAAGGAGCATTAGACTGGAGCAAGTTCTGTCATTTCATCACAAAGGGAAATGACTACGGATGGCAATGAGCTGAACACTTAAAAGTTATGAGTTTCCACATAAAAGTGAAAAATGTTTGGGGAGATAGATACGTTTGATGTGAGCTAAACATTATGTAATACATGTATCTATCAAAATATCATCTTATTTTATTAATATGTACAGATGTTATGTTTTTAATTAAAAAATAAATTTGATAAGAGTGTAAATGCATTGTCTCTGGGTTTGAATCTTATCTTTCATCATTTACTGTCTTGATAGACTGTGGATAGGTTATCTAACTGATATTCTTCAGCCTTTGTATCTGGAAATAGTGGCAATAATATTATCCAAGAAGCACAGAATTAAGTAGCATGTATGTTGCTATGTATGTCTGCAGTCCAGAATGTCATATCAAAATTCTAAGAGTTTTGATGTCTGCTGTGGGCTTCTTTCCTGATTCACAGACAACCACATTCTTAGCAGACTTCACAGGGCAGAACTCCTGGGATTGTCTTCATAAGCGTGCTAGTACCACTCATGATGACTTTCCTCCTTGAGATAATAACCCACAAGCATCTCACCTACTAAGAGAATTGCACAGTTGGAAAGATTTGCAGGAAGGATTTGGGGAAGCATTCAGTGAAAAGCGTGAGTATAGAAATTCCTACTGTAGCAGTGGCCTCTGCATCAGCTCCTGCCTTCAGGTTCTTGCCTTGTCTGAGTTTTTGTCCTGACTTCATTTGATGATGGACAGCAATACAGAAATGTGAGACAAATAAACACTTTCCTTCACAACTTGCCTTTTGGTCATGATGTTTTGTCCCATCAAGAGAAAGCTAACTAAGACAGCTGGCACGGCTACTTATGAGGGTAACCAATTGCACTCTTGATTGTATTTCAGGTCTGTTCCATAGGAGAGAATTAATACATTGTACTGTAAACATGGTAAAATACCATGGCTTGAGAACCTATAGGCCCTAAGGTAACGTATTGATGTTGTTTTGATAAATGATCATCATGTCAAATTATCTTTTCAATATTTATGTTCATATCTGTAACATTTTGATGCTTTCTGCATTTGTCACAGAAGTTTCTTATTTAGAGCATTTTGGTCAATACAGACTCATGACTATTCAAAATGCTGAGCATAAGCAACTGTGAAAGTTTAGCCAAATGGACATGTGTCTCAACCATGTCCCTCCCCCACAGGTCAAGGAATATCCAGAAAAGGAGGGGCAGGAGGATAGGGAGGAGAGCTGGCCTCTAGGTATGGAGTGGATAAACTCCCAGCAGCTGGTGTTACCATCCAAACATTACTACAAGGAGAGGAGAGTTAAAATTCCAGCATGGAATGGAAATGGTCTCCTGATGCCCTACACCAGCTGAGCCAAGGCATTAATGACAGTTGCTGGCCACTGAGAGAGGGAGAATCACTTTCCTTGTGTGAAGAAGATGGGGGAGACGGCATGATAGGTTGCCTGGACCCCATTGTACGTCTCAGGCACAGGGAAACATGAGAGGCACTACCAGGACTTCCTGAGACGTAAACAATACCCAATGGTCAACTTAAAAACATTCTTTTCTTTTCTCTTAAAAAAGTCAAAAAGCAAACCAAAGCACAAACACACAAAACCAAATAACAACAGCAACCCCCCCAAAAAAACCCAAACAATTATTGAGTTTGTTTTATATTGCCCAACTACTCCTGAGCATGAGGGCCTACCCTGGAGTGGGGTTGATGCACCCTGTGTAACAACAGTGAAGAAGAGATTTCCTATCCCAGCCAATATGAAGTGCAAGTAGTTTCTTGATTAGAAAGGGAATTGGGCACAAAGTTCCAACCCTAACCAAGAAGCTATTTCTTCACTCTTTTTTTGTTGTTGGTATTGTTTTTATCTTTACTTCAACATTCTTTGAAAGTTAAAAAAAAAAACAAAAACAGGGCTGCCGAGACGAGACATCTCAGCAGTTGAGAAACTTGCTGTTCTTGTGGAGTCCCCATCTCTGAAGTTCCACAGTGCTCTCTTCTGACCTCAGCACGCACCTGGCTCTTACGCGGCCCAGGGACACACAGGCAGGCAATCATGTGCATAAGATAAAATTAAAATTAACTGAATGTTATCTTAGTGAGAATTTCCCCGTACAATCTCATTTAATGCAAATCTCTAAGAATAAAAGATTTTTCACCGGTTCCTGACTCATTTGTTTCTTCAACAAACTGAATTTACACATCAACTAATTTGTGTATACAAAGATTTTTTTTTTTATTCATTCCATTAGAGAGCTTTGCAAGGAGATGCATTCAATTTATCTTAATTCTTTTGTTTTTAAGGTATTATTTTCTTAGCTCCGAAGTACACTGCTATTTATATCATTTCTCTGGCTATACGAAATGCGTTCATTTAAAATATGTTACTCGCTAGCCTGAGGCCTTCTGTCTCGGAACGTACCTTAGGCGTGTGTTAATTGACCCATGGATTCTGCTTATTGTGCCTTATTGCTGTGTTCCTGGTTCCTGTGAACAAGTCCCTTTCCAGAATTTGCCATGGGCAATCTAGCATTTTATCTCTTGTCTGTCACTGACTTAATCTCAGTTAGGCTTCAGGCCTTTGCCAGCAGAATGTTAACTAGTAAGTTGGCTCCTAGATTTAGGGGATTTCTCTTTCTTTTGCTTTTATGTTTCCACAGCACTAGATGGGAACACGCCCTTTAACTGGATGTGTCCATATGCGGTTCCTTTGCATGCTTTTAAATGACAACTCAAGCTAATACAGTTGCTGTCTTCATTATGATGAGGATGCTGTTGTACCCCTCGCTATGGCAGCACAGTGAGGGGGTGATCCATTACCCTCCAGTTGTTCCTGTCCATGGGGTATTTGTGTTCCCTTATGCTATTTTATATGGTATTAAAGCATTATTTATCTATTTGTTTTCTGTACCATATTGCTTTGTGTTGTTTAATTATTTTGAGGTAAAGAACTATTTTTCCAAAGTTCTAAAGTTTGGTTCTGTATAATCGTAATACTTCTAAAGAATTTTTGATCGGTGGTGTTTGTTTTTATTTTTTTAATGCAATTTAATGGATGTTAGTCTACATATTCAAAAATTGTGAGTGGACCATTGTTTGCAATTTGAGAATATTTTTGACAAATACATTGGGGATATTTTTACCTAAATTATTTGAATTATATTTGCTCTATGAATTTATCTTAATTTTGATTTATTTGATCTTAATCAAATTTGTTTTTTATTTTGACCAGATATACTTGTATATTTTCACTGTACTCATGGTAGTAATGTTTTTATAATGTATTTGCCTAAGACTATGTTTTAAAAACATCACATTTCTCAGACACAAGTCCTGTCTTGAGTGAGTTTTGTCCTCAGTGAGCTATACCAGCACTGTCATTGCTGCCACGAGGTAGCTGCATGTATACAGGGCCAGTTATGCATCCAGGAGGCCTTTGTGAGTTTTCCTGTGCTACTTCTTTCTAAGTTGATCACTAAGTCAGATTTGTAAGTTTTTAATCTACAAAAGGACATAACTATAATATATGACCTGCAGTTATTTTAGAGACCAAAATGACTTCCTATTTGTAAGTACTAGCTAGAGCTAGTACTATTATGTACTATTACTAGTACTATTACTATTAGACTAGATAATCATGTCTTCCTTGTTATGGACAAGTCAATTAATTGCGTTAGCCACTTATTTGAAGTAAACTGGGAAAACACTTTGTGGCCACTCATAGGAAAAGCAGAGTAGGAAGTTGAATAAAAAGCACTTGAAATATTCTCTTTCACACAACTGAATAGATTCTCCAAACTGTTCTTGTTACAAAGGACGATGATGTTGATAGAGACTTAATGATGTATTAGGAAGATTGATATTTTTCAAGTCTATTCTTTAAGTTGACTGCAGAAGGATTTTATAATAGAAAAATTCATTAGACTTTCAAAACTGTTTTATTTCAATATCCACAATATTCATTGTTAAAATAAATACATGCCATGAAGCAAATTCTTTTCATTTTTCAAAGTAAAACTTTAATTGAATTTTGCCCTTGCGGTTGATTGCAGTTAAAGGCAGATTCAGCATTATTGTTTTACACATCTATTGATTTTGTAAAATTAAAATTATTTATCCACCAATTCTTATTTTCTACTTCATTGGGAAATTTCTAAATGGACAACTCCATTAGAAAGCACATTTACTGTAAACTATTCCTAAAAGGATCTTAATAGACTGCATGATGATACAAAAATAAACACTGAAATGGTTTGTAAGAAAGACTGGAGATTAAAGTTGTTAGAAGGAACAAAAGCTCACCTACACTAAGCATAGCCCGTAGGATTTGGTTTCCGTAGCACTGATGCGTTGTTCCCATCTGTTTTCTGGGGACAGGAGAAGAAGAAAGTGAACATTTCCTACAGACGGGCAGCCATTTGTTTTCTAAATTAAATAATACCAAAGTGAAACCTATTGTGATTGGCTTTGCCAATGTCATTACTACAGCAGCCTTCTCTGTGAAGGATATGATTTCTTTCCCATCTTCCTAAGAGCCGATGTCCTCCTTTTCTGTACTGGGAGACTCCACACCTGGAACATGCACGCTAGGCAAGGAAACAGCAGGGAAATGAGCGTCTCTATAGAGACAGAGAGGGATCTGTCTACTACAGAGCTTAGCCGGGGAGCACACAACTGAAGAGTTCCCAGAGAGCAAAGGGAGAGAGAACGAGTGTGTGTCTTAAGGTTTTATGCGTGTGCATGTTTAATTATTAATTGTAAAGTGGAAAATTGTATTTGTAGCTCTTTAATAATTCCATTTTCAATATAGTAGAATTTTAATCCATACAAGATACTGAGCAAACACAATGTAGAATTTTCAGAGCTATTTCTGCATTTATTTTAAAGTATCAATGGCCTTGCGCAAAAGTAAGCCTATATAATCATTTTGCATTGCTAGTAGACTTAGGGTTATTTATGATTTTTCCAGACACACCACTTTCTTTTAGCAATGCCTTTGGCTTTTAAACATTGTTTCCCATTAACAAAAGGAAGTGACATTTGGATATGAAGACTGAATATAAGCTTTAAATAAATTGCATACGATTTACTATTTAAATCTGGCATTTAAGTAGAGTTATACAATTCAAAATCTGTTCTCTCATTACAGGGCTTAGATCTGAAGTATAAGTCATTGTTTGTAATCTTTCACTTCTATTAAAATGTCTTCTTTTCATTCCAAATATTAAAACAGGTTTTAAGATACGTTCTGAGGCAGATGTAGTTAATTAGCTGGGCAGTACCAAGAAACTGCTTTGTCCAAATGAAAGTGTATTTCTTGTGGGGAATACCAAAATTATTTTCTAAAGCACCGCAGGCCGTATTTTATAATATTTTCTAAATATGCATTTCTCTCAAATTTCTCTTTCTGAAGAACTTTTAATCAAAGATTGTTAATAAATGCCATTCCTGAGTTGCAGAAGTCTGACAGCCTCAGATTGCTTTAATTTTTTATAACTCTAATGTATTGCTTATGTTAGATATTCTTGCTTGTAAAAGACTTTTCAATATTTTTATCTCATAAAATGCAAAGATTATTGAAAGCCCGCGGTACGCAGACTCATCCGACTCAGGAGTCGCTGTGATTGTACAAACACGGAGGAACTGTGGCTCGGGTCTCGTTAGTCTTCTTCTGTATTTTGCTCCTTGGAGTCATTGCGACTTCCTCCAGGGACTTTTTGTGGCTATATTGTAGAATTCTGGGATTTTTTTTTTCTAAACTGGTATTTGTTAGTAATTATATTTGAGAACTAGTATTTTTGACTCAATGAACTTCTTTTGCAAATTCTGAATAAGAAAGATCTCAATGAAGATAAATACAGCATGAATCACAATATATACTCTGGATTAATCCTGGAAAACACTTTATGCCACCAAAAATAAAATAACACAGATGATATTATAGTTCAATTGCTATGCAAAGGGCAATATAACGCATAATAATTAAGAAACATTGACTTTCCTTATTAGGAAATGACATATGAAATGTCTCTAAAGTGTTTGATATCATGTTAAGAAATCTCTAAACGTATCTTCCCACATTTTTTTTTATTCAACTATTATTCTCAGAAGCAGAAGTTCATGCTACATTTCTCCAGCGTTACAAGACGGATCCCACGACAATGATGTCTGAGCATCGATCTTCAGTGTGGGATTGAGGCAAAGAATTCATTCGTTGGGAAGCTTTTCTGGGACAGAAGTTCTAGTTCAGGGTTAGGGTAAGCGGAGGTGAGAGGGAGCCATTCTAAGTATAGAACCCTCAGTCATCCATCAGGTCTTGGAAGAAGAGCCTGGAATACAATGAAGTGACAACTCACAGGAGTTACTGAAAGTTCACCGAGTCACTGAGGATTCAGGGTACCCTGGAGAAGGTGTGAAAGAACTCGCATGCTCCTGAGAGGTTTCACTCACAGTCACCTTTTGCTACTTACTGTGCGATTATGAATCAGATCGTGTCTTCAAAATTTAGTATCCGAAGTGCAACGGTAAGAATGCTACCTGAGTCTCAGTTTATTTTTCATGAGAAATGAAATGTAGAAATAAAATATTAGCACAGTGATCAAAAGAAAAAAATCACAGCAAAGAGATATATTTCATAGATATGTTATAGTGTATGGTTTAAGAGCTTAAATTCTGCTTTCAGTTCCATGTTCAAGATATGATTTGTTACTTGCTAATTAAAAACCAATTGAAAGCATATTATAATTATCTTATTATCTTTATATGGAGAAACAAGTTGCAAGAGGCTTTACATGACAGTGATGTTTATAATATGGCTCTGATAGAATAGCCACATATTAAGTCATTAAAATTGTATTTAAAATAATCCAGTTGTTGCTGTACAGGGTAAACAGCATATTCTTTATTTGAGAAAAATGTTGGAGTACACACAAGTATAGAAAAGATTTCACAGACTTAGGCAAGAGCTGGGTGCAGCTGGGCCTAGAATAGCAGAAACACAAGAGGGAATCTTCTGAGGCATTTTTCCCCCATCTGCCTTCAGTGGAACTTAATAGGCCTAACAATTTCCAGTCTAGCAGTGTCAGGAAATGTTATCCTAGCCCCCAGAGAAACAGGTAAAAATGAAGGATTCACATGGCAGCAATGGAAGGCAACTCAGAGATGCCTGAAATCACTCCGTGAACTACCTGCAAACTATTTGGGAGAATGTGGGGCGGTCTTGTAATATACACATGACGCAGAACAAGCAAAACACTATTTTGTGTTTATATAGAACCTGTAGTAGCCTACTACATATGACTAAATAGTATTCCCGTCTATCAAACTGACTTGTTTCGAGTTCTACCTTACCACCTCCTCAGCTTCACACTTCTATATTTAAAACCAGGTGCAAGTACCATATCTTTTTTCCTCTGCTCTCTTTGACAACTGTGTCCTACTAATTGCACACAAAAAGGTTCTTCAAATTCAGTGTCATGTTATTCCTTTATGCCTACCTAATGATGTAAAGTATGTCATTTACCTCTAAGTCCTTAACCTCAACTATTAAGGTTAAACCCTTTTTTCCCTATGGCAGGATACTCACTGGTTTCAATGAAAGGGGCTGCTTACTCAGCCGACACTTGTTTAGCGTTTAGTCTGCAAAGACACAGATTACCGACCTGCAGTTATCACATCTCAAGGTTTATACTATTTGATCCCATTTTGTTACCAAATGCCAAAACTGTCAATAAAATTCATCATCTTAAAACTCTAAAACATCATCATCTGAGGCTTGTATATATTTATGGCTGAGTTTTCACAAAACCCATGTCCCAACCAAAGTCATCTCTACCCATACACACTGGGCCTTATTCACATGTCATCCATTGTGAACACCCATTTGTGTGACAAATGTGGGATCAAAAGTAAATGCATCTTATTTAAAAGCAAAAACTAGCCAGGCAGTGATCATGCTCTCCTTTAATTCCAGCACTCAGGAGGCAGAGGCAGGCAGATGGCTATGAGTGAGTTCTCTGCCAGCCTGGTCTACAGAGTGAGTTCCAGGACAGCCAGAGTTACAACAGAGAAACCCTGAGTAGTTGTACGCTGCTGTGGGAGCTCAGCAAGGATGACAGGGAGGCGTATTCATTAGTGGAAGCCTTGCCAGACTTCAGCAGAAGGAATCACCATCATGACAGCAAGCACCATCTCAACAGTGGAACCCTGAGTGTCTCAGCTCAGGTGATTTTACTCTTTCAGAACGCCTCAGGTTCTTTACTGATAGCACCTGAAGATCATTAGCAATGAAACAACCCTCACAGAAATCCAACACCTGCAAACAATACAGAACACCCTAGACTTAGGATAGCCTCTCACCCAAAAGGGAATAAAACAATTTCAAACATAACTAAAAATAAACTTTCCCAACAACCCTGTCTCAAAACAACAACAACAAAACCCAACCAACCAAAACAAAACAAAACAAAAATAAACAAGAACTAAGAACCTGGAATAAAAGTGGAAAAAATGTGGGGAAAGCAATTCATACCCAGCCACCTGAATTTCATCAAGTTTTGTATCCTAAAAATAATTCTATTTTATCTGATATCCTACTTGTATCTGACTTCAAATTATCTTTGAGCTTTCCTCAAGCCTTTGGAATCAGGTTGTTCTATCAGTGCTTCCCTTCCCTTCCCTTCCCTTCCCTTCCCTTCCCTTCCCTTCCCTTCCCTTCCCTTCCCTTCCCTTCCCTTCCCTTCCCTTCCCTTCCCTTCCCCCTTTCCCTTCCCTTCCCTATCCTTTCTTTCATCTTTTTTTGCTGTTAGAATTTTGTGATATTCAGTATCTTTATCTGTTTCATATTTACTCAACACGTTTTCTTCTAAGCTGTCAACAATTCTACCAACTTTGAATCCAAGTCAGTGGTTTATTTAGAGGTGACCTTTGTGCAGGGTGAGTGGAAAAGATATAGTTTCATTCTTCTGTGTGTAGACATTGAGTTTCCCTAGAACCCTCTGTTGAAGAGGCTGTGTTGTCTCTGTGTAGTTTGGGTGTCTTTGTGTGAAACCTTGTAATGTCTTCCACATATTTCACAGACTCCATAGACAAGAAACTCAAACATAGATGTTTTCCAAGAAAACCATATAGAATGTTACTAATGAAAATAGTTTAAACTCATTATGTAAGATTATATATTATTCCTTGATGACAAAAATACAGTGGATTAAAGACACAAATAAGATGTTTACGGTGGGAATTTACAAATTTATATCTATAGCAGAATGCTCTGTGGCCAATAAGGCTGGGGAAGATCAGTTTAAAGGTCATTCTTTTTTTGTGTGACATTTTTCATGCAACATTTGTTCTCAAGCAATAGTATGAAATATTAGCATTTTCTACTTCTGGATGGTGGAGACCCAGGCACTTGTTTTGCTTGTTTTATTGGTCTCAGTTGTTTCCCATAATTAAATACACACACACACACACACACACACACACACACACACACGCACAATTAATTGTATAGAGAGATAATTCTTCAGGGAACTATCTTGATAAATGGACTTTAGATCACAGCCCTACAACATTTTTTAGCTAAATATTAAGAAGCTTAACAGTAGGCTCTCTGGAGTAAGCCAAGCCTCCAAAAGTTGCCAGTTCCCAGACAGATGGGCAGATAGGTGCTCCCCAAGCATCTAGCATATGCTTCTCTGTGGAGACCAGGAATTGCTTTCCGGGTGACATTTTTGCATGGCCTTGGTTACAGAAGTCGACAATGGCTATTAATCTCCCAGAGTGCCATCACTTATCCCATAAAATTTTGCGTAAGTGTTCCAGTACTTTGAGCTTTAAAACATCCAAACACAAAATCCCTTGTAATTGTTGCTGGTTAGATTAATCACTCATAGTGTGTGTGCTTACATGTGGGTGGGTGTGTGCTGTCCCATGCGTGCAATGGCATGCCTATAGAGGGCTCAGTTTTCAGTCTCACCTTCTACATTATTTGAGGTGCTGTCTCTTTCTTCCACTGCTGTGTCTACCAGGCTAGCTGAATTTTGAGGCTATGGTGATTTTCTCATCTCTCTGTGCCATCCTATTACAATTGCTTGTTGCTATGGCAGGGAAATGCTCCCCTTCAGCATCTTGATGTGTTTCTGGAGATCCAAACTCAGGTCTTCAGCCTTCTGAGACAAGCACATTATTGTCTGAGCCTGTCGCCTCGCCTGTGACATTGTTATTTTTGAGTTCTAGTTCACACAACTTCTACTTAAGAACAATATTAATGAGGATGTTAATATAGAGGCATGAATCTGTCTTTTCTGCTTGAAAAAATTGGTTCAAACACTGTCATGCAAGCCTGTTGCTGATGGAGGTCATGGTGCAGTCTCTTATACTCTCTATAACTTTGTTTTAGAAAAAGAATGCTTCCATGTTATTTAACTGTTGGTCAGGGTGGGGGGTGTCCCGGAGATTTCCAAAACAATATAGGCTTTTACTATTTCCCTTGGTTGCCTCCCAGAACTTGAAAGTAAGATGCTGTTGCTAAAGACACCGCACTGTTCAAACTCAGATTTGGAAGAATTGATCTAAAACTGTCCTGGAAACCTCGTCACTGAGGAACGATCTTCATGTGTCCAAAGATGCTATGTATGGAAGCTATCAATGGAGAAAAGCAATCAACAATCCTACCTAGCTCCCGAGCTAGGTATAAAGCTAAAACCACAAAAATATCCAGTATGGGAAGATATCTCCAATGACATAAGATTGTCACTTCTATCTTGCTAACATCCCAGAGCCTTTTAATTAGACATAAGTCTGGCTCAATTGGAAGGAATTTTTAGAGAGAAATTACTACTGCTTTTTTCCAAAGCTAGCATAGTTTCTATTCTCCAAACACATCTCCATATATCCACAGGTAAACACAGTCATTAGCTTTCATCAAATATTTTTGTTTTGTTTTTTTTTCCAGAAAATGGAAGCTACTAGAGATAGCGACATCCGGTCTCAACGCAGAGAATACATGCATATGGAGTGTCCAGTCTTACCTTATTAATCTACAGCACAACGCCTACATGGAGTATCAGGAAATGGGAGCAGAGAAACGGTAAGAGTCAGAGAACTGGGACACGTGCTTCTAGACCGTGTCTTCCAGAAATGATAGTGAAGTTGTACCCATGAAACCTTCATAGTGTGGTTACTTGGTGAGACCTGCGTAACTTTACCAGTTACCATGCCAACATGGATGACAGAAGCTTCTGAAGGTTACCCTCCCCTTAACAGTAATAATTACAGAAGAGATCATGAATTTTAGAAGTTGGGACAGATATGGGAAGAGTTTTAGGAAATGATGGAAATGATACAAAGATTGTACTCATTATGAAATTCTCAAAAATCTTTTTAAAAAGAGAATTGCCTCATGAAGATTCACTATGGCCCTCAGCATCATCCTTTCTTTGATCCAGATCTGAGCTTGGGAAGGGCATTGTTTTCCACTTATAAATTAATTATGCGCTTGTGTGTGCATGTGTGTATATGCATGTCTGTGTGCACGTGTGTCTGTGTGTGTGCATGTGTGTGTGTTTCCCAAGGACTCTTCTTCCAGCGTGTAACTCAGGTACAAAGCTTGTTAGTCTGTGCCCTATGATCCATTCGTTTAGCCCAGGAGGGGCACTTTAGGGATCTGTGTAACAAAGTTTGAATGTGCTTGGAAACGGGTGTGAACCCTAAGTAGAAAAGGCGCTTGTCATTCCTGCTCTTCCCATGATGTTCTATGAACTGTTCTGGCCTTAAGAAATAAAGGGAAGGTAAGTTAGAGGCGTTTCTTATGGAACCTTAACAAACAATACCTGATTCAACATATAGAGAGTTGTGTGTATAAATATGTGATATTTCATGTGAAATTTATGCAGTTTGTATTTAACCATGATTTTGTCCCTCAAACAATGAAATTTATCAACACATTTTCCATTCACAGGAATCCTGAAAAGGTGATGATTGGTGATCCAATATAATCTTCTACAAAAGTAGCACCATACTGTTTAATAAAGTAATCCCATTGACATCCTGGCTTCTTAAGCAGTTCCAAATGGAAGCAACTAGGCAGATTCCCCAGAAAGAAAATAAAAATGCAGGTAAAACTGCATAGAAACTAGAATGCATAACATGGCAAGTTTTGCACTAATAATTCATGACTTTGTGTCTCTAGACAATGCATATTAGAGGCCCTTTAAGATACATATGTTTCTTGTAACTATTCTTGCCTGATTAGTCCATATTTATACCTTAATTTTTCTGTTAAGTCAATAATTACTTGAAAGCATGTAAAACTTTTAAGTAGTTGAGATTTTTTTTTGTTCAGGCTCTTGCTATCAGTTTCTAATTCTATTATATTATGTACAGGGAGATAATTCTGAGTTTAAAACACTTAAATTTTATGATTCATATCGAACTTATTTTTGCTATATGAGGATAATAGAAGTTGTATAGTGTGTGTGTGTGTGTGTGTGTGTGTGTGTGTGTGTGTGTGTATACCTGTGACTATGAAGACCAAAGGACAACTCTGGGCATTATCATCAAAAATGCCATTCACCTCCTTTGAGTCAGTTTCTCTCATTGGCCTGTTGCTCACTAAACAAGCCAGGTTAACTAGTTATTGAGTCACAGGGTGCTATTTCTGTACATGTTTCTTCCACATACGGAGCTATCTCTTATCCCCAGACCACTCTCTTAAAAGGTCTACATTATACGTAAATCTTAGCAAAATGTTGTAAGATAAAGAGTATGTGTACACACACACACATACACACACACATACTATTTATCCTATGAACCAATTGCCAAAGTCACTTATCAAAGGAAACATCACTAACCAGAATTAATCTTAATGAATTCTAGTTATTAAAAATGTTATTGATCTATGTGAAAAAATTAAATGAATGTTATTTTAGTAACATTTAAAAATATGGATACCAAATTTGTTAAAAAAATGCATTAGATAAAAACCAAGCCATCATACAGATATGCAGTTTCACAACATTTAAGATGGCATCTGGATCTGACTGTACTTTTAAATTTAACAAAGCATTACAATAAGAGGCCCAACTATAAAGGCACAGGAATCCCAAGGATGACAGCCTCCACCCTTGCTCTCTATTGTCACTAAGTGGAAACATCATTTACTACTGTGTGAGTAAAACGCAATTATGTTTCTTTCAGACAATCCTGAGTTTCAAATATTTCTAAAATGATAATTATAGTAGCAATAAATACCACTAATACATTTGCTCACCAACATCAGAATTAGTATATTTGAAAGATGAGGTTGTGGTAACAAACTCCAACTATGATATATTGATAGCATGATGTATACATCCTTTTAGGGTCCAGGTCTAACATTTTTATTCTTACTCTTTTTATATGAATGCCGTTTCGATGGGACTAGAGATATGGCTCGATGGTTGTGAACACTTGCCGCTCTTGCAGAGGACTGTATTCAGTTCCTAGCATCCACATCCAGCAGTTTCAAACAGCCTATAACTCCAGTTCCAGGAAATCCAGTGCCCTCTTTTGTCTTTGGAAGGCAGTGCACACACGTGATACAGCTATAGACAGGCAAACATATACACATATCTTAAATAAAAACAAATGATAAAAAAGATCTTTTCCAGGACATTATCACCTTCAAGTTTAAGGAAAGAGCATAATTTCTGGGAAATATGGTGGCAAAATAATTCTATTACAAGTATTTTAGAAAACATATAAATGTGACTTTGCAGGGCATCTGTGATTGGTTCAATGATTGAATTACAGGATATATATTCAGTTCTCAAAACCACTGGCAAGCAGTGCCTCCGTGACTGTAGTCTGTCACACCTCTCTGGTACCATGTGTCTGAGTGACTGTAGTCCATCACTCTTCTCCGGTACCATGTGTACTTCTAAGTCCTCACTTTAGTTTGGTATTTTTCATCTCTCACATTTTAACCATTCTGGAAGTGGGGTGATATTACATTCTGGATTAGTTTACATTTCGCTGAGGACTTTTAATGTGAAGTAACTCTTCACCCACTTACTGGAATTTGATACCCTCTTTTGTGAAATGTCTTTTCAAATTCATTGAGTTAGCTGTCTGATGACTGTGGATCTGTAGCAGTTTTCACACACGGTTCTCCGTTTGTTGATTATGGATGGTCAATGTTTTCTTCCACTTAGGGAGTTGCCCTTTTCTCCTTCCAGTGACGTGTTTCAAGAAACAGGGGCTTCTAATTTTAACACAATTTCATCTGTCAGTATTTAGTCTCAGTAACAATGCGTTGTCTTGATTGACAGATGTTTGCCTACTCTCAGATCATGAAGACATTCTCCACTTTCCATTCTACATATTACTTGTTTTACCATTTACATTTGTACTTTAAATATGACTGTAACTTTATTTTTTTATTTACTGTGAGATAGGGGTTGGCTAATGTCATTTTTCTATATTGTATTTTTTTTATTCTAACACAACTAATGAAAAAGATTACTCTTTCCTTTACTGAAATTCAGCAACATCATTCTCAAAACTTGGGAAATTATGAAGAACCTGTATTTAACTCTTATGAGGTATGTTTTCCTGTGTTATTGATTCTGCGTTGTCTTATTTCTAACTCATAGCTTATTATGTAGTGTCTTAGTTAGGGTTACTATTGCTGTGATGAACCACCATGTCCAAAGCAACTTGGGGAGCAGAAGGTTTATTTTGCTCACTGTTCCATATATATAAACAGTTCATCATGAGAAGTAGTGAAGGCAGGAAGCCACTCAGCAAAGGAACCTGGAGGCAGGAGCTGATGCAGAGGCTATGGAATGGTGCTGCTTCCTGGCTTGCTCAGCCTTCATTCTTATAGAACCTGGGCTCACCAGCCCAGAGATGTCACCACCCACAATGGGCTGGGCCTCTCCTACCCATCTGTAATTAAGAACATTAAGATAATTTAAGAAAACCTCATGGAGGCAATTTCTCCATTAGGTTCCTTCCCTTCCAAAAGCTCTAGTTCTCATCAAGTTGACATAAAACAACTACACAGCATACCTCGTATTTTAAATATTCCCCACTAATTGAATGTTGCTGCTATAAAAACATATGAGAAATGTAGTTCTTTGAAACATTATAAATCTAAGTGTGAAGTCAGGGAGATCATAGAATAGGTCATCCTAGCACAGTGACCTCCATAATTTCTCAGTTATATACAGATCAAAATACACTCGGAATAATCTCAAATTCAGTTATGAAGTTGCAATAATTAGCATAAGTATACTGCTGAATTCAGCTGCAGTGAAATTAGCCAGAAGAGCTACCCACCTGCATATCTCAGCCCTTTCCTAAGGCTGGCATGCCATGTCACCTTCAACAGCACAGCTCTGAAGGCCTGTCTACTTAGCACCATCTCACTGGGATCAAGCATCCAATACCTGACTCTCAGGGGGCCAGGCTCTGAGCATAGCACAGCAATTCCTCAATGAGTCATCAAAAACCCAACTTGATATAGCTAATTAATGAATTCAATAAGATTTCAGGACATAAAGTCAGCACATAAAACTCATTTGTATTTCTACGCATTAAAAATAAATTGTTTGAAAAAAATCAAGAAAACAGTTCTACTACTTATAACATAAGAAGACCAAGATGAGGTGCTTACAAATAATGACAACCAAGAAGGAAAAAGGTTGTGTATTACTAGCATAAAACATTATATGTTCTTCAACTACCCCTGAACAGGAGGCCTGTCATGGAGTGGTTGATATACCCAGTGTCACTGTATTAGAGAAAATGTATTTTCCCTTTCCCAGCAGGTTTAAGTGGTCTGATTGATTTAGAGAAAGAATTTAAAATTCCGTGGGTAGGGAGGCAGGAAGGATCTGGAAGGACTTAGGGGAGGGAAGAATACAATCAAAATATATTTAAGTTTAAAAATTACTTTAAGTCATAAAAATACAATAATCATAAAAAACATATCTTAATGATGGGAAGAAGATGCTGAGAAATGGAAAGGGGCTCTGGGTTTATGAAATTCCTTTAAAAAAATCCTAACACTTCTGTGAAGTCATGAAAGATTGTAAATAACTCAAACCATCTTGAGGAAGAAGAAAAGCGAATGACTCCTACTCTGTGGTTTGAAAATTTACCACAAAGCTCAGTAAACAGTGCGGCATAACACTGGCAGAAAGACGCGCCACGGAACAATAAAGTAGATGAGTGTCCCGGGCTAAACCAGGACTTCAACAAGATCAAAGGCTTCAACTCCTCAAAAAGCATGACAGGAATTCAAAATAGTATAAAATTATAAATAGTGCAGAATCAACCTCTTGAACAAATGATGCTGATGAAGCGAATGATCACGTGCAAAGGAGTGAGCAGTTTCTCTTTTTTAACGCTTATATCAAAGGACATAGGCGGGAACAATCACCTTCTCTGTTCCATTCTTTCAGAAAGCACTTTTCTGGATTTTCACATTAGTACATTTCAGAGTTCTAAGTTCCTGACTGAACAAGCTCAGTATACCCCAGACAGCCCGACTGAGCTGCAAATTGGTCCCACTCCTTTGGTTTCCCCAGTGTGTATCTACTGTGTTACTGTTGAGTTCAGCCCAGCAGCCGGGTCCATAGCACAGGAGTTGGCAATGGCTGCCCTAACCCAGAGAAGATACAGTAGCCCCTGCTCCCTTAAACTGTGTGGATGTGCCCTAGGTGTCCTTGCTGAGCAACTGAGGTCTTCTGCTCTTCCCCTTCTATTAGAATGGATGTTTCATCCTGAAAGCAAACACATATCAACAGTTGGGAACCACTTGGGTAAATCAGGGTTGGGTTTAACTCCACAGGTCCAGCCATTCCCCAGGCTTTGGTCTTCCTTAACTTTCCTAAGAGTCAGGGAGGGATGGGGGCAGGGCCAGGAGATATGCTCCAAGGATCAACCAAGTTATCTAGATCTATGCAAAAACTCGAGTCCCTTCATACTAAGCATCTGGTAAGCCCGTCTCTCTGAGATGTTTGAGTTGTCATTAAGGTCAAGGCCTGATGTCTTTCTGACTTGAAGCATCTCCCACCTCTTCAGTGCCAAGCAGCAGGGAATTCTAGTCACATGGCAGTTGATGTAACGATTTTATATTTTAAATCACTTTAATCTATATGTTGGAATCTAACTTTAAATTTTATTGGTGCTCACATTTTTAAGAGACTAAGAACATTTAAAATAATAATGCTAAGGTCAACTTAAAAATGAATTATAGACTTCTATAAAATATGCAAAATTTTGATATCTTAGTCAGTGTTCTACTGATGTGAAGAAACACCATGACTACGTCAACCCTTATAAAATAAAGCATTTAATTGTGGCTTGCTAACAGTTTCACAGATGTAGTCCTTTTTACCATGGTGGGGAGCATGGCACACAGGCAGACATGGTGCTAGAAAAGTAGTTGAGTGTTCTACATCCTGATCCACAGGCAGCAGGAAAAGAAAAGCCACAGGGACTGGCTTGGGCTTTTGAAACCTCAAAGCCCACTCCCAGTGACACACTTCCTCCAACAAGGCCATACCTCCTAACCATTCTCAATCAGTGCTACTTCCTGATGACCAAGCATTCAAATCTATGAGCCAATGGGGCCATTCCTATTCAAGCTACCACATCTAGGGACCTGAGAAGTAGCTCCTCAGTTAAGAACACTTGCTCAGCAAACATGAGGATGAGAGTTCAGATTTCAGCACTCATGTAACAAAGTAAGTGTCCTAAAAATGTACCAGCAACTACTTCTCCAGAAGATCTAACATTGTCTTCTGGTATTTGGACATGTACAGACCCAGACACACCATGCACATATACTCACACAGAGGTTAATAATAAATAAAGTAAGTATTGAAAAACATGAAACTGTAGAATTAACAGAACACAATACAGGGAAAATTCCATGAAATAGGTCTTAACAACAATTTCCTGGAAGGGAAGTAACAATTGGGGAAGGGGAGTAACAACAAAGAGTCCTTGTTGTATCACGGGAAATAGTACACAGAGTTACAAACCAAACTACAGAGGCAGTAAGGGCGTGTCTGGCAAATCATATGGAAGTATGTGTGTGGGGGTATGCGTGTGTGAGTGTGTGTGTATGGAAATCCTATCACAGCAGCACAAAACATGTAATGTGATTAAAAACTAGACATCACACTTAGATAGACATTCTATCAGAGGAGATGCACAAATGGATGATAGGTATATATAAAAAGGCAACTTAACTGCTGAGCCAGCTTCCTGGCACCAGGATCAGGCATTGATACAGTTGGGTTGATTCAGTAAATGTAAGGAAAGAAACACTTTGAGATTTCCTCTAGAATAATATGTCTTGATAAGAAAAGAAAATTAAAAAAAAAAGAAGGAAAAGGAAAGGAAATTATATATATATATATATATATATATATATATATATATATATATATATATATATATATATATATTCACCTTCCTTTCTTTTTTTCAGTCTGACTCATCTCAGACATCACTTCCAATCTGACAATGACTCCTTCTGAACTCCATCTCGTATGACTGATTCCACTTTCTGACTCTGTCTTACAGATTAAAGTCATGGCCCATCACTGCCTTCTGAATAAAGGGACTAAAGGTGTTTTCTACCATTGCTTTCTGAATACTGGGACTAAAGGTATGCATACATTCCATCCTGACCTGAAAGTAGACTCCTGGAATGTGTGTGTGTGTATATATATATATATATATATATATATGTGTGTGTGTATGGAATATAAATAGATAGATAGGTAGATAGATAGATAGATGATAGATAGATATTTGAATAATTGTAGAGGAATAGGCCTGTGTGAAATCTAGGAGGGGTCTATATTCCAGGGATCTTCATTCAGAGGCCTGTGTAGTCTGGATGGAATGTAGACATTTAAACTCAGTATTCAGAAGGAAGTGGTGGTCCACGCCTTTAATCCCTAAGACAGAAACAGTGTGGAAACAGACACAGGAGGCAGGGCACAGAAGGAGTCAGTGTCAGATTGGAAGATGAGATGAGATGAGTCAGAGTGAAGGAATGACAAAATGACTAATCAGAGGTAGAGTTAGCAGAATGAGTCACAATCAATCATTCTATTCTATTTAATACAATCCTAATATATTTTTTATTAAGATTAGTTAGAGAATCACAAACAAGAGAATTTTTACTTTTTCTTTATCATATAGAGACGAAAATCTTTCAGTTCCATTATCTTTATGCTATCAAGGTGCATCAACAAATTCATAATAATTGTCAAGGAAGTTCAAACTTAACAGTGGGCATGGAAACTCATTTGTTGTCTATTAATCATATTAATCAATCTATTTTCTCATACATGAAACTTGTGGGCCTTAGTAACTACATTTCCTCTGTATTTGCTTCTGATCTAGTAAGTTCTCAGCAACCAAAAACATGTTTCCTTTTTCCTAGGTAACTTGCTCCATAGCAGCTGACAGAACACACTGACCTAGTCTCTCTAACTATGCATGTTTCTTAGTTATTCTTTCTGGAGTTTCAGTTGAGCCATCAAGTCAGCTGAGTGGCATTTCCCCCTCAGAAAATCTTCACTATTGTTATGAATAGTAGTGAGGAACTGAAGACCCTACAGAATTTTTTTTTTTTTTTTTTTTTTTTTTACCAACAGAGAGATAAAGTGACTCTATTAGCAGCCAGCATGTCAGAGTCCAACAGCAGCAGTAGTAAAAAGTGCTATTCAGGAGACAGTCTCCAGGAGGCAAATGGTGGCCTGTATTCCTCAAGCACCAATGCTGGCTGAAATTCCTCTGACATGGCTCCCAGAAGTTTTTTGCAGAATGATCCACAATTGCTAAAATATGGAAGCAACATGAATGTCATGGAGAAAACTGTTGGTTCTCTCCCCTCTCTCTCTCTCTCTCTCTCTATCTCTATCTATATGTTTCTATGTCTTTGTCTTTCTCTGTCTCTACCTGTTTCTTATGTACACAAGCTCTCTGTTTCTGTCTCTCAGTATATCTATCTTTCTTTTACTCACTGTAAGTTAAGTTACAAAGTAAAAGCAGTTTCTGTAATGTCAGAATGCAAAGAGAATTTGTTAGCAAGAGGTCACCAGGGAAGAGTGGATTTAACAGCCACCTCCCATTTGCATTAATCTAAAATCCTTTTCCATTTCATCAAGTCAATGGTTTTAGGGAAGATGCATGATAGTGTAGAGAACACAGTAATATAGTTAAGAGACTTCAACTTCCTTGCTATTTTAATGAACAATAGGCTGACCTTGACAGTAGTCAAGTGTTGTACAGAAAATAGCTGCCTTAGAGTCTGAAAAGGAGAATAATGCAGCAAAATCACAGTGACTTAGGAAATTTATATTTTTCAGATAAACACTACAAAATCAAAAAATACATTTTTGTCATTAAAAATCCATTCCCTTAAGCATATACAAGTGTTTCTAGCAAAGATAGTCCCCAATTAAGGCTCCAATTACTGCATTTTTAAATTGTGGTGGCTTTTATTTTTTTAACACTTTCTCTGAAAGCTGAAGGACTTATTTGAGCCTTTTATTTAACGCTACTGCTTTATTATACTCCAAAGAAACTTAAAGCGCAATCAAGTTCCTTATTCAATTCAAGCTATTGAAGGGACCACAGAAGCTCAATTAAAAGCCCAGCTTTCTATTAATCAGTTGTCTGGTAATCACCACACCTTGTCTATTGTATCCTGCTCACTCCTATAACTTCCTCTCAATAGACTTGAGCACTTGGAAGTGGCCCTTCTGACAGAAAGAGCCCTGATGTGCTTTTCAGGAAGTGTTGTGCTGAAGTATGGCTGTTCTGAGGCGTAATGCTCTGAAGGAATGACCTGGCTAATTAATGAATTCCAGGAGAAATCCTGTTCTTGGTGAAGTGCTTGTGACATCCACATTAATACTAAATGAGCCCAGCAGAATTAATGTCCTTACAACAAATACCAAAGGAGTCGAGATGATGAGATTTTTACTGTAAAGTGTTATTCACAAAGACAAAGAGACTGAGGCTTAAAAGACAATCATGGCGATTTGTTTCCGTGGTTGGACCTGGTGGAACCGCTATTTATTACGCATAATGAAGACATGGAAGTACACAGACGATTTTATGCATAACTCAGTTCATTTAAAAATGTGGACATGATTGACAATTGAATTGACTGAATTTCACGAAAAGACCAACAATTAGCCTACCTCTGCTAACAGCTTTTGCCATTTATGTATGCATGTATGTATGTATTTATTTATTTATATCAATCTATATGTTTACTTATTTATTTATTTGATACAGGGTCTCACCAAGCTGAACTTGAAATCAGAGAGATCTTCTTGCCTTTGCCTCCCAAGACCTCGGATTAAAGGTGTGCACCAGTGACTAGCTCTCTATTCCTTACTCCTTATGTAGGAAATTTAAGAAAACTGGGGAGTTTCATGAAAACCCTTAAAGCAATGCTTTTTGAACATCTATTTTTCTTTTTTAAAGTAAGTGGACTCTTTATTGCTCCTGGGTTGTGGGGCTCAGGAGCTCTTGGTGAGATCTGTTTCCTCTTCACCGCCACAGGCTTCTGGCTTTGCAGGATGGCACTGGCCTTGCGAATGGACGCCATGGGGCAGATCAGAGCGTACTTGTTCCTGCGGATCGTGTTGGAGCGTGGCCCTTGCATTCTTGTTGGCGGAGGTCCTCATGTAAAAGGTGGCTGGTCTTCGCTGACCACCACCACAACCCACCTGTCGTTCGCCACGGGCTCCACTATCCCAGACTTGCAGTGAATCAGTCCGTTGTAGTAGAAGGAGTCACAGGCCTTCGGATTATGGGATCTGTGCTGAGTGTCCGCTTATTCCTCTCGAGGAAACTGGTACAGTTCCTGAACCACCATCCATTGCAGATGCTCAGACATGGCAGTGGCTCCTCCCCCTATGGTGGCCGGAGACAGAAAGAGCCTGAACATCTGATTATGACTAAGTATCAGTTAAAAAATGAAACTTCAATGACCACAGAATGCACTACTGCTGTGTTTCACAACGGGATGAATTTATAATGTTTCCAAAAGAACCTCACCGGAAGAGATGACAGAACTGCACAAAGAAGCAGATTTCTGCTTTTCACCTCCATCCCCACTTGAAGCAGAACCCGCCCCTACTGCTAACCACTCTGACTTAATGTTCTGTCAAGCTTTTTTTTTTTTCTCTTCTAAAAGATTCGTTTTTGGTTTTGTTTTGTTTTTTTAATTATGCATGGATGTGTGTGTCTCTATATGGGTTATGTTCATATGAGAACAGTTCCCAAGGAGGTCAGAAGTAGGAGGCAGATCCCCTACAGGCAGTTTGTGACCTACCTCACGTGCTCTCTAGGAACTAAAGTCGAGTCCTCTGCAAGTACAAGAAGCACTTTTACCCTCTGAGTCATGTCTCCAGCGATAAAGTTTTGTTTTGTTTCATAAAGGAAACATTGCTTCTTGAAAATGAATTTTGAATAAATTTGTCATGTTATTAATCAAAGAACCTAAAGCAAATTATTTCATATTTATGTCAAAGCCTTATATTGTTAATAATATAAAATAAATGAGCTTTCAAGTATTTTCAAGCTTTTAATCGTCCTGGACTTTTTAACTTCAAAACAAGCCATTGTCTTGGATCCCTGTTTGTGTTCTCACACATTATCCCAGTGAACTTTGTACAGTACCATCTGATTAGATTCCCCACATGGTCTCCAATATGTAAACTGTCAATCATTCCCATGTGTATAAGACAAATTCAAACTCCTAATGAAGTTATGAGATTTTTATCATGGAGCACACTATAAAGTTACATTCTGTACAATCAAATTCCAGCCCTCGCTACTTCGCATGCTTGCTTTGTATACCAGGCTTCAAACTGGAGTCTGTACCTTTGTGACCTTCAAATTCTGAAGGCTGTGCTTTCTTTCAATATTAAGATTAGAGGTGGTGAATATTCCTGGTAGAATCATAGGTTTGCACATCCCATAGACAGCTGGTGGTTCTGTCAACAGGAAGGTTGTAGTGGTTTGAATATTTTATATAATGTTTGGTTCCCAGTTGTTGGACTGTTTAGAGAGGGTTAGGAGGTGTGACCTAGTTGGTGCAGGTGTGGCCTTGGTGGATGGACTTTGGGGTCTCAAAAGCACATGACAGGCCCTGTCTCTGCTTTGTCTCTGTCTCTTTCTCTTTCTTTGTCTCTGTCTTGGTCTCTCTCTCTCTCTCTCTCACTGTCTCTGTCTCTGTCTGCCTCCTGCTTTTTGATCAAGATGTAAGTTCTCAGTTACTGCTCCAGTACCATGCTGTCCTTCCAAACCCTGCTATCATCCATGATAGTCATGTCTTCACTCTCAAAAACTGTCAGCAAGGCCCCAGCTAAGTGCTTTCTTGCCTAAGCTGCCATGGTCCAGCCTGAGCTCTGATTCCTGGTCTTCAGAGGTCTGAGCAATTCACTTCACACTCCTGCGGTGACAACTGTGATCAATCCCACAACAGTGCCCGGCCTGTCGTGAAAATTGTCCTGTGTCTTCTAAACCACTTGTTACGTAACTTCTTCCTTTCTTCAATTGTTTCTATCGGGCATTCTCTCACAGTGATGAGAACAGTAACCACTACAAAAACTCACCTGGTCCAGCTTCGCAGCTTCACAGAATCTAAAGTACCAGGCTTTATAGCTCAAATCTTCACAATCAAAAGAATAGTATTTACAATATAACTCTGCTTATTAGCTACAAGTATCAAGAATATAATGAGTATTTGATTAAGAATATGTGTTAATTGAATTTACAGAAATAATCTCTATAATCGGCCAGGGGATATACACCCTTGTCATATGTTATTATTTTTGTGATAGAGTCCCAAATGATTAGCTCTATATAAAAGATGCAGCAATGCTTTGTAACATCGTCTGTCGTAAATGTTAAGCGTTCATCATCATACAATTACTGCCTCATCAAGAGCTCACTAAAGTTTCAAAAACAGAGATTATTTTATAGCTTTGATTATGCTAATTCTTATGTTGGTTCAAATCTGTTTCAAATATAAGCCAATAATTTGATTTCTTTTTCTCATTAAAAAGTAGATTACTCCTAAATGTAAAACAGTTCAATATTAAACTGAATCTCAAGAGTTTAAGTGGGTTTGTGTCTTCTTCCATTCACATCTCATGAACTTAACCAATAGGCTGCTTTGTCCCTATAAATAGGAATTTCCTCTGTTGTCCAGGAACAAAGGGTTTTATAAGACAATGTCTGTCGAAAACAGAATGAAGAAATGTTTCACTTTTAAATTGGGAATATTCTCAATAGCTTTCTTCTACTTCTTTAAGCTAATTCCAGTCTGGTCTTGAACACCATTATCAATTATTAACCATCATTTATGTACCTTGTGAACATGGTCCACATCTTCTTGAGTTATCCTGGATGTGATGAGCTAATGAAAAATATTAAGATAATTTTATCATCACAGTTAATCCCACTGATTCAAAACTAGACTACATCATTTACTTGTAAAAATACCTCTACTGTCTCATAGTTTTTCCTTTTAAAAAATGAAAATTAATGTTTTTGAGAATGTCATACTTGAGCATTATATTTACACAGGCTCCATCTATGTGCCCCCAGCCTCCCTCCATGCCCGCCCCACCCCTGTTAGCCCTTTGTCTCCATTTCCACTCTCATAGTCCCACCTCCCAGCCGGGACTCACAGCTCACTCATTTCCCCTGCATCCAGTCTTCCTCCAGGTAAACTCTTGTGGCAACAGACTGCAAAGCTTTTTGTAAATGTGACCTTTTAATGCCTCTGCTGATAATAGCGTGTCTTTATTTCCTAAGACAAACTTTACTGTTAGCTTTCCAAAACAGTCCCACATGATTATTCTAGGTTCTTTTCCTACAAGGTCCAGTGATAGTGTGTGAACCAGCATACACAACCTGTCCCTGTCCTTCCCATTTCAAGTCATCGTAATCTCCCTTTCTTCAGACATTTATGTAAGTACCTCAGACTGCAATTCTGCTAGTCATCCCTTGCCTTGATGCAACTACTTGAGGTAACACAATACTCAACATAGTTGAGTAGATTTATGCATTTCTTCCAAAATGTGGACATTTTATCAAGTAGGATTAAGGTCTGAGCTCTTTGCAAAATATATTGTTGAAGAAGAAAAAACAATACTAGAGTTAAATAGCTTGTATACCTCTAGTTATTGAGAAAGTTCTGTAAGTGCAATATACAACTCCTAGCAACATGAAAATCAGTAGATTCAAAACAAAACAAAACAAATACATGTAGCAGATTGCTACTGTGTGAACTCAGCAAGAAAGACAAGGAGACAGTTACATAGATAAACCTTAGTTTATCTGAACTCAGCAGAGGGAACTGTCTGTCATGGAAAACATCATACTGAAGAGTGAAACCCTGGTCATCTGATCTCAGGTGTGATCTCAGAAGCTCTTCATGTGTTCTATAGATACAAAAACTCTGTCCTCTAGTTCACAGGCCTACTTGCCTAATGAAGAAAACCTATAGCTTAGTTTCATCCCTCAATTCTTTAGCAGCCAAGCTATGTCACATTTATGGTGAGGGAACTCAAAGCACAAGAGGAGTTTTCTCTCCTTGTTGTCTGAGATGGTGGGAGAGGGACTACAAGAATTCCTCCACAGCAACTTTTCTCTTCCACATTGGCTCTGCCACAGAGCAGTAAGCAGGTGCAGATCATGAAGAAGCAAACATCTTTTACATAAAGCCAACACCTGCAGATAGTGCAAACAGCCAAGGCTTATGCAGCCCATCCTCCAACAATTGTATAAATTGTATAAATGTATAAAACAATTATTTTAAAGTTACATAAACATGACTAGAAATAAATTTCTCCAACAAAACATGAAAAAGTTTAGCTCATATATTGATGACAATGATAAAAGGAATAATATTGCTAAAATTTAAAAAAAACTGTACTCCACCAAAGAATGAGGAGGTGCATAAACAAAACAAAATAAATAGAAAGATGGTAAAGTAATTTCCAAAATTAATTATGACAATAATGTAAATTGTCTAGATGCTACCTGTTTGTGTTGTTAACACAAACTGGGTAAGATCACCTTGCATGATCTCAGAAATCCATTA
The DNA here is from genome assembly GCA_026225945.1 of Cricetomys ansorgei. Taxonomy (NCBI): domain Eukaryota; kingdom Metazoa; phylum Chordata; class Mammalia; order Rodentia; family Nesomyidae; genus Cricetomys; species Cricetomys ansorgei. The sequence goes on from JAMJFZ010000558.1 coordinate 540,978, forward strand.
CTGTACATAGACATCCATGTTGGTTACCGGTGCTCTAATTGTCAAGGTGAGTTTGCAGAGCACAGGGAAGACTCACTGGCACCGGAACCAATAGTGGGCAGCAGGAAAGAATTGTTCAGTGGATGAACTGAGAACAGAGCCCATCTCACATCCATTTTTCTCTTATATTTCTTTTAATCTCTCTCTATTTGTAATGGCTCCCCTAATGGCATTCATGTCTTAAAGCCTAAAATATAAATCCCTGTGGTTATGTTACTCCACTGTGCAAAATAGAATTTGCTGGAGTGATTGAGAATTTTGAAGTGGAGAGTTTATCCTATATAATTTGTTTGTGCCTAATGTAATAACAAGAGCCCTTATGGGAGTGAGGAAGAAGAATCAGCTAATGGCAGACGACATGATAAAAAGGAGAGATCAGAGTGATGAAGAATGTGGCCATGAGCCCAGGAATGCAAATAGCCTCTAGACACTGAAAAAGGCAAATAGATGGATTCTCCCATGGGAGCCTGTGAAAGTAAATATCTCTGCTGACACTCTGGCTCACACCCAAAAACTATACCTTGGTTTTGACTTCTTGAAATACACAATGAGTGTTTGCTATTTTAGTTGCTGTTTTAGTCACTAAATCCATAGTGGGGATCTTTTACAACAGCAAGAGAAAACTAATATACTATTTATCAAATGTTGATACTCCTCCGCTGTAGACAGTAAGGGTTCAGAATTAAATATGATCCAACACCTACTTGCTGTAAGGTCACAATTTAGCATTTCCTTTTCAGTTGTAACAATCTGGAGCATTGTAGCCAAAACTTTTTTGGAAATATAATCAAGAAAAACATCCTCAGTTAGTGTATCAAAAAACATATAAAAATTATTGAGTTTAAATGAATAATAATAAAATAAGTTTAAATAAGAGTTTAAATAAATAAGAAAAAAATGTGTGTGTGTACGTGGGTTTTAATGGCACATTAAAGCCTTAGTAAATTAATATCCATGATTTAAGAATACAAAAATCTATTTATGAGTATTTTTTAATTATTATCAATTACCTGAATATTAGTTTCATCCTTCTGTTCTTTGATAGAAGGTTGCATGAATTGATTACATATTTAATCAGAGAACAGGACCTTTTCTGATTTCTACCATGTAATAGTGTTATTCCTATTGTTTCCTAACATTATAGATAAGTGCCTGGGATTCTGAGAGGACGTTATTTTTTTTTTAAACACAGAATTCCGTTTGGGGGACTAGTTTCAAATGCAAGTGCATTTGCTTTTATCACTACAGTGACAAAATGCCTGACATAAACCATTTAAGAGAGGAAAGGTTCATTTTGGCCAATGGTTTCTGAGCAATTTCAGTTCATTATGGCAGGGAAGACAGGGCTGAGCTTCCCTATGAGGGGCTGTGGTGGTTTGATTAAGAAGGCCACATATAGGCTTATATATTTGACTGCTTGGTCATCAGGGAATGGCACTATTTGAAAAGATTATGAGTGTTAGAAAACATGACCTTATTGGAGTAAGTGTGTCACTGGAGGTGGCCTTTGAAGTCTGAAAACTCCATGCCAGTCTCTCTCTCTCTCTCCCTCTCCCTCTCTCTCTCTCTCTCTCTCTCTCTCTCTCTCTCTCTCTCTCTCGCTCCTTTCCTCCCTTTCTCTGCCTGTGATTCAGAATGTAGCTCTTAATTAATGCTCTAATGCTTGCCTGATTCCCCCCATGCTCCACACCGTGATGACAATGGATTAAACCTCTAAAACTGTAAACGAGCCACCAATTACATGCTTTCTTTGATAAGAGTTGCCTTAGTTTTGGTGTCTCTGCACAGTAATAGAAGGGTGATGAAAACAGGGCTAAGGCTTTTTTGATCTGACCTACCAGAAAGCAGAGAGCCTGGAGCAGAATCAGAACCTGCAAAAGCTTCCCCTACTCAGCTTCTTAAACTAGACAGGCCAATAGCATCTAAAACCTCCAAATTGCACCACTAGCTTGGAGCTGAGCACTCAAAATATAAGCCTAACAGGGAGATCTCATATTCAAACCATAACAGCAACTATTCCTTTATTGGTAAGATTGAAGCTTCCCAGAAAAATATTCCATTATTCCCTTTGGAAATATCTGGAAGGATGATACACTGATTGCTGTTTGACAGAGAGCATTAACGTGAGCATAGACTTATGACTGCCCGAATAGTAGGACAGTCTTATGGAAGAAGAAGCTGCTAGCATATTCAGGTTAGACAATTTACAAACATGCAACACATGCTGGTAAAGGACACAAAGCAGATAAACAACAGATGCAACAAACTAGTAGTGGTTTAGGGAATTATGTGAAATGTGTCCATTAGGGAGAGAGTTAGAGAGAGGGGGCTGGGGGAAGAAGGAGGAGGAAGAGGAGGAGGAAGGGAGGAGAGATGAGACAGAGAATGTGAGAGAGTGAAAAAGAAAGGAAAAGTAGAAGGAAAGGAAGAAGGAAGAGGCAAACAGAGGCATGAATCATGTGGATATATCATGGGCTTAGTATATGTCTTTTTTGTCCTTCTTCTCTCTCTTCTTTCATTCTGATTCTTGTGACATCATCGCCCTGTTTGGTTGATGTCAGTAATCTTACGATAGCAGCTGTGTACCTGAGAAATCATCTTTCTCTGATGCAATGCAGGCAGAGCTTCCAACTAATGATTTTGGTCTTCGTCTGGTTAGATTTTCTTACGTGAAACAGGACATCATTAGGAATAGTGTAATCGCATCTACTTGTCCACGCTGTGAGTGACAGAGTGAAATGACCTTAGTCTGCTGTGTTTTGTCACTTTGGCACTCTTTTAGACCACAGGTGTCTCTTTGTACTGACCAAGTCCAATTCAAAGAAATGTCCAGATTCTTTAGCACTACCATAAACCATAAAATGATACATTTCTACTTTTTGTTTAATAATAGTTTGATGGAAGTTCTTTTGTTCGTATATGATAGTACCATTTATTGAACAATTTGGGTAGTTTAGTAACCAAAATCAAATTTTGATTTCTAGCTTCCTTAAAAAAATCTTCCAAGAGGAATTGCTAATTGTGTTATAAAATATTTCCAATTCTTATTTCAAAACTACATATCTTCAAACTCCTTCCATTAACCTAGTTCACATTCATTTTTTATGGTCCCGACCTCTTTTCTCACCGCCTATAGATATATGCTTCTCAGTTATCCTTTCCAAAGGACACACATAGATTTTTCTGGTTCATATTTTATTTGACATTGGTCACCATAACCACCCTCAAGAGAAACACACTTAAACAAACCCTTCAGATGTTGATGGTGGCAGGAAATGAGCTCCAGGTTGGAGGAGAAGATATTGCAGTCATTTATACATTAATATTAGGGATGCTATAAAACACAATGTCATTAGACTTTTTTAATTGTGTTAAAAAAAAATGTGATTGGTGTAAAAGTACCAAGAGACTGAAGGATCTGAAGCTTCCTGGGAAGTCTAAAGGGAAATGACAGTTCAAGAAATAAGTAGAAAAGAGGAAATAAGATGAAGACCCCTGGGGTAGGAGGAGGGTTGAGTTGCTCTCTAATAAGTATGAAGTTAGAATGAATCATGATGAAATGCTCTAGAGATCCAGAGGGGGTTGTCCTTGGGGTAAGAGTATCATACACTGAAAATTTGCTGAGAAGGTAAATATCATGCTGAGCATATGATTTCTTTCATTTTACAACAATAAAAAATTACTGCAGCATAAAAAAGGTGAGATCACGAAGTAGACCTGACATTTACAAATACCATTTGAAATCAGTGGAAATTAAAATAGAAGACTTTCTTTTAAAGGAGACATTTTCATGGAGAAGAGAAAGTGAGTTAACTTCTTTGGTTACAATTACCTTTACTTATAGAGGAAACAAACCCTGTTTTGTTGCAGAGAATAAGATATTTTTGTGGGGGAGTGGATCCACACTGCAGTAAGTGTGTATGGTCAGAGAACAGGTTATGCAAAGGACCCCACTCTGATTGCCCCACAGTTGTTAAGTGCCCAGAGGAGTTTTCCTATTTAACTTGCATTATGTGTCATAGATCATGCCTTTGCTAAATCTTAGCATCACTGTGAGCAAATACCAAATCCCTGCTACTCCAAGTGAGGCTCACAAACACATGTTTCAGACTTAGAAGAATATACAGAATATGCTCAAGATATTATTCTACGGGATAACAAGAGAACGCCATTGTGGAAAGTGATCTGAAGGCGTCCTGTCTAACAGCCTACTTCATACTGAAACAATTCCATCATCATCACAAATATACTTATGAACACATGCTTCTGCCCTGAAGATTGCACATTTTTCCTAACCATAAATCAAATTTAAATTATTATAAAATATTTTCTAAAACACTGAATTGCAAATTAACTGAATCTTTTTTTTTAAAGTAAACAAAAGTGAATGTAAAATCTTCAAAATAATTTTCACCTGATCTTGATATAAAACTCAGGAAATGCCATTTCCACATAACACAAAATACAAAAAGTCACAGTAAAATGCTTTTTATTACATTTAAATTTTCATGGGTATTTACAAAACGTTGGATAATTTTTAGAGCACTAAACTCATAAATGGACCAAGATTTTTGTGTGTGCTTAACTAATAAAAAAAGTCAGAGTAAACAGTCCTCCAGTGAATAAAGCCCAGCTATTGTCAGGGACGAGGGAATGAAACCAGAATCTGTTGAAGAAACAATATCAGATTTTGCATAAATGAAGAAGTAAAATCTAATCAGAAAAGATTGTTCCTGTTTGCTGCTGGCATGATTCTACAATAACCGCCTGCGGTCCCTGCATTTAACAGTTGTGAAGATTTTTATCATTTAGCCTTGGAAAATATGAGAAACACAGGCACTCAAACCTGTGAGGGGAGCCCTAAGGGAAGCATATTGTCATTCACATGTTATTGATGTCCAGCAGGGAAAGGCAAGTTCTAGTATGTTCACAACCAGCAATGCTTTGCTTGCTAACGCATCCTGAGTGAGGGTATATCTGCTGAAAGACAGCATAGCAGAGTATTGAATCCAAACCATCCAGCCATTGTTCGCATTATATCTTGTACGTATATGTACTGACATCATGCTTACCCATGTGTATTACCCATGTGTATTACCCATGTGTTATTAAGTTGTCTATGATGTAGTTCTGTAACCACAAACGTAATTCATGCTATAATTTTTATATTAAGAATATAGATTGAAGCACAAAGATTAAGTAAAGAGCTCTGTATGTGTTTTTACATGTGTTTCAGACATTTATTTTGTAGTTATTGCACATATTAGCATTACAAAGTATAGATTTTAAATAATTAAAGTGCTGATAAAAATAAACAAATCTCTTTTTTTTTTTCAGAAACTGGTTAAACCACTCAGCATCTACCAATATTGATAGCATAATGACGTATTTTCTATGGACATTTTTCTTCTTTGAGAGAAAATGATTTGCTCATTTTTCTAGAGTATATTTTTGGAAGAAAATTGCAGACATCAGTTTTGTGTCCAGGCTTGCAAACATGATGTGAGATGCACTTAGACTCGTCCAGCTTTAGTTTCTTCTAATAGAATAAATTGTAATAGTGTCTTCTCTAAAATCACATGGCAGGGTTTTGAAGGGGGAAATACAACAGTCGACACGGAGCAGTGTCACAACACTAGGACTTAATATTGGTGTCTTGAAAAGAAAGTCGTCACTAAGAGATGCACAATAAAACGTCCTATTTTTTCATCTATTCTTCACTAAAAAACTATCAGGATTTTTAGTTAGCCGTACAACCCATTTTAAAAAGACACGAAATAGTCACAGGAAAAGGCAAGGGGCCCATGAACTTAAACTGAAAACATTATGGATCTGATAGGAATTACAAAATTGGTTCAGATGATGCATGTTTGCCATGTTTGTCATGCTATAAAGTGCTGTGAACTTTGAAATTTTAGAGGTTCACAAACTTCTCAGCCTCATATGTAACATCAGGAGCAAGAAAAACATCAATTTTATGACAGGATTTTTTTTTTTCATGGCTGAGACTGAGATTCCTAGTTAACTCTTGTTAGTGAAAAGTTTAAGTGGAAATGTAGGAGGAATCATTATTGTACATACTTCTCTTGCTGCTTATTCTTTAGATTCTTTCCCAGAAAGATGAGTGAATAAAATTTATTCTTTCTTCCTTCCTTCCTTCCTTCCTTCCTTCCTTCCTTCCTTTCTTTTTTTCTTTCTTTCTTTCTCTCTCTCTCACTCTCTCTCTTTAAATGTAAAACTAAGATTTTAATATAGTTTTGAAAGATAATTTTTAAATAATGTTTTCCTGTTTATTTATTGGTTTTTTTTAACTGAGAGTGATGCAGTGTGCCAGTCACACTATCTTTTGGCAGCAAAGGCCAGTTTAAAATGTAGCTTATCACTTGCTTCTAGAATCTGGATCCTGGGGTAGTATCCTATGGCTGACCAAGGACAACTAGTTTAAACTCCCTAGACTAATTACCTCCAACTTTAGTTTATGGTTCTCCAAAGAAGATAAGGAAAAAAAACTATACTGTAAGATTCTTCAAATAAATCTATAGGACTGAGCAAGGAAAAACATTCCATTTTTGTTTAGTTTAAATTGTGATAGTAAATCATCACTGTTAGCTTAGGATGTGAAAGCACCTGAGATATCAACCAGAAGGAGATAGGTGAGGTTGTCTCCAAAGAAGTAAGTGATGAGGAATTTCTACCCTGGGGATCACCAGTTGCATTTCGTGAAATGGAGTAGCAGACTGAATAAAAAGGGGAAGGAGGGGTGGGAAGCCAACTGGGTAACAGCACTCATCTCTCTCTTCCTTGGGACACAGAAGGAATAGGCCTGGGTTTCTTACTCCCTACTGCCTCTGTGAAGCATTGTCCCAACTGATCTATATTCACATTTTTCTTCTATATTGTCGTTTTAGTTCTATTACTCACTAGGCACTTGCATTTTATTTTTGGTGGGCCATTAATTAAAGTTTACTACATGTGTTGTTCTAATCTCCCAGAGGAGGTGAGGTCATTGAAAATGATATCCTTTCTCTTATATATTGAAGTTCCACAGAAACCCTTTGAGGTAGATAAATAACTTCACTCAGCTCTTAAAAGAGTACAAGTAAAGATAACAATACAGAATGTGGAAGCAATGATAAGATTTAGATCCTTCTCAAGTCTGCTATGATGCATCAGTCACAAGGATCAGTTAACTCTCTGGTGAGAAATGTTACCAAGCTGATGTCCTAACTACAATTCCTGGTACTGAACGGAAAATACAGCTCAAATACAATTTAGTTTTGCAAGACAACTCCAGTGCCATGAATGTAACATAGATCTACTTGGGTCGTTTTCTTTCTTGACCATAGATCTACCACTGAACTCCAGAATGTTCTCAAGGTAATTTGACACAGTGTATATGTAATGATTTCCATCTGAAGAGAAAAACTCACTATAATCATTCTTTCGAGTATAGAAAAACTACTAACAACTGAAAGTTTAGGCCAGAGAAGAGAGTGTTCAGAAGGAGTCTAGATCACCTGGATCTAAAGAGGAGCTTTCGGAACACTTGAAAGGAAAGTGGGTCTATTCCATGCTAAGGTCCTCACAAGAGTGACACATATGATTTATTTTAAAAATAACAGCTTTAAGGCCAGGCATTGTGGTGCATACTTTGTAGTCATGGTACTGCACAAGTGGAGATGGGCAGACAACTGGGGCTCACTGACAAGCCAGTCTGGACTACTGTGGGTTCAGAAGCATCAAAAAACATGGTTCTAGAGAAATGACACCAAGGTTGTCCTCTGCATTCTACACAAACACACATACACACACACAATCATACATGGGTATCCACACACATACACACACAAATATTTTTGAGTTTACAAGTTATAATAATAATAATAATAATAATAATAATAATAATAATAATAATAATAAAACTCATATCTGTAAATCTTGGTCCAAATGTATTTAATGACACAGTATCTGCTTGCCCCTAATTGGCTATAGGTGGGAGATATCCAGGTAGGGGCAGGAATACCCAAGCAGGAAGCAAGTAGGTGGGAGATGCCCAGGTAGGAAATACATCAAATGTGTGCTCACCCCTGATTGGGTCTGAATGTAAACATAGCCTCAAGGGATCTGCCCTTAAAACCCACTGAGAGATAAACCTTGTAGCCATTATGCAAGAGTTCCAGGGGAACCTCCAGGTGGTAATTGTTACCATGGAGGGATCCTAGGAAGGGCCTCCATGTACTCCTGGCCATCTGCCACCATTCATTGCCAGTATTAAAGGTTTGACATCATGGAGTATTCCCCATGTAGTTTAGGCCATCATGGAAGAGTCCCAGGAGGACCTCCACGTAGTCCTGGCTTCATGGAGGGATGCCATAGGCAGGGAGGGGGATCTCCATATGGTCCTGGCCAGCTTCCATCATTACTGGACATTATTTAAAGCTTGCTTAAAATTAAACCAAGCTTTGTGGCAATGTTCTAATTCTCGACAGACTTGGGATCTATATACCAAAAATTGTTATATCTTGTTTGTGCTTATATGGCTTCAAGGCTAAACATTGTGCCTAGGCCTACAAATAAGGGGACTCAGGCCTGGGAGAAGCTACTTCTTCCTCCAGTCAAGAGCAGCTCATAGCCTATTTGAGGGGGAAAGGAAAATGATGAACAAAAATAAATTTATAAAATAAATGCATTTAAAAAAGAAGTACTATCTGAAGAACCATGAGGGAAATCATTAACACTGCCTTTTACTTTCAATCATCTGGTATGGTTGCAGACCCCAGTTACCATGTTATGAAGTCTAGCTTGCTAGCATTATCTTAGTAGATCTGAATTCAATGTTGATTTTGTAGCAGTAACTCTGTTCTGTATGAACTATATAAGCACTGAAAAAATCGTATCTCTGAGAAAAACACATCAAACACACACTTACAAATATATACACACGTATGTGTGTATGTGTGTAATTTTCTCTAATACTCTGGAAAGCTATTACTGATGAAAGCTTTTTTGTACCCAGCTCATATTACCCTCTACATGGAAATAAAGAAACAGATACCTCTGTAAAAAAAACCTCCACCCAATTTAAGGGATTTTTATGAGAGTGATGGTGGGGTGGGCATTGAATTATTCATGAACATCTTGAGAAGATACTACCAATTTCTGTCTACCTGCCCAGTGTGTACTTTCTAACAAGTGGATATAGAGCTCATAAAATTTAAAAAAAATGACAACACCTCAAAGTTCAGTTTATTAAAGATCCAGTTCTTTAGCTCTATCTTCCTTTCAGCTCACTCCCATTTACATAAGCTTTCATGCATTTATTTTGCTATTGGCATGTTCTGTGACATATATTAAACTTAAGACCTCATAAACTCTGAGAGAAAATGAGGTCATCTTTAGAGTTCCATTGCTAATTTGCCCTGTGAATGATGTTGTATTTCCCCTATGCTGAAGACATTTTAAAAACTTCACAATAAATTTCACTGTGGCTTCGACTAACAATGTTGTGCTTTATTGTTTGCCTGCAAGTAGTAAGTGTTGAATAATTTGAATGGGAATTTGAAGGTTCATGGTTTCCAAACCAGCAGGAGTTAAGGCTTAATTGCTTGGAATTGGCTTTTCATGGTTGATACCAGTAACAGAAAAAACGTGTCCTCATGTCACGAAACACTATACCGAACCAGTTAACTAGAACATGTGCCACCCCCACACCAAGGGACAACACAACTGTTAACAGCTTGAAACTATTAAAAATGTATCGATAGGAGGAGGGACTTCCTGATATATTTCTTGCTGATAGCTTCTTAGCTCCAAGTAAATGAATAGAGAGATCTTTGTACTTAACTGCTGTCAGCAAAGTACGTTCCCCTAGTTTGAACTTCTAAACACATTATTTCCAAAGCTGTTCATTAAGGTAACATTTTAAAGTTACTCAATTGCTAGTATGTGCTCTCTGTCAACTTGGAGGCCACCTATTAGAACTCCTTACACCCTAGAGACACAGGTTTCGTTCCCAGCTCTTGAGATCAGGTCAAGAATTGCAATAACAATTAGTAATTAGCAGTTAGTTCTCAATTTACCACATTAGAAGGTCATTTCTCTGAAGCATTCCGTCTCAGGAGAGAGGAAATAGTAGACTAAAGTGTTGAGAGTCTGAAATCAAGAAAAGATGATGAAATCTAAGATGCTCTTTGCAATATTCAGAGTATAAATTCCTTAATATCTCACTTCTGTAAAATTAATTCTTTCATTCAGGGCTTTGCATTTAATTCTAGGCTTTGAAGTAACATGTATTGTGTAGAAAACAATGCTCTTCTTCAACAACAAAAAACAAGTATTATCTTTAAAATTGTGATATCTATGGACCCAAACAGAAATAAAATATAAATGTTACAACAACAGCTTCCTATCCCCTTTTGAAAATATGATTAAGTAATAGACAGAATATTTAAATAGTAAGACATTTATTAAAATACAGTCACAATTTTAAGAGGAGCATGACAAGTTTCTGAAAATATCTACAAGAAAAAAAAATCTCAGTTCACAGATTAAGGCATGGAGGAAATGTACTTTCAGTGCCTTTGAAAGTGATGTTTGTCTAAATCTACTTTACATTAAATTAAGCAGAAGTGAACAAAATCCTAGGTATTTTGTGAACTTCAATATAATATTCAACTTTGCAATGTGTGCAAGAGTCCTTCATAATACGTGCAGAAAAATTGGGTGTGGTGAGATTATGTTGCTTGTGCCATCAATAATGACAACTTGACTTGCGGTATCCCTTAGCTTGTACTGTGTGTGCCATCATTTCTGGAAGACTTGTTGACTCCCCCCCCCCCGCCATGTGTGTGTGTGTGTGTGTGTGTGTGTGTGTGTGTGTGTGTGTGTGTGTGTATACCAGGATGGAACAAGGCCAGGCACCAATCCCTACATCACGAGTGTGCCAAGCAGCCCAGCAAAAGATAAAGGGTCTCAAGGACCGGTAAAATGGTGAGAGAGACCCCTACTCCAGCTTGTAGGTGTTTTTCAAGTACCCCAATCTAGACAGTCATGTGATGTATGGATCCTACAGGTTCCACGTCTATGGCTTCAGTCTTTGTGTGCCCTAAGAGTGCCAGTCAGTTGACAATGTAGGGCTTGTTCTCCTGGTGTCCTCAGCCCCTCTGGTTTCTGCCATCTCTCCTCTCTCTCTTCCATAGGGTTACCCTATCTCTGCATGATGTTGACCCTGGACCTTTCCAGATGCTCCTCTCAGCCACAGACGGGGGAGAGGGAGCTCTCTGGTGAGGACTATGTTAGGTACAGACCTATGAGCAGTGTGTGACATCATTAGAAATTGTCTGTGGGTTATCCAGTCTTTAGTTCCTGTCCTGTCCTGCAGTTTCAGGCACCCCTCTGGCAGGGAGTTCTGCCTGTCCATTGTCAATGAGGATCTTGCAGGGCAGATAGGCCATAAGTCTGAGGTTTTGTGGCTGGGCAGGTGCCCCAGTCTCATCACTGGAAACTGTGGCAGGCCACAGGAGATGGCCTGTTCAGGCTTCCTATCCCTGATTTCTAGGGTTCCTTGCTAGAGTCTCCCTCATAGATTCCTGTGAGTTACCACTACACTAGGTCTCCTGATGGCCCTCTAATTGTCTCCAACTCTTATCATCTCTCCATACATATTCTCTGTTCCTCTTTTCCTCCTGGTCCCCTCTGCTCCCATTCCCATCCTCCCCTAACTCACCTACACCCTCTGTTCAATTCCCACCCTGTCAGAGATATCCCTGTGTTCCAACTAGGACCCTTCTTGCTGCATGGTTTTCCTATGTCTGTGGAGACTAGTACCTTTCTCCTTTGATGTGCAGTTCATTCCCATATGTAAGTGTGTAGATACAATGTTTTTCTTTCTGTGATTGGGTTTCCACACTCATGACATTTTTTTCTAGTTTCTCCCATTTGCCTGCCAAGTTAAAGTAGTCATTTTTTTCATAGCAGAGTAGCACTCCATTGTGTAAATGTACCACAATTTCTTTATCCTTTCTCCAGTTTGAGGGGCATCTAGGTTGTTTCCAACTTCTGTCTATTATGAATAGCACCTATGAACATAGTTGAGTAAATGTCCTCTGGTAGGATGGAGCGTCTTTGGAGTATATGCCCAGGAGTGGTACAGCAGGGTCTTGAGGTAGGACGATTTACAGTTTCCTAAGGAAGCGCCGTATGGGTTTCCATAGTGGCTGTACAAGTGTGCGCTCCCACCAGCACTGAAGGAGTGTTCCTCTTGATCCACATCCTGGCCAGCAAGAGCTGTCCTTTGTGTTATTGATCTTAGTCACTCTCACAGGTGTAAGATGGAATCTCAGAGTGGTTTTGATTTGCATTTCCCTAATGGCTAAGGACTTCAAACACTTCTGTATGTGTTTGTCAGACATTTAAGATTCCTCTTTTGAGAGTTCTTTGTTTAGATATATACCCAGATTTTAAATTGGATTGTTTGCTTTCTTGATGTCTAATTTCTTGAGTTCTTTCTATATTTTGGATATTAGCACTCTATTGGAAGTATAAATTCCATTGTATCTTTTGACCCTATATTTACTACATTCAAGTTTATAACATATACCTTCTAACTTGAATTTGAAAGAATGAAAAAGAAAAAAATAAAGGAAGAATTAGCATCAATTTATACCCCCCAAAATTATCTAGTCATATTGAGAGAATCGATAAGTAGAAAAAATTTTAAGACAGCTCATATAGAATCCTCCAAGGTTTACTTTGTAAATATAATTTTGCTTGAAATAAGTTAGGGCTAGTATTAGTATCATCTAAGGAGTGGAAATTTTAGATCAACATTTACCTACTAGTAAAACTGCAGGTATTATTAATGACATAGAAAGATTTTTACTGCTAGAATTCTTTCCAGCATGTCTAGTCTCATACAAAGAAGAGTGATGTCCCAACTGAAATGATATAGAAATCTTACAGCATTCAGAATCACATGTACTAAGTAGCTTTGGGTGAAAAATATAAAAGTCTTAAGTAGGAGACTTTAAGAGAAGGAGTTTCATTGAAAAGATTTCTAGAATTTTCATATCAGAAGAGATATGAAGGCATGTTGGGAAGGGAAACTAAACTCACAGTCCTCCATTTACCTTCCATGACATGCACATTGCGTTCACTTGCTTTGCATGAGTTCCCCAACTGCACTAGGAAGAAAGAATTAAAGTTGACATCAAAAGAAGGAAGTTGGCAATAAAACATATTAGTATGCTGCATCTAAACACTATTAAAGACATAACTAGGTGATCTTTTGAAGAAAATGGTACAAAACGGAAATAGAGCACAAAGACAGTGAATAACAAAATAAGTCATTCAATAACCAAATGAACACTCAGAAATGGTATTTAATTTTCTAAGGGAAGTACTAATATAAAATATTGAAGTTACTTTAAAAAGTGGGAAATAAAGACAGTTTTGGTATCTACATAAATATCTAAGTCTATAAATATACATTTGATAGTTCTACATATGTGGCAGGAGTTTCCCTTTAGCTTCGACTGTGGGCAGATCAACAGGTTTGTAAGCTTTGATATTAAAATTCTGGTTTCCTTACCTCTGAAAAAGTTGTGTGGTAGAAACAGTAATCTGAGAGCCCTGGGATTTACTGTGAGCAGGCACTGCACTTCCTCAGGGTTAGGTTTGGTTTGATCAGACAGAGGAAGTCAAGTAAAGGGTGATATCATTAAGACACAACAAGGGTTCAAGAAATTCAATAGCAAGTTAACATATTGACAATTTTCTATAACCACGTGGACTAGAAAGTCAAGTTCTAAAGTTAAATACTAGGTCTTGCAAGTTTAGAAGTCATGAAGCATCAGAGTTTCTATGTTTTTAATCAACCTCTACTTGTGCATGAGGCAGCCATGACTGTAGTCTAGGAAGCTTGGTACAGAAAATACAAAGAAAGGAAACTATTGTCATGTCCAGGACTGGGCAGAACAGTCTTCATCAGAAGCAATTTGGTATAATTCCTGAACTGGGAGTATAGTGATGCCTTTGTAATGAGTGAATCTCTGGGAAAAGGAAGCACAAACCATTAAAAAAAAATCAGTCTCAGTCTCATCAGATCACACTCTATCAATTTCAATATTAGTTTAGAGTTTATAAATTAATTTTAAAACACAAAACATGTGCAGCAACATAAAACAAATAAAACATATTTGTAATCTAAAATTTCTTGTATTGAACATTCTGGAAGTATAGAAGTAACGTTGTGTAATTTTTGACCAATGTGAATATTAGTATATGTATTTCATAGGAATAGATATTTTTCAATTTGTTTTCAGTTAACATACTGATTGAATTCTGAAAATCCAACTCCATCAAGACTGATTTGCAACATTGACAAGTTTATAATTTTTATGAGGGTACCACTGTCTTGTAAATAATATGTAGTAGATTAACTACTGTAAGGTTAGTAGGCATCAAAAACTTCTTTTAAAGGAAAAGTCACTCAATTGTCTTCCAATATATCCCACGTTGATAATCTCACTTTGTTTTCTATCCACACTTCACATCATTGGTGGTACCTTGACAGTAATCGTCAGACAGGCAGACTTGTGTAGCTTTCTCAGCAACAGTATCTTACAGTTCTGAATTGTCTGGCTGTTGACATCTTCAGATGTTTCTCAGGGACAAGTTATGAACCACTGTTTTGCCAATTACTTATGTTTTAAATCAACTCTCATGTTTAATCTCAAACCTGGAGATTATTTAGAAGCCAGCTTTTTAGTTTCGAGATGCTTAGGAGATGGAGTGGAGACTCTTTTTCCTTTTATTATGTATGTAAAATTCCCTCACATGGAAATTATATTTGAGGAAAACTATGGACAGGATATTAAAAGTAGAGAACTATGGGGAAATGGCTTTGTGTCTCAAAGCAAACCAGAGCACAGGACAGAGGCTACAGCCATGTCATTTCTGCTTTCCATTCACAGACCAAGAAGAAGTTCAAAGCCTAGGGGCATCAAAAAGTACAGACCCCAAAGTCCACTAGTGAATAGAAAGAACAACAGCCGGAAAAGTTTGCTTTCTTAGCAAAGTGACTAGGAAGAGAGCAACCTATAAGACAACACTGAGATGCCTATCCCAGGATCAAAGGTAAAGGGAAAATACTCACTTCTAGCAACTAAAATTAGGTGGTAGGCTGAGATTCCCCAAGTCTTCAGGTGTACCTATATGCACGCAAATGTAATGTCTTAAGAGTCCTCAGTTATCATTGGGAATAGAATTGTACATACATAGCAAGAAGTAAATGAGGTAACATGTCCACTTCTGCCTTGGCAGTGGTGCCAAAGAAAGTTAACTGCCATGATGAAGACGTGGAATCAAACAAGACTGATTATGATGTTCTGTCTTGAAGGGAGTGTTCTACGATTGGACACAATCCACGTGTTGGCAATGTTTTAACACACTCATGCTAGGTTAACATATGTTTAATGATGACTGCTTGCTATAAATAGACAAGCAGCAATAGCAAACACGGCCCAAAAGCAGTTAAATGTACAAAAGTGCATGGGTCAAAATGAAGGAGTAGAATCAGAAGCAAATGTCTATAGTCTAAACAGTTTAGGTGACCATGAGGTACTATAGGACTTTTAAGAAGATGGTGACTAGCATTCCACATGGAAAAGATTCCTTATGTTCTTGGGTTTTATGAAGTATTTATTTGGAGTTCTTATTCAATATATGAGAAATATCTCCTTTCAGGATGCAGAATGACTGGGTAATTAATGTTTGATACTAATCACTGATATGTCTTGGCTCCTAATTAATTAAGACTTAACCCAAAGATTCTCTGGTTTGTACTTTGTCACAGATTTTCTTTGGATGAAATTCATGCTAATCAAAATTGATCATTAAGAATGAGCATGAAGACCAAATGTCTTGATATTTAGAACTTAAAGGAATAATGACTTATTTTTTCTCAAATTAGTTTGGGTCTCTTGAAGATGTCAATGACAGGGATTTACCACACAATGAGCTCAATATAAAGCTAAACATGAGCATGGACTAGAAGGGTGGCATTGAACAACGATATGCAGATCACTTAATATATTGCTAGTAATTAGGCAATTTCATTGCTATGACTTTTTGCACTATGAAATTCAGTGTTCCTGGCACCCAGAAGCCTAGGCTACATCTCTAGTTACAGTCTTGCATCCTATGCTGTGCTGTCCAGAAAACACATTGTGCCTCGTATCTCTTTTCATCAAACTTTAATATCACTGTTTAATTCAAATCCATAATGAGACAGTTAAAATCAGGTGCTTTAATTAAAAACAGAGGTTTTCAGGAATGAGAAACAGTATCTGGGAACAATTAAAGATAAAACCTATGTCACAATCAAATACTAAACTGAAAAACTGATGGAAGTCAAGGAAAAAGATGACATCCAGAGACTCACACCGACAACAGATAATGTTTCAGTTCTCCTCCCATTTCATCTTCTTCATTCATAATAAAAAATCAACAAAGCCACATAATGGCAGAAGTATGTGTTCAGAGCAAGTAGAAACACTCTTCTGGTAATAACCTTGAAAGTTAAGAAGTCTGTTTATTTTGGGTAGAACATTCATTTGTAATGTTGATGCTGTAAATGTTATTATCAAGGAGATAAAATTATGAATGCCATTAACTCCTGTGATCTTGCAAAAGAAGATGGTTTTAACATAATGAATAGGACTGAACATCAATATAATATTCCGTTTTAAAAGTTTTGTGGGAAGCACATTTTAAAAGAAGGATAATTAAATGTAAAAACAGGAGGCAAAAATGTGGTCTTCAAGGAGGTTGTTATATATCCAGGCTTATTTGGGGGGCACAGGAAGACAAGCATTAACCTGTGTGGATATTGGGGTATTCCTGTGCACTAATAGGTGCTCTGAAGAACACAGTCTCACTACATGTTTTATAAACTACAGAATAAGAAGGGAAATGACATGATGCTACTACTGACACACTAAAGATTTGCCTTTTTGTTTTCAAATCGCATAATGCCCGTCTTAGCCATGCTCATGGTAGAGTTGTTTATCCCTACAACGGTGGATGTTTGGAGCGGACGAAGTTTCGGTAACTCTATCCTGCTCTTAGAGCCTTTGTGCACGTGGAATGTTCTTATGATAAACGACAAAGAATCTCAGGTTTGAGCAGGTGTTCGCACTCTTTTTCAGTGTGTTCTTTTAATGCCTTCAGAACAAAATCTTAATTCTTCTGTAGAGCAATCATACTGATAGTCAGGCTGGTCAAAAGCTTTTCAACCATGGTACCTTCTTCCCACTCCTTCGCGTCTTGAGATTACAACACCCAGTTGTATCATCGACATGGGTTTTGTTTTGTTTTTTCCATAAATTTAGCTGGCTGGTCCTCTGTCATTCCCCTATTTTTTTTTCCTCCAAATTAGCTCCATATTCAAAGCTGATTCGGATGGCACTGTCTTCACGCCCTTGCTATCATGACCTTGTGAGACGTTTATCTACTTGATTCCACTATTCTTGGTGCCATCTGTTTACATCACAGTGTATTTGGTCATAATTTTACTTCAAATGTGCTTGTCTGTCCAGTAGGCCAGGGCCAACATTACACTTGTTATTTCATAAATGACATTACTTTTAGTTTATCCAGTATTTAACGAATATCAATTGACTTGATTAATTTTAGTAACTAAGAATATGTATGAAAACGAAAGTATTTAATGAGAAATAAACCGTGACAGGTTCATGTTTAAACAGGAATGAGTTTAGCAATGTAGCAGTATCCCTCAGATTTGGCAGAACAGGAAAAAATAGCAAATATTAAATATTTCAGATTTATAAAGCCTAGTATCAGGACAAGCTTCTAAGTCATTAGGTGCCTGTGAGAAGTGGGCTCTTAACAGACTTGTGGCATGCTGGTTGACTGAAGAGAAAAACTGCTAATGGAGGGAGACTTATGTCTGATTGATTTGTGCCACGAGATGATTTGAGCTACTATAACCAAACTTCACATTACTAGAGTGGAGATTCAAGCTCAATTTCATGTGAAAGCTTATGTAAAAAATTAACAAACCAAACAAAAACATTTTAAAATTTAATGAATTCATAGCATCAACTGACAGTTTCTGCCTTCTGTCCTAAGACGTTTATAAACAGTGATTGAAATGAGAGAAACAAGCAAAATTAATTGTGGTTCTTTAAGGGCAGTGAGAAATGCCCCACAAGCTTTTAAAATGCAGAGTTTGAAGATCAAGGGTGCAGAGGAAGAGCTGGAGAGATAACTCAGTGCTTAAAGTGCTTATTACTTTTGCAAGGGGTCAAATTCCCTTCCCAGTACCCACACTGAGCATTTCACAATTGCCTGTAACTCCACCTTCTGGGGATCCAATACCATCTCTGGCATCCAGCAGCACACACACACACACACACACACACACACACACACACACACACACTCAGAGATAGAGAGGGGAAGCAGAGAGAGCAACAGAGAGATAGAGACTGAGAGGGGGGAGAGAATTAAAAAAATGGATATTTTTAATAAAATTAAAATTGTAATAACTTTTGAAAATAATGATGACTTGAAAAAAGTTAGATAGAGAATGTGTCAGATATATTGTACATCATGATAAAAAGGAAACTAGTTTTACATAAAACGTTGATTTTAGAATGTGAAGTGTTGGTCAATTATATGAGCGATGTTTGCTATCCAGATCATCACCTCTGGCACAGGGACAACATGCAGGTTTGTGTTTCCTTTTTCTCGGTGATTTTCATCATCTCATTTGAAAAAGCAGACATTCTGGGTTTATCTAAGGTCTTTACACAACAGGAAATGAAACCTAGCTTGTCTAGCCCAGAAAGGTTGTGTCCCAGCTACTCACTTCCACCACCCAATTATTTAGAACTGGAATCAAGAGAGAGAGAGAGAGAGAGAGAGAGAGAATTTAGCTAACTTCAGCACTTCTGGGATCTCATTATTTCTATCCATGTGCTAATGATTAACTTTACCCCAAGATGGGTAAGTGGCTGATCTGTCGTCATTAGACACTGGCCATTCAACTGAAGAATTACAAGGTCTACCAGGAACTATGTGAGACCTGGCTTGATGCATTTGAAATATTCCTCTGGCAGATGCCAGCAACAGATTGGAGGAGTTTTAACTGAACTACAGCAACTGCTGTAAAAGGGCCAACCCAACATCCATCTACACATTAGCGTAAAGAACAATGTTACTGACACGTGTGGGGGAAGTGAACAGCATTGATTTGGCCATCAGTCTAACATGTACAATAAAGGAAAGAAGATGGGCCATTGATTAAAATGAGGCTTCTCTCTTGGTACTTTACTGAGAAGAGCAGAAATGATTGCTAGAAGGGAGTATGGTAAGGGATAGTATTTCCATGTCAAAAGAACTGGATCAAGTAAAATATATGCAGTTTGCTTACACATAGTAATTATTCTGATCCTTTTGATGCTGCTTGAATGAAAATCATAGTTATCAATTTTCAGTATAATTTTGTTTTCTCTGAAAAAATCTTATTTGTCTGTCATTTTATTTTATTAATCTTTAAATTGAAGTTTCTTGAACTGCTAAAGTTTGGCTTTTGTTCTACTGACAAAACATTGACAAGCTGAGAAAAACACACTGAGTGTTTTTGATCAGCAAATATGTATCACGCTGAGTTGCATTCGTAACCTATGAGTGAATTTGGGCCATTTTGATCCGAGCTGTCAGATAAATTTCTCTGGGGTATCTTTCCTAATGCTGTGCATCTGAGCAAAATAATATTTTATTGTTGGTCCTAATTAATAATTCACTGAAATATACCAAATGAATGCACTCACAATGTGGATATAAATCTGATTAGATAGATCTCTGAATTTCACAGCCCAGCTCCACTGTGATGCTGGCATTATGAATTGCCAATGTAACTATATATTAGCGCATTCACTATCAGAACAAGTTGAGAACTAAAATATAGAAACATTGACGAATTACTTTCTGCCTATAAATGAGAAAACAGATTTGTAAAATGTGAAATGAGCCATTCTGGCAAAGTAGAGTTTGAGCTTTGAGTGTAAACACTTGAGTTAATGGCTGGGGAGTCTCAATCTCAGAGGCCCTGGTGCAAAGGGAGGGTGAAGCAGAGGTTACAGGCACTCCTCAGCATTTCACTTAGAGCATCCTTATTGGATTTAATTAGGCAGATTACCTGTTATGCATGGTGTAGTGTGCTGAACACTTTTAAACTGGTATGTCCTCCAGGCAAATGGAAGGCACAGTCAGGAGGAATTACAGTCTACACAAATAACTCAGCCTGTTTTATTAGTGGGCCTTGTAGAAATGAAATCTTTCTAGCCAATGCACCATTTAATGCTAAACTCGATTGAGTACCAAAGAGTTTTTAAATGTTGACTGGACATAGAGATTTATGGATTCAGGTTTATCACCCTGTCAGTGGCTTTTTTTTTCTAATAACAGCATTGGAGCTTTGAAAGAAACCAACAAAACATATGTTTTAACACATTGTGCCTTGTTCTGAATTACCAGATAATGATGCCAGTATAATTATTTACAGGAGAAGCAAATCTGCTTCCTAGAAGATAATAATATTTTACAATTATAACTTCAAAAAGTCAAATTGTTCAAAGCACGTGCATGAACTGTGGTGTGTGCTAATCACTTCATGATGCAAATGTTAACTGAGTACATGTATGTTAAATTCTCGAAACTACTGAACCACTTTCTGCACTTCACCACCTACAGGGAAGGGTCAACATGTCAAGCAATCCTGAGTGGTATTTTGTGTGAATTTGGAAGAAAGCTTTTTAGAGGCCAGAGGTTTAGGAACATAAACCAGATGTGCACATGTTAAAAGTCTACTTAGTTCGGGGGAGAGAAAGGTCAGACTCTTAGATCTCTTCAACATCTTACTGTCAAACACATTCCATGGAAACTAGGCATCTTACTATTCTGAGAGCTGCTCCACTGACTTTCTTAATGAAATGTTTTCTCTGATCTGTGGTATCCATGCTATTTTCTGCTTTGGGAATCCACTACAATACTTTAATATTTTTCAGTCACTTAAAATTCTCTGAAACAAGACGGGCTATCTTAACTTTTATTCAATACACATGATGGCAAAATGCTGATTTGAATGCCATTTCTCAGCTGTTTGCTAAGAAACATAAATCAAGACCATAAATAGGTTATTAGCAAAAATACTGTTATAAAGATTTATTTATATAATACGATTGTCTTTCTTCTGAAATTGGTTATATATAGGATGTGTGAAACTCACTTCCATTGTAATCAATTAGATTTGAAATTTATTGAAATACATGGTTCAACAACTCCATAGAGTATACATTAGATTGAATTTTTATTTGTATCACTTTTTGTGTGTTTTCCTGAGACAGTTCATAATTAAATAGATATTTTTAAGGGCAATATACTTTATTTGCACTTTATCATCTCTGCAAAAAAATCCTTTCAGTGTTTATTCTTAAAGCCCAGGACCATGGAGGCTAAACAAACAAGGACTTTGAAACAAGTCTTGTCTGGATGGGTTTTGGTGGAAATTTAAAACTATTTGAGCAGTAGCTTCCTCAAATATGAAAAGCAGATGGCATCCTTATCTTATATCAATAAGGATGTCTAATGAGACAAGCCTATACCATTCCAGTGTAGTATTCAGGATGGCAGATATAAGCTGTGAGCTGGTTTTAACAACACAGCCCAACTCATGGGGAATCAAGCAGAGCTCTAAGGAACATTTGAGGAATTTGAGAAAACACCAGATTTGGCTTCTTCTCATTATAAGATGTTAGGACTCTTGTCCAGTCTCACAGGCTTTAAGTAAAGCAAGCACTTTAAATACCTGCATAGTAATAATAGTTCGACTACTGTTAAAGTACAACACTATTTGAAATTACCTACCCAGCATCAACTCAATAGTAATTTGAGTCCTAAGTTTATAACACTTTACCAGATCTACTTCGGTTTATTGGTTGCACGTAACTTGAATCTAAACTGAGACTAAGCTTGCATCTGCTTCATTGACTGAGATATTGTGGTAGAGCTTACAAGTAACTTATGCATCTGGACGGCAAAGTGTTATTTACCTTACACCCTTTGATAACACACTGAGAAGTAACTTCTTACCTTGAATATAGGTGTATTCTATATGTAGCTCTATCTTGTTTTTAAAGAACACACTGTGGTCTCTGGGATGCGTTTATTACTCTGTTATGTCCACATGACTACTTCTGTACAAGAAGATAGCTTTATATAAAAACATAAATCAAGGGATAATTATCACAAATTTATTTTTAGCCCTAGTCTCCATTATAGAGGGTCACTGGGCTTCATAAAAGACCAAGGCTATATTTATTTCTAAGCAATGGGATCAATAATAAACGGCCTTACATGATTTCATAAGACTCACAAATAAATATCTTTATAAACAGTGGCAGGAATCACGGAGTTGTTTTCGTCTCAAGTGGGATACAAGGGTTCGGCAAGGGAACTAAGAAGGGAAGTGTCACTTTGTATTGTTCCAACTCATGAACCTCAGATAAAATGCTGCTTTCAAGAGTCCTGGTTAGTTGACTTAGGGGCTCACAGACAGAAGTGGCAGATGGGGAGCCTGCAGGGTCCCTACATATATCTTGAGGTTTTCTGGCTTGGTGCTCTCATAGGACTCTTAAAAGTTGGAGGGGGAAGTCTCTGACCCTTTTATCTGCCCTAAGGTCCCTCTCCTCCTGTTGGACTCCCTCTTACAGCTAAAGACTGAATCATCTTGATATGCCCTGTTCCAATGGTAACCCTGACAGGCCTGCTCTGATCTGAGGGGGAAGCAGGGTGGGTAGATCTGAGGGAGAAGGAAGATCAGGGAGCTGGGAAGAGAGGGTGACATCAAAGATGTATTGTACCGGAGAAAAATAAATAAATTTAATTTCAAAATGACCCTTCCAATCCTGGTATTCTTGATGTTCTCTACCTTAGAGGTCTAATAACAAGTAAGAAAGTCTCGTCCTAGGTAGCATCGTGATGTATCAATTGGTCAGTGGCACTGTAACCCAATGTTTCTCAAGACATTTTATCAGAATGAACAAAGAGTGTATATGAGGACATATGCTTAAATCTCATAATTTAGGGAAGCTATGGTAACTAGTGAATATTGGAGACATTGAAAGGACATGGATCCAAATATATCTTTGGTGTATTTGATTGAACTGCCATATCTTTTGATAAAAGTTTAATAGGAAAACTATATAACTCCGACATAGGAAGACCTCTGAGAATTGATACTTGTCAAAAAAAAGAAATTTAAATTACTCAGGCAGGGAAAGAATCCTGTGAAACACTAGGTAAGAGGTAAATGAATCTGAACCTGAGGGAGCCAGAAGGACTTTTTACACTCCAAGGATGCCATCCGCCAGCTTATAAATGAGGTCTTCATCAGCTAACCACATAGTCTTCTTTGTTTGATTGTGCCAAATATTATATTATATTATATTATATTATATTATATTATATTATATTATATTATATATATATATTATATTATAATATAAACACTATTATAAATTTCCTCTTATCTAGGAGGCTTCCTGTAATATGACATTTGGTGTGGATTATACTATACTTTTTGATATTATCTTGATTCATAGAGAGGACTTCAAGAGGAGCGTGAGTACTTTTTAGAAGAGATAATCAGCTAGCCCAGAAAGACGTGTCTGATGTGGCACACCTTCACGTGTATGACAGTCCAGTTGCATGTTGTTTAGAGTTACATTGTGATTCCAAATGTTCTTGTTTAGTTCTAGTTTGGGATGAAGGGCACATATAAGTGGCAAGTCGTTCCAGGGAATAGTGCAGGATGCTGTGCTTCGGCTCCTATAAACTCCACCCCAAACACTCTTTAATGTGCAATCTTTCTCTGCTGAGGCTAGAAAATGAAAACTATATTTCCCAGTCTCCTCATATCTAGAGTTTTCTCGTAATTCAGTTTTCTGTCAAATGCATTTTGTGAGTTTTAGATTCAGAACTGTGTTATGAGGCAAGAGACACCAAACGTGAAACAACCATTTTGATGATCAAGTTTATAGCAGAAGCTTCGAGGATCCTAATTAGATGACTCTGTGCAATGGTGCAGGAAGAATTCCCCACTGGGGAAATGACAGCTCACTGTCATTTGTGTTCTGCGGTTTCCATATTAGGTGGCTTCTCACAGCACAGGAGCAGCCTTCCTGTGGCTATCAGGTTCTGAGGCCTGGGGAATGCAGAGGGCAGCAGGTCACTGCTCCTAACTTTCATAACAATTCTATTGGGCCAATCTACAATTTAATCAATGTCATTGTAACAACAACTTACCTGCACCCATCTTATGAAAAGCTCTCTAATAACACAAAGATAAAGATGATAGGAACTCTTTGTTTGAGCACTGTGGAGACAGAACCACGGTCTAAGTGAGACTGTGACACATTGGAACTAAAAGTTAAATGCTATAAGAATAAAAGTCATTCTTCTTGATATTAGGCGAGGTTCCATAAACTGTGGGTCTAAAATAAGCAATAGAAGATTAGCAGCATATTTAGAGTAGTAGAGGGCAGAATTTCTTTACATTTCAGCTGAGATATTAAAAAACAGTGCTTTGACAAAGAGACAGGCAGGTACATTCACGTGGGTGTTGAATTTGTGTACAAACATAAAGGAATGTGAAAGGGAGACTTGGAGTCCCGTGGGTTGTATATTATTTGTCCCCTCCAAAACATAAATGGGAACTTGGCCCCCAATGTAACTAAAATAACAGGTAGAGGCAGTCCTAAGAGATTATGATGTCATATCTAGAAATTAATGCAGTTCTCCCAGCACATGGGTCAGTTACCAGGAGAATGCCTGCCTGTGTCTCTTCTGAGGTCACCAGCTTCTCCTCCCACTTTTCTGCCACGTAGTGATGTAGCACTAGGACTTTATCAAATGCATCTACCAAGACACTGACTCCTCATCTGCAAACCTATGGCTAAGAACCTTTCCTTTACAAATTACTCAGGCCCAGGCATTCTGTTGTAGTGACAGAAAGTTGACATAAGACCTAAGAGGAAACATTTAAGAATGTAGGCTGCGGATCAGATCTCAGGGAAAGGAAAATGAAGGAGGAATTTATACTTTGTTTTGTGTGAGTGGAATATTGATTTGACGTGTAAGCAAAATAATTATAGGTTTCAGTTGTAGGTAGAAAATAGTAGTGATGTCATACAAATTAAATTAAGTAGAGGAATTAGCAATGCGAAGAAAAATGATTAGGAAGGCATCACTGGAGAGGGTATTTCCATAGCAACACTGAGAACAAAAGCATTTCAGATAGATTTTATATCATATAGATGAAAACTCAACAGGGCCTGGCATCTTTAGGAATGTGAAAGTTAATATAAAATTCTAGAAGGGGAAGTAAACTCAACAATTTAAAATTAAATGAATAGAAGCCTGGTGAGGACAGGGACTTTCTTAGGAAGCATGGCGATGGTACCAAATCTCAAAAATTTATGGGGCTCTCTTCTGGACTGCAGTACTGGGCTTTGAATGTAAGATCGCACCAGAGAAGTCCTATAGAGATTTACCTCTGGAGGTCAAAATCAAAGCCGAAATTGTAGATGTAGATTTGTAGACTGACATTCAGAAATTATAGGTGGCACCCGCCAGGCTGTTTAGCAAAGTGTCCCACAATTCTTCGTCAAAATAGACCTCCCAGACTGACGCAGTTTCTGTGACAGTTACAAAGCGAACTCAAGCATGTTCTTTCTACAATAGTAATACAGAACAGAGAGAAAACAAGGTGAGAGCATTAAATGGGGTGCTTTACAGGTTATGGAGGTGCTTTTATGGAGTCTAGCTCAATATCATTTGAGAAAGTGGAACTAGAATCTTTAGGTTCTTTCCACCAAGCTTCTTATTATCTGCTGCTTAGAGAGAGTAAGGAATCATCATTGAATAATATGTAAATTTAATTGAAAACCATGGGGATAGATTGAACATATTTTCCATCCAAGGGAATCTAACTGGCTCAAATTGACTTCTAGAACCCCATGGCATTTTCCATGGGTAAGATACCTTGCTGATAAATGAATTTATCAGGTTAGTGTGTTGACTAGCTTTTTTGTATAGCTCATCCTTTTCAGTGATTTTCACTCTTCTCTCTCATCCTGTTGTGACAAAATACATGAGATATGCTTCTCATTTGTTGCTTCTGAAACATTTGAAGGAAGAGGAAGTAAAAAAAATTCCCAAATGTATGTCTAATGACATCAGATGTTACACTTACATTTCAGTTATCAGAAGACATTGAAATCTCCTTTATAAGTGAATTTTACCTATATAATTTTCTATGAAAGAAATTCACAAGTCAAAATATATGATTTTTCTGTGACAGACAATTTGGTAGATTTCCTGTATGTGTGCTTCATTTCAGAATGTTATACACACACACACATCCGTATTATTTCAGTCAATGGAAAGTGCTAAGGAAGTAAAATAATTTACAAGCACTGTTACAAGAATAAAATGTTAACATATAAATCATTTTTATGCGCATAGCCTTAATTTCTATTAAATATCAGCAGCTACATTATAGCAAAGTATTTTGTTTTCAGGGAATAGAAATAAATGTATTTGTCTACATAATATCTAGAAACAAAGCTTTGCGAAGCTTGGACTCTTCTGAGAAGCTCCCAATCTCAACTCCCTCATTTAATCAAAACGAAATTTAAGATGTCAGAGAAAAAGGGATTGCCCATGGTTTTGTGGGCAGCAGTGACAAATGGGAGGGATAAAATGAGTCAAGTATTTAGTTGAGACCTTACTGTGCTGTACACAGGATTATTGTTCCCTTTCTTAATTTCAAATTAATGAAACTAATTTGTAATATATTTCATTAATAAGGAAATTTATAATAGCACTGACATTCAATAACAGTGTTTTGTGTTGTACTCAGGCATTATTGAATGTGTATGCACAGAAATGTCACTTCCGGAACAACTGCTGCCACTGTGGGAGAGGGAGCTATCACCTATATGTGATACGTATCACATACATGATGTGCCTTCAAGGCCAGAATATAAAGCACAGCCCTGTGGTCTCCAGTCTTGGTGGTGAGGTGCGCTTGAGTAATGCAAGAAACTCAAGAACCAGTGTGAGGTGTTTTAAACATTTGAAGCAGTTCTCAACTCAATATTTGTTGAATACCAGGTAAGTTACTAATGTGAGCTTGTTCAAATTTCAACTGTGGATTTTGTTCCATTCGCTAGAGTAGTGTCATATGTTCAGAAGGTATTTAAAGATCACTGCAAAAAGCCTGTCCTGAAGCCTATCCTGTGCAAAGGACAGGTGATAATTGCAAGCTAAGATGTAGTGGCATTAAATTTAGCTGTGTTTGTGATCACATAAATGGGTAAGCAAAAGCTTCCAATCATAGTAGCTATTAAAATGAATTACCTTTTAGTTTTAAAATTCAAATATTTTTTCAATTGGTTTGTAAGCTACTTGGGCTTCGTTACACATTTATTATCTGTATTTTGGTGCCAGGGTACCTTAAAATATCAACTGTGATACCAAAGATACAGTCAACCCAAACTGAGGGAATTGCAGCGATGTCTTCATTCAGCTGAACAAACCAAGTGTCTAGCCATAATGGAGCCAGAAAACAAAGGTGGCCAGTGAGTGCAAGTCCGTGAAGAGGTTTAGAATAGATGGATGAAACACTTCAAGATGCTGAGAGACTTCCAACCTGTGCAAGCGTTTCTACAAAATCCCTGGGTAAAGGTGGCTATCTTTTGTACAACACAATGGCTTTTATTTCGCTTTCTACTTCTAGTAAACTACTCACTGTTGTCTTGTCTATCAGAAGACCCTACCTTGGGAGGTTATTTGCTGAATAGAAGGACAGTGAAAGGATAATTGGGATTAAATACTTATTATTGTGCCAGAAATCTGGAAAATCTGAACATGATACTGAACATGATAAAATCAGTAGATTTTACAGTGACAAATTTGTTAATAAAAACAATGGTGTATACTATTAACGAATTTTTTTTATTTAATTATATTTGTCTTGATCTACTATAACTTAAGCCAAGTTGTCCAAGAAGTAACAAGACATAGTACTAATCTTAGCATTAACAGAACCAGGGCAGTGAATATATTCTCTGATGTATATAAGGTTTCAGATACAAATTGCTAAAGTTTTCTTTCATTCCTAGATCCTGTTCCATACTGTCCCTGGCAAGTGCATCCATGACACGGTAACTCCTTCTCAGAACGCCCCAGGGCAAGCAGCTGGAATTTCCAAATACAATTATGAACTTATAATGTGTGCTTCATAATTTTAGTGATTTTAAATAATCAAAAAGCATTCTTTTTTTTTAAATGAGTGATTTCTACTTTGGTAATTTTATAATATTCTTTAGAAAGTAATAAACAGTAAGTATTTCTAAAGGCAACGGTGTCTCCCATGTAAGGTTGCTTTAATATGTGAAGATTTATTGTGTGCAACAAAACTATGAAGAGGGAGATGATTCCCTTTTTACAGATTTGTTTTTATTCCCAAAGACATGGTTGATCTTAAAACTTTGGAAGTAAAATAACAAGTAAATTTAAAAACAGTAATTAGTCATTCTTTCCTGATGTTAACATATTATATGGGAGGTTTTAAAGTTTCATTAGTTTCAAAATGCCTGACCATCAATCACAGTCTTGGAAACAATCAATTAATCTATCAGTAGCTTTCAGTGTATTCTATAAACATTACATTCGTCCATATTCATTTTGAAAGAACTTATGCTTTTAATTCTGATTATCACATCTTTAGTGTGAAGCAAATACTCTTTGGTTTGTTTGTGAAGGGTTCTACTATATCTGGAAGGGGAATCATAGATACTTGACCTAGTACGAAATGTATTTGCTATGATGAATTGGCTTGCACAATTATAAAGGCTAGGACATTTCAACTCTGCCATGTGTCCTCACAGGGTAGAAACCCATTGAGTAAACGCTGTAGTTCTTGTTCAAGGGTACTCTTAGGAAACTTTATGTTTTGCAAAGAGATTTGTATCTACTACTAGTATTTTCAGATGATTAGATAAGATCTACCCACAGCTATAGAAGAGAACTGCTTGGTAAACGTTTGAGTTCCAATTTTGCAAAACCTCCCTCAAGTAGATGCATCCAATTTCCCATCACATCACACATTGTAGATGACAGAACTTAGGTCCAAAGAGCTTCCTAAATAATTTAGAAGTGCATGGTAATAGAGCAATGAAGGGCAGCGCTAACAGTGGCAGCCCCACAGAGAGTCCGGAGTTGACATTCTAAATACTACACAAAACATCTGCAGAAGGTGCAAAGAAATGCCTCTAACGGGAAACTACACAAAAAAGTGGGGAAGCTTTCTAGAAAGCAGGATACAAATGTCCACCACATTCTGTTTTACTTTTGATAACACAAATTGCAGTCAGGAAAGAATGGTAATTTAGTATGAACCAACATTTTTCTGTTAGCATCTTTTCTACACTTTTTCAGTTTTAAGAAACTCTCAAATATTTTTAAACCTTAAGCTGTCCAAACCTTCCTGTGAATTGAAAAATGAGTTGACATCTTGAAGTCTTAATTGGACATGGACTATAGCTGTGTATGTATAACTGATTTTATACACTTCAAACAGCTATGATATCTGTATTTTTAAAGATTATTGTAACCTTATATTGGGCAGAAATATGATATACCAGTGAAAACTGCTAAAAAATAATGTGAATTTAATATAGACTTTCTTGAAATGAATTGTATAAAATTGCCAGAAAATTCTGTGAAGCAGAGGAACAAAATTCCTGATGATGAACTTGGCCAATCATCCACATCCCACCATTTGAAGAGGTGATTCAAAGGAGAAGCCGGTGGAGCTCCCAGAATGTACACAGAATATCACTGAAAATGCGTGAGATGAAAACAGCAGAAAGAAAGAATCTGATATCAGAATTGAATGTGTGGCCAAAGGTAAGAAACTGAGATACACACTGGTTGAAGCCAGCAATGCAGACGTTTCATTGTATGAAGTGATAAGAGAGAGAGGGGGGAGGGAGAGGGAGAGGGAGAGAGAGAGGGAGAGAGAGAATGAGAGAGAGAGAATGTGTTCATCTCTACAACCACGACAGATTTGCTTTCTTGAAGTCTACATTCCAGGGCACCTCTGTCGTCCTGTTGCTATGCCAGCTGTAAATGCTTAAGCATGTCCCTTGTATCCTTGTACAGTGCATTCGGCCTCCTCAACCTCACGTACACTAGCAATGTAAGATTTTTACATGTTAGGTCCATGAAGCAATAGAAGTCTGCTCCAGATGAACCATTTTCTGAAGGGTTCTAATGGACAACTCTCCATGAGTTGTGTATAAATGTGGTATAAGAGAACAGCATTAGTAGCTTCATATTATGAACAACAAAAGTTCAAAACTGACATAACCATAAGAAAATACCAGGTTGGTGTCTGTGAACATGTGTCTCTGTGTGTAAATGTGTGTGTGTGTGTGTGTGTGTGTGAGTGAGAGAGAGAGAGAGAGAGAGAGAGAAAGAGAGAGACTCAGATGCTCACTATAACCGGTACTGCATGCATTGCAGATTCAGCAATAACTTTACTATCTCTTTATCAATTTAGTCCCAGAATGTATCTTTTCTTAGACATTTTAGTAGGATGTTGCAAAAAAAGGTTACTGTAACACCATTCCATTATAAATAATTAATTGCATAATAAAGAGGGCTACACTTGAATATGTAGCCATTGAATAAATAATAACAAAGGAAATTATCAGGAATACAATTTGATTTTAATAACATGAGAGCTAGTTTTATAGTTTGATCAATGGTTTTATGAAAATGCTTCTTGTAATTTTTTGTGGGATACTTTATTTAATTGCTATGCTGAAGAAGATGGTAAAAAATATCAGCAAAGGCACGGAATATTCTCCATTAACCATTATAAGCTTAATTTAAAATACAATTTTATAAGTAAACTTTGGATCAATGGGTTCACTGAAAGCTCACGGGTGATTATTTAAAATCTTTTTTTAAGAGACTGAAGAGACAAATAGCTCAGAGGTAAACATGAGATCAGTTTCCAACAACCACAAGCACCTATACTCCAGGGGACTCAAAACATTTTTGGACTCTCCCAATGTCTGCCCCTCTCTCTCTCTCTCCCTCTCTCTCTCTCTCTCTCCCTCTCTCTCTCTCTCTCTCTCTCTCTCACTTTCATATATACACACACATACACACATACACACACACACACACACACACACGTACAAGAAATCTTTTAAAAAGTCTCATTAATTGTAATTTCACCTGTAGGTAAATGAGCTATAATTTAGTTTTATCACTGAGTAGAGTTTGGGTCATCGAAAGTTTGAGAATGAGAAGCATAAGATGCGCAAGGAAAATTCCAGTGAATCTGTGAAATCCTCTCAGGTAAGAAGTTCTGGTAGAAAATCCGTCATGCTTGGTCATTCTGTTTTGGCTAAATTGGTGATTTATAAGTATCACATTACAGAGTTACAAAAATATTTAAAAACTGGTGACTTTTATAAGTGCTTGCCTTGACTTTGTGGTGTCTGCCTGTGTTTCCTTTCTAAGAATTAAAATGGATATGATGAGACTAGTGTAAAATTTTGGATGCTGTATGCAGGAAATGCCCAGCGGTGTTCATTTTTATCTGATTTTTGTCCATCGTGTGGATAGCTGCCCCTGTCACTTCCCTCAACTGTTTTAGTATTATTTTTGAACAAATCATTGTCTGAAATGACAGGAGAATTCACATATTCTGCTAATTCTGTTAATTGCCCTATCATGAGCCATCAGCAGCTCAGCCTATTAAAATAATAAAATAAAAGCCACATTCACAACATGAAAACAAATGAAAGCTGAATCCTGCTGAAAGTGTGTCTCAGCAGTCAGAAAAGGGTCTTGGAGATTAAATGCATAAATGCATGGCTCAACAAGCAAAAACCCGATTTCTCTTTGAAATATGTGAAATTAGAAACCACACTGCCAATCATTCCTAAGAGATAGTTTAACGTTATATGTGTGGAAAAGAACAAAAAACCTGAGCAGAATTTCATTCTAGACTACATGTATTTTCAACACTAATGTAGTGTGAAACATTTTAGGAAGTTGGAACTTAGCCATTATATAAGAAATATAATGTGATATAACAGCTCTCTGTTTTTGAAATAAATATCTCAATATGAAGTCAACTTAAAATGCATGAGGGATTAATTATGGCTGACAGTATTGTAGATTAAGGATTGTTAGACTCTTTGTTCTTGGGCCTGGAGTGAAGAGTCTGTCATGGTGAGAATGAGTGGCAGAGAATGTGTTTGCCTGGTTTAGTCAGAAATAATAGAATGCATAAGAGATTAGAGTCTTAATCTTTGTAGCACGCCATGACCTTTCTTCTCTCCGTTACAACCCTCCTTCTAATGATTCCACCACATTCCAGTAGTGGAGATGTAAAAATATAAGCCTGTAACATAAAGCCTTTGTGGTACATTTAAGACCCAAACTACATCAACAAACATCCAACACAGTCTCTTGAGACCCTTTGATCACTGAGTATAGCCTACAATCATGATGGTATAAAATTATGCAAAATTCCTACTTCAAATTAGTTTCCTTTCAGATTCGCATTGATATCCAACTGTTATTAAGTCATGGAAAATAATAGACCTGAACAAATAGATAGAAAAGGTTCCAACAATATTTCAGTTTTTAATTCTCCCTGAAAAGTGAGTGGTCATTGTATATCTTTTCTTGTGGATTCCAATTATAAATTCATAGGGCTAAAATATGGTCCCATTTGAAATATGATAAAATAGCTTTTGGTGTCTGCTTCCAACTCAACATTGATTTTGCAACTATGTCTTTTTATGAGACTGACCTTATTGCCCAGAAACAGTAGGCTCTCCCCAGTTCTACCCCGGAGTCCTAAAGAAAGGTCATTAATTGAACCAAACCATTTCCACTCACCATTACATTTTTGGAAAGCTTTTCCTAATAGTATGTCAAAATCCACAAACTATCTGCAAGCACTATCTGCTTGCTATGTTTTAAAATTTGGCCCTAGAATTTTTCAATAATTTTATTGGACTTTAGCATTAACTTCCAGCTAGAATCCCCACAGTGTGGCTATACAAGTATGTTTTAGTGAACATGCTTTGCAGGGACATTGAGTTCCATTCACTCAGTATTTCCATTCCCCCATCTTCTATGTCTAAATTCTAGATATTGTGAATTAACAACTTAAAAAATGCTTCAGCCTGGGTAGTGGCACATGCCTTTAATCCCAGCACTGGGGAAGCAGAGGCAGGTGGATCTCTGTAAGTTCAAGGCCAGCCTGGTCTCCAGAGTGAGTTCCAGGACAGCCAGAGTTACAACAGAGAAACCAAGTCTAGAAACAAACAAAAAAAACGAACAACAACAACAACAACAAAACTTTCTGAGATTGTAGGTGATATCAAGACAGAAACACAGATTAAAAACTGATTCAAATGCTGTGGGGGAAAAAAGAAAACTTGCTAATAAATAACATTTAGAAATTGTTTTCTTTCTTTTTTTTCCCATCCCCATTTTCTTTTATTATTATTGTTATTTTTTTTATTTATTCTCCTCTTGTGCAATACATCCCCACCTGCTTCCCCTCCCTTCATTCTTCACAGACCTCCTCCCTCTCTTTCACTATTTCCCTGTTCTTCTCACTCTCTCCTTTCCCTTAGAAAGGAACAGGCTTCCCAGAGTTATCAGCCCAACATAGTAACACACACACACACACACCACACACACACACACACACCCCCACACACACACATATACACACACACACATACGCACACACACACACACACCACACACACACATACATACACACACATACACACACATACACACATACATACACACACATACACACACATACACATACACATACACACACACACACACACACACACACACACACACACCACACACACACATACATACACACACATACACACACATACACACATACATACACACACATACACACACATACACATACACACACACACACACCACACACACACACACACACCCCCACACACACACATATACACACACACACATACGCACACACACACATACATACACACACATACACACACATACACATACACACACATACACACACATACACACACACATCACACTTTTCAAAGCACTTTTAAGTTTTTATAGTTATAGTTAAGTTATTCATAGATATATAGGAATTTATCCTAACCAGGTAAATTTTTACCAAAAGTTTTACTGACTTACATTATTTGAATTAAAATACCTAAACATAAAACTCAGTGCAAAGTCAACTTATAATTGTAAAATGGTCTTTCATTTATTCTTATTTTTATTTTATTTTTCAAGACAGGGTTTCTCTGTTGTAACTCTGTCTGTCCTGGAACTGATTCCATAGATCAGGCTGGCCTTGAACTCACAGAGATCTGTTCCAGATGTTTACTTTTAGTTATATATAAAATAATTGGTTTTGCTGACTGAAAAAGAAATGCATAGGCCTTGGCATTTTGTATTGTTTTCAGGTGTTGGATTTATGTGAGAGATATTTGATTACTTATGATCTGCACTTGAGGAGTTCTGAATCAATAAAACACCTGAGTTCAGATGCTCAGGGTTCCACTGCTGAGGATGGTGCTGGCCAGGATGGTGGTTCCCTTTGCTGAGGTCTGGCAGAGTTTGAATGTATGAGAATGTCTCCTTGTCTTCCTTGCTGGGCTGCCACAGCAGCATACAACTACTACAAATATCTGCTGGCCTCTGCCTCCCAAATGCTTGGATTAAAATTCTGTGCCATCACTGTCCAGAGTAAAATTTATTTTTATAAAGCATAATTATAACT
Source organism: Cricetomys ansorgei (assembly GCA_026225945.1). NCBI lineage: Eukaryota > Metazoa > Chordata > Mammalia > Rodentia > Nesomyidae > Cricetomys > Cricetomys ansorgei. Next base: position 576,013 of record JAMJFZ010000558.1, read on the forward strand.
GTACTTTCCAACCAAATCACCTTGCTGGATCTGTTAGTCAGATCTGCTATATTTTCAGCTTTATTATTTTCCAATTCTTTACTATAGACTACAAACTATATACCTCAGGGATTAGAAATGAAGCCTTTCAATTGTTATTTAACATTCTAATTTGAGAACATATGGCAAGACTACTTGGGTAGGAAACATTTAGGGAATTTGTTCTGTGTTTATTTTCCAGGAAGTATCAATAGCTTTGAAAAATAGAACATTTTTTCCAGTGTGTTGATTTTCTTTCATTGAACATAAAATGTGAATATTTCATCACCTGACACTGACTGAGTCATAAGACTCTGCTAACTTGTTAAAATCGCACACTGTGCATCTGCAGGGGGGTCTAGGGGTGTCAATGCTGCTAAATTTGTGCTTAAAATTCATAAGTTCTTGGGGAATTACTAATAGCCTCAATAGTGTTAATAACCCAAACATCTTCCATAAACTCCATCTTAAAAATTGACCAGGAATTAGATTTTTCAAAGCATTGATGAGTGAAGGATAACTGAGTTTGGGACAAACTTACATTTGCTACATAGGCTACCCCAAGGAGAGAAGGCATGGAGAGCTTGTCACCATTTATGAGGTACCTGTGCAATTGAACATGAAGCATCTGCTCACAAAAAAAAAAAAAAAAAAAACGCTTCCTCACACATGCCCAGATTGCTGAAAATTATATTCATTCAATCCGAATCAATCCATATTGTAGGGGATTCTGTTTTCTGATGTTAGAGTATATGAGCTGACTCTCTATCCACAGATTTATTGAGGCATTTTTACTTCGATGCTAACCCAGATGTGAAGCTATATTTATTTTCCCCACACAGTTCCCCCTTTACAGTATTGTTCTCCAATTTCATCCCCGAGCCTTCTGATTAAAACAACAGAGTTCACTCACCAAAGCATAGCCAAGGGAAAGATAGATGAATGTGTCAACTAAAATTGACAGCTGGATGTCTAGTGCTAGTGTTATAGAACTCTATGGGGTTTGGGGACTTTTAAACTAATTCCTTCAATGAGGAAGAAAAAAAGCTTCAGTAAAGACTTGTAAGTGTTTGATTCCACAGATTTTTGCTAACTGAAAGAAAAATTATGTATGGGTATTCCAGTTTGTTATTTTGGTATTTAATCTTAGTACTATGTTGTAAATCCTTTTTAATCCTTTATTTGCTAATTTTCCTGTATACTAGGAGACAGGATATATACATGTATATGCATATGTGTATGTGTATATGTATGTATAGGTATATGTACATATCCTCCTAAACACATACATGGAGATCAAGTACCAGTTATATGAGGCTATGAACATCTGGAGGCTGGAAGTCCATCAGCAAGTATGGAGCTGATTGCATCTTACTTACAACAAACACAGTAAGGAAAGAATTTTTAAAAAAATATAAGGGCTGTAGATGGCTTAGTCGAGGAAGTGCTTGTGATTAACCTGAGTTCAGATCCCAGGAGCCACTTAGAAACCTAATGAGTGTGTAAGCGTGTCTGTGTGTTCTTTGGTGTGTTTATTTGGATTTTTGGTTTTGATTTGTTTGTTTATATGTTTGCCTGTTTGTTTCCTAAGGAAAGAGAGAAAGAAGGACTGGAGTTGGATGAGCCATGGGGGTAGTGAGGATGACATGGTAGGAATTCAAAGAGAGGAAACTCTAATCAGAATATACAGTATGAAAATTTTATTTTCAGTAATATACATGAGAAATATTACACATGCAGTGTGAGTGTGTGTGTGTGTGTGTGTGTGTGTGTGTGTGTGTGAGAGAGAGAGAGAGAGAGAGAGAGAGAGAGAGAGAGAGAGAGAGAGAGTAACCCAAAAATTAATTTAAAAAAACAAAGATGAAGAAAGAGCTATATGGAAAGAATAACTGTAACCCCAGTACTGGAGAGATACAGACTGAAGAGTTCTTCTGGTCTTGTTAGCCAGGAAATCTAGCCTTCAGGTTCAGTGAAAGACTCTACAAAAAAAAAAAAAAAAAGAAAGAAAATAAGGAGGAGAGCAATTGAGGCAGAAAACCAATATTGCCTTATTGCTTTCCAGTTCCCACATATACAAGCATACTCCTGTGCCAACCTCGCCCTGCCCAAGACACACACACACACACACACACACACACACACATACACACACCTAGATAAAATAAAATGAAAGTCACTAATAGTCATCTTGACCAATGAGTTCATACATGAGATTTCACATGCGATATTTCTAAGTGGTGTGGATACAGGTTTCCATTGCTACAGTTCACTTAGAAAAATGACATTGGGGTAGCTTACTATAAAAAGCATTTTGAGAGTGCAATGAAATTCTTCCTCAAATTGGAACATAACCAGACCTAGTCTTCCAAACACATGTCATTTACTTCAAATATTAATTTTCCAATCAGTTTTATAGCATTCACATGGTTTTAATTTCAGAAAGAAAAACACCTTGTTTATAATGGACAGTTAAAAACAGAACTTTGATTTTCAGTACTTTCTGCCCAAAAGTTTTTTTTTTGTTTTTTTGGTTTTTTTTCCCCAGAATTTTCTTCCTGAGTCTTCAAACAGCCCTACTTAAACTGGAAGTTTTCCACGACCTTCCATACAAGTTTAAACTTTTTCTTAAAAGTAAAATTTCTGAGCCATCCCAGCCTCTATTTGCAAGTAAAGCATATATTTTAATGGAGTCTATGTGCTCTGTTTACCCTTTGTATAAAACTCTCCCTTCGATAAAAGACAACTTAAGTTGTTTTTGCTGAACAACTTAAGTTATTCAGTCCTTAGCTCATTTGTAACTGCTTTCATCAAAGCGTGATGAAGCAATTAAAGCAGGCCTCAGATTCTACTCAGACTAGCCGGACACTGAATTTCCCCTTCCTACATATACCTCTCATTCCTGCCCAGGAGAAAAAGAAAATGTGTACGTAAGACACAATGTCACTCCACCACAGGTCAGAATAAAGCCTACCACTGTGGGAGGAAGCACTTAACACAGTGAAAGGCTGCTGTGTTCAGCGAGGCTGAGAGGCTGATTTTCCAGGAGGAGATGCTTAATGAAGTATTCACGCAGAGGGAGTTGTCCTTTCTTCCCATGAAGAGTCCTGCCTTCTCTGCCTGAGGAGTAGCCAATAGTAACATGAGAGGAGATGGTAAATAGCTGTCTACTCTCAGAAACAACTGCGCAGAGAGTGAAAGACCCTCAAAAGGAAGCAAAATGCCTGAGTGCCCTGCAGATAGCGACAGCCTTCAAAATCTGACAGAAGACGCTCCTGCTCTGTTGTGCGGAGGGAAGTAACCACCGCGGGTCCCACAGAGGCTGCAACTCTGCCTTTGACTCTGGAGAGAAAGCGAGGGGGCAGGCACTGAAGGAAACTGTGACTAGCAACAAGAAAATGAAGAAAGAGAAAGAGAAGGGAAGAAATTGCAGAGGGGCGGGAATGGAAGGGAACGGAAAGAGAAGAGAGAAGGGGCATGGTATGCAATTATCCCATTTGGGCAGGGGGATGCCAGTATCTCGTGGAAGCTTGTGTAAACTTTTCGTTTTTGTTTTTGGTTTTGTTTTTTGGTTTGTTTGTTGTTTTTTTTTTTTTTTTCAGTCAAGAGATGTGGGAAGATTGCTAAGAAAAAAAAAAAAAAAAAACATATCGGGACCAATCTAGTGTCTCTTGTTACATAAGCTAAAGGTTTGAAAGCCTAAGAAAGAGGAAATTGAAAAATAAATTGAGAGTCCTGGTATTTAGTATTTACGGTTTTATCTCTGCCTCATTTTTCTTAAATAAAGAAGCAATGGGTACAGTCGGTGTTTTATAGAATACATTTGATAAATCTATTATTTCCTTTTGGTGCAGCCATTTCCCTCAACTAATGACTAATTATTCGCATTGGTAAAAGTGGACCTTGCCCAGCGGTGGTGGCACATGCCTTTAATCCCAGCACTTGGGCGGCAAAGGCAGGTAGATGTCTGTGAGTTCGAGGTCTACAGAGTGAGTTCCAAGACAGCCAGAGTTACAACAGAGAAACCTTGTCTCAAAAACAAGCAATCAAACAAAAAGAAAAACTGCACCTTAATTTTTGGTATCCTAAAATGGAGACAGACATCTGTTTAAGAGAACACACAGAAACACTTTTAACTATAACGAAAAATGATGACTGCCCAAGTTTCAGTCAAAAGCAATCTAAAACTTATAGGACCCCTGCATAAATGTGCATGATTTACCAGGTAAAATTTAAAGGTGTAAGATACATCTTGCATTCTGATATAAAAGGAGGATCACAAATTTATAAAATTTATGTATGTGTTAATATGTATTAATATTCTCAAAGGAAGAAACAATTTTATATGTGGGAAGGTATATAGAAATAAAAGTGACCTTATTATAACAGCCAACTTATACCAGCTATGGCTGCCTACGTAACACCTGTGTAGGATCAAGCCTGTCACTACTCCAGCAGGGACAGGAGGGGCCCATGGGTCTCCATCCCAAGATGGGAAGTTATTGACAGCCGATGGTCACTGAGGTGGAAGAGGTGGAAGAGTCAATTTCCTGTAAGGTGTGGCTTGCGGTACATCAACCATGCTCCAGTGGCTGGCCCCACACTCACGAGTGTACCAATATCACGAGTTAAATAACAACGACAAAAAGAGGACATGAAGTTGAAGGTGGAACGAAGGTGTTGAGGAGGATTTAGGAAAAGAGAGAGGGAGAAGTGAAGGTTGGTAGGAACAAAATACATCGTAAGTTTAAGGCATGAGGAAGACAAGTTCACCACGGCCAGTGTAAACTCTAAACAAAACCTTGCATGGAAAAGCAAATAATAATTAAAAAATACCTCAAGAAAAATCGCAAAATAAGACATATGAGCAAGGCTATGAAGACGAAAGAGATTATTGTTGATAGAAGAGAATGCAAATTAGCATAGCCTTATAAGAAGAGCACAGATGCTCCTCAAAGCAAAACAAAACCAAAAAACTAAAGATAGAACAAGCATGTAACTCAACAACTCTACTGCTGGGCATTTCTTCGAAAACAAATGAAGTCCTTGTGTCAAACCACTGCTCACAGTAGCTACGATAGACACTCAACCGAGTTCTCAGCAGATGACTGGACCACGTTGGAGGCACCCATACAACATGGATGCTCTTCAGTCACAGAGAGAATTAAGGCTTGTCAACTCTGAGAACGTGAAAGAGATGGAGAACACCATGTTGAATGAAATAAGCTGGGTAGAGAAAGAGACAAATCACTCTTTTTCTTAGTAATTTTGTATAAGATTTAAAAGATGCTCTCACAAAATCAGAGGGAACAATGGTGCCAGGTGAGCAGAATGGGTCTGAGGGAGGCAGAAAGTGCGCAAATAACTACACAGAAAGCAGCAATGCAGATACAAATGTCCCAGCGTTTGACAACACTAAAAGGCAACTAATGACTAAAAATATTCATATTTCAGAGTAATGAGAAGAAGAAGCAGGAAGAATAATGACAATCATCTGAGGAGAGAACATGCTAATCAGCTAGAAACCCTGAATTGATCAGTTCAGGTTCCATGTATCTACCAAATTATCATAAAGTAAACTATAATGTGCAAAATTATCATGCATCGAGTAAGGACATCCATGTGTCTGCAGCACTGCATAGTCACTGTTTGAAATACTTGCTTCTGACGTAGGGAGCTCAGGTAACTGAGTATGTTTCCCTTTTTCTCCACATGTATTTTACAAATTATTATGTAATTCATGTTCAGTGTTCAACTCTACCATACGTAAGCATAATTCTTCTAAAGTTAAAGGCTTTTTACTAAAACTAGTGAATAAGATTGAAGATCCATAATGAGTTGAGCAGATGAGAACATCTTCAAAAATGCAGTGTTAACTTAGCCACCTCTTTTGTTTGGCTGTAGTCCCCCATCAAGTACAGAAATGGCAAGGACAATATGTGAGTGTGGATCCAAGTCGCCTACTTGGACATCAACTGAGTTGAATCAGGACGGAGCAATAAAGGGCCATGTAGTCTGGGAAGAATGCTCTGCAAACAGAATCCAACTTTAAGTCAATGTTACCATGCAGAGGAGTTTAGAAAACACATTCCAGGCTGATTAAGTAGTACTAAAAAAGCCCTGAGGTGTGAAAATTCATGATGTGTGGAGAGGACGGTGAACAATACGACTATTAACAGGCTGTGTGGAGCCCTGTGAAAACCACGACAGGAAAACTGCATAAGAACTGGATCATAAATGTGGGAAAGGTCCCAGGTGCCCTGCAACAGATCCTGAAAGCTTTTAAATTACAGAGGCACTATCAGATTTGCGTTTTAGAAGGTTACACTTTTGGCAAACATGAAGAAGAACTGCAACAGGAGAGGTTTCCTAGATGTTAAAGCACTTTTATTTCGAGATGAGGAGGCCTTTTTGGAGGAGATGTTCAGTAAAGGGTGGAGGCAATATGTCCCACGCTTTGAGGGAAGTGCTGTTAAACATATGTTTCTTCATTAATGTCAAAGAGCATATGCATAATCCCTATATACAGCATGGGCCTGGCTCATCACCAAAAATTATTTATTAAGCACTCACATGCATATGAAGTCTTAGCAGAGCTAAATCGCCTCCAAATGTCAAATGTATATTTTAATTCGAATGTTGCAAGATAAGCTTAAGGCCTTGCAGCTTCTTTTCAGCCCCCGCCAATGCTGTCTTAAGTTTTAAGAAAACCACAAACATCTATCTCCAGAGTGCATTCGACAGAGGCTTGAGTTTTAAGGATTTGCTATAGAATTTGAGTCAATCATCCTAAGGGTGAGAAGCTTGTGGAAAATAGACAGTGCATCTCTTAGGTTGGGAAGGTCATTTACTGTAAGAGAAAAGGTGTGTGTTGGGGGAATCTTACATGATTTAAGCGATAGAATCGTAAGGCAGTGTATCAGCTTGTATGTGGCCATGAAGAGCATATAGTTAACAACACTAAAAGTGCTCTTGTTTGGAAAAATATCACCACGAGGCAGTTAGATTGAGATCGAGGTGAGTTTGTTTTACAAATTTCACTGCTAAAATGTAAAAGTGCTAACAATTTTTTTTTTAAAGCAGAAAATGTAAAACATTCTTTTAATTCCTATTTGGATTTGCAGCTCAATGTGACCTTGTAGGATTGTTAAGCTTCAGTATGTGTTACTCATATGATTCAGGAACAAACAACAAATTTTGAAGTTTTTGAAGCTTAGCTTAAATAATATTGTGTGTTTAAAGTGCAACAAAATTCCGAATGTGTTACACCTAGCTTTCTTCTGTTTTCTATTCTTCACAATGCCTTCACAGTCCTTTAAGTTCCCTTTTCTGACAATCACGACAGAACAAGGGCCAGTTTGGTGGTGGACATGATGCTTCGATGGGAGGAAGTGGACGCACACATTCTCTCAAGCTGGACAATGCCGGTTGTCATTACTCCATTTTCCACAACTTCACTGAATGACGCCCACTTTGTTGACCTAGTATCTATGATTAATGTACAGCATAATGCATATGTTTAAGAAGTACACCATTATGGTCCTAAAATACACCTGTGCCTACAAGGTTCCTGCAGGTTAATGTCTTCTGCTAGGGAAAACGGCCTCATTTGCATCGACTTTCAATGAGTTCCTGCAGGCAAACACCTGCAGCCTATCTTCTGCAGACACCTGCCTACAGGCAGAGGCGCGCTATTCCAGAGTCTGCAGGCTCTATGTATAGCATTTACTCTTATATGCTGTGCAGAACTTGAAGAGGAACTCGTTGACCAAATAGACAGTGATTCTAAGTACTTAGGAACCAGTCTATGCGTGGAAAGAAAGGATTGTGTTTAGGCTTGTGACAAAAACGAAAGTGGTCACAGAAATGGAGCCTGGTTCCAGTGAATGTAACAACAGAATATGAAGATGCTGTAAATACATACTCAATGAGATGCAAGCAAAACAAAATACAGCTGAGATATAGATGCTATTGGAAACTTAAAGAAAAATGGTAAAACATTGAATTTGAAGAAAAACATATTGTTACTCTATTTAAGTATATTAATTTATTTTGTAATATTTAAGTTTTTCCCTAAATGTTTTTAAAATTTCTTGACTAAGTTACAAAAATGTTTCCAAGTAGATTTTTATTGCACAAACATCTATGAATATTTGGTTGTGGTATATTTGGGGAGGATGTTTCTAATACAAGAATAAATTGGAAAACCATTAGGTTTTCCATATACAGCATAAAAATAATAATAGAACGAATTTAGTACATTTTTAAGAATATAAAGATAATTATAATTATATATATATATAAAGGTTAATAAGGATATATTACATTTTAAGGATATAATAAAGTTACTTCCATGTCAACTTCCTCTTTGCACACTTTGAGGATATAGGACCTGTTGGTTAAACCACTGAACCTGCCTGTTCTGCACTTTGCTCTTTCCTATTGTGAAGATGGAGATTCTATCAAACTGTTACCATCTCAGAAACATCAACTATCTACTGATTCTCAAACTGCAACTTTGTTTTCCTATTCTCCCACTGGAAGAACCAATATTTTCACAGATAAAATGAAAGAGAGAGAGAACTGCTCCCTTCTGAGGTGCATAGACAGGTGACTCAAATTTTTTCTTTGCCACTCTCACTCCTTCACAAGCTGCAGGACGTGCACCAGCAAGGCTGGCTCCGACTTTCCAATTGGTCTCAAATTTGATGAGCTTCATCCTGTTCATCTTGCTCAGCTCAATCATTCATGTTATCATCTTCCTACATCCTTCTAGATAGTTCCCTGGTTCCGGGATTCACCTTATAATCTCTGCCACGTTTGCAAGTCAATGGGGTCTTTCAATATCTTAAAACAAGTTGTCACCTTCCGAGACTTCAAGGTGGTTTCCAGTCACACACATTTAAACTCAATACAAAAGCTTCAGTATCCCTAGTCCACCTGGCTCTGTTTACTCCTAAGCCATTTCCTTCCAAGTTTGTCTTTTTGTGCTAACTTCTAGGTTTTATCTTGCCTTCTACTTGCCAGACATTCTCTTCTTACAAAGAAAGCTTCATGGCTTCCCCCAGTATTTCATTCAGAATATTTTAAAGAATTCTTTCCACAGAGATATACCTTTTACCTGCTTTTTGAGACATCTCACTTCCTTTATTCTGCATGGTTCGCCTCGTGTGGCAAGATGTCCCTCAATGCTGTATGCCTATATCATGTTCCTGTAGCTGCTTACAGCTGAGCCTCATGGGTGCGGCACCTTTGGTTTTGCCAGTATCGCTTGTCCCTTTATCATTGCTGTTTCTGTGTTCTCCTGAGTCTAGAGAGGTGCGGGGCATATACCAAACACAAGACACGTGCTTTTTGGAACTTATGGACGGAAGAAGAGTTGGAACTTGAGCTCGATGTTAAAGGATGAATAGTGATGTGCAGATGACTGACATTTGAGAAAAGGGCGGTAGGTAAGGGATGGAGGTGAAAAACAGCATGGCAGACACAGATAGCTTGATAGCTTTCTGTGGACACAGTGTTCAGGAAATCAGCACACAAGCCGTGAATACTATGAACACCCCGTTCACACACAAACTTTGCACCAAGTAAAATGAAGCAAATGATTATAATTAAACTCGACAGTGACCTTACTGATGTCAACTTGACAGATGACCTTTATGATTTCCACAACCTGTTCGATAATGGTTACCAAAGGATGAGGAAAATGATTCTAGAAAACTCTAATTGAGTGCTTTTTTCAAGGGTTAATAATTTATTTCTAGAACTCATTGCCAACATCATGATACATACGTAAGATGGACCTGACAGTCCTTAATCCTTGTGCCTAGACATAGAAGCCCATCCAGATACCCAAATTTAAGACTCATCACATTCAGCGGCTAAGCCTTTTCATCTCTCAGGCTGCAAGGAGCATTGCCTCAAACAGAGTCACCTGATGCTGTCTTGTTCCATGCCCTGAATTTGTTGGAAGTCAATATGGGCTACATAAATTACGTTGAAGCTTACTAACATTCCTCTATGCACTCACTTGGAGTGCTCTTCACAACAACTCCCTCTCCTCAGTTAGTTCGTATTATGCATGAACCAATGCTCAGTGACCATAAACAGGATACAGCCAACAGAGTGCCCACTTGTCCACAACTTAGAAGTCATTTCATCTTGGTTTCACATACAGCTTATGTGTGAATCTGACATCAAGGCTTTAAAGCGAGACACGGCTTGCTTTACAAGTGTTATATTTTAATAATTACCCACAACATTGAGTTTTGTGTTATGTTTAGAGGATTAGTAGGCTGATGTGGCCGGAGGTCCAACCTCAAAATCACTGTAAAACAGTTTGAATTAATATGTAACAGTAAATACTAACAAATAATAGTCATTCAGAAATTTTAAACAGTTACAACAGGGAATGTGCTTCTCTTATTTGTTGTCATATACCTGGCTCCTAGTCTGTCTTAAAGAACATGTTAAATAATCATTTAATGGACCAGTTCATCTCAACTGCATTATTCAGCGATCAACCTACAGAGGAGGGTGCCTTGGTCTCAAAGACAGTTCAGATCATTCAGCAGTGTTCCCTGTAGATCCTTTGTCAGCTCATGCCATTGCTCCCAGATCCATGTGGCTACCGAGAATAAGAACTAAGCCACTGAGAAACTTAACAATTAATTTACACAGTTTTATTTGGAGACTGGGGAGATGGCCAGTTGGTAGAGTACCTGTTCCAATAGCACGAGGAGCTGAGCTTGATGGGCAGGCATGTAGGTAAACAGTTGGTCTCTGATCTCTGTAGGTGTGTGCTTTGTTACATGCACACAAACACACGCATGTGCACACATACATATATACACATGTGTGAGCAGAAACACACACATACATGCTGGTGTCTCATTATGATTTACATATCCTCATATGAATAGCAAGGACTAAATTTGATCATACAGGTATCATATTTGGAGCTCCACAATCTATAATCTTTAATCTGTCCTGTGAAGTACATATGTTTTAGTCAACAAGCCCTTTAATTTGTTTCAAGCCTACAAACATATAAAGCACCTCTGTGGCTCTTTGTCATTTGTTCTACCTATTTATGGGCAAGATGTCTGGAAGAACTATTAGTTTTCCCAAAGGTTTCACTTGAATTTCCTGTTAACAATGTTATTCCTTGGTGTCCACAAGAACCATTTGAAATGAAATCATAAATTTTTAAGTTAGTACAAAATAAAGTCATTAATAAAATCATTAAACTGTCAAATCTCCTAAACGATCAAACCTTGAACAAAACAACATGTGCCTAAATATCTTCCATTTTATTGTTCATGTGAAAAGGTAGCAAAGAAAATTGTCTATAATTTTCCTTCGTGACAAAAAGAGGTTTTTCAGAGATGCATGGATACTGATGTGTTCCTGTTTTCTTCCACCAATTCACTCATTGGAGGAAAAGAATGAAAGAAAGGATTTAAAAAAAAAATATCGTCTATTTCTCACTGCCCCGTGGCCAAAGACAGAGTGCTTATTAAGATGCTGGGGACTTTCTCACAGTCCTGTAGCAGCTGCACAAACGTCTCCTGCCCTCTTCCCATTGACAAGTTCATTTTAAACAAAAATTATGAACTCTTTCCCCTGAGCTTACTCTCAGATTGCTGTAAAATCCCCACTTACCTCCCATTTTCACCCTGGGTCACAAAGACATTTTATTAGATAACAAAGTCTAATGGAACGTGCCCGTGGACCTTTTGGAATGCCATTTTAGAGTGTCTAGCAAGGAATCCCGCTTTTCACACGCATGAGTGCAAACAAGGAGATACTTTGTCGACAGAAGAAGGGTAAGAGTCAAAGAAGCGCCCTCAGTTAAGAGACAAGTATTATCTCCATTTATCACTTATTATTTATTAGGACTGTGGGTGGTTTTCTGACCAACTCAATAAATTTGAAATGTATCCATTAACCTTAAAATACAGTAAAAAAGCAAAAATTAAAATTTTCTGCAAACTAAACTATTTTAATACTTAAAATTCTACATTTTTAAGCATCAGATATCACGGAAGATCCAAAATATTTGAAACAATTGAACAAACCATTCTTCCATATTTCATTCTGGTTCTTTATTTTTGATGAATGTGTATGATTTCTACAAATAACCCAGAGTATATATGAGACATGAAACTCTCTCGCTGGCTTTCCAGGGGATTCTAGTCTAACATCCAACAAAGTGTCCTTGAGGTCAGGTTCATCTCTAATTTACTACTCATTGAGTTCTTGGTTAGGAATAAGGTTGTTCAAGAATCAGTAAGCTGTCAGTTGACTTATGAAGAGTCGCAAGTTAACCTCTCACATTCTTCTGTCCTTTCCTTTTTAACTTGCTTCCTTTTATTTTTTCTACTTCTGATATTAAACATCATTCTCTTCCAGTTACCCAGGCTAGCAATCTCAAAGTTATCTCTGATTAGATAGCTTTCTTCAGCCTTTTGCCAAAAAGCTGTCAAGTTCCATCTATTTGGAGCAAAACTGAGCCATTTCTGCCTTTATCTGCGGTTCACATCCTCACTGCCAATGTCCTAATACAGACCTTCATCAGAGGCTGAGTATCACGGCAGAAGAAAACTGTCTTAATCCATTAGACCAAACAGGCAGGGTACCTGGAAGAGTAGATGTTGATTTACTCGCAGCTCTGTCATCTGGGAATATCAACCTAGCTTTTTTTTTTCCTTTAAATATAACACTATTCTTCTTCATTTTTGGACTGAGTTGTGGCATTCTGAAACTCCTGTGTCAAAAGTCTTGATGCCCAATGCAATTGTGCTGGAGATTTGGCCTGTAAGGTTAATTGAGTTCGTAAGAGTAGAGTCTTATTAGGCTTGGGGGAATGGGATTAGGAGCTCACTCATGCTCTCATCTACACCCGGACCCACGCACAGAGACCACAAGAGTACATGGTAAGCGGGCTGTGCCTAAAAGCCAGGAAGATTTGCCTCCAAAAGAAACCAAGCATGGCTAGTAGACTGGCCTCAGATTACCAGATTCCATAGACAAGTTAAACTTATCTGCAGAGACTTACTCATTAAGATAGAAATTGGTCCTCTTTATTCTTACCTGTTAATAATACAGTTAAGAGTAACTATATTCAGATGCATGTCTTCTTATTATTCTGAGATATAGAAATAATAAGATAAAAATCACTAATTATTACATGTCAAATAAAAAAAAGCACTGTGCTTTCATCAGGGATTTATCAATTTCCTGTGAAGGATATAGTAAGAATCATTCTTAATATGCAGAGATACTAAGCAATTTGCTAAGTGTTATACAACAAATGACAGATCCCAGCACAGTAACTCTAGCTTGCTGTTATAATTTGTTTTCCAATGATGTGATAAAGTCTTGACCTGATGTAATTTGGTGAGGAATTATGTTGTTTCATCTTACATCTTACAATAGGTCAGAAAGCAAAGCCAAGGCAGAAACAAAAAGCAGAAGCCTGAGGCAGAGACCACAGAGAAATGCTGCCAGCCAACTTGCTTAGTGCTTTGTTCCCAGGCTTTCGCTCAGGTAACTTTCTTATCCAGTCTGGCCCTCCTTCCTAGGGACAGTACGATTCAGAGTGGGCTGGGTTCTCTAACATCAATCTGTATCTAAAAAAATGCCTCACAAACATGACTGTTCAGATCAGAGCATCATTTCTGTTGTGGTTCTGTCTTCCCAGGTAACTCTAGGTCTGTATTATGCTCAAAACTGTAGCTAACAGTGACATCTGCCTAATTCGATGTCACAATTATAACTATCCTTGATATGTAGGGGAAATAAATAAAGTATTGTTAGAATAATTCTAAAGGATAAAAGTTTGATGTGAAGAGGTGGCAAAGATTACAAAATTGAGGGAACAGAATAGGATCAAAAGCCTCATGGTAGCTAATATAAATTCAATATGAATATCTATTTCCTAGCATTGAATATAGAGTGCTTTGTGCTGTCAATAAGAATCGCTACATATTAAGAACAAAACCAACAAGCTGATACATTTTTCTATTAATAATAAATCAGAAAATACATTAACATCATGTAAGTCACAATTTATTCCTTTCTACAGTAGATATCACACCTTTAAGATCCATCTAAAGACACAATGTATAAACCTAAATCATTCTTTCAGAAATATAAACTTGTTTTCTAACTATTGATATTCTTTTTACACTCTTATTGCTATAACAAAGAGCAAATAACTTTTTTTCACCTTATTTTATTAGGATCTTCATGTTTAACTACTTCTTTATTTTCTTCTAGTCAAAAGCTTATTCCTATCCTTGACATTGACTCTTACCAGTCTTCATTAGTGCTGGCATTTGAGGAGTATTGATACAGATATTTAGTTGTATTTGCTCAGATTAACTGCCTCAAAACTTATAATTTTTAAGATCTTCAAAGAAATGTTTTAATAAACATTTTTAGATATTAAGATTGAGAATTTACTTATAGGTAGATGAAAGCCTATGAAGCAATTTTTGAGTTGAAATATTCATGTTTTCAAGGCATTCAACCTTAGCAGAATCACACAAAATCTTTTATTCCTAAAGATTTTGAAAAGAAAATTATAAGGCAAATTCAACTTAAATCATCATGGATGCTGCAAATACAGTGACATGTCACTGAAGTAAACACACAGCACACAAAATCCAGGCCACCGACTCTGCACCTTAAATTGTGTCTGCAATAAAATGAGTAATCGTAGAAATAAATTCCAAGTTAGAAACTTTTTTTTTCTTTCTGACTCATTTCTCTGAAAAGAAAAATCACTTCATATTACCATCAGTCTTCTAGAACTAAGACTCTATGCTTCACGGTGTTCTGTACAACAATTATTGTTAAATGGGACAGGGAAAATGACATTGATGAAAATGTCAAAATGAAGGTATGATTTCTTCCAGGAACACTTAAGAACAATTCTCCAGTGAATTCCTTTAATGATTAATTAGAAGTAATGCTATTAAAACCTACACAAGAGAGAAATACGCACTTTGCTTTTCAAGTCAGTTTTATGTTTCTGGAGTATCCAAGCTTTTGACGTTGTGACATGATTTTGTCATACTCCGCTGTTTGATGCCATCGTTCTCATTGTGACAGGTTCCAGGCTGGACATTCTGCTACCCAGTGACATTTAGAGTAGTGATTATGTTTTACACAATAAGTTGTATTGTCAGTGCTAGAAAAACTGCAGGCACTGTTGACTGCGGAACAGCCTCCTGAATGTCAGGATACTCTTCACTATGTTATTCCTAAGCAGGACTTTTTTGAGGCCAGATAAAAATGTCTCTATCCCCACCAATGCCAACAAAAGCATAGCTCTTTGGAGGAATAAGAACCTTTTAAATATTTTAATTTTCTAAAAGCTTTCAGCTGAACATATTTTTAGAAGATTTTGAGAATAATAAATAAGCTATCTTTAGTTTTATGAGTTTGAAAAAATGACATAGGCATCCTGGACCCTTGCCTCTTAGAGCAGAGAATGCGTTCCTTTAACTTCTATTATGCCTAGAATTATACGAATCTCAAAATCATATCACCAAGCCTGACATGGCATCCAGAACTTTATGAATGTTTAAAATAAGAATTTGCTAAATAAATAAGCAGAAATGATGAGATAATTGAGAGAAAAAGAGAGAGATTAAGTGCCATGATTTTTTTAATTGGAAATTATCATTATTCTAAGCATACTGCAATGTCTTAGAAGTCCAGTATAAAACAAGAGTAGTAGTATAATAAAAGATGATTTTTGTCATATCTAAACATTCTCTTCATCATCAATGTGAAGGAAGAAAATGCTTAGACTCTCATGTTGCTTTCAGGACTGGTTTCATCTGGTTTCACATATTCTCTCTCACATTCTTATTATCTTTCTATGGCCAAAATATAACCCTGTCTCAAAAAATTAAATTAAGTGATCATCTGGCCAAAGCTTCTCTCCTAAATTGGTTCTATATGGCCACCTATATTTTATTTTTTCAGTTGAATTTCTTTCATGTTAGGCATGAGTTTTTAAATCCTGCCTTCCTCACTGGCAGGTGTCATTTACAAACTAGATAGAGCTGCCCCATCATGGAATGAGAAAACAGATGGAATTCTGAGGGTTTATCAGGAAGACTGCTTGTCTTGATGGTACACATATTGAAGTGCTCTCTAAAGAAAGCCACGACTTTGTTTGCTTTGTAGTATTTCAAATAAGAAAGGACTATAACTCAAAATTTATTTCAAGCAGAAATTATTAAATTAATGATATACAGCTGTCAGTTTAATATTTCTATAATAAATAGCACAGTCTGCCTTTCTATAAAGTCTGAAACTGTTTCTTGCACCATTTTTAAATCTTCTATTTCACTGAAGCATCAGACCAGGGGCCAATTACAGGGTATGCTAATGCAATACAGTACAGCTCCCTGTCAATTTGAGGAGGCTTTTCTGAAACAGAAGCATTCAGTCCATTGCAACAGTAGTGTTAAGAACCAACATAATGTTTGATGTAATATAATAAGATATGAATTTATGTTCCATTTATTCAGTTTCATGAAATGTTCTTCAAAGTGCTTCTACTGTATCATTGCTTTGCTTTGAAGTGGTTTGTGACCCACATGAAGTAATTATTACCATGGCAGGTTTCCAGATCGCTAGATATTGGAAACTAAAACCTCACATATGAGGCAAGCAGTCCCTGAACACCTTTATTATTCACGTTGGAATCAATGATATATTATTTAGTTAGTGTAGCTTATAAAACCATCTGGTTTGTTCTGGTTTGAACAAAGAAACTCATTTTTTCCTCTTTCTAGTTTCTCCCTTGCTATAACAGAGTTTTTGTTAAGATCATGTCAACACATCCTTTATAAATTCAATATAGAAACAGATAGAGTCCCAGCTAAAGACACAGAAGGGGGTACTTTGAATGGACTGGGATTTACAGGTGGTTAGGAGGGAAGAAGGGCAGATCCATAAAGTGTCAGCAAAGATCATAGATGATTCCTTTAGCTATGAGGGAATGGGACCCATCGGGGTCTTTGCTCAGATCCTGGGAGTTTTATTTACAGTGCTAGAGAGTTTTATTTGAAACTCCAAAGATGAATTACACAGAAAACTAGCACAAAGTGGTTTGAGTTGACATTATTTCTTTAGATTCATTACAACTCTGAGTTTACAAACCTATATATAATAAGAAAAATTTCTATAAGCAATATGTTGGTAACACAATTCAGACCATAGTACAGAGAAAGTAAATATACGAATTGACTTGACATGTTTTTGATCAAATATATTGTTTTGAAAACAATAAGAAGACAATAAAAAAGTTTTAAAAAAAGAAAGTAAAAGTATTCTTACTTCTGGCAAATATGCACAGTACTGAAAGTATCTTGACAATTCGAATGGACATGGTCTTACCAATGCAAGTATGGTGACAGTCGAATCAGGAAGACTGAACTTACTGAAGTACGTATCGCTCATGCACAGTGAAAATTATCTTAAAGTGATGCTAATGATGATTGTCAGGTTAAACAGAACTTTAAACCTTTTAATGGTATAATGAAGAAAGAAAAATATTTGAAAAATTATTTTCTATATAATATACTTGACTAATCTCTACAAATATCATTTTATCTTAAATAGCTTTTACCTAAAACAATCTGCTTTCTCATAATATGTTTAAATTACAAATTTTTAACAAATGCATCTTACAGTAATTTTACTTTTAATTGATATATTGGTGTAGTCAATTGTAATTTCAATTTAATCTTTATCCCACACAACTTGCAAGCTATTTTAGCCTGCTCCATGATGGATATTAATTGTAAGAAGTTATACTTTTAAAATATATAGGTTGAAGATAAAATACATTCTTTATGGGATACTTATAATAAAATATAAACTTAACAGTGTTTAAAATGTGAATATATGTAAACCATGAATGGAAATTAACTTAGATTTCTGCTCCAAATTTTTATCACTGAAAATAAATATATACTTCATTGATTTGTTACACATTTTCACTCAAGGTATATGATTAAATTTATCTTTAATAAATTTAAATTATACTTTATGAGATACAATGTGGTAATACAGTACATATATATGGTATTTACTAAACCATAGTAACAGTTAACATTTTGAGGCTCTGTCTTGGGCTTTCTCTTATTCTTTTGTCATTCTTACTCTTAAGGATATTACTTATGTGAAGACAATGATGACAAACAACTCACCTGTAAACTGTCCTGCTAAGACTGAAGGTATGAGCCCAACAGGAGACACATGAGTGAGGAGGCCATTGCTGGTCCAGCACAGAGAGACTCACTCTTCTGGAACACAAGTTCACAAATGACCACTGAGCTGAGTGGGAATTCTTGATCTGGAGACAGATGCTTCTACGTGACTCAGTGTCTGACGGACAATATACAATACGTGTCTATTTCATATTTATATACCAGGAATTGAAATGAAACCAAAAGAAATACCAACGGTGTGGGTGGAGATTTGGACTTAGAGTGGGTTTTGGCGCTAGTTAATGAACATTAAAATGCCCTGAGCACACTGTTTATAGAATCAGACATTGATGGTGCTGACAGTGAATTTGCATATCAAACTGAACAATGCCTTATTCCAGACTTGGGGAGAGAGGACCCTTAATCTGTTTTGCTAGAATGCTATAACACTGTGGAACTTATAGGAAATGTAGAAAATATAGCTGAGAAAAACTAGATAACTACCTAAGGAGCTTGCAGAGCAATATGTTAAAATAGTTATCTAAGTTTCTTCAAGAAGCTATAGAATGCAAGACAAGCTACTGAGGGAAGGAACCAGACTTGGTATTTTTTACAGAATTAGCTTCTCATCGCAACAAATATTACTAAAAATAAAGGAATGCTTTAGGAGAATATCATGACCTTGTGTGAGATATAACTACATCATTTTAAAACCTCAGAGAGAGGCTGGGGAAGATGACTCAGTCACTGAAGTTCTTGCTTTCAGAAAGCACAAGAACCTGAGTTCTATTCCTGGAGAGTATATAAAATTACGACAGGCATGGAGATGAGGCCTTAGTGGTCCAACATAACTGACACAAATAGAGAGTATTTCTGGTGCTCAGTGGCAGCAGCCAGTGTATTTGAGGCACTCCGAGCCAATGAGAGAGCCTGTCTCAAAAGGAGATGGACAGTATTCCTATGGCTGACTATGAGTTTGTCTTCTGACCTTCACAGGTACACTGTGCCTATGCAGGCACACACAGGAACACACTCACACACTGACCCAATGGCGCCACATTCAAAATAGAACTGGATAATTTTCAAAGGGTCCCAGAGTTGTGTTTTATCGTATTAAATATGCTTCTAGAGATTAAAAATGGACCTGACCTATTATCCCAACTAAGCTATAAAGTCATATTAAAGGCATTGCCCTTCAGTCATCTTAGGAGAGACTCAGAGTTGAGAAGGTCTCAATTTGAACAGATCTAGATGTATGGTGCTCATGCTATTTTACACGATACACCCTAGTAGTTCACAAAGTGTTTTTTTAAACTGATACCAGCAGTGGCTGAGATAGACAGAGCTAGTACAAAAAGTTCAAGTTCAGTTGCATCAAACAACCCTTCAGACAGATAGTGCTCTACTGATAGTTCTCATCTACCTTATACAAGACTGCAATACTCTGAAAGTGGGACCAGTGGCTACATGCAGAGCTGATCATCTGAAGAACCTGTTGTGGGTGTTGAAAGTAACCAAGGACCATCTTCCATTTATCTGAGTAGACTTTAGAATCTCCATTCACTCTGCCTGGCTTGGGAAGATGGATGTCTGTTATCTTACCTTATCTTATACTTTTTTCACCAGTGAATTTTAAATGACGATATGGGAACAGATATTGTGTATTTAGTTCCATAGTCTTCAGTTCAAACAAACAATATTTAAATAGCTAGAGTTAGGAGCCTCATCTACTCCAAGAGGTTATTTAAATGCTGAGATTCTGAGTCCTGAACTCTGTATAAGAGCTGAGGATGTTGGTACCTCTGGGAAAATATTAACTATTCATGTTGAAAGGACATGAATCTATAGAACAGACTGATATTATTCTCTAAGTACAGTAAAATCCACATCCGAGTACTAACACTCTTGGATTAGCCTCTCAGGTTCTCGAGAATGTAACAACAGAAATCACTGTGAACTCCAAAAGACATTAGTTTCTGCTTTAGCTTCCTTTCTCCCTTCTCTGGATGACTCACCTTGAACTAAGCTAATTTTGTTGTTTCAAACATCCACTAAAGTTAAGCACATGTGCTAAGAAACCATGTTCGATACTCAGTAGCAATATGAAGGCTGTCATGTGTGCTTTTACAGCGGGCCATCCTCCAATGGCCTCTTAAGAACATCCTAGTTCTACATGACATCTTGGCTATAAACCTTCTAAAGGCTCTGAGACACAAAGACTCAACCAATCCATGAGCTAAGCCTCCCCTGACCCAAAGAAATTGTGATATAGAAAGCATTTTATGTCCCTATGATATGAAGTCATTCTTACACAATAATTCATAAGTCAACTTGCCTGAGACATTGTTCATACCCAAATATATGTTTATTATAAGAAGACGAAGTCCAAAATACATGATAAGAAGAGCATTCTCCATGGAGCTCATGACTGGTGTCAGAGTTTCATGGTCCTTATCTACACTGGGAACACAGAATCATGAAGAAGGATGTTGTAGTTTGGTTCATAGACACCAGGAGAATGGAAAGATGTTAGAAGGTGACACGGAACAGAGAGATGATGGTTATCTAAAGCTGAAAAGACCATGACTAGGGATGTCAATGATGTATTCTCAAGAGAAGAGGAATTGGTCCGAAAATGTCTATTTGTGCTATTTTAAAGGACAGATGGGGTAGGAGAGGAAACACATAAAAAGGGACAGTTGATATCTTGACTCTTCAAAAAGCTGTTGCATTAGTCTTAAGGAGACTGATGACAGTTTCAAGAGTAATACTGGAAAGATTTGAAATAGATTTTATGGGCATACTAAGGGGACTCACGATAGAATGGATGAACAGAATGATTGCAAGGATTGTTGCCTATAGCTGTCAGATGGAAAGCTCATTTTTTGTTTATTCTTGAATATTTTAATTATATTTTATTTCAATCATATTTTAATTATAACATTTATCCCTTTTCTATTCTAACTCCAAACTTTCCCGTATACCTCTTCCCACTCTTCTTTAAATTCGTGGCTTCCTTTTCTATCATTTGTCACAGCATGCATGTATTTGTATTTACGTATTATTTATTCCCAAATCTAACTTGCTGAGTCCATATAATGTCATTTAATTCCATCTTCCATTACATAATCACAGGCCAGCTTCATCACGGATTTGCAGCACACTTTTTCCAAGCTTGCCTACTTTAAAACATAAAGAGTTTAGTTTCATCTACACTAATACCTGTTTCTATATCAAATAAGTCTTATTTACTCTGGTGCCCCTGGAATTTGCCAATGTCTTCCTGTGCTTATAGAAAATGATATTTCTGTTAAAAAAGAAAAATGGTATTTAAAATAAAATAATTAATAAGCACTTTTTGTAACCAAAGGAATCTAACAATAATTAGGAACACAAAAGCCAAAGAAAATAGTTATTGTGAATGAACTGGTTGGCTTTCTTGATGAGAATTTGATTATAGCAATTTCTTAACTGCTACAAGCTTTCTCAACACTTCTATTTCATCCATATGTGCTTACTGGCTCTATGTCATCAGAATTCAGAATTCAGTCCAAAAACATAAAGCCAGGTGTTACCAATGATCTTTGATAAAATAAAATTAATAAGGTACCCCCTGAAACTATCGACTCAGTTAATAATCTCCAAACACAGAGATTTCTTCTCTTGGCTTCATGGCTTCACTATGAGCATTTTCAATCAGATGCAGAATCTGCACTTTCATATCCTTCAGAAATTGCCTCTTGAATCCATATGTGACATTTGTCCACATTCCTAATTAGCATGAGGGTTTCAACATGGATGATAGGAGAGTGAAACATCTGCTACTGAGCTGTCTGAGCACTTAATCATGAGCTTTCAAAGACTCCCACTCAATTTACATATGCCACCAGTTGGGGTGGGAGCCTGAGTACTTTCAGATGTCTCCGCCTCATTCGGTGTCATCTCCTCCCAAGTCTATGTCACTCAGCTGCTTCCCATCAGGACTTAAATTGTAGTGGAGAGAGATGATTCAGCCAATTCCTTCCCCCGCATCTGCAACTTTGACAAGATCAGGAGTAAAATCTTTGTTTTCATTTCATCTTTGAAGGAGTCCTCTAGAACTCTAATCTTATGTGAACAGTATTCTTTAAGATTTGCGTGGTTTCCAGTGTGTGAGCAATTACAATGGTCAATTGTTTAGAAAATCATTTGTGCATCAGCCAGAGATGACTTTCTTCTTGTTTTTCTATTGCATCTTAGGGATAAACTCAGTTTCTCAGTGATGCAATGTTTGTATGCAGGAACTCTATGTTTGTTTCAAAAATTACATTCAGCACATTTCTCAGCATTTCATTAACTAAGTCCATTATACCCTACTAAAAATCATGGAATTGAGTATTTTGAGCACTTTTTCCATAACCAAAATACTTTAAAACGTTGAAGTACTATGAAAAATTTGTTATCAAATCAAAGAAAGTCCATCAAAATGTATGAGAAAATTGACTAAAAAGTTTAAATTAGTATCACATTGGTATACTTTTGTAGTCTGTTGTCCAAAAGTAAAGTTGATGTTTTTACAATATTTTTTTTAATACTGTGATTGCACTAAATATATCATTCACTAAGGGAGACTACAGATTCAGTCAAGTTCTTGAAGCTTCTGAAAAATCATTTTAATTAGTAAAGCCCATTCATTCTAACTAATTATTCACTTTGAAAACATTTTGGAATATCTATGACATCCAAGACTATTTGCAATAGAATCAATAATAAATATGGATTAATTTTAAATGCATATAACCTGTGGAAAAAAACAACATATGAACCATAGAGTTTGGGAATTGGGAATTTTCAATAAGTGAAGCATGCATTTGTGGATGACACACAACATGGAGAAGCTACTCTCCTGGCATACTCTGCACTAAATTGTGAATCCCTGGAGCTGAATCCAGACATCAAGTATTTTCTTCTGCTATTCATATGTCTTATCTTCCTAAGAGTGTGTTAATTTTTATACAGGTAATGTCCAGTTAGGTTATCAATAATGAATGCTAGCTATCATTATTATTGACGTATTTGACCCTAACTTACCCTTTATTCTCAGGGAATATTTTCAGATATTTAACCCATCAATTCTTTCGCATCAACATTGCTGTTTTTATGAAAGATAAAGCTTCAAACTTAAAGTTCTACCTTTCTTTTAATGCTTTCAGTTGAAAATATAATATGGTGACTCTGTCTTACCCTAAATATTTGAACATCACTAATTCTCATAACATACTCACTTTTGCCTCAATATATAATTTTATTTTAAGGTAACTTATTTTAAATTCCAATTTTTAAAATTGTACTACACTTACTGAATTTCTAGTGTTTGCTGTGTCAGTTTTTACAAATGGAGAAGAAACACATTAGATGTTAACTTTGCCACGTACTATATCTGTTTCATGCATTTATCCTGCATTGTATCCACAGTATGGGTTTTCCCAAATAAAATATTTGAAATATATATATCTTCATTTTTTATTCTAAAAACCTGATTATGTTTTATATTTAAAAATACCAGATAATACAAAAAATTACCTCCAAATGAATGATATTTCTTTAAATATTTAACATCTAATAACATCATAAAAATTTACTTAGATGCTTTTAGATCAAATAATATAATCAAGTGACTGAAAAAAATGGCATGCATTTTGTTCTGAATTATATTCCTGGTGAGTATTGAATGATTAGCTAAATATTTATATAT